>OX421269.1:14942170-16142170 GCA_949125355.1 Agriopis leucophaearia
GAGTAACAGTGTGACTCGATAGGAGAAAAAATCTTATCGAGTCTTACTATTTAGTGTCCTAGACGAAAAATACTATTTATTTTTTACAACCTTTCTAGTTTTTACAATATTTAAATTATCAACCGTTGGGAACGCACCTTTCTTTATAATTAACCCTGTTGGTATGATCTCTAGAAAACGGATAATACGGACATATCGAGAAAATAATTGTAGTCATCATCATAAACAATTTTTAATATGGTACCAATATAGCAATAAAATAAGTTGTTCTATATTTTTTTATAATATCTATCAGTTACTACAGATACATACATATCTATCAGTTACTACAGATACATGTGTAACCTACCACACCACAGTGCCTAAAGACAAAGGTCTTTGATCAGTGTTGGTTGCCAGTGATGACATAATATGGTACTGAGACGTGGTCCTTAACTGTTGGCCTTTTGGAAAAACTCGGAGTCACACAACGGGCAATGAAGAGAGCTATGCTCGGAGTTACTTTACGCGATAAAATTCGGAACATAAATATTCGCCAAAGAACCAGTCACCGACATAGCTATTAAAATCTGCAAGTTGAAATGGCAATGGGGAGGCCACATCGCTCGAAGAACTGATAACCGATGGGGAAGAAAGGTTCTTGAGTGGAGACCGGGAACCGGAGGACATTGTGAGAGTCGCGGGCATCCGGTGGATGCAGATGGCGGGATGTCGTTCGGTATGGAGGTTGGAGGGGGAGGCCTATGTTCAGCATTGGACGTCTTCTGGCTGATGATGATCACTACTGATACATACATATCTATCAGTTACTACAGATACATGCATATCTATGTATAGTAACTGATAGATATATCTACACATATCTATCAGTTTTTTATCGGATACATTTCGGAGAGTGTGCATCGAATCTGCATGGTTTAATTCCCTCATGCCCATTTTTATATCGGACTGCCAGAGCGGGCATAAAAAATCGACACCGCTTTATGATTGATATTCCGAAAACCCGTGCGAAGCGCTTTTTATCTCACTTTTATTGTGCGCACTACTAGTCTGTAGAATGCGCTGCCTGAATGGGTGTTCCCCGATAGTTACAATCTGGGTGTCTTCAAATCACGAGTGAATCGGTTTCTTCTAGGCAAGCGTGCTCCATCATAGACCGCATCCTTGCTTAACATCAGGCGAGTTGGCGGTCAAACGCATGCCTATTAATAAAAAATAAATGATTTTTTTTGCGAGTTATCGATATCATTACATTAAATTCATATTTATTAAATGCATGCGGAGCTATCGATATCATTACATTAAATTCATATTTTTTAAATGCATGCGGCGTTATTCTACTAAGACCTACTACTACTTTAAGTGTACTTAAAACGCATGAAACGAATTCAACGCGTTACTCTACGTGACATTCACAAAACCAAATACGAAACAACAGTACAAGTAAACAGTAGTTCTCGGATGGAATCAAGTTCGCGTCACACGCGGCATGGAAAGACACGCCGTATCGAATCGATTATGCACTTTCTCCTTTACTTTTGATGATGGGACGACTAGCATTCAAAACGCCTTTCTTATTATTTAATCCACTTTCATTATTCATTCATCGTTTAAAGGAGAGTTAAGTAAAGCTGACATGGAAAGTGACTATCGTTCCCCATGGAAATGAAACCCTGGTTTTGTGATTACTTCACAGATCTTTATCATTATAGATGCCATAAGCAGTATAAGCACATCAAATTCTATGAAAACCCAGCGTCCCGCATACTATGACTACACGAGAGTAATTTTGTGGTAGTTTAACCACAGAATACATAAAGTACAAGTACAGAAGGTTCACGCAAAAGCATTTAAATAAGTAGCGACTCTTACTACCACACAATAAAGTACAATTCAGGACGTGCGAGCGCTAACTACCTACTGCTATGTTAACCTAGAAGTTGCATCTCTGTCTTTCGCATAACTCTTGTCGCGTTATCTCTGTTTATTGCGCGGCAGCGGGCACGGAAAGCCCGACCAGTCGACTACTTGGAGCTTCATACCTAAAGTGTGGAGTGCGCCTGGCCTGGTTTAACTCCAAACGCACAGACATCTGCTTTCGAAGTGTTATTAAAGTTTATTATGGCGCAGTTTACTATTGCCAAGACCACGGAATTGAGGAGCATTGATCCACCGATTGACAGACCACATACTCGCAAAGTAAATTTACTCGTGGTAGTCTATCTTGGTAAAGGTCGGTGGATTAGTTATATTGTTTACTTAAAACATTCAGTTCATACTTACACTTTTACACAATATTATATTAGCAGTTTCAAATCACATTCCCTTAGGTCCTTCAATTTGTATTCGGTTGAGAGTAGAAATATGGCATAACCAAAGGACGGATTGCAGATGTACCTCTCGTTATAAGCTATGAAACCTAAGCGCATAGTTACAGCCTCAGAATAAATAAATAAATGGAAGCGTTATACCTACAGTTTCCGCTTTAGCACTTACACCCTCCTCGGTCGTCCATTCGTTTACATTTTTAGCACATCGTTTGCAGTTGTATGCGCTCAATATTGAAGTGTGCGTTAGTAGAACTAGTAAGAATATGTCAGTGTGTGCAATATGTGTTTCTCCCCCTTCAGTTTTTGGCAGACTTGTTTCGTTACTAGCTCGAGTTTAAAGGCAGATCCAAACTATATATTATCAAAGGTTACAGCAGACAAGGACTACAATGAAACTGTAACTTAACGCCGAGTAATGCCATTCCTCGGCACGAGTCAACTTTATGAGCCCATAAACCTAACCGCGCCGAGCCTATGAGTGGCCAATATTAAGAAACTATCCACTCAATCCTTATTTTGTATTCATACATAAATCCGTAGACTGTTGCGGTGGTCATCTTCTGAGATGTCATTAGTTGCAGATATATTGTGGCAGAGAACGCGTAAATCTATGAATATGAATGCTACAATATTTTCATCACTGCTGCCAATGGAAAATATTCTGAATATTCATGTAGTTTTGTCACTGAATTGAATAATACCGAATTGCTTAAGCTAATGGCCGTAGTCGTTAACGTTGTTGAGGATCCTTAACCTTAGCATTTTATAAGTTTTCGTGCTTTAATCTACTTTCGATTTCGCCATTGTAATCGGGTGGCGTCTTCGTAATTATGTTTGGAGGTCAGTGGGTAAAACTTTGCTCAATAGCAACAAGTTTTAATTAATTAAATTTGATAAAGGTATAGCACTTTATAGATAAATATTACCAATTGTAGCCAAGAACCGGGGGAACACTGAAAATTATTCTCGTTACGAGTTTATGTGGTCATAGAGACTAAGAACACACCTTATTTTTTCCAATTATATTTTCATTTTATGACGTCACGCGTTTATGCGGCAAGGAATCCCACGTAAGTTAGAGAATAAGGGCCCAGATCGTTACTATATTAATATATTTAACGGTCACAATTAGTAACACATCTGAATTCTATTTTTATCATGGAATTAACCGCTCTTCTGACGTTAACTTTAGATCTGATTCTTACTAATTACACGATTCTTGTAATAATGCGGTTAAAATAAAAAAATAAAACTGAATAACCACGAACTGCATCGTGATTTGATTTTTAATTCCGTCCTCCAAGTTAACCGAGTTCAGAATTTACATTTACGGTAGCGTTTAAAGGCTAACCAGCTTATTTAGCTATCCGGTTTGGTGCTGCCGGTTGAACCTTGGTCAGAAATGCGCCCGGGGCTTCTGGCTACTGCAGACTGATAAATTTTAGTCTTGTTTTACATACTGAGTACAAAAGTAGCTGGATTTTGGCACTGAAATTTTTGCTTCGTTAAATGTTCTCGGCGTAAGAGATCTTAACGACACCGCAGGCTGATCTTAGACCAATCATTATATCTATCCTCGTCTCTTCCATGCTCATTTCAAAGTGGCAGGTGACACTAGATTAAGAATTGACAAACTGAACTGCTTATTAACATTTTACGTTTGTTTATTTTAGTCACAGAAAAGATTTTTTATTGTTTAAATTAGAACGGCTGTCAAGGCATTTTTGTGAGAAATTTGTTATAGCGACTTGCACACATATAAACTCATAGTAACTGTGTTAGCAACTGTGACGCGGAGTTCGACGCGTTGCCATAAATAAGAATGTTCAATCACATATCTGTCACAATACCTGGCGACAGAGTTTCTTATTTCCGTTCTATTTACTTCTCTTTTCTGTGATTTTAGTGGTTTGTACATTTGCCATAATATACATTTTGCTAGTTTGTACATGTTGCGTGTGGTTACAATTTTGTGTGTTGTGCATTGTAACACAGAGATTATAAGCCGGAGGGGTAAAGTTATTTTTAAAGCCATATGTGGTAAACAAGCAGTTATGTAAGATGAAGCTAAAACATGTCATGGTGCTCATTTTGTTTCATAGAATGTAATTATGTATGCCAAAGATTAAAACAAAATTATGGCGTCTTTTTGTATCTTTAGCATTACTGGCCCATCTAATCTATCCCATTCGCTATGTGATTTGTAAGCCCAAATGATGCTTCATCAATAAAATATTCACAGGCTAGCACAGAAACAAACACTGAGGGGGAGATTTTATGTAAACTAACCACTCTAAACTACCAGCTTTGCGAAATCCTTGAACCGTGGGGCTGGTAGATTTTTACACAAAAAATATTCATAAAATTACAATCTATATCTATTCTATACATATAATAAAAACGTAGAGATAAAAAATATATCACACAGGGCGTCTTAAAATAAGCAGCTGAACACGATAGGACAGTTATTAGAATTTTTGTCTGTTTGTTTGTTTGTTTGTTTGTTTGTCCGCGTACATCTCCTAAACCACTGGACGGATTTAAATGCTGTTTTCATGAATATGCTTAGCTATGACCAGATTGAAGTATATATAGACTATGTTATTTTGCGCAAGGGCCGGATTAAGGGAAGAAAAAAGGATTGAAGGTTTATATGAAAATCTACGCGTACGAAGTCGCAGGCAAAAAATCTAGTTAATATATACTTAATTACGTATTTCCATTTGAAAGTTATGCCGAGCTAGACACTATACTTTTATCTATTCTGCTTGTTTTATTTCACTTGTGATTAAGACTTATGCATTAATGTTCAAGGGCCAAGGTCTGTTTTCCAAAGCTCGTGCTGTGTTTATATCTAGATATTTTAGAACAACATTTCACTTGCACTCAAAACAAAACGCGCCGTTTTGTGAGCGTAGCAGACATAAACCATAAGACGTTGGACGTTAAACGTTAGTGAAAGTGCAGGCTTTGAGCGTGGACAATCAAAAACGCATTACCGCCCCAAGCGGCGCAAGCGCATCTAAATAGCACTGCTTTTTGTGTCTGGTTTCGTTGTTCATATCATTTATTCGTATTTCAAAAGTCTTAGCCAATGTAGTTCAGGTTGCAATGCCGATCGCGCTTTACCTCAGAAACCGGGAATTAATCGCGTACGGGTAAAATTAATCAAATTAAAAAAAAAAAAAAAAAAAAAAAATGGTTGGTCAGTTTAGATTGCTAATTGAAAAAGGAGAATAGACTTCTTTTCTACATTGTCTTGTAATTTAGGTAGGTAATGCAAACGGTTCCACTACATATTAACGGGACGTAGACAAAACATATTTTTTTCATTTTGGTGTTTTTGTAACATTACAGTTTCTTTAGGCTTTGAATATGATACTTGGCTTGGCGATACAAGTACATAATTATATAAGGCAAAATGCCAGTATCGATTTAGCGCTCACCGTGTCATTTGCGCTTGCACGCTTCCGGTGAACACCGCGTAATTGCGCTTCCGTTTGGCGCCATCAAGCGACGCGACGCGACGGCGCACTGCGTCTAGCCACGGACTAGGAAAGTTCAAATTGATAACTCTAAAGATATTATTTATGAAAACCATCATTCGATGATTCCGTTTATTTTTTTCACCCGGCGAATTATTAAGGGTTCCTTACGATAAAAGTTAAAATGAAAATTTATCCTTAGGTCTCAGCTTGTCTGTGCAGAAATATCATGGTTGACATTGAAAGTTAGTAAACTTTTAACGTCAACCATTCGGTACTTAAATTGTTTTTTTTTTTATATATGAGGCATTACTCTTGCTGATCTTATGCCGTTTGAAAATTAGATTTTTCTGCCTAGTTGAGTCTCTGCCATCTGGCGGTTCTTAGCGAATAGCGATAACTGGCCATTGTTTACGCTTTACGCTAATCGGTCGTGTGTGAATCGCCTTTGACTGAACGTTTTACGGTCCATTTGGTTCATAGAAACGTGGGCCTAATTAGCCGTTGAAAAGACTGAAGAGACGCCTAACCTATTTTATTGAATAATTGAAGTATGACCTGTATAAAGTTAGTCCCATTCGTAATTCAAAGCTGGTAATTGTTATAGATTTATCATAGATTTAGTAAAAGATTGGATTTACTATTGATTAACTTTGATCAAACTAATTGTAATTTCCATACAGTTCTTGAGTGTTCAATTTATACGATAGTTTTTTTTAATGATGGAATGGGCTAGCGTTTGACCACAACCTGATGGTAAGCGACGATGCGGTCTAAGATGGGGCACGCTTGCCCAAGAGGTGCCAATTCACTCTTACAACCTATAGGGGACCTTATGTTGCATTTGAATATTTAAGGTACATTTTGTAAATACAAAAAATCGTGGCAACGAGCGCGATGCGGGCTGTTTTGATTTTTTGCGTCAAAAACAGTTTTTTGAAATGTATTGAAAACTCAAAAATTTCGCATTTATCGTAAGTTATTAGCATATTTCGCATTAATCGCACCTATTTCGTACTAAGTATAATTTTTTTTTTAAACCCTAAATAAAAGATCTGATAATTTTCAAACAGCTGAACCGATTTTCAAGAATCATAACTAAAAACACTGTCAAGTACGCTTCAAACAAACAAAACAATCAAAATCGGTTCAGCCGTTTGGGAGCTACGATGCCACAACATACAGACACTCATATACACATATAGGTTCTTTTAAACAATTAACAAGTAACGTAAGAGGCCAAACGAGTAAGCACGTATCGCGCGTCGAATCTCAGTTAAAAATCAATTGTGTGCGAATAAAGTTTCCAAACCTTATTAAAAGTTTCTAATAAAGTGACTGTTCTTAACGTGTTGCGTGTTCCGTTAAATGTGTGATATTTAAAGTGATTAACACCTAATTGCGGACAATAAATCTAATCAAGTGACATCACCTACCCACTTTTTTTTATTTAATTTTTTTCTTCTTTCTATAATCATGTCCACTAAGTGCAGCGGCTGCAATAAGCCCATCCAATCATTGAATTTCCTGGAATGTAGTGGCTGCCAAGATACCTATGATCTCTTATGCGTGGGCATGGATGTAGAAACATTTGGGAGGCTAAATCAACATGCTAAAGACATATGGGTTTGCCCCTTGTGTATCAGCTCTCGGCCGAAGGGAGACAACACAAACACTCCAATCGGAAGTCCCGCTGGCTCGCTAAACAGCACGTATGACCGCGGGAACACTACTTTGGACCGGGTAAACCAACTGCGTGGAACCCGCAGGCAGATGTCAACTCCAACTCTCCTCTGTGGCTCAGACTCTGAAATACAGCAGCTCAGAGTAGAAATGCTGGAACTCAAGGAGCAAAATAGGGAAATCACTCTGCTGAGACAAGACGTTCATTCCCTGAAGGAACAAATATTATCCCTTCCCTTGACTTTTACGGCCAGTCTGAACACCTACGAACAAAAAATAGCCGTTCAAGATGCCGAAATAGCTGATCTCAAAAGTTCGATTTGCAGTCTGCAATCATCTCTAAATGCGCATGAACAGGGTAGCCTGCGGAACGAGCTGGAAATTGCCGGCGTACCAGAAGCTAAGCTAAGCTTGATAAAAGAATTACGACAGGCTCGAACTACCAGCTGCGGACATCCAGACGATCTGTTTCCTAGGTCTTACCATTGCGATAAGGATACAGGAAATAAGCCGAATATATTATCACCTAGCCCGATTAATTCTGTAGCGGGTACGATCGAGCCTCGCAGCGAAACGTCCGGCATGATTTCGGAGGTAAATGCGGTGAGAGAGCGCGGACTGCATGGAGGGGCGCTCGCGCACTCCCAAGTATCGAGTGCAAGCGCACTGCCGCCGACACCTCCTGCCGCTTCTGCGCCTGCGCCGCGCACTCCTGCCCGCATCCCCGCCGCCTCTTGCCGACAGCTGACGGCGGACACTAACACAAAGGCAAACTATTCGAGCAAGCCTACCTATAAAGATATAAAACAAGGGGCCACGAAATCAGCGATTCTTATTGACGGTCTTGCACATCAGGATATTGTGGTTGAGGTAGAAGTTTCGGAATCTGATGAGGTAACCAAGTCATTCGACGGCTGTCAAAATGAGTGGATTACGGTGGGAAGAAAGTCTAAGGAAAACCCCAGCAACATCAGAAACCTGAATGGACAGTCCAGAACGGCTAAGTCAACTATGAGTAGGTCATCCGAAATTGATCATGCGGTAGTCTCAGTCAGTAAGAATAAAATAAAATGCGATGATTCTGTCAAGAGAGCGGCACCTCTGCAAAACAAAACAGTGCAGCGAGGTCAAAATAAAAACTGCACAGAAATCAAAGCCTTGGAACGGAAAAAACATCTTCATGTATGGCGACTGACTTTAGACACCACGGTAGAAAAGTTGACAGCTCATGTTAAATCTATATGTGGATCAGACATCGTCGTTAAAATAGAAAAAATTAAACATAAGACTGAACGGGACTATTCATCGTTTATCATTACGGTTACGGAGAATATATATGATAAGCTGTGTCAACCCGAAGCATGGCCTATAAACGCAGCTTATGGAGAGTGGATTTGGTTTCGGAGACCTACAAATAAACCCATCGACAAAGCATAGTAGCATTACTTTGTACTACCAGAATGCGAGGGGTCTCCGAACTAAGTTAAATTCGTTTCAAAATAATATGGATTCTTCGGGAGCAGATATATTTGCAATTACGGAGACGGGTTGTAATGACAGTATACACGACGCAGAAATTGTTCCACCCGGATACCAAATAATAAGATGTGACCGTACTGACGGAAGAAAACAAGGCGGAGCGTTTTTCGTGGCCACACACCGGTTCGAGCTGCGGAGACTGAAGCTACCGAGTAACGTTAACATAGATACGTGTACTTTCGAACTAGTCTGCGTGGCGCTGTATCTAAATAATAGATTTTTGTTTCTTTGTTGCGTCGTTTATATACCGCCGAGTAGTAATGAAACCGAGTATATGATTTTATTTAAAATAATAGAGGATTGTTGCACTAAATACAAGTCGATAATAATAGTAGGAGATTTCAATCTGTATTCGAGTAACGATAGCGTCATACATTACTATGAATATTTTCTGGCTTTTTGTGAATTAATACAACTGAATACGGTTCCAAATTGTAACTCAAGACAGCTCGATTTAGTGCTATGCTCACGTAGTCTGGCGGGGGAAGTGTGCGTGTGCGCGGCGGACGAGGAGCTGGTGCCGGTTGACGCGCATCACCCGCCACTGGCGGTGCACGTGCGCCGGCGCCCGGGGCGCGCCGCACCCGCCACCGGCGCCGGCGACGAGCAAGCCGCGCGTCGCTCACACTCACTACCTGATGTTTCGCGGGATTATAATTTCGCAAAAGCGAATTTTGTCTCATTGTATGAGTTAATTGCAAACGTAAACTGGAGTCCGTTATATGATATACGTGAGCCTGAAGATGCAGTTCATTATTTTTACAGTATAATTAATAACATTATTTGTGATTGTGTACCCAAAAAGCGGCGAAATAAGAACGGGTCCGAGAGGTACACTTATCCAGTATGGTATACGCTGGATATGATACGAGCTATACGTCTAAAAGCGAAATTACATAAGAGCTATAAATCTAGTAATACGATGGAGAATTACAAACTTTTTTCTGAAAGTAGATCAGAGGTCAAAACCATGATTGCTCGTGCGCATGGACAACATTTGGAAACGGTCGAAAAGAATTTATCGAAGGATCCCAAGGCGTTTTGGAGTTATATAAGATCGAAAAAGGGTACAATTAACAATAAAAAAATTACCGAGGAGGGAAAAATTTTGCACGACGACGAGTGCGCGAGTAAGTTTGCAAATTTTTTTCACTCAGTGTATGGCAGCAACGCAGCAGTGCTGGACGTAGAGGCGGCGGCAGCAGCGGGCGGCGCCAGCGCTGCGCGCGTCCATCTCCCGTGCCTTACGCGGGCCGAGGTGCGCGCGGCGCTGGCGCGGCTGAAGCCGAAGCGCTCGGCGGGGCCGGACGGGATACCTTCTTTTGTTATAAAGGATTGTCGCATGGCTCTAGAGAAACCACTGCATCACATCTACAACATGTGTTTGAATGCGTCATATTTTCCGGAATGTTGGAAAATAACGCGGGTGATTCCGATTCCAAAGGGTGACGCCGGTTCTGAGGTGAGCGGTTTTAGGCCCGTGGCGATCCTGTCGACACCGGCGAAAGTGTTCGAGTCTGCCGTGCAGTACAGTATCCAGTGCCAGGTATCGCCGCAGCTCTCGGATGCTCAGCACGGTTTCAGGCCTTCACGCAGTACCACCAGTAACTTGCTCAATGCGATGGCTTACATCATCCCTCATGTGGACGCGGGGGTGCAGGTCGATGCCGCCTATTTCGACTTCAAAAAAGCGTTTGACTTGGTCGACAATGATATATTGTTGTCGAAGTTGGCTGCTATCGGATGCACAAATAAGATGTTAAATTTTTTTGCAAGTTACATGAGGGATAGGAGACAGTACGTGGAATATGCTGGGTGCAAATCTGAACCTTATTTAACAAGAACGGGTGTCAGCCAGGGATCAAACCTGGGGCCGCTGGAGTTCATTATTATGATTAACGACCTGCCAAATGTTGTTCAGGAAGCTCGGTGTTTACTGTTTGCGGACGACCTCAAGTTGTTTTTGGCGGTTAAAGACAAAGGTGACTGCCAGCGTTTACAAGAGGACGTAGACAGAGTTGCCGAGTGGAGTCGAAATAATAAGCTCACGTTCAATGTCACGAAATGCTCGGTAATCTCGTTCGGCAGGTCAAAAGATCCACTCCGAGTCGATTATAACGTTAATGGAAAGGTTTTAAAGCGGGTAGAGACGATCAAAGATCTCGGAGTAAATATAACTAGCGACCTGACGTATAGAAACCACGTAGTATATATTTGTAAAAAAGCATATAAGAGGTTAGGGTTTGTGCTGCGTCAAGCTGCGGGGTTTAAGAACATAAGAGCCATATCGGCCCTGTATGATGCTCTTATACGAAGTCAGCTCGAATACAACTCTGCAGTGTGGGCTCCACATGAAGCAAAATACACGTTAATGTTAGAACGGATACAGAATAAGTACACAAGGTTCTTGTACTTAAGGCTATATGGAGTTTACCCATTCTATCCTCTAATGTATCCAACCCTATTCGTGCTGGGCATGGTTGGATATAATAAATTGGAAGTCAGAAGAGATTGGGCGCTCGCTTATTATATGCTAAGAGTATTCCGAGGCCTTGTGATAAATCCGGAATTATTGTGTACGATGCAGTTGTGCGTACCGGACGGGTACGTAGCGCGCCGGCGGAGGCCACACTTGTTCTCGGTCCCCTGCGGTAGGACTAACTTACTGGCTAAGAGCCCATTGATTCGGATGTTGCAAGCGCTAAATCAAGTTGCAAAGGAAATAGACCTGTTTGTATGTCCAATAGTAGAATTTAAAAAGACGTTATTGTTCTATTTATGTTATAAATAAATAAATAAATTATTGACTACTTTGCTGACATAATAATTGAATAATCTAATATAATTGTTTTGTATTGCATGTATTATAATTTTACTATTGACTAAGTAATTAAGTTTTTTTTTATTGTAATAATTTCATAAAATGTTGACTTAAACTACACTATTGCATTGGGTTTAACCTGTAAAAATAGTTGTAAAGAATGAATAAATAAAAATAAAATAAAATAAAAAAAATAAAAAAATTTACGTAGAGGGTTAAAAACGAAAATTACGTATCCCTACTGTAAGGATACATAATTTTTGTTTTAAGGACTGTACATTGTACATATTGTATTTGCAGCTTTCTATATCAGACCTGACGAGGCCGGAGATCTTAGAAGAGGTAGTAGTTTCAAGATATCTGCTATCTTATGGTGTCCGCGTTACTTTTACCTTTTAATAGCCGGACCTCACGCGCCGGGCGAGCTTTAATGCTACGTTTAACCTCCTCTTAACCTTCATACAAGTTGTTATCCTACTTAATTAAGTTATTAACTTTCTACAGTTCTTTAGAATCTCTTAATTTAACCTATTTACTAAAAAAAAACGAATCGAATTGAGAATATTTTTTTAGGGTTCCGTTCCCAAAGGGTAAAAACGAGACTCTATTACTGAGCCTACGCTGTCTGTCCGTCCCTCCGTCCGTCTGTCTGTCCGTGCTATATTTATATAGCGTGGCTGTATCTTTGGAACCGTTATAAATAGCCAGTTGAAATTTTCACAGAATATGTAATGTTACGGCGGATTAATTAAGAAATAATAAAAAAGTCTAAAAGTGAAATCAAATGGCTGTCCCCATACAACAAAGGTATTTTTTTTATTGCTTTAATGTAAAACGGTAATAAGTACAAGAGTCAAACTTGGCATGATTATAGTACACACTCTATAACAACAAATGATAAATAATGTCCCAAGTGTGAGTTGGTGACAAATTTCTTTTCATTGCCAAGTTATAACGGGTAATTTTGTTACTTGGACGACCTTATCATTTCTTTCACAACGAAATGTGGCATTTCGTTTCGGTGAAAAATTTTGAAGTCGGATTTGTAAATTGATTATTAATTGTTGTATTTTGTGATGGTACGGAACCCTTAGTGCGCGAGTCCGACTCGCACTTGGCCGGTTTATTTGAAGTCGATTTTAAAAACACATTTCTAATCCTATTAAATTATGTAGACTTCCGTAAAATTTTGACTGATCAAAATATGGAATTCTCGTAATGTAGACTTTTTTCCCATTTGCATCTTTCAATTCAACGTCCTAAAACGTTCATTTCCAAAATATTCAATCCTCAAAATCTACACTAATATTATAAAGAGGAAAGATTTGTACCTATTTTTGTATGTTTGTATGTTTGTAATGAATAGGCTCCGAAACTACTGAACCGATTTGAAAAATTCTTTCACTGTTGGGAAGCTACACTATCCCCGGGTGACATAGGCTATATTATATTTTGTAGCGAGGCCGAAGGCCGAGCTTACACTCGTGCGAAGCCGGGGCGGACGGCTAGTGTTTGATATAGCTCAGCGAACGAAACATGGTCATGGGAAAATAAATTAAACAAAACTTAGTAAACAAATTTCACGCATTTCAATGGTTCTAAAACACTTGTTGTTTGTTTAGTAAATTAGCGATCTCTGAGTAACAAAGGAAGAATGCAAATACTTGAACAACTTTAAATTGAAATGAACAACTTTTGATTGTCACAATTGAGTCGCAAAATTATCTCGACATTCAATTTTCATAAAGTTTAATTAATTGTTTAAGTGAATTCTCGTTGCCTTGATGAGTTTTAAAATCTTTTACAACTCTCGGTGCCTTTCTTTTACACCAGTAATTTCCTCCGATAAAAAACCGAAAGCAATGAAAACGGAAAGTGGCCATCGTAAATAACGATAACCAACTTGCAAATACGATATTTGACTACTTTCGAATGTAATGCCGAAGTAATGTTTGTTTTTCTTCTCTCTCTGCGGTTACGGACTGCTTGTAACGCATTAACACCACAAATGGAAGGTCACAATGTCACAAACATTTTTGTTAGCATAAGCTATCGCAAAAACAAGCTTTTTCATTCAGAAATTGTTTACTTTGTTTGACGAACCTAATTTTATGAGTACTTAGTATTGATGGTGTCTTCAATTTTTCTGACTTTTTGTTTGGCAAATAAAGTTGTGAACTAATCTATAGCAGTAGTATATAATTGCCAAATAAATAAATAAAACAGCCAAGTGCGAGTCGGACTCGCGCAAGAAAGGTTCCGTACATTAATAAAAACTGTTGAATTGAGTACCTCCTTCTTTTTGGCAGTCGGTTAAAAAACCAATAAAAACACACCTAATTGGGAATCTCCCTCCTGAAGTCAATTGAGAAAAGTGCAGTTCTGTGCCATTGAAAAACGTCAATGCAATGCACAAGTCACGAATGCAAATTAGAATGTCCATAATTACACCTTTCATTTGTAGTTGACACTGTTTTTTTTACCGCCTCCGTTTGAAGTATTCGAACGGGGACACAGCCCTATTCGTTTTCATATTTACACTAACGATTCTGCCGGTTTCTGTGTCGAGTTAATTACTGAACCAATCTTGATTATTTTATCCATTAAAAAACTGACTCCAAAATGAGTAGGAAATACGCAATTTCGTTTACTTGGATGACACATTTTTTCCAGTTATTTGATTTAAAAACCAAACTACTGAACCAATTTTGATAAAATTTCTATGTGACCAATCTGAAAGTATATCCTTCAAATAATTATCAATATAAAAATCCTACTTCACCAGAAACGGACCAAATGGAAAGCATCAGTTTTCGAATAAAAAAAGAATCTTCAAAATCGGTTCACCCAGTCAAAAGTTCAGAGGTAACAAACATAAAAAAAACAGTCGAATTGATAACCTTCTCCTTTTTGGAAGTCGGTTAAAAAATGATTTTTCAGTATCAATTTATAAATAACAGTCCTAAGGTTACCCTTCCCTTAAACAATACCAGTTGAAATATATTATCCTAATGACACAACCAAACGATGCCAGTATTGCCATGGGGGAGCTGACATTCCCTTTAGCACTACCTCTTGTGCCAAACGGCAGTTTTTCCTCCCGATGACACAACTAGGTAAAATTTGATAAAAAAAAACGAAAACCAGCTTTTCTCATGTGATGCGGTTACCAACGAACAGCATTTTATTTTTATTTATGTAGATAAATACAGGAAAGTTAGTTGCGTCACTGTCGATAGACACTATGACACCTGTTGTCTAGTATATCCACAGAAAAGAGAAGTAAATAGAACGGAAATGAGAAGGAAACTCTGTCGCCAGGTATTGTGTTAGATACATATATGATTGAACATTCTTATTTATGTCAACGCGTCGAACTCCGCAGTTGCTAACACAGTTGCTGAGGGTTTATATGGGTGCAAGTGGCTACAACAAATTTCTTACAAAAATGCCTTGACAGCCGTTCTAATTTAAACAAAAAAAATGAAAATGAAAATATATTTGGTGTCTACAAACGTCGGTCATAATTTTACAAAAGCTTTTTTTTACAAAAATAATACTCCATGATGAAGAGCCTTGTTACCCAAGCTAGGAATTAACCTGTGTTATGACGTAACAATACCCTCCGCCGGACAATATACAAATACAATCATGATTTAATAACATGATGTTATTAGACAAAAAACTAATTATATAATACTAGAATATGAGATTACTAAATGATTTAAACAAAAAAAAAACTTTGCTGTGTGTATATCTAATATTGCGTGTACGAAGTGCATATCCAACAGTCAGCACCGTGGTAATGCACTGAGATGGTAGAAAGCTCAGAGCACGGGATTCAATGAACCTCTCGCAGTGGCGTGCCAAGACAAAATCAAATGGACCACTCTCGCTCTTCACTAGATGCGTGAACCGTTCGTCATTACGTGTTGCTGTTACATGATTACAGTTTTGAAGGGAAAGTTATTAAGATGTGGCGCTCGCTCTCAGAAACCAGATGTGCTTATGTAATGTTTGTTGTTTTGGCGGAGGTCCTCGGGGCTTTCGTGTCAGAGGTGTTCCGTTACGTTTACTTATTTAATCGTTAGGGCGGCACTTCCCGTCGGCAGTTCTGTCGTTCACATTATCAATATTTATATTTAGTGCGATTCGGGCTCGCGCACTGAGGGTTCCGTTCCGTTCCACCACAAAACACGATAAATATCAATTTAAAAACAAATTTGGATTCGATGAAACAAATGATAGAAAGAAAAGAAAAAAGAAATAAAAAAACATTTATTTTGCGCACAAAAATACTACAACATCAACATCAAAGGTCGTTCAAGTAACGAATAACTTGGTAACGAACAGAAATTTGTCACCGACTCACACTTGGCCATTACGTGTTATTTGTTGTGAGTGTGTGATATAATCATGCCAAGTTTGACGCTTGTATGTTTTACCGTTTTACATCAGCAATTATAAAAATACGTTAAAAAAATAAGTTTATTGTATTGTACCCCTATAAAACCCTTTTGGTTTTACTTTTAGATTTTTTATTTCTTAGTTAATCCGCCGTAACAATACATATTCTGTGAAAATTTCAACTGGCTATCTATTACGGTTCCAGAGCACGCACACGTTAAACAGCCGTTTACAGCCGTTTAAAGATAGGACGGACAGACGGATGGACGAACGGACAGACAGCGTAGACTCATTTATAGGGTCCCGTTTGGGTACATATGGAATCCTAAAAATAGAAAAATAAAAATTACGGCTACACCCCGTGACCCCTAATGCAAGAAAAGAAATGGTGCAGTTATGCTTTTACCATTGATGCAAATGGTGTGTCACTTTATGTAGGTATCTTTAGATTTTAACAAAACAAAAAGGAAAAACGGTTAGGTAACGAAGGTCGACAGTTTCAGCTCCATTTTTTTAATCGTCAGATTTGAAAAGCGGCCAATTTTGTATCTGGCGATGTCAGTTAGGCTATAAAAATGAGATGTGTGTCCGTTTCAATGAACTTCCATTTGATAAATGTCCCATCTGTGTTTTTAAAGCCGTGACCTCATTTCTTTAATGCATTTAAGAGATACTATATCGCAATAAATCAGCCAAGTATTGTATTCCTATGAATATTAGTCTTTTGTATCCGAATATTGTAATTTATAGGAAGCAGTTAAACTACACGGGATTTTTTTTAATACAAATAAATAAAAAACGACTTTACAGGAATGTCAATAAACGGGATTCATCCCCTAATTTTTCACCCTTAAAGGTGGAATATTTTCAAATTTAAATGAGACAGCTGTCGAGATACATATTATATCCAATTCAACAATATAATAATTATCAATAAAAAAAACCGACTTAAAAATTAATAAATACGCAATTTCGGTTACTTGGATGACATATTTGTTTCAGTTATTTTGATTTAAAAACCAAACTACTGAACCACTTTTGATAAAATTTCTATGGGATTTAAAGTATATCCTTTCAAATAAAAACAGGTTTTCCAAATCGGTTTAAAAATGACAGAATTAACAAACATAAAAAAACCTACTTACAACCTAATTGAGAACCCCCAACCCCCTTATTTTTTGAAGTCAGTAAAAAACGTGCACATACACACAAAAAAACCTTTTTAACACGCTTTTATTAGCTTTTATCTATGTAACGGAATCTTTGAACGTGATTTTCACCCTTTTCAAAACGACGAATTGATTTGAAACTTTGCAAACTTTTCAAGGACCGATGACAATGCAATAATTTGAATAGTTTGTCCCATTATCCTTACCAGTATCTTCAAGATTTGTAGATTTTTAAAGTTGATTGAAAATATTTTTTTCTAATTATTAAAAGTGCTAAATCGTAATTAAAACATGATTGCATGTTAACATAATTATAACAGTATTGTTTACTTTGTTGCACAATCACGCAAACAAGAACACCTCCAAACTTTCCTTCTTCGCGTTGAAAGTTCGCTGTTGCAATATGAATATGCTAAACGAATTCACATACACGTATCGACTGAACGCAAGCTGCGGTTAAAGTCTCTTAACGTTACCGAACCTTTATGAACCCTATTCGTTTATAAATATAGTTGTTTTCGGTCGGATATGTTTGATTAGTTTAGTTTTTAACTGCAGACATGTTAAACAGTCGCGGGCGATGTGTTTACTGAATCGAAGTTTATAAAGAAGTGACTCATCAGGTTCACTTTCACCCGCCCCCGTGGGCATGGGGATGCGTTCCGAAGGCCATCCCGTGCGTCATCCGACGGGACCCTTTGGGAGGATTAACTGAGCTTTATACCACACAAGGGTGAATGAAACGAGTGAATCGGTTTCTTCTAGGCGAGCGTGCTCCATTGTAGAACGCATCATCGCTTAATATCAGGCGAGTTGGCGGTCAAACGCAAGCCTATTTGTACATATAATAAAAACGTAGAGAAAAAAATCTGGAATTGCGAAATATAAAAAATAAAACAGCTTAGCCGCCAACTCGCCTGATGTTAAGCGAAGATGCGGCCTACGGTGGATCACACTTGCCTAGAAGAAATCGATTCACTCTTGACTTGAAGACACCCAGATTGCTATAAGGGAACACCCATTCAGGCAGTGCATTCCACAAACTAGCAGTTCGCACAATAAAAGTGGAATCAAAGCGCTTACGGGTTTTCGGAATGTCAACCATAAAGCGGTGTCGATTAAAATATATATTTTAAAATAGGCTATATTTATTACTAGAATGTTTATGTTAATTTATAAATAAAAAAACTCCACCCGCGTGAAGCCGGTACTGGCGGCTAGTGTTAGATATAGATACGAGTACAATGACTAGCTGCTAAATGTTAATTTTTTATATCATAAAGCAATGAAAAATATGTTGAAATACAAGTAGTGCCCATATAAAAACAAAAAGCTTTAATATTATAGCAATGCAAAATATTTTAGTTTTAAAACATCGCCGTTAATGCAAACCCACTAGACTGCTCACGACTCCAACATTTTAAGGAAAATGAAAAGTATTCTTAAAACCACTTCGTGAAATATGAATTTTTATTTTTATTTCCACTTTTGGCATGCCCACATTCCCAACCCTTATGGAGCACAGCGTAGTTAAAAAATCAGTCGTATTAATGCTCAGTTTGTATTTTTATGTATATTTAAGTATTTATAAAAGATATATTATGGTCCATTTTATGTTTCCGCATTTTTTTAAGTTGGCGTGACTTTAATTATCATATTTTATTGTTGCAGGTAAGCGTAAGTTACACCCGATATTGGGGGAGAAAGTAGTCGGTAAGTGCCCTTTCGAGTTATTTATTGGTAAGCACTCGTTTTCAACATCATTTAACCTTTTTCGTATACCTATTATAAACAAAACGAATTGTAATTTTTTTTACCCATAATTGGGCAATTATTGTGTTGTATTTCAACACATTTAAAAGTCTAATTAAGCGCCAATTGAGCTTTTTCCACCAGGAGCAGCACTCGCGCTCTATGATTGCGCTCTGTTGAATTTCCTTTTTTAGCGTACGTGGAAAGTAAACATTGGTGGAGGCCGGTTAATTGTAAAGCGATTAGGGTTGTAAAGTTTTCCGGTGCAACGAGGGAGCGACAGTCGCGTGTCGAAGCCGGAGGCACGTCCCACTCGGCAGTCGGCACCGCGGCCGCCGCCGCCGGCCTCCGCGAACTCATTCACTCCAGTTCTCTGCCGGCTGTCGCGGCGAACGAACGTGCGCAACTTTCACGCGCCTCCGATGTTAGTGTACGATTACGACATCGCGGCGACACTCGGATATTTACCGTGACAGTGAAGCGAACTTTTTTGAATATGGGTTAAACGTCCCATAGCGACGTTATGAGTCCGGGCGAGCGCGCCACTCACGGGCGCCGCGAACCCGGCCGCCCTCAATATGCCACCACAGCATCGGGTTTCCCGCCGCCCTACTACCCGCCCTATGGTGTGCCGCACCCGAATGCATGGCTCGGCGCACCTCTTATATCCATGGCGGGAAGAGCACCACTACAACCTCGCAGCACGCCCGTTTCCAAGCTAGCCATGCAAGCACAGGGCGCTCCCCTCATCATTCATAATAGAAACGACCGAAGAAAGTACACCGCCGCACCGGAACAGCGCAACCACCGGCCCTTGGGACCTACGGATCACGTCACCAGGGACAGGTGCGAGCAGGCAGAGGGAAGCCGGCCGCGCAATCAGCAGCAGCAAGCGCGAGCCACGCGAGCCGGACGTAATAACAACACGGATGCGGTCAGTGTCGCGAGCGATGAAAGTTCCGGCTCTACGAACTCTGAAACCATGTTACCCAGGATTATAAAACCGCGAAAACGACGCAAAAAGGATAGAAAACCTAACAACATTGTATCGCACGATTTAACAGCTGCTACGTTAGACCTCGGTGAAGTCGATCATTGTGCGGTATCAGGCATCACTACGTCTCACGGTATTTATGAGGATTCTTACTGTCGGGAAATGTCTTTGCCATACCGATTGGATGTGAAAGTGCTGGAGTACTCTGACCATGTACCGGAGACTTACCGCGTCGCTGCATTGGGGGAGGCATTGGAAGCTACTCGTTTCGGGTTAGCGGAGGCGGCCTCACCTGCCGAGTCCGCCGTCAGCTCGTGTCAGTGTCGGCTTTGTGATCCTGTGGGGCAAATCTGGGATGCTCATTCGATTGCGGAATTACTCGATGAGAATTCTAGTGGTGATTTCGCTCCCACTAAATTGGAAGAATCTATGAAAGTGGTCGGATCTCTCGGAAGGCGAGGAGCCGATACGACGCTACGACGGAGCTGGAGTGACCCTTCATCAAGGATCCCCGAACGCCGGGAGGCAAACAGCGGCGAAGCATATTCGGCGCCGAACCTGTATTCGCTGTTTCCTCCGGCGAGAAGAGCCAGCTCACCAGAGCCTCGTTCGCCTCTCGCCTTGGATATATCCTCGGAGATCGTCACTTCAATTAACGGTCACCGTGACCTGGAAATCAAGTTATTTTCAAGCTCGCCCTCGGCTGACGCCGACCGACGATCCTTCTTCGCCGACAAAAGTGAAAGTGATGTGAACAAATGCATGATCGCGAGCTACGATCTTAAAGTGAACAGTGTGGTGCACAACAACAGAGTTGACTCTGCTGTCAAAACAGATGGGAAAAAGAGTGATGATGTGTCCGATGCGGGGTGTTCCTCGGCGTTTGCAGCCGGCGAGCCCTCGCGCAACATTTGTGATTTAGCCTTAGTTGCTGCCTGAGGCGTATGTGGCCGAGTTACGCGATAGAGTAGTGGATTAGTGTCGTCGAACAGTCCAGAGAACTCTACGCTCGCCATTTGAGCTGGACTCAAATCGTCACAGCGAGGCATGCACGGAGCGTCTCAAAGCGGCCCACTAAAACAATGAGATCTCCGATTCGGTTTCCTGTAGATTCTATAATTAATTTATTATTAACAATAGCGTAGGAAACTGACAGGGAACTTTATCTGGATACACGTGAGGATGTTTGGAATTTCGCCGTTTATCATTTTGTATAGTAATCTATTGTAAATAATAAATGTAGACGAAAAGCTAATGAGATTAATCATAATTCAGGACAATTAAAATGCAAGTCATGTCGATGATCGCGTCGGTGCACACGGTAAGGATCAATATAAAAAACGTAATTCGTTCGAAATCAAACAGTATAAATAAAGAGAAGCGCAGGTAGAAACAGTTGCGCGATGTTTAGCGATGCCATGGCTCGCCGAGTGCAATTAGCGTTTCACACTACTGACACGGTTCTCGCGAGAGGCGGTTGTGGCGTTGTTGCGATTGCGGTTTCCCGCGGTTTTCTCCGCGCGCGCCGTTCCGGGTGGCGCATCGCCGCGTGCCGCTGCCGCTTCATACACCTAATGAGTTTTTTCATCACTTCAAACATAGCTTTCTCTGACCATAAAAACCTCACATTACTCTAAAGATAAATTGAAATTCTAGAAGCATTTCTCAGTAAATGATCTCCCGTCATTTTCTATTACAATCTCTAAGCCATCTTCGTAATTAAAATTACAGTTCCCACGATTTACTAGTTCACATTGGAACACGTTTTCATATTTCATTACCGAATCATCAGCAATTCGTGCATGTCTACCGTTCGTAGTAATTTCGTTGAAATCTAAGTTATCATCAAATTAATCGTTATTTTCACTTAGATCACGTACGATGGTCCGTTTCTTGACATTAATCACGAGTGCCTTTATTTCAATTATCTTACCTACATTAGAACTGCCGGCATTAATTGAAATTACGTGACTGACGGTACTCTCAGCTCACGTCACGATTCTTTATGATCGATATAATTCCATATAATTTAGAAGCGAAACTGATATCAATATTATTTATCTAGCTAGAGCCATAAATTTTGCTTCATCATAAACGTACCAAAGCCGCTCAAAACAATAAAAAATAAGTTTTGTATCCTGATTTCAATAAAAGAAACACGTATTTTTTAAATTTTAATAGCTTTAATAAATAAAGAAAGTTATTATAATATAGCATCGTAAATGTCCATTGATAAACGGCGAATACGGAGTTTCCTTTTCTGAATGTGTTCTAAATCTTTTTAAGCGAGGGTCCAAGGGTGTGGGTCACGCCAGATAAAGTTCCACAATGTAGATAATGTGAATATGTAAGTTATTCATGAACTGTACCGAGAGTTGTAAGCAGTCTCTATCATTGGGTTTTACACTCCACGCACTGATCCTATGTTTTACATTTTTATTTCTGTGTTATGTTTGCTTATATTGCTGGGCGAGTGCGTGGGACTACAAGATAAATTGGTTCTTGCTTCACTATCTTTTTTCTATACGACAGGCTCGGCGTAGACGAAAGTTATTACATTCCCTTATCATTTGTTAAATTCTGATTTGAATGTGTCGATTCTCTGTGACTTTTATGTCACAAGACTTGACACGTTCATAAATCTGTGTTTATGGATTCCGAAGTTGTGCCTCCTTCGCGTAATGTATACTTTTATCTAAAAGGAAGGCGGCAATAGCTTCTTTATTACGTCGATAACTTTATTTGACTTATAACGATAAGATAGTCGAAAACTTGTTATTGCACTCAATAAACTCGAAAATATCCATCGATGTTTCATAAGAATTACCTATTGTTAGACAAGAAAGTCTAGACACGGAAGTAATATTTTACTCATTTAAAATATATCACAGGGAAAATTCAATAATATTTATAATGCGGTGATAAAATCTATTAGATATCTAATGACTAAAAACTCTTTTAGTGTGGTTATTATTTCCGATGGTGGTGTCCCCATTATTTTCTATAGGTATTTTTCTACTAAGCATTATAGCAATTTTTATAATGACCCTAAAATATAGTTGTGGAAAATTTCTAAACTGTACATAAAATTTTTGCCACTTCAAGAACTTCTTCGTCTTTATGCATAATGCAATATATCTGTGCCTCAATATAAAATGTGACTTAAAGTGAAGAGGCACGAATAGTAGAAAAATCTCTTTAGCCTAAAGTGCTACGGCATCTTGCCGAGAATTGTTAAAATTTCGGTTAGATGCCTTACAAATGCAGTGGGATTGTTACCGCTGAGCCTGTAGTTTTCCGGGGATATGTTTGGGGCGTGGCAGCAGGCGTGGCTGTAAAACTCAACGATACCCCTCACTATACTAAATAGGCTATGTCTATAACTTACGAGTGATTGCATTTTATAAAAGGAAAACCTTAGGTTTAAATATTTGTTTGTGTATGTCGTGAGGCATGTCTTACTTGCTGGAACACTATTTTTGTACAATAAATACAATGTCCTGATATAAATGGCTGTTGTTTCATTGATTTGAGTTTTACTTTTACACATTTCTAACTTTTGTGGGTAGGTAAATATTTGCCGTCTCTTACGCAATCGAGTTTGATTCAATTATGGATTAGAAATCTGACTGACATGAGATGCAAATTCTGTTTTCGTGCGCTCGATCGAACCCGCGCGAAAGTTCCGTAACTCGACAGCTATTAGCTTACCACTTCTGCCAAGTTACATAACCACGTCGAACACTATTGCATATTCATGAGAGCTGACTCATCTTCTTAAAACACTTGAAGCCGTTTAATGTTCTGGTCTTTAATCATATTTCAGCATAATAAGGAAAGAGCGCCGGTGTGAACGGTAGGCGCGTTTGAAAATTCAAAAACGTGTTTGGTAAACAGGCTCGCGGTGTTTGCGTAACACTAAACGCTACTTTCTATTGTGGCCGAACAGCTGTTAGCCGGTTACGTGATTACCATTGTGCTCTTATTCGCAACGGGCGAGTTTGGGCGCGAGTTTGTGCGGTCCCAGTTCAAGCGAGCCATTGGTTAAAAAGGAGAAACCGGAAAGAGAATCTTCCGTTTGTCATTAGTATGTAAATGCTTTCAAACAATGCAGGCAAGTCGCTTCATTTTAGTCGACTACGACTTCGAGATAAATTGTTATTATAAAGAAGAGTAGTAAGTAATTCACGCACTTATTGCGATGTAAAATAATGATCATAAATTTGTACCAACTAGTTTAACAAGATGTAAAATGCAAGTACCAAAAATGATGTAGGAAGCGTTCATGTTATCTGTAACCGAAGTTTGTTTAAAAAATCGTTCGCTCTACGCTAATGACTTATCCTAACTTCTGTTAGCACAAAGCGTTCGCTACGTCTTTATTATTCATCAGATATGCTCCCCACAAGGACATCGCTTCGGTCAATGTCATGGCTGTTTGTTTTACAATCTTTATGGCCGTTTTGTGAAACTGCGCAGATCTCAGATGTACTAGAAGTACCTACCTATCTTTTTACAGTGTTTTTTTCAGCCACGCTTAGGTGCTTACATCTTCTTTCCACTTTGATGACTATCTCGAATGATAAATTGTTTACATGTCCGAGTTAATGACGGTTATTTGCTTCGCTTACGTTTGGCATTAAAATTTTATGCATTAGACTCAAATTTCGGCTAGATACTTACGTTTGTTAGTCATTTCTATTTCCATTTTGTACCTTGTGTTTAAATAAGGTTTACAAACATAATTCATAGATTACAAAAAAAAGTTCAATAAATAGGATTAATTTCCTAATTTTCCTCCCTAAATAAATAAATACAAGTAATTGTTTCTTCTCTATAAAAGAGCTGATAATTGTTAAACGGCTGAACAGATTTCCTTAAATCATAGCTAAGAACACTTTTGATCAAGTAACCATTTAAACAAAAAACAAAAAAAACTTTTTAAACTTATAACACCAACATTTGCGTCGTCCTAAAAATATTTTTTTTATTTTTTTATTTATACCACCACAAAAGTTTTTATACCCAACTTTAGAATTAAATTTTTGAAATTAGCACTTAATTATAAAATGTTCCACCCCTAAAAGCGGAATATTTTCTTTAAATTTAAATGGTCGTTAACGTTATCGGTTAAATTGTCTATATTCGGGAGATTAAAATATTTTTTTTTTTCAAAATTCAGAAGTATGTTGTCAATGATTTGTAGCAAATTGTCACTAATATTATAATAATATCCTCCCTATATTTTAAATATTTTCTGGATACATTTTAATTTTGACGTTATTATGTGTACCAAAAGAAAGTGTTTTATTATGCTCAACTTAAATACTAACGAAAACTTAAATATTAACTAAAAACAAAAACTTAAAATAAAACTTGATTTGTGTACCTATATTTTAATGTTATATGAACTTCACAATTACTTGAAGAATTTCTAGTTCTTTAACTAAGGTATTTGACCTACCTTATATAACGAAACATATAAAATCTGAATCTCATCATTATTTCAGCAATAGGACGTCCACTGCCGAACATAGGCCTCCCCCATCGATTTCCAAAAGGGCCGGTTGGAAACGGCCTGCATCCACCGTTTTCTTACGTTCAACGCTGAATCTAATATTCTGTAACTTTTGTGTGCATGTTCTAAGCTGAGTCTGAATCTAATATTCTGTAACTTTTGGGTGGATGTTCTACGCTGAATCTGAATATTCTGTTTTTTTTTGGTGGACGTTCTAAGCTGAGTCTGAATCTAATATTCTGTAATTTCTGGAATATATTACCAGGAGCGTAGGCGTTGTATTGTCCCCGTACAGAGTAAGTAGGTCGTCTCGTCCATATACCTCAGATATAGAGCGCAGTTTTAGCATCGCTCGTAAATCCCCGCATGATCCGCCAGTCACGTTATTCGTTTGCGTAACTTCGTATGTCACTCGTTATTTTATTACGTCGCGTTACTGTTCACGAGGACATTATAACAGTTTTATGTTTGCTACACTTGCTCTACGTGTGTGACGTTACCGCGGACTTAGTAATACAGGGTTACGCGTATAGACTATACTAAGCCGAAAGGAGGTCATTGTTCTCATCATTACGAACAACATTTACTATAGGACCAATCCTGAAATCGCGAAAAAAATATCAGCTGTTCTATAGAAAACGGTCATTGTCATTATAAAATTTATGGGTATTCCCCCCGCGATTTTAGGCTTGGTCCCATGTAAAAGTCACAGAAGACATAGCAGTACAGGTACAGAAGATTCACTCCGCAAAATCGTTTAAATAAGTAGACATTTTTGGGGTCCGCCTGGGGAAGTACCACACCTTTGCCAGTTATTCAACCGCCAAGCAGTAGTGTGCAAACACTACTGTGTTTCGGATTGAAGGGCAATGTTTCCAGCGAAATTACAGGGCACACAAAGATTTCACATCTTAAATCTCGGGGTGACGAGCGCAGTGCATTGCCATCCAGGGTTTTGAACTGTTGAAGTTCAAAATTCTGAGTGGCGTTGAGCTGTTATGGGCAAGCGTGAAGAGCCATGAAGCGAACGACTTCGCTCGTCTCGTAACTCAGTATCAGAAAAAAAATAAAAAAGAAACATAAGACATAATAGTACAAGTAGTTATGACTAAAATCTGTTCAACTCTTCGAAGACTATCAGCTCTATTATCGAGGGTTCTTGAACATTTTCAATTTACATTTGTTACCGCTTAAATATCCGAAGTCGACGTACTCTGTGATAACGATTAATATAGAAATTGTAATCAGTGACATAAAGAACGTGCATTAACTTAATTGACTTCGACATTCACCAATTTATAAGCTTCAAATTCTTACGTAACATCATTAAGTTAAAGATATGAGTAAGTTCTGTGGGAGTCATTATCAAGTGAAACTAATTCGACGCTGTTAAGGCGGTGCTTAACGGCAAGAGCTACCTCTTTTGCATATTTTCAACTGTTCATGACAAAAATTCATTGTGTTAGAATAAAAAATAAAGTCAGTCATAGGACTGCACCTCAGAAGTGAAAACTTAAGTACCTATTCTACAAGAGATGGCGCTGTTTCAAAATACACGGTACAGTGTTCGGTGACGATGATGATTTTTGTTCACCCAAAAGTGATCATAGTTTTCACTTCAAAAACAATGGGGAATATACCTTTTGAATAACATTGCAAATGTTCTAAAGAAATTTTCTTGTTGATATTTCGAAGGATTAGCGGAAATCGAAAAAAAGCTTTTTTGATCACAAAAAAAACCTTAAAAATTACTTTCAAACGTTTGCAATGTTATTCTTAAAATAATGTTTAATTGTTTTTTTTTTTATTCCTATTTCTAACTTTTTAAAATGTGTGAATATGATAGCTCTAGCCGGTGGGCCTGGCCTTAAAAACCTTATCAGTACTTGCCCAAGTATTACTCGCGCCAGATACTGCACATCGTCTGCAACGGGCTTAAGTGTTAGAATAGCTTTATATTTAAATGTATGTTGATGTGAATGCTTGAACGCGGCATAACAAATGCTGTTCACACATGAGACAATATGACAATACCATGGCTGGCACGTGGCGTGCAGGCGACCTTGCGAACGGTCGGCTATAGAAACAGCGTGCTCTTGCGCCGCATACAATGTAAGACACCGGCAATGTTGGCCGCTCGCTGCCCAGCACCCGAGGGTATAACGACCGTGGAAGACATACGCGCTGGTAACATGTTTTATGATGTTTCCTTGGCCGCGACGAACATTGATTAATGTTATGCCCTGTTTTACGGCGTTCACTTTAAAGCCAATTTACAGCTGCAACGGTTCGGTAGCGAGGTTTTACTCCCTAGTGTAAGGTGATACTGTCTCTAAGGTTTTATTACTTCGTCGTTTTATTTATACATATTATATGATCTAATGTTAGAATGTTCCATTTGGCTTTTTTAAACAGGGTATTTAATAAAGTATTGGAGAACATGTTTCTACCAAAATTACACCTTAAGGTCCCGTCAAGATAGTCTAAAGTAACCAATTTTTGTCTCCTCTAATTAAGTTGTACTCTCGTATAATATTTCAGTGTGCAAAGAGGTTTGATTGTGTTTTTACTAAAAAGAGGCGAATGCTCAGAGGTTATGTTTGAATTTACAGACAAAGAATGATTGCTTAATAAGTATGCGTGCTTCATCTTCGACCACATCGTCGCTTACCAACAGGCGAGTTAGTGGCCAAAGGCGGACTTATTCGCGATAAAAAATATACGTTTCTCTATGGTATCCTGTGATTAGCTCATATTTCAAGCCATGAACATTTCGAAACGTGTTTTTTTTACCCCCGTGGTGATGAAAAACAGTGATGATAAGGATTAAAAGTAGCCTGTGTGTTAATCCAGGTCATAAGCTAATTACCAATTTCAAATTTCATCCAAATCAGTTTCAGCGTGAAAGAGTAACAAACGTACACACACAAACTTTCGCTTTAAATAATACTAGCTACGCCCCGCGGTTTCACCCGGGTGGTGATGAAAAACAGTGATGATGATGATTAATACTAGCCTATGTTACAATTCCAAATGTCATCCAAATCCGTCCAGCCGTTTCAGCGTGTAACAACTCACACAAACTTTCGCTTTTAATAATATTAGTGTGATATTTTTACGTGAATATCCACTTATTTTTTGAGAAAAGTACTATGCAAGCCTTGTCAGCAACTAAACATTTATGCACTAACGTTTGCTGGCCTCGGCACACTGTCACGTTTGCCCATAAAAACCCCTGTTGTCGGTCGTCGCAGTAATATCTATGTTTGCTACTGAGTCTCTAAAGAAACAGTCGCTCACCTGATGGTATACATCTCGCTGGCCATAACAGATTAGTGCCACCCAGAACTGGACTTCGATTTTTTTTATCACTCTTATGATATTTCGCATAAAAATATGCGAAACGACCGACTTTCGAACGAAATCCCAAACAAAATTCGCATATTTGTAATAATAACGAACGAAACGAGTGGTTTGAACTATTTTTATTTGCTTTCTATCAAGAGGACATAATATAGAGGGTGTTAATATCTATTTAAGTATGTATTTAAAAATATATATGTATGTATATCAGTCTCTGGCAGCCATATTACAAGCTTTGCTTAGTTTGGGGTCAGATGACCATGTGTGAATTATGTCCCAGTTTTTTTTTTTTTTTTTTAATATTTCATTTCGTATGATATTTTCGTGGGAAATCATACGAGAGTTTTAAAATCGAGCTCCTGTACAGTTCCAATTCACGCCCGCCAATGCACTACGCATGTCACCTTGACTTATTAGATGTAAAATATTTTTATATGGGCATAAAGAAATAATTTCACTGAAAACATTTCCCTTCAATCCGAAACAGTAAAGTTTGAATACTACTGCTTGGCGGTCGAATAACTGACAAAGGTGTGGTATTTCCCCCGGCGGACTCAAGTAAGTGTTGTACATAGTTTTGCGCAACTATTGCACGTAAATAAACACAACAACGGCAGTCAACATTTAAGAGGCAATAAAACGTTAAACTGTTGACGCCCCTTTGCAGATAAATATTGACTTACTACCTGCCTTCGACTTTGTTCGTGAGGCCGTATTAAATTGACTCAAAGCCTAAGTTACTGGGCTAGTTACTTAACTTACTAAGATAAAGAGGTAAGTTACTGATGGATCATACAAAAAGTGAGAAAGCTTTATATATACCTTCTTATCTCTTTTTTGGCCATAGGTGACAAATATTATAAGCAGACGGGCCGCCGCCGCCTGATGTTAAACGATCACCGTCGCCTAT
Organism: Agriopis leucophaearia; assembly: GCA_949125355.1. NCBI lineage: Eukaryota > Metazoa > Arthropoda > Insecta > Lepidoptera > Geometridae > Agriopis > Agriopis leucophaearia. The sequence continues at coordinate 14,972,142 of OX421269.1, forward strand.
GGATACCTGCAACACCAGGGGCATCACAGATACGTTGCCGACCCTTAAAGACTATTAACAGCCAGTATTATCTGACAAAGAAAACTACCAATAATTTTAAAACTTAGTTCTCAAAAAAGATATCTTCTTGACTCTGTCAGCCAAGATCTAGTCTTAAACGTAGGCAGTTAGGGTTTGTTTCTTGACCTGAAAGCTGGAGGCGAGGTAGAAAGCCGCTCGCTTCCGTTCGGAAGTTTCTCGGGCTTTCACTAGCACCCGACCAGATATGACGCACTATACCGAGTACCTACTGTATTTGTACTTCGAGAGACGTCGGTAGATTTCTGTAATGAATCTGGCTTGATCATTTTAGATGTTACTGTGTTGTAGATTGTAATGTTTGTAGGAAACAGAACCTTGCAACCTTGACATCGATCAAATTCACATTTAGGGGACTCACGGGGCGACTAGATATTGATTTGAATATCATTCTACGCGAACCGAACTATGATTTATTGCTAATAAAGTACGGTTTAGTTCGCACGGAGCGTAATCGCGTGCAGGTCGAGCAATCGATTGATTTGTCAATCTGTGTGAACCACAGACCTAACATATTTTTTTGCATCCTAAATCTATGGTGTGTGCCGTGGGCCGTGTTTGAGCTTTGTGCATTTCATTCGTGCATGCGGAGTATGCGGACTGACAGTCAAACGATATCGCATCGCGTTATGAGTAAAGTCGCTTTCTATACGAAACATTATTTATTTCATTTTTTCGTTTACAAACTGGATTTTGCTTGTAACTGGATAGTTAGTGCGAATTTTGGAAATTCAATAGGTAATTTTCAAAATGTTGTAGTTCTGTGTCTTAATTACACATAGGTAAGTTACACGTTGTTAAACACAGATTCACGCCTACTAGTAAGTGAAATTTAATTGAGTGCTTGCTTCTAATTCAGATGAATTATTCAGTGAAATTTAATCATTAAACCTTACTCAAACTGACCTACGTATCTCAGTCTACGCCGTTACCGGCTTTGCCGCAACATCGGATGAATATTATATGCTCGAGCTGATTAGATCCGCGGCTTATAGAAAACTCTGGGAGAATGTTCACGCTTTAACATTTTGTAGGGGTTTATTTAAAACAGGTTTAGAGCACCTACGATTATTGCGATTTGCCTGGAACTCTATCGAAATTATATAAACTCTGACTGTGCGTGTAAGAATAAATATCACAAACATTTCTACAAGTACTTTTCTTATGACTTTTTCCCTGATTTTAAAATTGATTTAAACCATATAATTTATAATGTAAGGTTTTTATTTCCATATTTGCTTTACGCCAGGTGGTGCAGAGGCTCGTAAACGTCAAACGATGCCGGCATAAATTAATAGAGGTGGACAGGCTTGCCTTTTACAAAAACAGAGACGTCGCCAAAATAATTTCGATTGTCACCAGCATCGCGTGCGATCACAATGCTGTTGACCTTAGCGTAGCAAACAATAAGCTTCATTCCGTTGACACTGAACGTAACTTTGCCTTTATTAAAGCAGAAACGGCAACTGCGAAGATATTCTAATTTAAAATGAATGTTCTGGATACAGCACCAGGTCGACGCACGGAAGACGATCGAGCAAATAAGCCTGAAGAAAATGAAATATAAAGAAACTGCATAATGTTTATTTCTTTATGAAAACGGACGATTTGTATCTCAGTGTATTTAATCGCGTGTCCTCGTGCGATTAATGTTAAGACTGATGATTTATGGTTCGCCAATCGGCAATATTTCGCATTTTTTCCTTATGCTCTACATCTAATTGCAAGAAGGATCAATAAATCCGACACGATTCGTTTAGTCGTCTGAAATGTTCTTGCAATAAGCGTGCTTATAAGGATCTCTATCTATTTTGGACATTTTTGCTTTTGTATTTTTTAACGACGATTTATATTTCGGTAACTTTTAGTCGATTTGATTTTGATTCCTAATCATATTAATGATGCCATACTGCTATACGACTCATCTGTTTTATATTTACATGTTTAACTGATAGCTTCATTTTCTCACAACATTGACTTGCCAAAACTTGAAAAGTTTTTTTAACAAGTTATTTTACTAGTTTCACATAATCAAAATCATGCTGCATATTTATTTAAATAAAATACTCGACTTGTCAAGGAGGATAGTGTTTTTAGAGTGTATGTTTGTATTTGTTGTAATGCTTATTTATTACTTCGTTTATTTATAGCTTAAACTGCGTCGTTAGACTCGTTTTCGTGCCCGCAAAGTTTTATAGACTACATGCTGCCTTCGGGTTCTTTGGTTTTCTCTTAATAATATAATTGTTTAGTTCATTACTGCTGGGTATCGGCCTCTCTTACTGTGCCACCTGCTTCGGTCCTGTGTGAATCGAGTCCAGGTTCTACATACGGTGACAATATCGTCGATCCATCTTCCAGCTGGACGACCATCGCTCCGCTGACCTTGCCTCCACACTGTCAGAACCTTGCCCCCCTGTCATGACTACGCTCAGAAACGTGTGCTGCCCAGCTCCACTTTAGTTTCATTACCGCGATTCCGACGTCTCGAACCTTGTTCTAACCCCCGATGCAAGAATGTTATAAGTAAAAGATACATCTAACGTGTGTATCTGTTTGTGGCATCGTAGCTCCTAAACAGCTGAACCGATTTGATTTAGTTTTTTGTTTGAAATGTGACTTGATCAAGATTGTTCTTAGCAATGATTCGAAAAAAATATGTTTAGCCGTTGGTAGATTATCTGCTAGTTTATCGAGGCTTAAAAAAACAATTTATACCTGTCTTAGCTGGATTTCGGTATTACGAACTATTATTATTGTCTTGGAGTTTGATGTCTAGCATGGATCTCGCTCAGGCTCTCTCTGCAACCGTAATTTTGTGCACATTGTTGATTTATTTTCGCGTGTGAAAATTAAGCGTTGAGTTGAGAGCTTTATATCAGAGTTTCTATGTAATTTATGAAATTACGTTAAGCTTTTGAATACAATATAGAGCGATATTACAGGCGCGCTCTCCACAAAGATGATGTGCAAATGCTTTGTGAGCGATTATTGCACCTCAGCCACTTATTAACAATTTGTTTAGTCATCTAATGATGTATACAACTCTGTAGTCGCAAGCACTGGCTGCGTCCAATCCGGTCCGACTTTAGTAACAAATCATCTTCTCTATTGTACGTTGATTTATACGTAGCTCGATTCTTGGTTGTATCTCGTGAATCTCAATTGACTAAACTTATCGTTGATGGTCGATATCTCTTGATAATCCTGACAACCTTGCAGGTTTAATTTATAATCTAAGCTCACCAAAACAAACTGGTTCTGATACAAAGTGAAAACGAGTTCGGAGCTAATTAGTTCACATTTTATTTTGTTCAAATATATATTGATTTGTATTTATTTATATATACGAATAGTATCCTCTTATTAGTCCGTGTAATCGTGTAAATAAATCTTAATATTTCTCATTTTTAACTTCAAAGTGTATATTCAGTTTTTGTTCCCATTCTTCTTCAGTGTACATTGTTTCCTGTTCGTTTTCCATTAATATTCTGTCATAGCCTTATTTTAAACGTTGCACTATGATTGTAATTTATAGTCTGTTTATATTACTGACCTGACAATTACGTAATGTTTTGTTCTTAGTCTCCGAAATGATTTATTTGATTTGATTTACGAGACCAGAAACTGCGCGTGGGCATTCATTGTCTCGGCCGTAAAATATATTCTGCCGGTGAAAAAAAGATCGAACTTTTATTATTCGTATATGAAACTTATATCCTTTTTATACTGGCAGTGTGATGTTTCTGCATAAAAATTGGATGATCTAGTAATTACAATATATTTTTAAATGCAAATTACTGTTCTAAAATACATCGCGAAGTTTTCATCGAATTCCACATTAATCGGTCGTTCAACTCTCGTATTATTAGAGTTAAACATGTATTTAAACGCTACTATGTAATTATTAGATGAAATCATCTAGAGGTACCTTCAATTACGTTTTTGTTCGTCTCATGTTAACTTGCTAGACCAAATGTCGCGTACAGCATCAATTTCGCTGAAGTATACATCCTAACTTTAGCATTACCTCTAAATTTGTTTTATTGTAATCGTCCTCCATCTAGACAGACAAATGAGCTTTTTCAACTTCTCTCATAATATTCTCTGAAATTACAGGCTCGCGGGATTCAGAGCAGACGAACGCAATGCCGCTTAGGCCATTATACATTGGAAGACTTTGTGTGGTATTATCGAAGATGGCCTAGTGAGGCGAATTTTAACAATTCGTCTCAATTTTTTTTTTATAGCCCTCTGATATTCTGTTTCAGCCTCCTCTAAGCTAAGTGTGGAATAAGTAGTGTGGAATCTACAATAATAATATAAAGAGAAAATATTTGTATTTTGCGTACTTTTGGCTTTTGGATGATTGTAATGAATGAACTCAAAAACTACTTGACCGATTTTAATAATTCTTTCACCATTACAATGCTACATTATCCCTGAGTAACATAAGCTATATTTATTACTAGAATGTTTAAAAAATAAATCTCCACCCGTTCGAAGCCGGGACGGACGCCAAGTCATACTAATATTATAAAGAGAAAAGATTTGTATTTTTGGATGTTTGTAACGAAATAACTCAAAAATTACTAAACCGATTTTAATAATTCTTTCTCTGTTGGTAAGCTACACTATCCCCGGGTGAGATAGGCTATATTATATTTTGTAGCGAGGCCGAAGGCCGAGCTTACACCCGTGCGAAGCCGGGACGGTCGGCTAGTACTTTATATTTTTCTGGGAAAGCTAAGCTTTTTATAAAACTTTATAGACAAGTCATGCCATCTGTTTGGTTTTGCCAGTAGGTAATTAAAATAGATTATATCAGAAAAACATCTGTTCGTGCCTCTATGTAAAGTTGGAAATTGCTTTCGCATGTAAAATCAGAGTGTTAAGTTTCTTAGTAAGTGAGTGAGAATGATTTCATAATTTTCTCCCTCGGGCGTTGGTTTCCGCGGTAAGACAAGAGACGGCTGTTAGTGCCGATGCGAGAGAAAGCCTACATGGTGTTGCATTTCCCGATGTTCTCCAGATGCAATTAACAAGATGTTAGCGTTCTTGTAAAGTTTCAAGTGCTATTGTACATACTTTGATTTTAACTTGAATTGCAAGCTAATCTATAGCCTTGCCGAGCATGGCGCTTAGCATATAAGGCGCGCGACTTGCCCGTGTGCTTATCTAATAAAGTACAGAATCAGACGATCGGAATCAATGAGACAATAACAGGCAATATTCGAATCTTATAGAGACGACAGTATAAACTAAATATGCTAACTTCCTAAATATTTAAATGATATATCGTAAGATCTAAATCTAAGTAAACATATAAAAATCTCATGACACGGTGTTTGTGGTAGCGCCACTCTACCGATTTTTAGGTTTTTAAAATATATATTTGGTAGGTATGAGAATAGGTCGTATATTATTTTTCATCATCATCACAATTTTTCATTGGAAGCGTTATAACTAAATTTTCCCCTTTAGCAGTTACACTCTCCTTCGGTCGTCCATTCGTTTACATTTTGAGCACATCCTTTGCATTTGTGTGCACTTGTGCAGCTCAATATTGAAGACTCGTTCATACATGTCAGTGTGTGAAATATGTGTTTACCTCGTCCATTTCAGTTTTTGGCAGACTTTTGGTACTAGCTCGAGTCAGATCCAAAATATATAATACTAGTCGTCCGGCCCAGCTTCGCACGGGTGTTAACTCGGCCTTCGGCCTCGCTACAAAATATAATATAGCCTATGTCACCCGGGGATAGTGTAGCTTCCCAACAGTGAAAGAATTTTTCAAATCGGTTCAGTAGTTTCGGACCCTATTCAATGCAAACAAACAAACAATCAAATCTTTCCTCTTTATAATATTAGTATAGATCAAAGCATAAGCGTCGCATATTTTCTTTATCTTAAGCCACTAGTAGATCACACCATGGCCGTACAGAGCAGCACTAGTCGATACCAGATCGTCGAGAAAGTTGCACGGCGGCTCTCTCGTCTAGTGCGATGATCTCGTACACATCGCCTGACACTATGGGCTTTTCTACATCTTTTCATCGTACCACGTGATAAAACACAATAGCTTAAAATTTGGTACATATGAAAACATACAATCTCCAAGGGTTTTAAAAGCATCCATGGTTTTATCAAGACACTTTCTATATTCTTCCCCACCGGGTTACTCTTGTTTTTTTCATTACCAAGTTGTAACTGGTAATTTCGTTACTTGGACGACCTTATCATTTCTTTCACCGAATCGAAATGCCACATATTACTAATTTTGAAGTAGTTTTTTTTATTGATAATTAATTATTGTAATTTTTTCGTGGTATGGAACCCTCAGTGCGAGAGTCCGACTCGCATTTGGCCGGTTTATTTTACTTTAAACCAATGAGCTTACATATAAGATTCGAACGCTTTCAACTGCTTCCTATTTGCAAGTCAATTTAAAAATTAATTCAAAACTTTTATAAGTTACCTCATTGGTCGCTGTTATTCGCAATAAAAAGTTCCGTTTTTAAATAACACGACAGTTATGAGTTTTCATAGTAATTTATATGGCCTGCTAAACACGTAAGATATAAATTTTCATACTAACTTTGCCGGCCGCTGCGTATATTCGACCAGTACAAAAATTTCGATTTATCTTGAAGAAGGTTGTCAAAATATGATCGAATTTCCAGCAATAATAGAGAAAAAAGATTCCAACTAACATGTAATTGAATAAAAAAAAACGCATGCGGTAGTCATAAATGGCGTTCGACTCACTAAAGAAATAATGCAGTTTACGACCTTCGCGGTCGAACGAAGAGTGTTTAACTTTGTTTGGGAACAAGAGGCACTGCGGCAATGTCAAAACATCAGTATCAATCGACCATATTTCACATCGTTACCTTTTATAATCGGCTCACGCGTGCCAGCAACCATTAATCGGTCGACGACATTCGCTTCTTCATTTCCGAAGGGTTCGCTTTCACATACAATGGCCAATTTGCTCCTACGCAAGTTTGATACAAGTTTGCTAGCGGCGGTGGCACAATACGTGATAAAGAAATTGCCTTATTAGGAGTTATTGCTTTAGTTACATAACTGTTCGCTGCCAATTTATATTCAAAGTAGCTAAAAAGGAACAGTTACCTTGTTGTAAGGAAACAGTTTATTGCTCTTAAATCGTCATGGACAGTTTCTGTTCAATTCGTTGAGTAACAACATAAAGTTGCCAGCTTTTATGGGGGGATTATTGTGGTTTTTCTACTCTAAGCTATCAGACGTTTCCGGCCAGAAGTAACATTGCGCAAGTAAAAAGAAAACGTAATCAAAACGTACTCGGAAAGCTAATAGGAAAATTTGCAAGTAGATGTGGCAACGGGCAGGTCACATCACTCAAAGAACTGATAACCGATGGAAAGGGTCTTGAGTAGAGACCACGAACTGGAAGATGCAGCGTATGTACGCCTCCCACTAGTGACTAGATGGAACTACGACATTGTGAGAGTCGCGGGCATCCAATGGATGCAGATGGCAGTTTCTGTGTGGAGTTCTAAGGGGGAAGCCTATGTTCAGCAGTGGACGTCTCCTGGCTGATGATGACTCTGAAGGCTCGTACTAGATAAGGGCGAAGCTTTATGAAACAGTTGGGAGATTACTGCCATGTCGGCGTAAGACAACATGCGAGATAAAAGTGTGATAAAAGACCGGGGGAGGTCACACTTATCTTCTTCCTTATTTGATTTGAGGGCGACTTTCGTATGTTACCGAGAAATAACTACTTGATAACGTGTAAATATTTAAATTTAAGACGCACCAAGTTATTACTTTCTTTTAACAAGCCGAACAGTTCTTTATCATAATTCAAATCTTTGTTAATGTAGCCTTTAATGAGAATCTGAGCAACAGGTTTATCATCAAATGAATTTCGTGCCCTTTTCTTTCTTCTTGTACTTATTGCGTAGTTTTCGTTTCTTGTGCGAGTTTCTCTTAATGTCATCAAAAATAGCTCTGGGGATTGGATGAAATGAAAAACAGCTTTAGTATAATATATGTCGATTTAATATGAGTCACTAGTATAGTAATGCTAATTATTACATACAATAATTCGTCGCTTCGTATCAAGAATCTCCGTAACGGCAACAGCTAAACAGATCGAATGAGATTTATTTGCCTATACCCTGGATAAACTTATTAACACTTTTTGTCCCAAAAAAATTATGGTTTCTGTAAGATTGCGGATGAAACCGCGAGCGAAATAAGAACACAACATTTTTTATGTAGCTTTTTGCTGTTGGCCTTGCGGCTTCTACAGCTTGACCGGACTAGTTGGCGAACGCAGAGGGCGTTGGGCCAACTCGATTTTGATCGTTATGGGCGCCCAGCGCAAGGGCACCTCGGAGGTACGAGCCTCGGCTTGGACCGTCGCCGGGAGTAGGGATCATACTTGTCCTGGCACCCCAGAACGGGTGTGTAAGAACACAACAGAAATGGCGGTAGAATTTGTAGTCGATGTGAATAGAGAAGAATTGTTAAATAACCCTAAAGTCGAAGTAAAGCCATTCTCTTACCATTGTGCTGATAAAGTTTTTGTGAAGAGCCACGTCCTGCGATAGAGTAATAAATAAGGAGAGCCGTACGAAAATAGATTCAATTCGGCTCCTGCCGCTAATAGAATGCACGTGACGATGTACGTACCGTAGATGTGAGACAGTGATGAAGGTTTACAGCTTACGTCTTACGATCTTGTTGGAAATTTTCCGTTTTCCGCGTTTTATCGGATTAAGATTCTAATCCACCTGTCCTGATGCCTTAGCCGTTCAGCCGCTACGGGACTGAGTGTTTTCATCCTTTGCTTAGACTATCACCCCTCTAGCCGAGATGTCAGAGTTTTTAGGCCGTCTGAAGCCTTTGTGACATGTTATATAATCTAAATAAATAAAAATTAAATGCTGTTCGTTGGTAGGCGCATCACTTGAAACCGGATAGACCGATTTGGCGAACTTATTTTTTTTAAATCTATTTTTACCTAAATAAAATATTGCGCGATAAGTCCCAAATATGGTTTTTAGGGAGGAAAAAGTTGGTAAAATTGTCCGGAAAAAAACAGAAAGGATTTTTATGTGGGACTTTTGTATGAACAATGGTCTTGCCATTAACTAAAATCTATTTATTGAAATTTTGACAGCGCAACGTCTGTCGGGTCCGCTAGTTATCAATGTAATAAAACTGACTTAAAAATTTGTAAGCGTTCGGACACAATTCGTGTTATCAGAGCTGGCTTTAAAAAGCGACTAAGTCAGTTAATGATATTGTTGTTAGACAAATCGAGAGCATCCACTAAATAATAAACATAGAATCACGTAAGTTGGTCCACATATCCGAGTAATAGATATATAAAAAAAAATATGTATAAAAATAGGGTCCGAATTGAGGACTACCTTACTGAATCTGTTAAAACATAAAAACAGTTAACTCTTGGTAAAAAAAACAAGAATGTTTTAAAATAAGGTAAATCAACTCCTACAAATATCCAAATTAAAAGTAGACTAAAACCATACTATTTGTTGCAAGCTAACTCAGACAGTGTCATAGCGACATGAATTTAAATTTGAGTGTCAGTAATTCTAAAATCGCAAACCCAAAATACTGTTCGCCTGATTTTTTAACTATAACATCCATGTATTTGTTTGTAAACGTTCCAAAGATGAAACTGATTATTTCACTTCGTTATCCGGAAAATCTGCAATCATGACGTTTTGTCTTATCAGTCAGGATTCGTAAGCTAAATCACTGTTCTGGAGTTCTTTGGCAACGTACGAACTCCGCGTGGGGGACCAGTAATGGCGCACACGTGATTCTTTTTTAGGATTCGCCAAATAAAACACTGCGATGGTCTAGCACCTTCTAATAACAGTTACTTGTTGAACATTGAGCAACGCTTTGTTATGCTTACTTATTTTTAGATATTCAAAGACCGAAAAATGCTGCAATGCCTGGAGACCCGTCTTTATAATCAATGTGTCCTTCCCGTATAGACGTATGTGCCGAAACTTGGACGCTCACCTAGGAAAAACACAAAGTGTACAAAATGTATATCTCACTCACAACCGGCAAGCGCGTTGCATGTAAAGCATCTTTACGCGACAGAGTTCGAAATACGGAGATCCGAAGGACCAAAGTGGAAGACATCAGATCCTGTATTAACTAAACTCAAATGGGGTTGGGCAGAACCTTAGCCATATGCGGTAAAGGCAGGCGGAGTAGGTGTCTGATGGAATGGTCGCGAGGGTAAGCGTAGCCTAGGAAGACCAGTCCAGCGGTGGCAGGGATGACATAATCAAAATTTGCGGGGAAAAAATGACATTAGCGTTAATCAGGGAACATTGGCGAAAGAGGGAAGAGAAAGACTGCTTTGCAGTTGACTGTATGAACAAAAAAAATAATTAAACATTAATATTTTATGAAATAGTAGGTACGTGGAAACAGGCCATAACCATATGTCCACTATTTAATTTAATCTGGGAACGATCGCAATAGATTACCTTTATAAGAATGCTAGATCATTAAAATAATTAAAATAAAAGGCGATTTGTGTGTGTGTGTGTATATGTATTGTATTTATGTTCCCTATGGACTCCAAAACGGCTGGACCGATTTTGACAGCACTTTATCTGGTAGATAGATAGATATATAAGAAGTGATCCAGATACTGCTGCGCCCCGCGGTTTCACCCGGGTTTTATATTGATTACTAAATCAATATTATTACAACAGAAATATTACGAAGCTTCGAAGGAGTTACTGTTCCAACCTTTGATATTCAAAGTAGATCAAAACTAAATAAAAGTCATTTTTTACTTTGCTCCAGTTCATAATCATTTTCAATGTAGTCTAAGCATATTAAACTACTTTTTTAAACTTCTTAATAATTCTGCCCACGTCTACACTGCGAGTAATACAGTAGTCAGTCTAAATTTAATGTGCTGGCAAATTACTTCATAACAATTTATGTGGACGACTTTCTATTTATGACAGGTGCGAATGAGGTGCTTTTAATTGAATTGCCTTGGGCTTCGCGTGCTCGAACTTGAAAGCTTAGTATTGACGCCTGTAGCAATGAACTTAACTCAGACTAATAGACGTTCATTGTGTTTGATTTAGCGCTTATTAGGTTTGACTAAGAAATTAAATCTATATATTATTATATAAAACATAATCGGGTTAGTTAAATCATTTAATGAGACGCGACACCAATTTCTGCATCCTGGCTCGCCAGGGTGGAGAATCATGTCTATTGGTGTTGGCCTCTGCTCCACCAATGCCTATCAAATGTCCGGGCTAGACCCGAGAGTAAAGGGAAACAAGTTATTTGTTGAAGTGAAAACTTGTTTAGGCGCGTTGAGCTCTTTTTGGGTGAACAAAAATCATGGAACTCGCGTCACGCTGTACCGTGTATTTTAAAATAGCGCCATCTCTTGTAGAATAGGTGAATTACTACTTAAGTTTTCATTTCTGACGTGCAGTCCTATGACTGTTTTTTTTTTAAATAACTGTGGTGCAAGTTAACCTGTTAGCACAAATCACAACTGAAATCCTGTTATAAAAATGCTACACAGTTACACACGGTCGCAACGAGAAAGCCCAGCGATGCGTGCGTAAGGTCGTATCGTTTACCCCGTAACTTGATATCGAATGTGTTATGTAACAGTTCAATGCCTACACCAGCAACTCGCAAAAACGAACCGTATCATCACTGCACTTGAGCAAACATTAGCATGAACATGCTAGATTACTGATTTCACCGTATATCGGATACACGTAATGAAAGCTCGCTTGTAAGCGTTATCGATGTGTACACGTTCGTATCTTTTACATAGACCGGATTAACACTATTGCCTCATATTGTCGTATGCATTAGTGTTATTTTCCTTACTGAGATAAAGAATTGCGTATAGAAATATTCGACTGAGTATACCCATGTACTTACTCGGATATTTTTGTGTGTAGGCGTGTTTAGATTTTCTAGCAGAATAAATACGACTCATTTTTGTCTTCATAATCCGACTTTGATGAATCTAATGTAATTTTGTGAAAATAATATAGAAAGGCCGGTATCTCTTGATTTAGAAGGATTTATTACAAAAAAAAAAGACGACGTAAACATACAGGGTTACGCATATATACTGAACTCAGCCGAAAGGAGGTCATTGTGCTCATCATTATGAACAACTTTTACTATGGGACCAAACTGAAAAAAATATCAGCTGTTCCATAGAAAACGTTCATTGACACTCACAGCAGATTTTCCCCCCATCACCTACTTCTTATCATCATTATCACAATTTTCATCACCACGCGGGTGAAACCGCGGGGTGTAGCACTAGTGGGTGGATAACTCCTTATATCTCTATCTATTTGCCAGAGAAAGTGTTGTCAAAATCGGTCCAGCCGTTTTGGAGTCCATAAGGAACGTAAATACAATACACTCAAACTCGCTCTCTCTCTCACACACGCATACGCTTACTCACACACACTTACACACATTCACACAAACACACACATGGCCTTTCATTTTAATAATCTAGTTGCCAAGGCATTCTTATAAAGGTGAGGTTTCCAGATTTAAATAAAATAGAGGACGTATGGTTACAGTTTTCACGTACCTACTATTTCATGTGTGGATCTTTAATGGGTGGATGGCTTTCCTGGCGATGGTGGCCGGTCGATGGTAACGATCGGTTCGGTTCGATCGTCTTGTAACGTTGTAATCACAAGCCGGTAGCGATATACGATCCTTGCATTTGATTTATCGCTCGTTACAACAATAACCTACGAGCAACAAAATGGTACCAGGGAAGGGCCACCCTCGCTTCCACGGCTCCACGCCCCGGATTTATCGCCAGGATGCACAAAATATTATCTCTCTCCATCAACGGTTTACGTGAAAAAATCACCGATCAAGCTCAGAGCCGCGGAACTACGACGACAAACAATGTTTAATGGTGAAGTTAGTCGCGAGCGAGGAAGTTGAGGTAAAACTTTAGTTTCCCGTGTAGATATCTTCTGTTTACGTCTTTGGCTCACTTTTAACACGCGTTTATTAGCTTGGTATGTATCTATGTAACGGAATATTTGAACGAGATATTCACCCCTTAAAAACGTCGGATTGATTTGAAGCTATGCATACTTATCAAGGACCGATGACAATGCAATAAAGCGTGTTTTAGTTTTTTAAACAGCGAGAATTATTGTATAACTTAATTGATTAATTTTATTTGTTAGGCACTCGCAACACACGATAACTCTTTATTATTTATTTATTTATTTTAACATACAATTAGGTGGTATTATAATCTATGTACATAAAAGACGATGTATGTATTTATGTATGTTTGTATATACTAAGCATTGCCTGGAATATAGCGCATATAGCGATAAGACTGCCAACTATTTCACTAGTTTTAAATTGTTTTTGTCTTATGTATGCGATTTCTGGCCACATCGCTCGAAGGACTGATGACCGTTGGGGTAGAAAGGTTCTTGAGTGGAGACCACGCACCGGAAGACGCAGCGTAGGTAGGCCTCCCACTAGATGGACCGATGACATTGTGAGAGTCGCGGGCATCCAGTGGATTCAGATGGCAGGCTGTCGTTCAGTATGGAGGTTAAAGGGAGAGGCCTATGTGCAGCAGTGGACGTCTTCTGGCTGATGATGATAATGAAGTGTAAATGGTATAATCGATTATAGCTACTTTATCTCTTGTTAATATGTACAGCCTGTACCGCTATTTAATATACGAGTATGTACTTCTATCAGATAGAGTATAATTTTATTTTTAACACGTGTAAATCCGTGTTTGACCAACTCGCCTGTTCGTAACTTGTGATGCGGCCGCAGTGCGAAGGTCTTCCTGAACACTTCGAAACTATTAATTGAAACCTTTATTTTGTAACACATAGAAACATAAAAGCTAGGTAAAACAAACGATAAATATTCAAAATATGAGTCAGTAGTCAGTACGTTGTCACAAAATCCGGTCCCAAATCCAGTCCATACCTGGTGTGTTGCTGGATTGTACACAACCAGAGCGGAAATTCTAAAACGTATTAGACGTATTTGTATAGTTAATACTATAAAAAAATATTATACATAGTTCTGAATGTTACTCAAATTCTTAATGAATCTGTAGGAAAACATCAATAAATTATATATGGACAGTATCAAGTGCCTAATTGCTTACCAATATTACTTCGAAGCCATTAATATTTAATAAAGACTCTGATAACATGCTATTATAACTTATAGCTCGAATTAATTGCGCCGTATTTGCTACTCATGTCAAATAATCAATTTAAAGCTCGTTTGTACTAATTACCACTCAAAATGTAATAACGAATGTGATGAGTTTAAAGGTTATATTAATTCTAGAGCTATTTCAAGGCTTAATTAATTTTTATAGTTCATAGAACTTCCTCCAGTAAGTACATGTTCCAATATAGGAAATATAAAAAAAATTCGCATTCATCATAATTTCTCTCACATTACCTAGACATCATCCACGTTCATTCAATAAGCTCAGTATTTGTGCAGAGACGTTGGATCTCTCTTGTTTTACCTTCCCTTGTTTTACAGGTATCCATAGGCGATATGTTACCATCAGGCGGCACGTTAGCTTGTTTGCCAGCTGTGGTATAAAAACACTTGATTGTCTTTGTGACAAAAGAAATGGTAGATAAAAAATATGTATAGTCATCAAGGCAACTGTAGCCATGAACCAGCAAAACAAATCAAGCCAACTAAATCCATCATCTGCATATGGCTTCAAACAGCAGTGTTTTCCTTCCGGAGTCGCGTGATTTGACACAATATCACCACACGAGGGGCTGACGAGGTCGGAGATATCTCCACTTAGGAAGTGGGTGGTGGGGCAGACAGTGAGTAGCGACTTTTACGAGTAAAAATAGCTTCTTCACCACTCTTACCAAGAAAGCAGGGATGAAAAATTTGGATACTACTTACATAAAAAAAACTACCTAGGACTATTTGGACCTATCTGTGTAGCAAAGACACCGAATAAAAACTGCGTTCTAATATATATTTTTTACCTAGATATAAAAAAATATTATCTTCAAACTCAGATTTCTTGAAACACACTTTCACTTTCAAAAAAACTAAATCAAAATCGGTTCAGCCGTTTGGGCTGTGATGCCACAGGCATATACACACGTCAATCTTAAAACACCCCATTGTTTGCGTCGAGAGTTGAAATACAGATTTCTAAAATACTGATAGCCTTTTATATCCTTTTTTCCCCATAATCAACTACTGTATTTTAGGGACTTAACACCAAAGTAATTGCTAAATGTATAGTGACTCGTTAGAAATGTTTGATAGACTTTCATCATCACCATTTCAGCCATAGGACGTCCACTGCTGAAATAGGCCTCCCCCATCGAGATCTAAAAGAGCCGGTTGGAAGCGGCCTTGCCTCCACCGTTTTCCTGCGGTCTCTTTTTAGGTCGTCTGTCCATCTTGTGGATGGTCGTTCTACGCTTCGCTTACTGGTCCGTGGTCTCCATTTGAAAACCTTTCGGCTCCATCGGCCATCTGCTCTGCGTGCTACTGTCACTTCAACTGCTAATCCGATGGACTATGTCGGTAACTTTCGTTCTTCTACGGATTTCATAATTTCTAATTCGATCTCGTAGAGAAGCCCCGAGCATAGCCCTCTCCATAGCTCGGTGTGACTTTGAGCTTGTATATGAGGCTCATAGTGAGACACCACGTTTCAGTGCAGTTTGATAGACTTTAATGATTGCCAAACATTAACTGAAATTGGTTTTCTGACTATTAGTTCAAACTTTTTGAACACAGTTTTGAAACTAATTTTGGCACCAATATAAATAAGCACCACAAGTTTTACAATCAAAATAACTCTAAAGCTATACAACTTGTTGTATGTCAACTTGTACAAAACAGAGGTCTGAAAGCGAGTAAGGAAGAAATTCTATTGAAATCTAGTTGCAAGAACAGCTTTTGGGCAATACTATTTACTTAATACAAAGTTGCACGAATAACTTGTATGTTTGTGTCATGTCGTGACAGTTTCTTGGTATTGTTGTGTTGTGTTCGCACTTAAATCATGCGTGATCGGATGAAAGTACGATTGTGGAGTTATCGTACATGTTCCCACGGAGACCGGCTGCGTGCGCCACTTGTATTGTCTATTCAAGAGAGCATCATATCTAAAGAAATCTACAACAAAAACAATAACACGACGGATCTATTACGGCAGTAAATGTGTCACGCATGAATCATTCATGGTTTCATATAAAACACTATTTCATCACGACTATAAATAGTATTGTCACGTGGAGAAAGGTTAGGAATATTAATGGGTTCCAAGAAAATTTAATTAACGCCTACCAATGGGCTTAATTAACATCCGGTAATGCTCATTTGTAATTTTATCATCTGACAACGACAGAGTTTGTACTCTAGATGATGAAGTTGCACATTTTCACGGACTTTATTAAATAATTACTTTAAAGTTTAATCAATACTGGTGAAATAATTTTGAATTCATTTGCACAATCGATGGCAAAAAGTCGATTGAGGCAACCATTGCATCGGTGCCGTCACCGTCGATCGTCGCACCAAATAAAGAAACGCACAATACCTATCTGCCTCATTTCATAAATCAGTTTCGTAATTCTGACATCAAAATTCGACAGGTAATCCTTTGAATCGATGCTTCACGATGGCGGGAGGACATCAAGTCTCGAGATACGAACAGAAAAACTCATCAGTTTCAACATTCGAGGCATGACGACGATTAAAATTCCACGATGCGATCCTCCATTTTTGGGACACTGACATTATTTCTTATTCTGGACATTTTTTACCGTAAATAAATGTTCATGGAAATTCAGAGTTGGTGTCGCAATATCCCATATACCTCGATACTCACTGCGTGACCGCCGGACGTTCATAATGAAACGCTGTGGGTTAATAACCCACGGAGAGCTCAGCCTCCGGGATATTCCTAACACAATAAAACCATTATTATGGACACGAGCCTTCTCTTAATTCGTCACATGCGTCCAGCTCAACCGTGACAAAACCCGATGTTATGCAATACAAAATGTTTTTCGTAAGTGTACATGTACATTGGACATCAACATTATTCGGCGAGTGTTCCTTGTGATGCAGTCGCTCTGGGCTGAATAGAAGGCGTGACCCGAGAAGTCGGTAAAGCGACACCGAGACAGCGGCGTCGTTATCTCGCGCCGGCACATTGTGTGGCTTGCCCGGCAGCTGCAATTGCGGCTCGATTTCCCGCAATAACTCGCGCTATTTTCAATTGCCCGTACGTGTTCGCCACGCGTGCCGCCAACCACAACGCTGCGCTACCCACAATTTCGATAAAACCCCCTCTTCAACGTTTAGTCTTTTGAACTTTGTGGTCAGCGATGAATAGTTTAGCGCTTACTGAAATTGAATGCCTGGAACGTTCATAATTTCCGCTAGCCTCCATTTTAGGATGCGGTACTAAATTCAAAGGCAAAGCGACCGCAAGGGGCAATTTTGAAATATTTGCCCTCCCCAGCCACCGCAGTCTGATTGATTGCTAATGACTATTGTTACGCTGTTACGCAAGCCCCGGGCTGCTGTACAAACTGACGCCGAACATGACGGCTAACATTAGTTACATATTCCGTACTAAACCGTTTATTTGCAAACAACAATAAACGGATGTGGATCGCTTCAGGGACGCCATTTACGAATGATACCGGACACACACGGCACGCCGATGCGTACTGTAATATTCATTGATACGGTCCCGGGGCCAGGCGATTCGGAATGACATCGGCCTGTCTACAGTCGTTTCATATTTCCCGTGGCTCACCGTATAATCTAGTGTAGGATGGAATACCTTTACAATGTAGGAGATGCTTTGGGGCATTGATTGCCGTCCAGTGCGCCTGATTGATTGTTAATGGTTATTGCTACGTGATCCTTCTTACGGGACGGGAGAGATAATATCTCGGTGTGCTCGCTCTACTGTTTTGATCAACTCCGGCGCGTTGTGGTGCTCAAGTAACTATGTATGTAGTTTACTGATATTGCAGGGGCTCGGTGAAAACATCACGAGCACACTCGCAATTATGTTTCGTAATGTATCGGAGTTAAGTTACTGCTAATGAAAAGTCTAAACCTTTATTGTTATTGGAACGCCTATAGCGCCGATATTGAATTATCCTTGCGTTTCTTAGTATTGCTCGAAATATAGATCATGAATGATATACACTCGTATAAGGCAACAGTTTCACGGTAAGTGTTTTCAATACAATGTTTGAATCGCGTTGTAATCGATGCAGTCAACCTGTTCTCTGCGGCGACCTGATAGACCTCGATCTGAATCAGCACGCGGCCGATTCAGTGAACACTACAATCTGGCCAAGTTGGAACGCACAACAACGGTGTGAAGTACACCCGAGCGTGCGTCTGCGCAGCCGGCCCGTGATTACGATCGCGCCGATGCAAAGCCCCCATTATAGCCTTTTACGCGGCGATTGTATCCTCTGTGACGTGATTATCGAAAACTTGTCGAGGTCAGTTCAGTTCCCATAAAAAACCTTTGAATCCATTCATATGTTAAAAGGGTTTATCGTTGTCTGTCGATCGTAAAGTCCGATATGGTTTCAATAAATATTCAATAGGATATAAATTAAATTCTGTATACCTAATTGATGCATGATTATCTCAAGGTGATTACTTAAAACAGCCAGGCGAGTAAACAAAGGCGGCATCGGCAGGGTCAGGGTTAGCCGGGGGCGATGTGCTAGCTTGATTTATGTTCACTGGATACCGGAGCTCTTCCGCAAAGTCTGCTGACGGCGACCGCACGGATATTGGAGAAACCCTTTAAACCGCGGATAAATACCCCTTGTGAAGTTACATGCTTACTGCGCGGGTAGAGTTAATGCGCTTACCTGTAAAGCTAGCAACTATTCCGTATTGTTATGATGTTCCAGTCGATTTTAAACGACAATTCGGGTAAATGCCAGTCGTTCATTAAGGTCATTGTGTTAATGCCGTTGAAAGTTCATTGCGAGTTATTATTTTCGGCAAATTTTGTTCTAACAAAGGAGCGTCTGAACTTGACGTAGTCTTCTGGGAGATAAAGAAAAGATCGCAAAAAAAGACCTTTACACTTTAAAGAACTCACTAATGAGGTAATTAAATTAGACTAGACCGCCAAAGAATATCGATCGACTGGAGAATCCGGAGCTCTTCACTATTACAACATTAATTTTAATGTTTGCGAAATGACTACACTCCGCAATTTCGCAACGTCGAGGGGAAATTGGAGCAAAGTTAAATGACTGATACGAGTCCGTTCGAACATGTTCTTTGACCAATACAGGGCGCTGCGGTTTCTACTCGGTCGGTAACAGAAGTAGCCCAGGACAGAATTAATTATCAACTCACCCAACGGTTTCTCGTGTAAAACGAGACGAGCACCGCGATGGGAAAAAGGTTAACAGCGCGTATATATTCACGCATGCATTGTGATTTTGCGACGAAGTGAAATCACTTACCTACTGTAAAACTTGTCAGTCTTTGTACCTATGTACATCCTACCCTAATATCCACCGGGATAACATTTGCACTAATAACTTTTGGCAGTTTAGCTGATTATATTTCTTAATTTCTTGACGTAAGTAGTTATCGATCTGGTGCATTTTAAAGTGTTAAATATAACTGTCTTCCCGTTACGAAAAGAGAAGCTATATGCGTTTGTGTGTTTGTGTGTCTATTACCATTTTTCTCCTAAATAGCTGGACCGAATTAGATACGATTTATTTTATTTGCACAAAACACGAGTAAATCATACACATTTAAAATCTCGCTCATGCATAATAGGTGTTTAAACAATATGTTTAAGCAAGATACATTGTGATGGTCATCTTAGCTGTGAGATAAAAAGTTGTGCAGCCGTTACAATGAGCTCAACTCCTTCCCTTTGATTGTGTGTTTTATAATTGTTGATGTCATTAAGACTTTTCACATTACTCTTAAAAATTACTTTAAGCATGTAAGGTGTAACTGTAGCCACCCACATCTGCAACATTAACTCGGTGATAGTCGGTCAGTGCAAGAATGCAAATCCTTAATCGTGATATCGCGTGATACGAGGCAACAAATACCCTTCATATAAAATATTGACCAGTGTAATGTGCCAGGTTTTGTCTCCCCGTGCCACTTCTTATGAGCATATGAGCGGAATCATACCAACTGTCGTTTCTTGCACTGTAAAACAAGTATGTAACTGACCTGGCTGTAACATTTGACGCGGTGCATGTTTTCTATGCTTATAAAGTCTAGAATATCGCGAAGAAGATGAAGATAGCATAGGCTAGTCCAGATATAAATGGAATAACCATTTAAAAAAATACAAGTCTCCATGCAATGTTTTCTAT
The DNA here is from genome assembly GCA_949125355.1 of Agriopis leucophaearia. Taxonomy (NCBI): domain Eukaryota; kingdom Metazoa; phylum Arthropoda; class Insecta; order Lepidoptera; family Geometridae; genus Agriopis; species Agriopis leucophaearia. Next base: position 14,992,697 of record OX421269.1, read on the forward strand.
GCTTACTCGTGTAAAGACGTCTAAAATAAATCAATGAAAAAGCTGACGATAGCATAAGCTGGACTAGCTTATGACGTCTTAAAGCAATAAAAAGATGACGATAACGTCCTTGTATAAATAGTTTTGCCAACCAAAAAAAATAATAAAAATAACAAGGCTGCACGTTATAAATTTTTATTGCTGCAATATTCGCTTCAGGCGGTAGTTTCTGTTCATACTGCAATATGACAATCTGTTATAGGGCGACCAAAGATTTTGCAATTGAATACAGTCTCCTCCTGACAGTAGTCCTCTCTCCAGTCTCCAGTCCTCTCTCCTACAGTATCAACTGTTGAGCTAGTAAAAATATTTCCCTAAGCTTTTCTGGGACGTTTTTATTGGACTAGGTATGTCTTAATTTACGCCTCATAGATTTTTATCGACTGAGTTTATGGCTTGAATTATGATACATCAAAGTGTTTAAGGCTGGGCCGAGGCATCAGAACTATCAGGTAATTGGATACACTTACTCGAGCTGCCTCGGGGTTGACTCGCCTCCGCCTCCAGGATTTATTACATTGCAGTCGGTTCGTCTCCGTCTGTATCTATTTATTGCTTTTTTATGTCTTCCTTAAAGAAATCTCTGCCGTATTCACCGTACAATTTGCAGTTGTTGCCGTCTTGTATGTTTACTTATAATATATAATGATTTTGTTTGTTTTTTTTTATCCATTTAAACTTGAACAACATTTATATGCCTAATTTGAACTTCGAAGGTTCAAAACATGAAGCGTCGTGTGTATCCATATAAAATACCTCCTCCGCTAATGGATTGTTACAAATCCCTTATAAGTTCTGTTGTTTTGGCAGCTAACTCCGCCGACGTGCTCATTTACATAACTATTTCTAGAACCTGAGATAAACCAATACGATCAACTGAATATAATATCAACTTCCCAAGCAACTGTTATTCTATTGCGTCACAGTTCCATGAAACTTACCCAGCCGATTAATTAAACTCAAGTTTTATATAGCTCTGATTACCACAGTGCTTTATAAATGGTTTCTATGTAAAAAAAACCTCTTAGGACGATGCCGACTAAATATCGACGGTCATTAGAGCCTCCATTGAATTTATAGCGGCAACATATTATCAAGTCAAGTTTCGACACACAAAAAACATTTTTAATGTTTACTTCTCTACATTTCTTACAAAGCTTCCCCCTACTTGGGGGGGATCGTTGTTACTATCGGAATGAAAGCGTTGTAATAAAAAGTTTTAACTTGGGGTACGGTGTAATAAATTGCTATGCCCTCCGAAATTACTGTCAGCGTGTATCGACGTCGTAAATGAGGGGAGATATAAACATAGGTAGGTAAACAGTATAATTTTTTGAATAATTCGAGCGAAAATCCTCTTGATATGGTCTTGTATCATTGCTCATCGAATTCGTCATTATCATGTCGATAAACGTATTGGCTATGCATTACCCTTTGTGAGCCTTCGCTGGTAAAACTGTTAGTGATAAATGAGTCCGCCTCTAACGTGCGACGATAAATCAACGTCATCTCCGGCTAAAAGCTTTCAAGGCAAAACCTTTGCTTTCTCAAACAATTTTCCGAATTTCTCCTGTCCGTTGGTGTCTAATTTCTTTCAACAAATCTTACAACATCTTCACGAGCGCTAGATGTTCCGTGTCCCGTGTCAGTATTACATTGTAACAACTGTTTCGCAGCATAAATATTGATGTACGAAAGGATCGTTTGTCAGTGCTTGGCCTCTGATCTTATCCTGCAATCTGCGCAGTCATAAACGTCTGAACTGAACAGTTTAGTAGTGCACATTATTGACCTTCTGCCAGAAATGATTCATGTTTGATTACTGTTTCAAAATCAGTTCAATTCTTTGTTTCTGTGTCAACAGTTAAAATTTTCATAGCCTTCCAATCCAACACAATCAACAAACAAAAGTTCTCGGAACACCTTGCTGGTTTTACGTCCATTTTTATTGGGTCAAGCAAGCGTTTAAATCATTCGCCGCGATTGCATAACTACGTATTCTGTAACGAGTTTCGTTCACGTGTTGGTTCGCAACGTTAATCGGGCTGCGTACAAGTGCGGGGCTTCAATTCCATAGGGCGTCCGAGTCTGGCTTAGAACTTTATGCTTTGTTTCTCACGCGGCGGCCGGGTAACTCGTTTAATCTGGCTTTGCGATTTCTAGACAGAGGATTAAGAGTGAACCCTTTATGCTTCTGGGGTAATGGAATGCTATCACACCGGCCTGTCCGATCCAACACTAACTTTAGAAGTAAGTATACGTTGTTACACGCACTTGCATACATCTTCATATATATATATATACTAGTTCAGTTATTATCGTAGAACAGTCGAGTGTACTTAGACTTTAAATAATTCTGCCTTGCTTAGCTAACAAATAGCTTCTGGAGACTGGGTATGCAAGCGAGTTCGTCACCGTTGCACGACACGAAGAGGCGAAGCATGTCACTGGGTGAGCGTGTCGTGTCCAGCGACGCCCAGGGCTTGCACGTATACTTGTTTTATTTTATTTGAGCTCTTGAATCGTGCGTTCTTTATACTAATTGACATTACACAAATTGTATCACCTTTGTGGTCTCAATGACGGTTAACGGAACAAAACTGTTTCGTGTCACTTATTTGCCTGCTCTGTGCTGCAAAAAGTGAATTCATTTCTCCTGTCAACCTCAACCCATTCATCCAGCACAATGGACAATGAAAGTAACATTCGTAATCGTTCTTGCTGGCACACATATATCGGGGTTTAAAGAGCTGTCGGTTAAAGTCGTCACATATTTGGTGACCTTAATCCAGTTTCCTAGTGCGTCATCGAACCACGCGGCGCGGCCGGCTGGGATACGAACGTGATTTGTTGAAACGGGGTAAAGTAGCCACGCTCTACGCCTCGTGATCTGAGGTTTGTTTTAAATGTAGGGTGCTTGTATTTTGTCCATGTACATATAAATCGATTACTGGAACGTGAACGCTACAGGCGCTGGATAAGGTATTCCGCTCGATCTCACCATAAACGAAAGGATTCATGGATAAAAGGGTTTGCCGAAACTGTCACTGTCACAAAAATATTTGAAGAATACTGAAGGGTTTTTAATTTATAATGTAATAAAACATTTTTCTTATTGAAATATCTTCGACTTAACTGACGATAAGAATAATGAGAACAGATCGTGTGGTAATACCGGTCTTATTAGTTATTTTCTTGTAAGTTTTTTGCTCGTTGATAATTTTATGCTCGTCCTAGCTAACTAACTTTAGAGCCTACAGTAGCTTTTAGTTATCAGGGTTCCGTTGACAATTGAATAAATATCAATACGAATCTTCCACAAGACTCTCCATTCCCTAAACGTTACGTCATTTGGGTTTATTGGATGACATTCTTCTTCTTTCGTGTTGATGTTTCGCTCCTTATTTTAATTTTAAATTAAATTTTTGGACCAAAATTCCGCCACTCCAATGGCACTCTCCGTGGCTTCATTCAGGTCGTCCAGTGTGCAGGCTGCAGGGCACGCTGCACACTCCATCAAGTGTGACATTGTCTGAGGGTTCACACCACAAAGACATTCGGTATCAGAGCAAACCCCACTTTGCCATGTTATCCCTCCCTCCTATAGTTCAGGGTTTTCCAAGTGGGCCATGGTTCTTTATGGCCTGGGGGGAGCGTAGTGGAGTGTGTAGTTTTTGCCACACGGCAAGTCGAGCATCTTGGGGGTGACCTTCCAAAGCTATTGTATGTTTTAAAAAGCATCGACGGCTTTTGAGACGGCTGTTAGATGTCTGTACGTTAAACAGTGAGTGGCGGTAGTCTGTTTAGCGGTAGGATGACATTTAAAGGTTGACTTGACTGAGGCACCCGTCCAAATTCCTTGAAATTGGTATTTTTATTACCAAACCTATTTGTTGGTTTTTAAATTATAGCTACGGAACCTAGAGCGTGGGTGTCTGCCAGCTTGGTCTTTTTATTTTTATGCATTCAGGTTCCGCTGCGTCTTGTCCCCGATAATGATATAGACGATATAATACTTGACAATGATGACATGTCAATTATCTTTATTGACGGACTTGCCGCAATAATTTTGCCGCACTTATAATGCTGATACGTCATATACGGTCGGTTTGTTATTGTAACAAAAAATACAAAGACTAATCTATCCATGGAAACAGGCATCGTTGCAATAGAACGCGTTGTGTCTCATTATGATCTAGTCCAATATTGGTAACTGACGTACCACTTCCATTACCAACTTTTCTTTTGCTAAATCTTCCTCATTTACAGTAACTGTACGGTGCTTTAGTTTACTTCTTTTATTATTATTAATAGTCTTGCGTTTGTCTGCCAACTCGCCTGATGTTAAACAATGATGCGATCTACGATGGAGCACGCTTGCCTAGTACAGAAAACCGATTCACTCGTGATTTGTTAACACTCAGATTGCAACTATATCGGAAAACATCCATTCGGGCAGCGCATTCCACAGACTAGCAGTTCGTACAATAAAAGTGGAATCAAATCGCTTCTTCGTACGGGTTTTCGGAATATCAACCATGAAGCGGTTTCGATTTTTCGTGCCCTCTCTAGCAGCCCGATAGAAAATGGGCAGGAGGACATCGCAATGAGATGTCGCCTACATTTCAGTGCTTACCGAACTCATGTTCGTTTCTACAATGTTAAATCGTGTGGAGTCTAATTTATTCTTTTTTTGCTTATGCATATTATATAGTCATGATGGTAATGGCGTAGGACCCGTCTGGCTACACCCTCTAATTTCAGACCGCCTTTGCAGCTTTGTAAATATTCAACAAATTGTTACGCGTAATAAGCAGGTAGAAGTAGCGGACAACTAATTTGACGATTTGCTCACTACGTTTAAACAAGTCCATGTATAAATTTAACTAATTATCTGCCTGCAGTGAAGTTCTAATTCTATTCCTATTTAATTTGTGTTGATCATCTAATTATCATATTATAATCAACTTCCCAACAATGACTCAATTTAAAATCTGTCTCGTATACCTCGTAATAAACCTATCACGCGGTTCATTTATTTTATTTCCGAGCCAATTTCTTTTTTAGAAGCTCTCGGGTTGTAATTGTACCCTGCAAATAGGTATTCTCACTCGAAATTGACTGGTTTACGTATGGCCTCGGGCGTGACAGGCGCGTTGTGGAATTGAAAATATAATTAACACAAACTTCGAACAGCTTCATTATAAAACTGAATTGTCTTATAAACGTCTTCTGCTTTTATATTGTTTGTACAGGTATCCAGCTTTTTGTTCTTCATTTCAAATATAATCACATTAGAGATTGCTTGGATTTTATACTTTGTTTAGTTTGAAGAAATTTTTGACTTACTTAAAAAAAGGATCAGGTTCTCAATTTGTCTGTATTCTTTTTGTGTAAATTTTAGGCGATATTTTCTGTGATTGTGAACAACTTTTTTTTATTGAATTGGCTATAATCTCTAGGGCGGTCCCATTTAAATTTGAGTAAATATTCTCACCTCTAAGTGTGGAATTTTAGGAGTTGAACATCGTTTATTGAATTTCGCTCACTTCTGTAAACACTTTTGTTAAGTTTCTAAAGTTTCGATGTAGGTTTATTTTTTAATTACAGATATATGACCTCGATTCTGGTATATTATTTTCTGAACTTATTTTTCTAATAGGTCGGGGAAAAAGTCTTTTCGTATTTTGTATGTATAAGGTTGTAGTAAAAATCTCATCCGTTGTACTGTTTGTATCTGGCTGGTTTTGATACCATTAAAAATATGACATTTTAAAAAAGGAATACAAAAAGTAAAAAGCAATTTCCCGCCATTTTTCAATTGTTTTTTTGTTTGATAAAATGAGTGAATCTAACGAAGAAATTCGATATATTGTGAAATTTTATTACAAAAAAGGGAAAACTGCGACACAAGCCGCGAAAAAAATTTGTGACGTTTATGGACCTAATGCAGTGTCATCAAGAGTAGCACAATGTTGGTTCAAGCGTTTTCAGTCCGGGAATTTTGATGTCAAAGATGCAGCTCGCTCTGGTCGCCCTGTTACGGATAAAGTAGATGCCATTTCTGAAAAAGTGGACCAAGATCGGCATATTAATAGTTACGACATAGCTGAAGAACTGGGGATTGACCACAAAACAGTTTTGACCCATTTGAAAAAAACTGGGTATACAAAAAAACTCGATATTTGGGTGCCACACAAGCTCACTGAAAGAAACCAAATGAATCGTGTACTCATTTGCGACTCTCTATTGAAACGTAACGAAACCGAACCGTTTTTGAAAAGATTGATCACTGGTGATGAAAAATGGATCACCTACGACAAGAATGTGCGCAAACGATCATGGTCAAAGGGCAGTGAAGCACCACAGACTGTAGCGAAACCCGGATTAACACGTAATAAGGTGATGCTGTGTGTATGGTGGGATTGGCAGGGCATCGTTCATTATGAGCTTTTACCGCCGGGCAAAACCATCGATTCGGATCTCTACTGCCAACAGCAGATGAGACTCAAACAAGAAATTGAGAAAAAACGGCCGGAATTGATCAACAGAAAGAGTGTGGTCTTTCATCATGATAACGCCAGACCGCACACATCTTTGGCCACTCAGCAAAAATTTAGAGAGCTTGGTTGGGAAGTGTTAATGCATCCACCATATAGCCCTGACCTTGCACCCTCAGATATCCACCTGTTTCGATCTCTTCAGAATTCTTTGGGTAGTGTTAGATTAACATCAAGAGAGGACTGTCAAAACTACTTGTTGCATTTTTTTGATCAGAAGTCCCAAAAATTCTACAGCAACGGGATCATGTCACTACCTACAAGATGGCAACAAGTTATCGAACAAAATGGCACATATATATTATAATTAAATGTAATTAAACTTGAAAAAAATATGTCTTGAATTTGTTTAAAAAATACGAAGAAACTTTTTCCCCGACCTTATATATTTGGCTGCTTTAAAATTGTTGTCATCCCCTTTTCACATATTGAAGTGAAAAGAGACGCAGATTATCGTAGTTCTGTCAAATTGATTTAGTTTAATGATATTTACAATGCAAGATTAATGAAAAGAAAACGATGTTTCTTCTGCAATGCGTTTTTTGTATTTCTTTATCGAAATGATAAATCCGATAGTTGAATTTTTAGACCGCCTACTTACAAATTCGTGCGAGTCATGGTAGTTTCTTATTCCTGTCCCAATGATGATCAAACGTAATTAGTCACTCTGAAATGCAAATGTCGTCGTAAGTCACGCAATACGCTCGTTTGTTCACGTTATTAAATTATTTATTTATTGACTTTGAAACCGAACCGATTGCAACACGTGTTGTCTTATGTTATTAACTAACTGGCTCTTGAAAGGATATAACGATGATCGATATGATTTTAACTATTTCATATATCGGTGTCTTCAAGTCGCGCGTGGATAGGTTTCTTCTAGACAAGCGTGCTCCATCGTAGACCATATCAATTCATCGCTTGACAACTGGCGAGGTGGCAGTCAAATGCAAGCCTGTACGGAAAAAAAACCTAATAATTTTATTATGTTCATATTAAAGACGTGATAACGAATAACAACAAAATTTTATATTTCCTACTAGCTGCGCCCCGCGGTTTCACCCGTGTGGATTACGTACTCATAATATCATCAGCTATCAGCCAGTGAAAGTCTCGTCAAAATCGGTCCAATAGTTTTGGAGTATATTGGGAACATACGAGTACATGTAAAGAAATATACACTCATGCATACACACATAGCTTCTTATATACAGGGTAATTTATTATTTTGATTAGCTTTATTACCAACGAATATTTCAGTCAAATTGTTATTATACCTGGTTGAACTCATTAAAATTAATAGCTTTATTGAAACAACCTTCATGCAAATATCGGCTTCTGTTTAACACACGACAAATTAGAGTAACCTCGGCTGTGGTTTTATTACAATTAATGTTTCATAATCCGCTGCATTATCATTAAAGGTTGAATAGCTTATGTTAATTTTGATAATTGTTGCTTCATTATTATAATTTGTGCTACAATGGACTCATTAAACGATGGCACTGTTAATCACCGCGGCTTTAACATCTATTGTAATGCAATCCATCCCAAGGTTGATTGGTTCAAATCCAAGTTCGCTGTCTTTCCGACATCTTTCATTGTATGTGTCAAGGATTTCACTGTATCTAATTGTAAAACGTTCATTGACACACTTCCAACGAGTTAAATCTTTCTTATGTGCGAGAATAAATGATCTGATATGTAAAACATACCTTTTGTAGAAGTTGACTTGTGATAAATCAGGTTGACATAGAAGTGTGTATGTAGGTCAGGCATAATAGGCGATAGCATGACTCCATCGGTAGGGTTGTTACTAGCCTTGTTCATGATTGGACCAGTTTTTCTATCAATCTAGACGAGAGCGAGGTGATTGCGAACTCTGATACCTTTAAATAAATAAATAAATATCTGGGACATTTTTTTTTTGCACACACGGTCATTTGACCCCAAACTAAGCAAAGCTTGTAATATGGCTGCCAGAGACTGATATACATACATATATATTTTTAAATACATACTTAAATAGATATTAACACTCAGACATAGAACAAACACAAATGTTCATCACACAAATGTTTGTCCTAGGTGGGAATCGAACCCACGCCTCCAAGCACAGAAGTTAGGTTCACTACCAACTGAGCCACCGGGCAGTCCATAAACATAAATATAACGTGGATCAATTCAAAAGAATCAGCAAATTGCCAATAAGTTCTATTGTCACATTTGCACAGTAAATTATACAAACACTTTTAACAAAACCATGCCCCACAATAAAATAAAAGTTTTTTTTTGGATAATTTATCGAATTGAAGACAGTTTGAAAGGTTCTAGCCAGACAAAGGCAATATGCGACACACTGACCAAATTCTGACGAAAGAAATTTTCTCGGAGTCGTATTTCTTAAGATCGTCATTAATATCAGAAACCGTTCAAGCCTCAACAAACATTTCTTTGTTCTCCGACCCAAAATTCCACATTTACCCGTAATAGATTACATTGACGTTGTTCGTTAATAGCTTTTTGGTCGAGAGCCAGCGGTTTGCAGATTGCTTTCGCGCTTCCATCGATAGTGATATGTGTCAAGGCGGTACGGCGAGCTTCCAAGGTTCCTTCCCTTTCGACTGTGGTCATGTAAAACTGGACTAAATCAGTATTTAAGTGTTCAAATGCATTTTTGCCAACTTTGTTACATGTAATGCATTCACAAATGCGCAGATCAAGTTTTTAGATTTGAATATTGAAAACGAAACAAACGTCAGGTTAGCTGATAAATTGATAAAATAAATAAATCTTAACATTTTGCCAGTGAATTCAATATAAAATTACAAAGAATATGCGTTATAAGCCTACCTACTTTAAAATAACTTTATGTCGAGTTATTTAATAAATATATACCTACTTTACATCTAGAATTTTCATAGCTTCGAAGATTAACATAGAAATTAAACAAAAAAATTTTCCAATAAAATTTTCTGTGAGCAGTACGACCCACCACCCTCCCAACCCCCAGCATTATACAATTTAATTATCTTTCGGCATAGTTTCATTGTTACTTTACGAAATTGTAGCTAAGGTCTTAGCTTCGACGCGCGTCAAATCATTCCTTTTTATTGAGGTAATGAACTTTATAGATGTGGCTTTGAACTAATAGAATATGATTGACGTGCGACCATTGTCGTCGGTGCTCCTCGGGCCAAGGTCGGCGAGCTCCCACTATGCCCATCCCAGCTGACAAATGGGTTCACTCACGAGTTCACTCATATATTTTACTGATAGATAAGATTTATTTGTTTACAGTGTCTAGTGATTTATGTGGGAAACTTATTTAAGCTTTTTATTACTTTTTTCGGTCCATCGTCGATTAACGCGTCTAATTTAGTCTGTAGCATTATTGTGTGCAGGGCCTTGAGGTTGCATAAACAAAGTTATAAATATTTATCTATTTAGGTCCGGGAAAGTCATAAGCGTAAGTGGTTAAATATACCCAAAACCCTCGGCTATTTATCTAACTTTGAACAAAGTTTGAAGCGTCCTTGCTACTTTCATGTTATTTGTCATCCATTTCTCTCCCTCTGGTAAACAAGACGCTTGCTAAAAGTTTGTCTTCATTTTCATTGAGGTCACGGGGTTTACGGTTTCACTCAATACGAAATAATAGTGGGGACGAGACGGCCTCGCTTGTTGGTTTTGGAAACTGTTTAATGTTGCCATAAATATAAACAGTTTTATTTCGAACTTTTAAAAAGATAATTGAGACGTTTCTAGAAGATATCGCGAGAGGTCGTACAATTTACGATAAGAAAATGTTTATCGCCAATAAAGATGGAAAAGCTATTGCGCGCATCTTGCGCGTAATAATAAAGCCGTAACCGCATGGAACGACAGTTTGGTCATTTTATATGGTCAGAAAAGAGGTGTCAATGCTAATAATGCTATGCAATAGTTTACATGACTAAGAAGGTGAGGCATGGGCATTTGAGGAAATATTTATGTCTCTGTGTTATTCCCTTCTCCATATATGAACCTCTGTCTATGTGTTAGCTTTTCAAAATATGTTAAACAGATGTTCGTGAGACAAGAAGGCATCATAATAAATAAAGTATACTTTTTATTTCAGAAAAAAATATGTGAATACTGGGATACCTCGCGTAAAACAGCTGGTACTATGTATGTAATAGCATCTCAAGACGTGATCCGCTTTAAACTAGGTAGCGATTGTGGCTTGTTTATATTTAATAGCACCATCGGCATTGGTGTCATAGGCGGCGGAGAATGGAAGGTCTATCGGCGCACCTAGCTGATAGGACGTGTAATTTGCGCCGCTGCATTCCAGCCCTTAATACTACTCCTAAACGCGATATACAAACAGTAGGGGGTCATTGTAATCGGATTTATTCGTGTTTATCGCAATACACAACATTAATTTACGTTTGAGCCGACGACATCGATTTGAATAATCTTATTTAGAATCATGCCCCTAGCTAATATGGCTTATTTTAATTCTATGCTTGACGTCTGTATAATTGTATTGAATACAACGTTTATATTTTGATATAATTTTAATGAACATAAAAAGCTCACTTTTATTTGAGCTATGCATTACTAAAGATATTTTTCGGATCTCTTTGGTACTGTCTAAACTAGATATGAAATGGAGTCCACGTCATCCCTTACTCGTTATACGTCGTCTTTTAGTACTGCTCTATCACGCTGCCTAGACGTAATTAGACTGGCTTGGAGTATATCTACAGTATGAATTAATCTGCGAACTGAGATTATTCGATTAACCTTTTATGCAAATGGAATTCGAATGCCGTTGTTACGTAACATCTATGGTAATTTGCCGCCAGCTTTCTGTTTTTTTTTGGAGCCTAATCATAGATTTTCTTCGGTATGTCGCGGGGACTTCGTAACAGCCTCCAAACGACGTGCGGTCCTATTTTACTACTGGTTTAAAGTTTAAGTTTAAAAAAAAAAACAGCCAGGTTAGACACTGATGATACATATTTTGTAGATAAAACTATCTGAATATTCAAATCAGCTCGGCCGATCCATTACGACTCGACATGACCCTTTTTTACTTGAAGCTATGAAAAGGGGCGATGCGAGAAAACTCTCCCGAATACAAATATCGTAAACTGAAACGTTTGCAACCTACGCAACACTCGAACTTGACCGGAATCGAAATGATTGCTCTGATAAAGATATTATAGTTTTTATATTAAACGTGATATTGAAACCGAACAAAAAGTAGCCTTGCATTCGCGGCATTCACGAATCTATTTAGAAGTAATGTAAATCTTAAAGGGCAAAGGCGTGGTGTTGCGTATTCAACTAACACAAATATGTTAACTTTGGAGTACCGTATCGCAATAAGAAAACTCAAAATACCTATTGGACTTGATTGGAGAGCAGAATACTTTCTACGACATGGTGCTATTCCCTTGCTGCCTGTACTTGGGCCCCACTTTATTTATCTGTAGGCGCAGCAGGTGACCTCTCGGGTGTTTAGTTCGTTACATATTTATTGCATCCTACTCCTATTTTATTTTACGCTGGATTCATTGTGGGATCTCATTTAAATCATCCGACAGTTTCAAAATCTGTTTTCCGTCTTGGTTTACAATTGATAATGTTAGGTATATACCGCTGAGATTAAGCCTTGGTGAGCCGACTGAAGCGGTATCCAGCTGGTACAAGGAAACAACTCTTTTTGTGTTAAATGCTGCACGTGTCTTGTTATTTCACGTTTCAAATACCATCTTGCAATCTGTACAGAATCCTTAAGAAGGTTGCTTTGAATAACGTTTCACAACAGTAGTGTCTCCATTTCCCGCGCTATAAAAGCCTACATATTGGACAAAACACAATTATAGTTTTAATATCCTAAAACAGTTTAGGCCGACTACCACACAAAGGGGCAATAGTAATTGGCCAACATTCGCGTTGTAATGATTGCAATGGAACGGCTCTGAGGCACCTGTTTGTATGAAATCCGCGTGGGAATCGGCAACGCGCCCGCGGCGGCGGCAGCGCTTGCGCAAGCGCCGGTCGGCATCGCGCGGTTTCGAAAACTGTTGCACCCGACCGCTCGTTAGGACACATCGTTGGTGAGTCGTTAATGAGAGATATAATAATAACAACCTTGCAGAGATTGTACCTGCAGATACGGTTTAGAAGTCTTAAATCTCTCACTATGATTAGCTTTTCGACTGCACTTGCCAGGTACCTCTTATTCTTCGGATATGTCTCCATGACAACTACATGCATCTTACGAAAATAATGCTCATCTTCATTACTAATCCGTGGATTGTAATGGTGATTGTTGTTTGTGTATTCAAGGTCCATCTACATGCGCCAGGACAGCTTAATAATATATTTTTCTTGATACACACTACTATTTCAAAATCTATTATTTTAAAACGTGTATTAGATACGAGTAATGGGTTGTAAAATATCTTAGAAGTTCTTGGCACTTTATTTTACGGCTGTGAAGATCTCATTGAAATAATGCTACACGGATGTCAAATACATCGTAAACATAAATTCTTGGAGAATAATGAGAGAGTTGACAGCTTTCACATCAAAAACTACTTTCCGTGTATTAAGATATACCTAATCGTTTTACAGCCCGATACGAGACGTTCAGTTACAGACACGACAAGTGCCGCCGGCTCATTTCAATCGGAATCATTTCGTTTATTTGGGTTATCAACACTGATTAAACTTGTTTTGACTAATATTGTGTCCAATTTGATGCCCCACTTGTGTTGTTATTAATCACCTAGATTTATACTTGGTAACAATATGTTTACGTCTTGACTGGTTTTCGGCCGCTGAGTATTTAGTTTTCATTGTTTTGTTTTCCATCCCAGTCTTTATCCATTGCTGAACATAAAACTCTTCTTTAGCAACCCTTTATTTTTGGCCTGGATCCGGAATCCTGATTACATCATCTATCCTGACAGGTCAGATGAACGATATCGTCAGGATCTTACACGTTGTTGTCATTTAAAAAGAAATTCCCTTTAAAAAAAATCCTGAAGTAAGTTTTATTAGAGGAATGAAGAAAGTCATGCCTCTACCTTCAATTTAGTCTCTACGCCACTTTTTTTCTTTATTTAGTGAGACGATGCACTTACATTGAAAGTTACTATTCGCACCGCGTCCGTCACGAACAAAACATTTTTATTATCACCCATTTGTCAAACGGTGCCATCATCTCGGAATCAATATTTATCGAGTTGGAGAAAGTCATAATTCCACTTCGCCACACGCGTGTTTATTAACATCGGTACATAGTGATGGAATGGTACTTATTCATAGACAGAGAGCTATATAAAACTATTAGCACTTCTATCAGGTAACCTATTGTTTAAAGTAAGTAATCGATTTATCCACTTATCTATTTGTGCTGATTTTTATGCTCTAGATATAAGCTTAACTAAGCGGTTCTCTTTGTCAGTAAATAACTTGAGATTTCTTTGTTTGCTTTAATTAGGACTTATGATTATCTATATTACCGTATAAATGTTATAAATGATACTTCAAAAACACATTTGTTTTTTTGATGCGGTTGCATTGCACTACATTGTACAAAATGGGTGACTAACGACCCACGACGTCCTTTCAAAACCCTCATAGTCGTGGGTATCTAATTGGACACTGTAAAAGTGAAATCTGAACGGGTAGCGATAAATATAAACAGAGAAATCGCAAGAGCTTGTTAATTTTTGTACATCCGCGTGTAAATTTAAGAAGCTTGATATCTCTTTACCTCGAGTTCTCTTTTTAATGTTACTTTGAATTATTGTTATGTATTATCATGATTATTTATCTGATAACTATGCGGTACAACCTACATTAGTTACGTAAGCTTATAGTTTTAGAATTTAATAATACACCTTATACTACTTAATTATACTACTTAATATTAAAGGATTATGCCATTTCCTATTCCACTTTCATTATCAGCTTTATTAACATTCTTCCTTTAAAGTTCGATAATTTGCTACCTCAAATTAGGTCATGGTTATTATTTTTGTACCGGAGTAATATAAATCTCATAAAGACCCCAGTTTCTAAAGGCATTATTCATCTTTGTTGGTTGTTTGAGTTTACCGCGCGCCGTGGGAGCACGCCACACTAATTACTACAATGCAGTAGTTTGGCGTGCAAATTGGAAATATAGCATGACGTGTTGTAGACGCTAAAGTTGAATTGTTCGTACTTGAACGTTTCATATTGTGATACGGCCGTCTCTTTTAGCTGATCTGTGCAGTTCTTAAGAGTGAAGGAGACGTCATAGTGTGTCAGTGGGTGTAGGTGAACGGCCGGCACACATACCCTTATCAGCATCGTCGACCGGTAGTGACGTGTAAACCCTACGCACCTGCACTTTTAACGTTTCCTCTGTTCTTTACTTTCAGTTGCGCAGCAATTAGTGTTCTATAATTACTTCACTATGTAGTATGCCAATACTGATTTATGTTTCAGTTCCTTTATCAGTCAACTAATGAGTAAGTTGAAAACGCAATCCTATTTCGAATCTATTAAAGCACAAATTAAATGTCGCAGATATGGTAATGAAATTGCAAACTTCTGCAGTGAAATTTTAATTTATGCGGGAACCACTCGCTGCATCTGAACTATTCGGAGCAATTAGGAAAAGTCATCGATATCTATAAAGTAGGCAGAAACATCGCTGCAGCCAGCTCTATGTTTGTCGTTGCGAGACGATTAAATATAATTGAAACTGCCGAGTAGCAATTCGGATCGAACCAATCTAACCTCTCACGAACCGCAGTGCCATTCCGTGCCGCAACACCGAAGAATATTTTACCCAGTTTATGATTTTGCAACAAAACATGTTACGATTCTTCTATTGCTTCACTATTGTGACATTCAACGTATATCTGCAATCGCATCAAACTTTCATCAGCTTTCTAAACACGAAAACAATAACGACCGGAATGGCGTTTGCACTCACCTCGTCATTATATCTTTTCATTACTGATTTTAATTGGCTAAGTGTATAGTGTATTGCACTTACTAAAAACGATGAATAAACTGGTTCTTTTTCATTTCAGGTACGTACCATCTGGTGCTTGCGCGTAGGCTTAACTGGAATAAGGTAGGTACACTGACTCCACTGACCGCTTTAACTCCAAAGTCAACTCTCCAAACGACCGCTGATTTAAATCATACAGGGATTTTTCTGAAAGACAACTCAATGTCGAACGATGCAAAGTCACATTGACCGGCGCTGCATGTGTGTGTACTTTTGTTTGCTTGTCGATTGACAGTGACAAAGCGCTAAATCAATATACTGTTTTATAAAAAAGAAAATTTGAATAACATCGATCCAAGATAAGTTCAATATTAATGGCGTTGGAGCAGATACATCGGCTGATCGTAAAGCTAATGATGCCGCTTGTTTGTCTTCATAACGTTAAATTAGACCTTGAAGCGACACGCTACGAACATCTATCTCGTCTGCGCAGCGTGGGGTCTACGCCTTTTACAGATCCGCGCCGTGTAAAGTAAATCCAAACATGCTTTACTTAACCATTACTTTTTGTTCCACTGACACTGTGATTATGTCGGCTGAGGCTGGCTGGATCCACATTATCGCACCGCTCACGTCCCATTCACGGTACTCGGCCAAGCATTTTTAAATTATTTTCAATGAACGGTTACGAGTCGTGATTGAATCTCTATTGCGGTTCCATATTCATGGAACTCGTTGATAAGATCCGAAATTCACAATCGATATTACAAGGGACACGGAGCGACCAAGGACGCTCGTGGACTGCGGTCGACATTGTTTATGCCTTCACTTGTCCTTTTGTTGCTCAAGAATGAATGACATGTCATATATTATGAGCGCTCACAAAAACGACGCTTGGGAATATATGCCAGGGTAATTGTCGATTGTTTTCATAGAATGTGGCTTTAGCAACACGTAAAAAATGTTGGCTCCCTGTCTCTGTGGATTACCTTACGAAGGTCCAACTTTACTACGAAACCGAAAGTTTGTCGCGTAACTTGGAAGGCCATCTGATACGATATCCTCTCATTGTTTCTACTTGGAAACTTACAGGACTATGATAGACGTTGCGGACGGCGTGACCTTTTCGGACTTAAGCTTACGTCGACCTGCGATAACTTCCTTCTTCGTGAAGATCGTGGCTTAACATATCTTGACAGGGATCTGTTAGAATGAAACTTATTATTTTCTCTGAAAGCTGTTTCATACTTTGTTTTTCTTTATAAAAACTAGAACCCTTGAGTTTGAGTCGGATTGCTCACCTACAATTCCACTTTTTAGCTGTCTTTGTATCTACGCGTGATCACCAAAATTAACATTAAAATGGTCAGTTCTAGATTTGTACTGTATTTTGTGAACTTCCTAAGGCCTAATGATTTGCCCGATGACCGAGTCAGACGATAAGGTGGCAACTAGAACTTTCTTTTGTTAAAATATTGGTCAGTTTAGGGCCCATTTGTTTTGTTATCATGAGTACTTTATTACACATGATGTCGAGCAAAATGCCTGAAAATATTTGTAATGTGATAATTATTTAAATAGAGCCTCGCACGTAATCCATGATGGACAGCCTTGCGTTACGCTGTGCGAACAAACTTGTACATGTTGTCTGTACATAATGTCAAATTGTCACGCGATGCCCTTGTAGCCGTCATGAAAATGATAGAATTTTTCATTAGAACGTGGCGTTCAAACTCACAATAAGGACAAAGATTCCAGGGTTGCTCCTACAGTTTTTTTAATTAAATGATTGGCTTGCGTTTGCCGGCAATTCAAAAAATTACAAATTCTCGAGCTCCGCCGTAAAGTAGCTGGTCTGTCTATTTGCTATCGGATACATTTCGGCGAGTGTGCGTAAGAGCTTCATGACCTTATTCCACCCTCCCCCTTTTACTACAAGACAAGTAGAAGAACTGCACACTATCACCCCTTACTCGTGGAAATTACAAAGATTCGTACACAACGATTTGGGTCGTCATTTATGATACGTACTGCCCAAGAATGGAACTCCCTGCCGTCCTTCTTGATTCATAAAAACTACAATGTAGGCGTCTTCAAGGCTAGAGTGAATAGATTTCTTCTAGATCAACGTGTTCCATACTCGGCCACACCGTCGGTTACCATCAGGCGAGTTGGTGGCCTAACATAGACAATTTCTATTGGAAAAATAAATAGCCTTTCGTTAAGCGATGATGCAATCTACGATGGAGCATGCTTGCCTAGAAGAAATCGATTCACTCGCGATTTTAAGACACCCAGATTGTTACTATCGGGGAATACCCATGCAGTAAAAGTTCTGTATTCATAATGATTAATACAACGACCTCGTTTCGTGTTAGTAACCCTGTAAAACGTTTCTTGCCCTTATAGTGCTCATACTGTACTGACACATGTAGCCAAAAGTACCTACAAATGTTCCACTTACGTTTTTCATTTGCTAACAGCACCTGCGCAGGATTTTTCCAAGGGCATGCAATACCAGGTAGAGCGCGTAGCGACAATACTTTTAAACAGGAAACGTCGCCGGCAACTGCAGACCGGTCTACCTACTTCCTTCCACGATTCATTAAAATAAGGCGCTACGTTGCACGTCAGTAAACTCGGTAACTCGTAGTGGTTTTCTGCACTTAACTTCAAGTTTTCATGTTTCTCTTTCCGATTAGTTTTCTTTGTTTCATCATCATTATCAGCCTATAATGTTCCCACTGGTGGAACACAGGCCTTCTCTCAGAGAGAGAATGGGCCCTTATCTAATATCCCAGTGCATGTTGGATGGTGCAAAAGAACGGATCATAAACAAATTTCATCATAAAGAATTTTCACGAGGAACGGGTAGTAGTATGTTTTGTACTTGTCTTGTAGTAAAAAGAGGAATAAGGTCATAGAGCTCATGCGCACACTCGCCGAAACGTATCCGGTAGACGATAGACACACGTGCTACTCTACGGCGGTGCTCGAGGCTTAGTAATTTTTTGGTGTCTAGTTTGTCGTCACCTCAGATCAGATAGACGAGGCAGATATGGCGAGGTGGCGTAGCGGGTGCAAACGAATATGACCTAAATCAGGCTCGATGTCTTTCGTCGAACTCACCCTGCAGACGACATCGCCGCTCTTTTTTTGCATTTGGACTATTAGTTTGTTGCTTCAAGTTTCTTAGAGGAAAAATGAGGCAGGAGAAATTCTACTCTAAGCGGTTTAGCGGTAAAGTGAAAAAAGTGGGTGAAACACGTGGAAATCTGAACACGAACTATAATTTTATTATGTCATATCTCCTATGTTTGTCTGATCGGAGCTGACAACTCTATATTTTTACTAGTTTTCGAGCTCGCAGGTATTTCAAAAACTTCTCTGATGCTCTGAATTTTAACGAATAACATTTTATGCTGATTTTATCGCGTGCATTAATTTTTACACTTCCTGTGGCGTTTAATTAAAACGCGTTATAGCGATAACTGATTAGTAACTCAAAAAAATAAGTTTGAGATAAGTTATTCAAATGTAGAAAAAAGCGTACTTAAACATATTGTGAACACGCCAACGAAACAAGGAACGTAGAACGGTCTTATTTTTCATAGTACCCAATGCAAATATGCAATTACAAGTCTCATATTTATTTATTGCCTACCGCAATCGCAATTTATCGATTCTATTCCATGTGCAAAATATAAAAGATGTCTCGGTACGTTGCAATATCTCAGTGACACTAGATATATTGCGTTTCCAATTACCCATTAAGTACATTTTCTATGCATCTAAGCGTTTCACGGTAGCTTGAAAAGGAAATCACATTTTATAATCGCAAGTCAACTGAAGTATATTACAAACCAAATCAGATGAGCGGTAAGGTATAAAATGCTAGTTTTATATCTTTGTATGACATGATATTGATAATTTACTTAAAATTTTGTAGCAGACCCAGTTCACGTTAATCAAGTAGTGTTACGTTATCCAAGGGGTATTTTTGGAAAGAAAATAATATGCTACTAAGGTAAACACATCGACCCAAAGTGAATCCTGCCGGGCTAGTATGCGCACCGCGACAACTTTTTGTCGACTCTTTTTATCATGCCAAAGCGAGACAGACTTTTTTTGTCGTGGTGCGCATGCTAGCCATGCTGGCCTCCGATACCATAAGACGCCACTTATTCCTATCCTGCAGGCCTAGCACGGGCCGTGGACAGATTGTCTTTCCACCGTTTTTATCCCGCTAGAAAGAGACAAATGTATCCGTATTCTAGCTCTGTCGCGTCTACGCGCGGATAAAAACGGTGGAAAGTCAATTTTTCCACGGCCCGTGCTAGGCCTGCTGGGCAGTCTTCTGCAGGTCATTCTTCACCAGATTTCGCCAGCGGTATCGGGGGCGCACAACCGGCACACTAAGCTCGAGTTAGCTGGTCGGTTTTAACCCATTCTTCTAACGTGACCATGCCAGCGATTTCTCGCCGATGGCGGTGGACACGGCCGCCGTTAACTTTTCAAATTTAGTTTTTTTCATCTGACTCCAGTACCGTAATCCCTTCTAGCCAGCGCAAGAATTTTTCGGAATATCAATACAAAAGTAACTACCTAATACAATACAAATACTTTGTTAATAACTCCATAGTTACAAGTCAATCTTCTCCAGTATACTCTTCTACAACAGTGTATATAAAAATTATATTTTAATAATATTATAATGCAAGTCTAGGTACATCAAATTAAAAAAAATACGATCAAAAATATCATAAATTAGGTATGTCAAATTCAATTCATCCATCGTTATTTACTACAACAGCACCTGAAATATTCAAGGATGAATTAATTACAATTATGTATATAAGTATATTTCAGGTAAATTTATATATTTCAGGTAGTTTAATATAAACACTGTTTTAAACTATCACGATTGTTCACTAAAGTTAAAAATAGTATTTATTTATATAATTGTGTATAGATATAGGTTTTATTTAAGTTGGATTTATTTTGGATGTATCTGGTTAAGTATCTATTTCTTGTAAAAGTTTTGTTATTTTTTTTTTCTTTTATTTTCTTTAGTTAACCAGTTTTTTGTTTCTTAAATTATAAGTTTTTTTTTTTTTCATGCACGCCTACATACCATTTGTTCAACCCGGTGGATGACTGGTAGAAAATGTTTAGCATTAAGTCCTCCATTTGTGCATTGTACTTAGTTTGTAAGTGTGCAATAAAGTATTAAATAAATAAATAAATAAATAAAGTTATATGATTATTTACGGGATATTTACCGTGGTAAGGTTGTGGAAGGAGCTCCCGATATTTCGGCACAGTTACATGCACCATGTTCACGGGAAGACGTGACCTTACCACGGTAAATATCCCGTAAATAATCATATAACTTTAGTTTAATATAGTCATTAAAATTATAATATTGTTGGTCAAAGAGCAAAGTTTTAAGTCTGACTTTAAACGACGCGATGGAAGGTGCATCGCGTACGTGTGTGGGCAGGCGGCTTTATATCGCAGGTCCTACGATGTACACATAACAGACCTCTGACTTCACGAGCTTATGGAACTTATTTGAATTAATTGTTAAAAACTCTTTACATATACGCAATTAAATATTCCTTCCTGTCTCGCAACCCGTAGGTGAATTTCTTTTCCCTGTCATACGCCGATTACTCTTCATAAGTTCTCGTGACTGTATATGACGTAACTATTTTCACCGTCTCAGCCGTGCCCGCTTGCATAATAATGAGTCCACGTTTATTTCGCACGATTTTTGCACAAAAAAACGCAGAGAACCTGAAAAACTTGCATAACTGTCCCGCCGGTGCACGAAACTATTTTTTTACTCTATGCGTTTTATTTCTGTATTTGAATCGTTTCTCAAAATGCTTTTGGAATTAAATTTGATTTTTATTCGTGATCTGTTAGAGTTCTTTGTACGAGGAAGTAGTATGTGCTATTATTATTCGATCAACACCTGTCTGATTTTTTTTAATAATTAAAATATCTCTCCACAGACACCGGGGTCCGTGACTTATACTACTACTACACTACTACTATACTTTACTACTATTTTGTTAACTTTAACGAATTTACTTTACACAATACAGGGAGAGGAAGTTAGTTATATTTTAATCTAAGGTTAAAACAATTTAGTCATGTTATTACTAGTTTATGTGTATACCGCGAGCAGACCAGCGACCCGCAAGCAGCACTCGATCACGAGTATGACTCATGTGCCAGCCATCGCCCTCCTCCACCATATTTGAGGGAAGAGAGCGACCCGACACACGACGCCGCCGCAAGAAGGTGCCTTCGATGGTGAGCATGAATGCTCGAGGCATACACACAATCCTTATTTCTAAACGCTTTTTTTTACATTTCAAACCCTATCTTTACATTACAATCACCTCCTCCCGCACACCTGTCTGGTTTGACACGGCGAGGCTTTAGTCGGTATTGACAACTAAAGCCGACGTCTTGGGTACTAACTAATAGTAACTAATCATACACTAATATTATAGATGCGAAACTTTGTTAGTTTGTTTATTCGCACTCAACTCCGTAACAGATTTGGATAAAGTTTGGTATGAAGTTTGTTTATAGCCTGGATTAACACATATTTGCTCTGATAGTTGCAATAACATTGTAGAAAGCTGAACAAAAACATTTTTTTTTTATATTTCACTGAAGTATATATTGTACCTGCTGCAGTTTTATGTTCAACTAACTACGATCATCATCACTTCACTATATATATAAAATTTCCATGTCACAATGTTAGTTACCGTACTCCTCCGAAATGGCTATACCGATTTTTACCAAATTTTATATGCGTATTCGGTAGGTCTGAGAATCGGCTGCTATCTATTTTCCATACTCCTAAGTGATAAGGGTTGTTCACCCTTAATTTATTTTTTATATAATTTATAAGGCAAAACAACGTTTGCCGGGTCAGCTAGTAAAAATATAAAGATGCCACAATGACGAGCTAATCGCGGCAATACTCAATCTGCCTGGACTCAATACGCAGCCAGATTGGATCCACACTCACGCGATAGTTGCACAAGCCGTAACACCGTAAGAGCCGTAACAGACATGTCAACATGGCTGACGAACCACCATCTCACCAACGGGAGAGAAAGAGAAAATTGCCTCTTTCTCTCGGGAGAGAAGTGTGTCTGAATCGCAAGTGGGAACTTGCGATTTAGACAATCGCCGTCTCGCTTGCTCAACGACGGTTCACGAGTTTTGACGATGTTGTGCAAATCGAACAGACAGTAGAGAACTGAGCCGTAAATGTATAAAATAAATATACTGTTGGTTTTGGTAAAATAGTTTTGTTTCAATATAAATTGTATACAGCTATGTTTATATATAAACTGCGGACGTTTATTGACTAAAATTTTCTACGTGTTGTGACTTCTATGTATAATTTTTCGAAGATTCAAAAACACAGTCAAAGTGATCGGAATTTCGTAGCATTCATTCAGCTTAAAATGTTATTGCAGTTGTCAGAGCAAATAAATGCTTGGACCGAGTAAAGTAAAGTAAAGTAAAGTAAAGTAAAGTTTATTTCCAAAAGGTTTACAGGTTAACGTAGAGAATGCCAAGAGTTATTTAAACTATAATGCGTAAGTACAATGTATTACCAGTGGACCCCAAACTCGGCTAGGCCGGTCTCTTGGTGGCCCTGGGAAGATTTTACAAAAGGATAGATCGCGCGCGCTTAGGAGTTTCTACTACTTAGGACTAGTAAATTAACATCAATTAAATTATACATTATAAAGCTAAGAAAAATAAGTAAAGTTAAATTAAATTAGGTAACAAAGCAGACAATATATACGTACAGAAGCACAATATATTATTGAAACCAATCGAGCTGTCAACTATGTGTTTGTTGTGCTACGCTGCGGGTGTGAGTGAGAGTGTGTGATGGGAGAGAGTGTGTGTGTGAATGTATGGGTGCGTGAGTGTGTATGTATGTATGCATGCTAGCATGTGTGATGTGAGTGTGTGTGTGTGTGAAGTTGTTTGAGGAAATTTTGCTTTAGGAGTCGGTGTCATAGACTTTAACGAGTTCTTCAGTAGCTTTGTAACTGAGGGACTGGAGCCACGCTTTTACTTTGGCTCTGGCTTTCCTGTGAGGGATTTCCTTAAGATTACAGTGCTTGCACACCAAGTTGTATGAGAAAACGTGGATGTATGGTGGTAGACGGCATGCAAACACTGTCCTGACTTTCGGAAGTGGGGCAGCTGTAGGTCGTGTTTTCCGTTTGGAGTGCAGTTGTAGATCTATAGTGTGAGTTTTGGCTATCGCACGCATAATAAAGAGTTGTCTGACAGTGAGAACCCTCGCCTCCTGATATAGCTCTACAGTAGGATGTCGTCGGGGTTTTCCTAACATGACTTTTAAAACAGCCCGCTGTGCCCTCTCTGCAGCAATCATGTAACACATTGCGGCCCCTCCCCATACACCAATGCAGTACTGTATCAATGATTGGCACAAAGAGGTATACACTAAACTCATTACATCTGGACTAGCGGCCGATCGAAGCTTCTTCATGATGTGAATAGTTTTCCTGACTCTTTTAGATAGGAATGCGACGTGCTGCTCAAAGGAGAGTTTTTGGTCAATTTGTATGCCCAGATATTTCATGCATGTGACTCTGCTCACATTACTACACAGGCAGTCGGAATTATTTGTTGCAGAATAGCCAGCAGAAGCCAGACAGGTATCGGAGTGAATTTTGATGTTTTCGAATTTGGGCTCAGTCGCACGCGTTATATGGAAACCAATGAAGTTTGTTTTTGTAACGTTCAGAGTAAGTAAATTAGCGTTAAGCCAGCGTCCTATCTTTGCCATCCCACATTCAGCCGCAGACAGAGCGCCATTCCAGCCTCTCCCATGGAAGATAGCAACCGTGTCGTCAGCATAGCAGATAAGAGTTGCGTTTGGTATATTTACCTTCAGCAAGTCATCCATATATATTATAAATAGCGTTGGCGATAAAATTCCTCCTTGGGGAACCCCGTAGGAGACATCTAGCTCCTCACTAATGTAATCTCCTATTCTGACTCGCTGCTTTCTATTGTTGAGAAAACTAGTAAACCAGTCGAGTGCCTTTCCTCTGATTCCCAGACATTCGAGTTTCTTGAGCAGGATGGGGATAGAAACGGTGTCAAATGCACGGGCCAGGTCGAGAAAAACCCCCAAGCTTCTATTACCCCTGTCTAGGTGGTTTGACACTGTCTCGGCCAGGAGTTGTACAGCGTCCTCTGTGCATTTTCTACGCCTAAAGCCGAACTGATTGCTTGCAAGCAGGTCATGGGTTTCTAGGAAGTCAATTAAACGCTTGTTCACTATTTTTTCCAGTATCTTGGAGAGAATACATAGAAGTGATATCGGTCGGTAATTATCCACACAGTCTTTAGCGCCGTTTTTATGTATGGGAGATACAACCGCAGTTTTCCAACAGTCTGGAAATATCCCAGATGCTATACTTAGGTTGCAAATATGTACTAGTGGTACAAGAATAGACTCTTGTATACTTTTTAATAACGCGGAAGAGAAAGAGTCTATTCCTGGTGCACTATCGAGCTTGAGGGTATTGATGAGACTGTTAACCTCGTAGAGATCTGTAGGGCCAAGAAAGAACGAGTTGGAAGAACGATTTTCTAGCTTCGTGTTTCGGCAAAGATCTTCTTCTGTTGTATCTATTTTCTTTAAAATGTCTGAGGCTAGTTTGGATCCCATATTGACAAAATGCTTATTGCATGCGTTTACTGCTTCTTGTGGGTTATCATACTTTTGTAGCAGAACCTGTGCGTGATTTTGAGTCGCGGGAATATCACATATGTTTTTGATGGTGTTCCAAAGTTTTTTGGGATTATTGTGGTTCTCAGTTAATTGGGCGTTGTCGTAGTTGATTTTGGCTTTGCGGATAATGTTATTGCAAAAGTTTTTGTAACGGCTGTAGGATAATTTCAAATTTTGATTATAGGGTTGCAGCTTTGTCTGTAGGTGTAGCTTGTCACGGTGCTGCATGCACCTTATGAGCCCAGGAGTTATCCAAGGCTTAAGCTGGACTTTGCTGCGACTGATTTTGATTGCACTTGTATGCTTTTGTGTGGAGTTGGATATAATATGATTTAATACACTAAGTGCGTCATTGACATTGTCAATTTCTGTAAATTGTTTCCAATCTGCATCACTAAGTTCCTTAGAAACAGCTGAAAAATCAGTCCTCAGTCTAACTCTATTCTTGTTGATACGTTTAGTTTCATTTATGTTGAGGCCGGCCATAATCAGATTATGATCCGTAAGGGGACAATTAGTTACGACCCCAATGGGTCTACTATCTGATCTGATAAAGATATGATCTATGCACGTTTTTTCCCTAGTAGGTTCTATGATTGCTGGTAGGAGACAGTGTTCTGCCATTAAATCCTTGTAGATTGAGCTGGGACTGTCTAATGTCTCATCCAGTAGATTTATGTTCAAGTCGCCTGTGACGATGAGCGTTTTGGTCTTATTCAGAGATTCAAGTGTTAAGTCAAGTGAGTCAAAGAACCTGTCTGATGCAGGGGAAGCAGGGGAACGATAGACACCAACCACACTTGTCGTGTTGTTAATTTTTACTACAAGGCAGCTAGCATCGGCAAATGTAGGTTCCGTAGCACTTGCGGGCCAGCAGTCTTTTACATAGATTGTGATCCCGCTGCATTTGTTGATTATTTTAGTTGTGTGAAAAATATTGTAACCTTGAAGTTGAGGAATGTGAGAGTCTTCTCTTAACCAGCATTCTGTTAGGACTATTGCATCGTAATCAATAGCCAGGCGTTGTAACGCAGTGAGCAATTTATTGAAATTCGCATGTATGCTCCTAATGTTACAAGTTAAAACCCTAAAGTTATGACTACTCAAGACCCTGCCGCACTGTTCAGGCAGATCTACTGTGCGACATTCGATTTTTAGGACTTTTTCCATTTCTGAATAAATGTCTGACTTATCCATAGTTAATAAAGACGTAAGAGAAAAGGTAAATATTCAAACTGAGAAAACAGGTCGCACAGTAATTAGCCCGAGATAAAGTTTTGTTTAGTTTTTGTGAAGGTGTTGTTGTGTGTGAGTATGAGAATGTGTATGGTGTGAGGTTGATGTGTATTGTTAGTGAGGAATAATTATTAATTTTAGCCTGGATTGGTTGTAGACCGCAAACACGTGTTACGTTAACAGTAAGGTGTGCCAGCTCGATGGAATTGTTTTGGTCTGGTATAGAAGTAAATGAGTTGCCAACTGACATTATAAAAGTTAATGACTTACAGGTAAATTTTAAAATATGTATATAAATATGTAAATATGTATATATGTAGTTTAGTGATATATCGAAAATGTTTTTGCTGCTGTGTTTGAAATAGATGCGAGTTTATTTATCTTAAGTTCTTATAGGCATTATTTGTTCTGCTGTAATAATGCTGATGTAAATATACGTAATATTCTTGTTATTACAGAAATCCTCCAGTCAAATAAACAATGGTAGACATCCCTTGTCTATATTATATCGAAACAAACAGAGCAGGCATTTTTATACAACCTTCGAGGGCAGGTCGTGGACAATGAAACCCTAGACCGACACCGGAATGCACTTAACGCTTTCCTTCGTAAACCGCTCGACCACCGTGCGACTTTTAATATTTCACTGCTCTCAATTCTCAATAGTAACAGTCAATGCTTAAGTGTCCTTTATCGGACATGCTTCAACTTCTTTTCAATAAGACTTTTCCGAAAGTTTAAAAAATAGTTGGTTTTGGTATGTTATTCGATATCTTAGCTGATTGAAAACCCGATTTTAATGATTATTTTTCATTAAATAGGTCTCGAGAGTGGTCCCATTTCATTTAAATAAAATATTTTACCTCTAAAGGTGAAAATTAGGAGACGAATCCCGTTTATTGAATTTCGCCCACTTCCCGTGAAGATGGTTTTTATGTAAATTTTTTTTTTTCATTTTCTTTTTCATTTTGACTTCATGTTTTTAACCTCCGACGCAAATAGAGGGGTCTTAAATGTTTAACGCGTGTACTGTCTGTGGCATCGTAGTACCCAAATGGCTGAACCGATTTCGATCTTATCAAGAAAACGTCTTAATAATGCGCAAATTAGACTCCGTCTGACTTGCTTCCGCCGTTCTCCACATTTATGTTCATTTATGAATATGAATATTAATTGAAAGTACTAAGAGTAGATTGCAAAGTGTTTTGACATCCACGCTGCATGGCTCAATTTATATCTACACTATAATATTATAAACAGGAAAGATTTGTACCTATTTTTGTATGTTTGTAATGAATAGGCTCCGAAACTACTGAACCGATTTGAAAAATTCTTTCACTGTTGGGAACCTACACTATCCCCGGGTGACATAGGCTATATTATATTTTGTAGCGAGGCCGAAGGCCGAGCTTACACTCGTGCGAAGCCGGGGCGGACGGCTAGTTAGGTACATAATCAGTAAAATAAAGAGCTGGCTCATTCCTCGCGCAGAGAATTTCTTTGTCAATTCAACGCGGGAATGCTGCCAGCGTTCTTGGTATTTTACCACACGGACAACTTCTTCATTTAGACTTTAGTTTAAGTGTAACAATTAAGGCTTTCTTTGTTTGCTTCGTTTTATATAACTTTGTACATGGACCGAAATAATATTTTATTATTCAATAAAAAAAAAACACATCAGTCATAGGAGTGCACGTCAGAAGTGAAAACTTAAGTAGTAATTCACCTTTTCTACAAGAGATGGTGCTGTTTTAAAATACACGGTACAGCGTGACGATGGCGCGAGTTCCATGATTTTTGTTTATCCAAAAAGTTCTCAAAGCGGCTAAAGAATGTTTCACTTTAAAAATCTGTAAAAAAAATAACATAGCGTTAGTCTTGGAGAATATTATACCCTCGTATCAAACTGGTACATACTCGTATATACAAATAATTGTACAAGGGGAATATTACACACTCCCCCCCCCCTCCTCCTCATCCACCTCCCTGTATTTAACCCTGTACTTCTTAACTAACGTATTTGAATATAAGATGTTAATATTATGAACATGCGTAAGTACACGTTCATTATCAACTGACACAAAACTAAGACGACGTAATCTCAGCCCATGTTAAACACAATCAGACGAACCTGCTATATTATTCTTATCACGCCCACAATAAAACCTTAACGAACTATTTCTAGACACCCGAACTATAAGGAAAATCTCACACATGGTAACCATCTCGGCGTTGCGTTGTGTTTGTAACTTGCAATCAAGATGAACGTGTCACCTAGAGTGTTCAGACGACCTGGGGCCTTACGCCCAACTCTAAACGCGGGCCCGAAAAGGGGCAGTTTGCAAAATCACGCGAACGCGTACCTTAACGCGCCGAGCTACAGTTTGCGGTTGCGTGATTTTGCAAACTGCACCAATTCGGGCCCGCGTTTAGAGTTGGGTATAAGGTCCTTGGTGGGTTACCATAATCTCAAAAACAATGTTGTAAACTATCACGGTTGTTCACTACATTTATATGATTATTTACGGGATATTTGCCGTGGTAAGGTTGTGGAAGGAGCTCCCGATATATACATAGTAAATAAAGGTTGTGGAAGGAGCTATAAATATCCCGTAAATAATCATATACATCTCAAAAATATTCTTATAATCTTACATTGACTTCTTGCTCTCTCATTAGCCGAGAGAGCCAGACAAAGCTCAATGTAAGGTTATTACAAGAATGTTTTTGAGACTATGGTACACCTGTACCGCGAAATTGAATCGCGTACGTGATGCCGCCGATACCTAATAAACCATTATGGCTTTATAACAAAAGTGATCCATTGCTTTGTTCGATGCTGGCAAAAACTTGCAAGCGCCAGTTGATTGTTTAGCTTATTGCATAACGCGTTGCGGTCAATTCTTTTTACTCGACGAGGACGGAAAGTAAGAAGGAGGGTATTGTGCTTAACGTATATGTATGTTTGTATGTTCCCAGCATACCTTCAGCCTGATAGATTTGTGCAGTTCAGTGATGGTCACTGGTTAGGGGACTTCATCATAAGCAAAATATAACGACATGTAAAGTAAGAATGAAATAATTATCAATATTAAAAAAACGACTTCATAAAAATGTCAGAACTGGAACAAATTGAAATGGGACCACACGGGAAGCACCAGCTTTCAAATAAAAAAAGAATCATCAAAATCGGTCCCAGTCGAAAGTTCTGAGGTAACAAATATATATAATTAAAAAAAAACAATCTAATTGAGAATCTCCTCCTTTTTGGAAGTCGGTTAAAAATAATGTTGATTGCACTCCTTGCATTTTTTTATCGCGAATAAGTCCGCGTTTGACTACCAAATCGCCTGTTGGTAAGCGACGATGTAGTCGAGGATGAAGCACGTAGACTTAGAAGATTCAAGATACCTGTCTACTTGAATAAGTCTTTTAAAATAATAGGACGTCGCTTTTTAAGTGTCAGATCAGACAAACAAGGAAAATATGTAAGGTGGTATGGCGGGTGCGAGCGTATCAGGCCTCAATCAGGCTTGATCCCTTTAGTCGAACTCGCCCAGCAAACTGCCTTGTCGCCCTTTTTCTGCATGTGGACTATTATAAGTTAATTGGTGACACTGATTTTTTTTAAGTGCGCGTGAAAAATGAAATGAATGTCTTACCTACAGTTTTTGCGTTAAGCGGTTTAGCGGTACTGTAAAATTAGTGGGTGAAACGTGTAGCCATTTAAACATAAATTATAAGTGTACTAAGGAATATCTTCTTTTTTTGTCTGGTCTAAGGGTATAATACCGCTTGCGAAAAATACCGTTGACAGGTTTTAATATTTTTAAAGAACGATACACGTTACTTATAATAGATTCCTCTTTATAATATTATGGTGGCTCCACATTAGTGCCGTGAAGCTCCGAGAACAATCGTGAACGTGAATGTGGAGGGTTTTCGCGGGGTTCACGCGCGTTCACGCCTGTTCCCCGATCAGAGTCGGTATTTTGTCCCGCGACAAAGGGTACGCGCCCCCTTCGCGCGGCGTTCACGCGTACACATCCACATTCACGGCCCCGCGCCAGTTTACTTCTATCCGGTCTATAAAGGCGTACGGACGTCATCTACCATCTTCTTTTTTTCCAAACTTATTAATAACTTTCTTGTTTTGGACGTCTCAATAGTAATATGTTGCCACAGCAAACAAAGTAATTGCAGCAGCAGATTCTACGTCCATTTCGCGGCGGGTTTCACGAACGACTGTGAACATCCCGTGAATGTGGAGGGCACGACTTGTGCCGAGAATTCACGCCGTGAATTCGCGGCACTAATGTGGAGCCGCCATTAGTGTAGACTAGCCGCCAGTCCCGGCTTCGCACTGGTGGAGGCTGTTTTAAACATTCTAGTAATAAATATTAGCCTGTTACTCAGGGATAATGTAGCATTCTAATGGTGAAAGAATTTTTGAAATCGGTCAAGTAGTTTTTGAGTTATTTCGTTACAAACATATAAAAATACAAATCTTTCCTCTTTATAGTATTAGTGTAGATGTGAAGTAATTACAGTGTAAACTGCTTTTTAACCAAGCTATTTGATTGTGAAAATAACACAAAACCGTTTAAAGCTTTTGCCATCTTATTAATATTGTAAATATTCTAAAGTAATGGCTTTTAAAAACTAATAAATGAACAAATTACCGTTGCTTTTGCAACTTGTGCTTAGGCCAATCAATCTCAATCTAATTTTGCCATTTCGAGTTTAATATACCAATAATTCTTATACTTAATTTACTTCATTACACCTTCAACAGTTATAATATGCCATATATCTTTCAGAAGTGTCAACCTCACTAGTTATTGAATTTTGGGTATATTCCTATCAGACGTATTTCGGCCACCCCGTTACCTAGGCGTGTTGATATAAACTCGAACGGGTTTATGTTTGTTTAGCTGATTTTAATTGACCAGAATAGCAGGTTTGCTAATTATATACTGTTTTATGAATTTATTTACGATTGGACAACAAAAGCAGCATGTTTTTTTTTATAGAAGGGTCCAAATTTTAAGATTATCGAAAAATTTATATGAAAAAATCTGGTTATCGTTATGAACTTGAAACAAAGTTACAAAAACAAACAACAAACTTTCGATTACAAAGTTACCATTTACGATCATCGTAACTTTGTATACGTTCAAAGTAGGTACATGTACAAGGTTATGATTTTGAACTGTATATATCATTGATGCCAAGGTTTAAAATTCAATTTAAAATTCGAAAACAAAACGGTACTTCAGTTGAAAATCAGATTTTGATAAAACTGATGCGTTGTGATCAATGTATCCAATGAATAAATCCATTTTATATGAATACATCGTTCCGAACGGACAAGCTTTTATGTTTGTAAAATGAGATGTAAACATGATATGGAGAGTACCTATGTCGTATATCTTTTTGTAATATACAGTGCTTTGAATTGTTCTGGATGTGTCACAAAACACTCCTTTTCTCAGATCTTGATTTAGAGATAAAAAACAAAAAAATGCAATAAACAACTGCTATATTGAAATTCTCAATTGTATTTTGAAATAGAATTAAAAAAAAAACAATATATAAAGTTTCAGGATGTGAATGGCGTTGATAAGTACTAAAATGAATGTAGCAAGTCCTGAACCAAGTGTGTCTGCGATAGAGGCAACTAAGTCCGATGACTTGGGTACTTGTCCGCTTCTCGGTGAATTTTTCAATTTTCTTTCTACCTCTGCTGAATTTAAAATCTCCGACACATGCGACGTCAACAACTCAGCGTCTTCCATCACAATTTAAAGTGAAGCTCGTTCCGAAAAGCTTTCTTCATACTTAACGATCCCAATTCATTTGAAAACACTTTAAGTTTTTGGCTCGTTAGCCAAAAGCTCCAGTAAAATTTAGAGCTTGTTTTAGCGACTTCATTATTAGGTTGTCAGTATTTTTTGTTGGTATCGTTGATATCAAGTTACACATCTTGCTGACAATCTGACGAATCGAAGTTCATGTTACACTAGACTATAATTAAAACGTTTTTTATCGCGGTTTTTATCTAAGACACATAATATTGTGGATTGCCTTCAGAATTAATTTTGTCTAGCGTTTCACGACTGAGCTTTTGAAATTGACATTTATAATAATGTAGAGGTTTTATGAAATCTATAAAGGATCACAATTTTTTACGCCTGCTATCGTTCTGTATTATTTTATTTTAATAAAATATATTTTTCCGCTTTGTACTAATTTCTTTTGTAAGGGTTAGCTTCTGTTGCGCTCATTTTAAGGCTGAATTTTCTATGTTTAAGTTTCAGTGGTCTTGTTAATAATGTGTTATTTCAATAATGTGTGTCGGCGCGGGAACGAGGATATCATTCGACTGCTAAAGGTCACTTGGTTCGAGGAGAGACCGGTCAGCCTTGAAGCGTGTAATTCACTTTCGTACTCGTCTGTGTGCAGGGCCCTTCATGTGGCCTCATTTCTCAACCACTTGCTTTGTTTGCTGACTAGCAATGTGTTGATTTTACCAGTCACTTTTTCTTTCGAACCGTTTTTTCAGTATTTTCTTTTGCACTTGATAGCTCATCGACGTCGTATTTTCGTGTAATTTGCATTGATTTGTACCGTTACCAGCTGTTCCCTGTGATTTTTACATGACTCGGTTTTTTCACGTTATTGTCATTATTATAATGATCACATATATTTTTTTGCCAAATATTAATATCGGTTCCTCATTTCAATAGTAAAAAGATATACCAGAGCGGTGCTACTATCGCATTTCTAATACTGGTGTGATTTAATTCTAATTTATGTCTACTAGTGGTATTAACGACTTTGCTCCGCAGAAATTCTATTCTCCGCTGGATATAAAGCCAAAGAACTTGATCGATTTAAATTCACAAGTAACTATACTAGTTCCTTATTTTACAGTCTATTTATACGAACATTAAAGTTCAGCTTTTCCGGGTTTCCATTAAATGGAAAGCATTGAAATCGTTTTAGATTTATGACTATAGTTTCGATTACCTTCCTACGTGGAATCCTGTGCAATATCAGGAACACGTTTAATATAATCGCGGGAATTCGATTCCGAATCCCATTACTGATTCGTTTCTCTATTTTATGGAATCATGTGTGCCCCGAACCGGCCTGGACCTAATGTTTCTCCATTGGCGTTCATTAATAAAGATAAGCAATATAAATCACTAGAATCTGTGCTGTTTAATGGAATGTTAAGTGTCGGTAGCGTTTTAATGAATTCACGAATTGTTTGCTAAATCCGAGCCCACGCTTACAGCCGCGAGAGGTTACCGTTACTCGCTAACAAAACATTGCAACGTGAACGAGTGCATTATCCTAAATGACCATAATTGGCAGGGACTGAATGCTTCAAAGTGTACATTCACAAAAAGGGTGTGAAGCTATGGTTCATTTAACATTCGAGGTTCGTGATTTTTACTTCTTGTATTTGAGTTGAATTATCTTTAAAATCTTAATATTGCAAAGAGAATCTATACTCACGATAGGATTATCACGGCGCACACATCTATACAATTGCATCTATAAAGTATGATATGATAAAACTTAATTAAAAATAAAGGAATCAAAAGTAGCTCTACAAAAGACCACCAAGAGTATCTTCTCACATCTGCCTTAGAGTTCTGAGACCTATCAGTAGGCACACCGCCATACTAAACAGTATGTCAATTACCGTAATTACCGATATACGAGTATACGAAGAGATACCGAACTTGTTCCCGCTACGAGAGACATTGCAGATTGTTATAGAGCACTTAGTGGATGCGCGAGTTGCACCACTTGCGAATGAATTTTAATCGTATGGCATAGTTAGATGATGATTTACTTATTATGGCAATAAAATACTTGACATATCAATAAAAACAATACCGCAAAATCTTTAGACCTCTCAGTGCAATTTTATAACCTTTCGAAAAAACATAATAATTATCTTAAATTGAATTTAAAATGCGCTAGGGCTTGTGGCGCTCGGATGGAAAACTGCATGATGGACTCACGCTGATTCCTTGGCGAAGAGGTCGCTGCCTCATCTGCGTCACGTGCGTCAGCACTTTTCCTTCTTGCCACCTCCCCGCCACCCGCGGGTCACGGGTGGGTAGCAGAAACGGCAGCAAGAGGCAAGCATCTTAAATACGCCGCCTTCGAGTCAGTGTATGAGTTCGTTCCGTTCGCGGTGGGCCCGTAGGGCATTGGAACTAAAAATGTCTCCGATCTGAGCCGGCTCTTGAGGGAGAGAGGGCTTGATCACACTACTTGACCCAAAATATATCGCTGGCCATATAGCGCGGGAATGCCGCCAGCCTGATGTTCACGTTTGGACAAGAAAGTGCCGATCCCGGAGAAGTTTAATTTTGGTCGCCTAAATAATAATGTTTTTAGGTATTTTTTATTAGAAGTAGGAAATCTTAAAATGTAGATAATGTTAATATTATGTTGAGTAAATATTGTAAAAACTAATAAATTACATATGATGTTATTTTATTTTATACTAGTATTTTTGCCTGCGACTTCGTACGCGTAGAATTTCATATAAACCTTCAATCCTTTTTTCTTCCTTTAATCCGGCTCTTGCGCAAAATAACATAGCCTATACTTCAATCTGGTCATAGCTAAGCATATTCGTGAAAACCGCATTTAAATCCGTCCGCATTTTCTTCCAGGGGTTTAGGCGGTGTGCGTGAACAAACAAACAAAAATTCTAAAAACTGCCTTAACATGTTCAGCTGCTTATTTTAAGTCGCTGCTGCTTCTGAACTATATGAGTACGACCACAAATATGGCTTTGGCCACGGAACCCTGACATATGCTTGTCTTGCAAAATGCATTGGATTTAATCACCAAAGAGGTTGTAAGGCCTATGTTTTTATAACATCCTTGATCTGCACGTTCATTCATCTAAGAAGGTTAAAGAACCTTCTTTAAATTTAAACTGATTATCTGAATGACAGTTGACAGTTTCAAATTTTATAATGGCTACGTCAATAACATTCTCTTTACTATGGACCTCCTTGCTTGAGGCTATGAGACGATCCTCATATTACGTTTCGGGTAACGAAGAAAATAATCATTGTTTTTTTAATTTCTGTTATGTAATAATAAATAATTAAAATAAATGATATAACATAGCCTATGTTTTAATCTGGTTATTTCTAAGCATATTCGTGAAAACCGCATTTAAATCCGTCCAGTGGTTTAGGAGATGTGCGCGGACAAACAAACAAAAAAACAGTCAAAAATTCTAAAAACTGTCCTATCGTGTTCAGCTGCTTATTTTAAGACGCCCTGTAAGTTTTTTTTTTGTTATCTCGCGATTACAGATTTTTTTATGTCAACGTTTTTATTATATGTATAGATAATAAAATTACCTAATTGATATTTTTTCAACGATTGTAATAAAAATCGCCAATAAGTCGAACATTGATCGAATACTTAACTTCAAATACATCGTAGTTGCGTAGTGGCATGTACTTTGTGGACATGTTAATGTTGTGTAGGGCATGAACCGCGGTGATGCGGCCAAGGACTGCATACCCTTCATATTCATATTCATTTAGTTCCTAACTATTATTTACATGTCAATTGTATTTGAAAAAATAGTAAAAATATATTTAAAAAAAAGTCATTGTACACTATGCATATGTTTTGCATTCAAGAAACTCCTTGAAACTGTAGAACGTCTGATCTACAAGCCAGCGCTTTAGCGATATTTAAAGCGAGCCAGGTTGGGAGCGGCAATGACGTCACTCGGTAGTTTATAGTAACCATCGTCGGTCCCATAACATGAGTGAGCTTGTCAGACTTCGCCAGGTTCCTAGGAACCTGCTTAAGCTGCCCTGCACGTCGTAATATTTACTTATGAAGTAACTTCTCCGCGGCAGTCCTAGGCCTCATCACCGCGGTTACCTACGTTGAGTAGGTAACATTCCGATGATTTTCGTGTACTATATTCTAACTACAGATCTAGTTGGTTAATTTGTCATTAAGTCATTAACAATGTCAATGATACCGCGACCAAATGCTTTTAAACATACTTCAGGAGGTTCTCAATTTGATACGTATTTTTCAAACATCTAAAAACTGTTAGCGTGTCCATCTGCTTATTATAACACGCCCTGTGTTTTGTTTTGATATCTCGAAATTACAGATTGTTTTTCTCTACGTTTGTATTATATTTCATCGTTTCCTAAATAGCAATCGGTCATGATATGACCAAGTCGGTCGATCATTACTTAACATTATATTTTGTTCAAAAGTCGTTACATCTTCGATTAAGATAATATTGACTCGACCGTCTCCATCGTCTTCACAACTTATTATTTCATCAAGTGACATAATGTCATTAATACGTCAATTTAGTTGAATATGTGTATAGGTTAAAGCAGTCTGTTGTTTTTGTTTGTATAAAATATCCAAGGTGAGCAGATGTCTTCTGGGCATTATGCAAATATTTACTTATGAACTATTTCCATCTTTGGCAGTTTTGAGAATACCTACCCATACTTATATATACATGTTCTGTTTTTTTATTTTATTATTATTGTTTAATAACATTTAAATGGCAAAGCCCAAGCCTTGAAACTACGACTAAATTGATATCTATACCCAGTCTATATATGGGCACAGATTAAATATATAGATAAGTTGCAGTCTTGTTTTTTTCTTTTTGCCTCCTGAGATAATTTTGGCGTACACGTCTTGTACATTTTCCAGTGTCATAGTCAGTCAGAGTCAAGCAAAGTAAGTCTTGGTCAAGTCTAAATCATACTCTAGTAAAGTGGTGGAGACTACCTTTAGTAGTCTCCACCACTTTCTGTGGAGTTTTGGAAACATCATGAAAATACATGTTTAAAATCATTATATCTTGACTACACTCAAGAACTGTTGACAAGAACTGACTGTTCCAGAACAAATAATAAAGAATAATCCACCATTATTACACATTTACCGTCGAAATAACAATTGTGATAGTGATACTATCACAATCAAACAATATCAAAATCATATTACAATGAAGCAACATGGTTTTGACTTGACTTCTTGTCTTTATGGCCTCTGCGAAACGTTGGCGCCAAAACCACAGGCATGTTGATATTTATTATAATTTATTATAGACAAAAGAAAACGGCTTCCGCTGTAAACCCAAAGCTCCTAAATATCATTTGGCTGTGTTTATGTCTAATCCTGTTTATAAATCGTAAACACTTCAGAGAATTTGCAGTGTTATTTATATCCTCCATAAACTGCACCATTTACGGCTAGCATAGGAGCACAGGTAGGGCGCTGTATTCATTGCTACCCTAAATAAAACCGGCCAAGTTCGAGTTGGGCTCGCGCACTGAGGGTTCCATACCACAAAATACAATAATTATCAATTTGAAAATCCGACTTCAAAATTTGTAAAATGTGCAATTTAGATTCGGTGAAAGAACGAAATTACTAGTTATAACTGGTTAATGAACAGAAATTTGTCACCGACACACACTTGGTCATTATTTTTTATTTGTTGTTATACTTTAGAGTGTATGGGAGTATTGGGGTACCCCCTTTTGTTTTTACTTTTTGACTTTTATTTTTATTTCTTAGTTAATCCGCCGTAACACTACATATATTATTCACTGGCTATCTATTACGGTTCCAAAGATACAGCCGTTTAAAGGTAGAACGGCCAGACAGACAGCGTAGGCTCATTAATACGGTCCCGTTTTTACCCTTTGCGTACGGAACCCTAAAAAGGCGCATAGCCTCACAGCATGTCAGGTAATGTATCACAGTGCGGTCACGTTCTAAATAACCTACTTGTATTATATTTCACTGGGGTTCGTGTCGAGATTCGTGACAACGCTTCAGTCTTTGTATCATCATTCACGTTGTGCAACCTGATGTGCTGGATCTCGACTCGGTTCTCGTGTTTGTTCACAGAGACGCGTTACCTAACCAGATTCAGACGCGCTCGATTTCCTAAGCACCACGGTGTGGTTTTTGCCTATCCAATTGCTAGGTTATCGAAGCTATACAAGTGAAAGCAAACCTCTTCGATTACGTAACGTCTAGGCGCCATCGGGGTTAAGCTTATGGGAATCGTGTAACCTCGTCTCTACGGGCAGTAGAGTCAAAGTAACATCATACATGCTAAATTTAATTGCTCGCGTCAGTTAACATCGGTGAAATTGGTGCCCGTGTATAGATGGACTTTCAAAGGGGACATCTGATGAGGCGAGTTCACCGGACCGCATATCCTGTGACATGCCCCTCTGTCGGCTCAACTATACATACGTTAAATGCATACACGTTAATTGTTGTGCTCCATAATACGCTGCTTTCTAAATGGTATTTTTAATTAATTCATGTCCTTGTTTTAAGTTTTATTTGATTTGTTTCCAAAATTAACATTCCATCTGGTCGAGCATTGGCATTTGCGAGCAGATTTATTAATTTCCGTTTATTTCTCGGCTTTGGCTTCAGATCCAATTAGTTTTGGAACGTTGCATTTGTGAAGAAATACAATACTTGTATAAAGCGAACGATGCCTGCGGGCAGTGGTCTATTAGATTAGTGGAGTTTCTTATATTGATTTTAATTTAGGTGAGTTCGTTGGTTCCAGTATGTATTATTTTCTTGTGTTCATTAATAAATGTAACCTAATCCTAACATAATTATAAAAGCTATAGTAACTCTGTCTCTCTGTCTGTTTGTTCCCCTTTCACGACTAAAGGAGTTAGCGGATTTTAACAAAATTTGGCAGGCTGATACTGTACATCATAAGGACGGATATAGAGTAATTTTCTGCCAGAAAATGCATAAAACTGGAAAATCGCAGGTTTCAGCTAGTATCACATAAAACATGTCTCTAATCTCATGTACTCTGAAAGCATACAATACTTTTTTCTGCATCAAGAACCTATTGTTAAAATATTTTACTTTTGTGATCCCTTTGTTCATGACGCATCAATCAGGAGCTAATTTATTACCAAAGTGTCTTGACAAAAAAAAACCCACATTATTTAGAAAAATAAAAAGTTAAAATAATTTCGCTGAAAGGATTTATAAACATTCCTTGGTTTGCTAAATACCCAAGCAATTATAATAAATTTCCCTTGACATGTATCTGAAAATTTTAACGAGTATTTTTGTAAAAATATAAAAATGTCTCCTGCTGCTGGCACACTGCCACAATTACAAATTACTGCTAATTCATTTTCTT
Source organism: Agriopis leucophaearia (assembly GCA_949125355.1). Lineage (NCBI taxonomy): Eukaryota > Metazoa > Arthropoda > Insecta > Lepidoptera > Geometridae > Agriopis > Agriopis leucophaearia. Next base: position 15,032,614 of record OX421269.1, read on the forward strand.
TACTTAACTTCGCAATGTTATTGTAACTAAATCTGGTGATATTTTTCATTGAAACTCATTTTTTCTACTTGATAGTGCCAAAGCAAGCTATTGAGGATCATCTAATGAAAACAGCAAGATAGTCCGCCTTTCTACCGCCTCATTAGTTTGAACATTGTGTTTGGCTGCGGATTCCGCCCATTCGCTTTATCTTGTTAATTGGAGAGCATCGCTGTCATCGCCTGCTCCACTTTTAACTATTGTTCGCGACATGACACTTTCTAAACTAATCTCTATCTTGTATCTGGCTGCCTTCAATGACACATAGAGCGAGTTTTCAATTAGCTTTATGAACTATAATAGTACAGATTGCTGCTACTCATTATCTGCTTTAGCTTCACAGAAATCATCACCATCACCATCGTCATCATCAGTAGCAGTAGCCGCCCTGAATAACCCACTGCTAGGTATAGGCCTCCCTCTTTTATGCCACTCTACTCGGACTCTCGCTAGTCGCATCCATTCGTTTCCAACAGGTCTTTTGATTTGTCAGTCCACCTCTTCCTCTGTCAGCACGGGTTTCGTCAACCTAGTCTCGGCCACCACGCAGTTACTGCTGCACACCACCTTCCATCATTACATTATCATCTTCATCACAGACATCAATAAAAACAAACGAGTCAAATGTAACTGTAATGCACTTTAACTTCCTGCATTACTTACCACAATGTTCTTAGCTAAAGTTATCCAATCTACATAAAATACATGAAATGTGTAGAATGAAGCAACTTAATTGGCATATCGTTTTGTGCCATTACACACAAAGATGTTTGCTTTTTGCCTCCATATTATAATAGATTTCCGCAACGTAACACCTGACTCTATTAACTGTCGTGATGGGTGTTTATCCACTGCTGGTAATTGCTATTTGCTCATCCCACACGTGGACGTCATTTAAATTATACACTTAACACTTATGTAACACGTGTTTATTATCTTGTTTGTAGCCAACAGCTCGTAGTTACAGAGCGTTATTACCGCAGATATTATACTTTGTTTTAAATAAGCCACGTTTACCTTGTTTTGTTTGTGTGTTTAAAGAGTGACGGATAAGGTAGGGACTTTGCTGAAGGATTACTCCATCAAGACTGTGTGTTCCCCGATTTCTAACCTGACAAGGCATGTGAGGACACCGAAGGATGTAATTCCTTTTCATACTCCTGGTGTGTACAAGGTTTATTGTACCTGCGGTAGTTCTTACATAGGTCAAACGAAACGTACAATAGCAGAAAAATGGAAGAATATATCGTGGCCATCAAAAATCGCCAGAAACTCAAGAAGAAGCAGAACATTTGCTTGTGGCGGATCCGGTCACTGGACCATACTCCAAGATCCAAGACCCACTCCACTGAATGACATTATTTTTCAAGATGAAATTTGAAAACATCGTAATTTCAACCTAGAAGATAGATTTAAGTTATCGTTCGCGCAAAACTTTATGAGCCCTCTGAAGTTAGGCGCGAGGCCTCCCCGACGCCCTGTAAAGTCCCTCGGATACCTATAATATGCGTACTGCGCAGCCACTGGGCCTAACTTCAGAGGGCTCATAAAGTTTTGCGCGAACGATAGCGGCGTCGTAGAATCCCATAGTAAGCAAGTGTGCAAACAACGCTGTACTGGGACATTAAGAGATACAGTCAGTGTTGTGTGTCGCTGTGGAAATCCTGCGATTTTCAAGATCAAGTGAGGGTAGATCAACACAACACCCGCTCTTCTCTCACCCGCAGTTTTCAGTGAGCTCGTGACCACGGTTATTGTAACATGGTCGAAACGTTCAGCGAAAGGTACCTATTTTTACCTAAATAAAATAATGCTCAAGTCCCGAGAGACATTTATTTAAAACATGGGTTCAAATAGTTAAATTTTACTTTTATCAGGATCAGAAAAATAAGGTATATGCGATACCTTATTTTCCTGATCCAATGCCTTACCTACAGCATGAGTACTTAGTACCCTAGATTCAACTTCCAGTTGATTATTGACCTTAATTGAAGCTACGATTAAATTATCGTGGTTTATGGTGCGTTCATCGTCCATCGCAGACCGGCGAGTGGGTGTTCACGAAATATCTCTACTTACCACTATAATTACGATCTCGACTCAGCTCTAATTCGTGAGTCACGGCCGAGTGAAATGGCACGCGGTCCATGATCGCGCCGGCTCATTCAATTACGCCGCGTGATGTGAATGCTAAATTACTATAACTTTGGATTTGTCATCGTACTCATGAACGAGGCTTTCACCTTCTATTGAAAATACAATATCGGCTCGATGCGGTACCCGTTGTGGGAAGTCACGACAGGGAGTAATTTCTCAACGGATTGATGGCGCTTCGGACAGCTTATGACGAGAAGTAATAGAGTGTATAGTACATCTATGTATAGGCGGCGTATCGATAAACACACAATCATTATATTGTCACAGGGCGGCGCGTCGCGGCGACGGGTGTGGGCTGGCCGCTAACGGTGCCTACACCCGCCCGCAGCGCCTGCTCAACTGGGACACACCGACGACAACGTGTGTAATCCTATTATGAGCTCGTTAACGATATCCCACTTGGACCTCGATTCTTCTGGGGCGATACAAACTTTAATCAACCCGCTTTCATCTGAACATAAGAGCTGAAGGTGCGGCGGCAACAATTCTATTCGCCTTGACACGGCCGAGCTGATTCATCAACGATGCGCATTTGTGCAATTAATTCAATGTGTCATCACAACAGCCAGGGCATAGTTTACGATCAATAAATATGACAAAGTGGAACGATCATAGTCCACTGAATATGGCTGTGTCAACACAACAATATACACAGTAATGTTATTGTTTTGCTGACTCATATATTAAGAGTGATGACTGCGCTGCCATCGCTGCGCCCTTGATGGCTCTTCATGAAAATAATAACAACAAATTGACGCATTCAATCTTGACGTTTAGTGTTATTGCTCCTGCAGTAACACTAAACGAGCCACAATTTTATGATAAAACGGAACGCAGCAGGGTATTGTCAGACAGCAGACTATCATGACTGACATACTATATAATTTACAAAATAAACGAGAAATAATCTGCATAAGCAATTGTGCAACAATGTTAGTAAGCCTGTGTCATACCCCGGACGTATCCAGCAAAGTTGTTCTAGCAATGAAATTCGTTATTTAAACAATTCGTGCGATTGCGTAGCATTCCAAAGAAGAAAAACACTCGAATGCCTTTCATGTCATATGAATTAGGTACGTGGCTTCAAAGGCCCAATTCCTTAAGCTCATTGCGGACAATGCGATGCTATCGTCAGTGGGCGAACGTCACGATGGCATTTCTTGGATGTGGCATGTTCCTTCATTACAAAGCGTACACTACTCGTTTGGTGCGTGACATTTACAAGAGGTAGTCATTTGTGCGTGTAATGAGGATCGTGGTCGTCGACAGTTTACGTTGGAGGCAGGCGTGGCCGACTGGTAACTGGATTGTTGTAGATTTGTGTACTAGATTGTCTCCTGGCGGATACTGCTCACTTGACCTGACCGCCAGGCGCTCGGTGACATTTCATTAGGTTTTTTTCCGTGCCGCCGCAATTTGCTCCATTAGTAGGCAATTGCTCTCGTTTGACTAAAGTAATTGCCTATTAGTCTGGGTCTTTTGTTATCTGAACGTCGACACGTGATGTACTACTGAATACTAAAAAAATATTGTTACTATCGCAAATGTATGAGATTTACACTTTGATTATCAAAACTGTTTCTATGCCTAATCTAGTGTAATCAGCTTTAACGTTTTATAAAGTACAATAAGAAATTAGGAAATAATTATTTATGTTTTACTTTACAGAAGTTTGCCAAGGATGCGAATTTAACCAACCCTGAAACAAAAATGAACACATTAAACCAAAACTACAAAAACAAAACATTTAACACAACTACTTGAAATGACACTAGAGATTCGTCAAAGAAACGGTTTGAAGATGAACTTCCATAATGTAACACCTGATTCAATGAACTACTTTGATTTGATTATCATCTCAAAAGTAATTTCTATCTTATCTCAGTTTAATGTGTTGATACAGGTTTTATAATCGAATAGAACAGAAAGTTCAGTGCGTAGCGTATCGCGTTAACGTTAACTACGGTTTGTATGAAATAAGAGATGGCACTAATCTTACTTCATACAAATCATAATTAACGTTCATGCGATCGAATAAGTAAATTCAATTGGAAAAACAATGTCTTTCTGAGCTTTAAATTTAGCTCCCAGAGTGCCAAAAGACTTATTAAGTGTTGTCAGCATATGAACAGCAAAAGAGCCCTTATGACGGAGGTATCCTTGGCCTCATCGACCCGACCCGTCCCCTACAACGTACCTGCAGATACCTATAGAATTATCATAGCCTGAAGGCATCAGCTTTGTTACGCTAGTACTGGCAATATATTTTATATCAATATTTTTTAAGCCTGGGACGTTTTCATGTAGAAAAACTCATTTTTCTCATACACAGACTACAAGGCTTAAGTAGTTTTCTTGTGATATATCGTACATGTACTTGTATCTTGTTTTCATACCTTGTTATGCTGAACACTCAACGGAAACACTATCTCTAATACATCAATGCACTTACAAGTATTGATAAATCGATTTCAGAATACATTATTGGGACATCGTACGCTTTCCTGTTTGACAATCTGATAAGATTAGTTATATGGTAAAGCAAAGTTCACTCACTTTCTATTAGTGATGGATTGTCGGTCGCTTTGGCCGTGTAAACATATAGAAAGATAGTTTTGAATAAATATACCAGAAAATAAAAATGTCATGCTTATTTTATTTTACTCTATTCGGAAAACAAACAGCTCAGAAGTACAAATTATGGTAGGTGGATGGTAAAATTGAGCCATATTTAGTTTTCACATATAAAAACAAGATGTTTACATTACAGATCCTAGACCAAAAATATAATAACTAAGTAATAACTAAAAGTGGTATCTATCTAAAAAAACAATATATAACTGAAAATAAATATATGAAGAGAAAGCCTTAAATATATGAATATATAAGAGTGTATAAGAGAAGAGAAGCATTATCAGCCCAACATCCTTACTATACAGCCTTATCCATGGAATTTGTACAAAAAGAAGCAGTTTTAAACTATCACGTTTGTGTACTACGACTGTTTACGGGATATTTACCGTGGTAAAGTTGAGAATGGAGCTCCCTATATTGGGGCGCAGTTATATCACAGAATACAATATATAAAGGTTATATGCACCATGTTCACGGGAAGACAAACACACCCGTCCGTACGTCTTCCCGTGAACATACTGCATATAACTGCGTCGAAATATCGGGAGCTCCATTCACAAACTTACCACGGTAAATATTTCCGTGAATAATCATATAATTGTAAAAAAACGCTGTTTTAGTAAATCAAATACAAGGCTTACGTGTGAATGCCAAGTCCTACTTACCTGATATTAAGCGATGATGCGTTAAGATTAATCGCCGTCTCAAAGTAGGTGAAAAATCGATTCGCAAGATTTATCTTCACAGTTACATACATTGATACATCACACACATTACATCATCAGCCAGTAAACGTCCGCTGCTGAACAAAGGCCTTCCAGAAAAGGGGTTCCTTAGAAAGGGGTGTTGCCATAATCCCCACGCTTGGCGGGCGGCTTGGGGCTCGCAGTACGTTCACCGTGTACTAATAGGACGCTGCTGCGCATCTTCCGGTGGTTCTGGTCGCAGTTTTAGGACATACCCGAGTCCCAGTTACATACAAATGAAACTATTAAATGCGTGATAAAAGAACACGTTTGGAGGTTAAAGGAGGAGGCCTATGTTCAGCAGTGGACGTCTTCTGGCTGATGATGTTGATGAAAAGAACAGTGCGCCGCGCCGCCGGTTAATGATCCAAGCAATCAGCAATATTCACTTCGCTAAGTGAATATCAAGAGGTCTGATTATTCATCCATACTCACCACAGCAACCGTTGCGTCGCGTCGTTCACACGCGTCCTCTCAGATCTCCACTCAAGATACACCAACAACGCACTATGCCGGCAATATTTACACCGATACATGTAGATATTTATTCGTTTCGATTTATACCGCGACGCAACCCGAGACGGTTTTTTGTCGGTCTAGCTACCGGTGCGACTGTCACACTGACACACTAATAAGTTGCACAACTAGAACAAATCAAATCTAATATGAATGAAGAAACCGGCAGTCTTCAAATTTTCCTCTAGTATTTTTCATTTGTGAATTAAAAAAGAAGTTTTTGAGCGGTCATAGAAATGATAAAAGTGTTTTGGCCATAATACATGATCAATTCACGAAAATCCTCATAGAAGGAAAGGTAGACAAAATATAGGACAAGCAGCGACCTTATCAAGTAAATTTTCTGTTAGTGGCCTTTACTTCTTAAGAACCCAGACTGGGCTTCTTTTACAAACAAATGAAAACGATGGCTACAAACACATAGTGCTGGAAATTGCTCCACCGTTAAAAACCAGACCTAAAATAATATTAAAGAAAATAAAAATGTAACAATACCATTTGTATAAGGGTAGTAAAGCCGTAAATTCTGAATAATTGCCTTCAATATTTACCTAGCTTTTATAAATGTAAGCTTATATTACAAATCTAAAACTCGACAAAAAATACTTTAGAAAATGTAGAGCAGCACATTAAATCAACCGTAGTTATCTGTACTTGCTTTTTTAATGTAGTTTTTGATAGGTTTATTATTGAATTGAAAAGCTATAAATAATAAATTCTCCCCATCAGCCCGGCTTGGTGATATGTAAACATTTTGACATTTAATGTGATTCTATTCAGCTCTACAATTTAATGAACGTTTTCTCATGTGGATTGCCAAGTTTCTTAGTTTTGCGGACGATATTTTTCATATTAGATTAAAAGTGTTTGTAAATGTTTACGCGTCTTAGGCTATAGACACATCATTAGCCTATGTTAACATGTGCCAACTTATTGACGTAGGCCTGTCCTAAAGACCTTCAATTCACACGATCTACTGCTTTACACTTCTACTTGTCACCTGACTTCTTTCGTCGGTCGTCACTCCGCCTGGCCAGAGCCCTACTCTACGTTTGCCAACATCGACCATATATCCAAGACGTAACGGCTTACTTTTAAATTACAAGTTATATATATATATATACACACACATATATTTAAAAAACCTAGTGTCTCCCACAAGAGTCTCTTCTAACAAGGTTCTGCCCAGGGAGCTGTGAATATCAAGACATGCGAATGCTGACTTTTTTTCCTTTGTTGTTGTCAAAAACTTTTAATTTTTTATTATACCTACTATGATTATTCTAAAATGTCTTATTGAAAATTCTCTCACTGGAAGCTACACTGTACCTGCAGGCCTAGCACGGGCCGTGGACAAAATATTTCCACCGTTTTTATCCATGCGTAGACGCAACAAAAGTAGAATATGGATACGTTTATCTTGCTCATGGGGTTAAATTTTGTCCACGGCCCGTGCTAGGCTGCTGAGTGACGTTATGGTATAACGTGTCTAATTGACTACGACGGTGAAGCCGTAGAAACAGGCTATGTTATCAATCTCTTTGTTTGTTCTTCAGTTCTAGTTCTTCAAGCTTCGCGGCGGCGACTGTACTTGATAAAACCTAGCCCGGTTCAATTAACAGGGCCGGCCTGTCACACCGATGTTTTACTTCTATCAATTACTCATGCAAATGTTGAACCATGAATATTCATTCATCTACATCACATGAATGTGTATTTTTAAATGCTATTCGAACTTGTTTCATTTTATGCAATAAATTGCAAAAAAGGTACTAATGAATCGTTTATGCATGCGTTTGGTGTAAAATATACATTTTTACACCAGTCAAGTGTTATAATTACTAAGTTTTACTGCTTGCGTAACTAATAGTTTAATAATCATTATTGAATGTTGTACCAATAAACTTATAAAAAATTCTTTTTTACAGGTAAGCGGCCAAGGAGTTTCGGTAAGCCGTCCCCTTTTTATAATAGGTATTTATAGGCAAGTCCATAATGATCTTCCACAAAAGGAAACGGCTGATTATGTCGTATGTTTTTACTTTTTTATTTATATCACCAACGAGACTGATATTCTCAGAAAAATTATATATTTTAGACTCGTTTATTCATATACAATTTCGCTTTATTGTATACAATTGTCTCGTGCCGGGATCAGTTGGTTGTGTTCGAAGGTTTCGAGACCGTCTTTTTGCTACCCGTTTTATTTTTTCGTTCCGTTTATGTAGAAAGTGACACTACGTACATATGCTGTTTAAACCTGAATTTACTACGGGTCCCTTATTGTGTTTCGTTTTGTAATAAGTACTACATACTTTGAATTTGGTCTCGTCGTATACGGTATCGAATTAAGATATATATACTGTATGGCATTGTGTTTTATTTTTGTGGAAGCTGTACATAATGATAAAGGTCTGCTAAGTAGCAAGAAAACATTTTCCTATTCATCGATAAGATATTCTGTGTTGTGACCACAGATCGCCATATTAAATGCATTAGATCGCAGATAACATAACTAATAAGGTAGAAATAGCATTTGAAAGTTTCAGCGCTTTCTATCCTCAGTGTTAAACGCTGGATTTTTTACTATTAACTTTCAAACAAAATGTTACATTTTTTTGCGAAACATATACCGCTTCTAGGTTCGTTAAAAAAAAGCTAGGAACGTTCCTTTGCTTAATAATATATTTAAAACTTGTAAATATTTTTTCGTAAAATTCAATATTTAGAATGTCTCCACGGCACGCCTCTGTGTAAAATCATGTATGGCCGGCAAGTATGGTCGGAAATGGTTATGACAATATTGTCCCTTTGTCAGTTAAATACCAACTGTAACAATTGTCAAATAACATTGCGCGAAAATTATTGACAATTTACCTTGTGGAGATCGACGCTCAAACGTTACACGTTTGATGTTAGAAATTTAGTCAATACAGCTACAATACATTAAAATAAAATTAGAACTCATTTACACGAACCATTTCAGCCATGGTCAGATACTGATATTGTATGCCATACATGTTTTGACAGCTCGAAGAAAAACACCTGAATCCGCATATGAACACAATGTCCTATCATTTGACTTCCTCATAGTACGTGACTATAATAAGGAAGATCACGAAACGTAAGACTAAATCGTTTTACTATCCATATACGGACGTCAATACGTACTCGTGGGTAAATGAAGCGTGTTACATTAATGTAGACGTGAGCTAAGCATAGCTAAACGTGTTAAAAGTACTCCACAAAAAGTAGCGACAAAGAAAAACACTAGCAACCTTTACCTTGACAACTTTTACTGAACGAAAATGTCTCCAACCCAAAAAAACAAATTATAATTCTCAGCGAACTAAAACATACCCATAATACACGGCCTTACTATCAAGACGTCCCTGTAGTTAATGAATGTTTAGAATTGAGTTGACAAAGTTGATCTGCTCGTTTTTGCGTGTAAGAAAAAAATACGTCAGCCGGAAGTTGCTACAGCGATTTTAACGTGAATATTGTTTTAAAAGAGGATAATTCTGTTCTCATTGTGAACTTTTCTTTATTCTTTACTAGTGCTGTTGCCCGCGACTTCGTACGCGTAGATTTTCATATAAACTTTCAACCCTCTTTTCCTCCCTTAATCCGGCCCTTGTGCAAAATAACATAGCAAATACTTCAATCTGGTCATAGGTTACATTTTCGTGAAAACAGCATTTAAATCCGTCAAATGGTTTAGGAGATGCGTGGACAAATAAACAAACAAAAATTCTAAAAACTGTCATAACGTGTTCAGCAGCTTATTTTAAGACGCCCTGTGTGTTGTTTTTTTTTTGATATCTCGCAATTACAGTATTTTTTATCTCTACGTTTTTATTATATAAATCTGGGACATTATTGCACACATGGTCATCTGACCCCAAACTAAGCAAAGCTTGTAATATGGCTGTCAGAGACTGATATACATACATATATATTTTTAAATACATACTTAAATAGATATGTATAGAGTATAGATAGAAGATGATAAATTAAAACAATACATAAGGTAATAACTCATATCCTGTTTATAGTCAATGAATGGGAATGTTTTATTTTAACTAGAATACCAATCGCAGTAATGTATTTATTAAGTATCACGTTATCAAGATTAAATGAATGCGTGAATGCTTTTTAAAATCCTCTCGAACCTTCCAGTCCGTATTCACTCTTTATCTATCCTTTGATCACATACCTGTCCCGGTTCAGAGACACAATGTGTCCATTTACCCTCTATATTATATTATTGTTGTTATCTACATCAACTTAACTAAAACCATTAGCAACATTGTGCGAGTTCTTTACTGTAGGTCTGTCTTCACATTTCCTTCAATGGGGGCAGGTAAGTAAAAACGGGTTGAAAAACATGGACTTTCTCTCGTTTTGTAGGACCGTGGGAGGTGAAAGTGTGGCTTCGTGTCCTTGAATCCCCGACACAAAGAAAAAACGCACAGAGAGAAATGTGTAGAGGTATTGGGAAAATATTTTTACCATACCCGCTGGAAAATAGGTTCATTATATCTTTGAAAAGTGAGAACAAAGTTATTCATCATTTTCCAATACATTAATTGGAGGGAAGAAAATGTTTTTTTTTTTTTCATAAATTAAATATGTATGTAATTTTTTTAATATTTACTACAAACTAGGTGGCCTTACCTAAATAATCTAAATGAAAGAGTTCCATCTAAAAAAATCTTAATGTTCCAAAAAAAATTTATGAAAAACAGCTAAATTGAATATATATTTTTAGTTTTTGGGGTTCCGTACCGAAAGGGTAAAACGGGACCCTATTACTAAGGCTCCGCTGTCCGTTTGTCCGTCCGTCTGTCTCCAGACTGTATCTCATGAACCGTGACAGTTAGACAGTTGAAATTTTCACAGATGATGTATTTCCGTTGCCGCAAAGTAAATATTTAAGGGGGCTACCATACAACAAACGTGATTTATTTGCTCGTTTTTTCTCGATATTGATAACGGCAACAGGTAGACGCTTGAAAAATTCACAAAATATTAAATTAAATTAAAATAAAATTAATATTTAAGGGGATCCCATACAAAAAACGTGTTTATTTTTGACGTTTTTATAAATAATGGTACGGAACCCTTCGTGCGCGAGTCCGACTCGCACTTGGCCGGTTTTTTAGTTATAATAAAAAAAATGTAAGCCAATAGCTACACTAGATGCAACAATTATTATTATTTTCTAACGACCGACGTGTGGATTACTCCTAACATCATCAGCTATCTGCCAGTGAGAGTCCTGTCAAAATCGGTCCATCCGTTTTTGAGTCCATAGGAAACATACATACACCCATCACCAAGAAATAAGAAGATGGTTAAAATTAATGAACAAATCTGTTTTTTCCGTAGGTAAGGTAAAAAAACACTATACACCAACTACATAATTATTATAAATTCAGACGCCGCCTTCGTTAAAAATATATTCGTTAGATCTCGTCCAGAGTAAATTGCTCGTATCAATAGACTCAGTGCACTTTTTGTTACTATAAACTTTTTATAATAACTAACAACTAATCAAAACAAAACAAATTAAAAACCATACATGTAAGAGGAAATGCGTAATCTCTACTCTACACACACGCAGCAGTCCACCAGACAGGAAGAATAATTACCGTCTCTATTATGTTAATCAATTCTTTTAACGTCGCCGCATGGGGGCTGGAATGTTCGGACCTGCATCTACTATTGTGGACCACTTGCCTAATACCTCGTTCCAACCTGTACCAGAGATAATCAATAAATTAAATCCTCCGGCATTGTTACAGACTACAGACGTCTCTCTTATCTACGCACCACAATAACTGTACCTGAGATCAGACAAACAAGGGGGATATTTTAAGATATTTTAAGGGTAAAATTGTCTTTCCACAGTTTTTATCCACGCGTAGACGCGACAGAGCTAGAATATGGATACGTTTGTCTCTTTTTAGCGGGATAAAAATGGTGGAAAGACAATCTGTCCACGACCCGTGCTAGGCCTGACGTGGTGAGTGCAGATGCATCAGACCTAAATCAGGCTTTTAGTCGAACTCATACTAAGAACTACCTTTTCGCCCTTTTTTGCATGTGAACTATTTATTAGTTTATCGGTCTCGCTTCAAGTTTCTTAGAGAGTGTGAAAAATTAGTAAGTGCGTCGTACTTCCAGATTTTGCGTTAAGATGTTTATCGGTTTAGTGAAAATCTATATCTTCTATACATATAATAAAAACGTAGGAAAAAAAATCAGTAATTGCAAAATATAAAAAAAAAATATACAGACAGGGCGTCTTGAAATAAGCAGCTGAACACGTGAAGACAGTTTTTAGAAATTTTGTCTCGTTTGTTTGTCCACGCACTTCTCCTAAACCACTGGACGTATTTAAATGCTGTTTTCACGAATATTCTTAGCTATGACCAGATTGAAATATCCTATAGGCTATAGACTTTTGAACACGAACTATAAATATCATTGTATTAAGGCATATCTTCAATGTTTCTCTAATCTGAGACTACAATTATTATAAAGTGTAGCTTGTAATATTATTAATACATTGTTCGTGTTTATTTTGTTTGTTCTGTTTAGAAAATCAAATAAATGGTAATTTGCACCGCTAGTTATATCGTGTACTGTTAGTCTGTTGAAACCTTCCCCAAGCGGGCTGTTTGATACGGGCCGCGGTTCGTAACGGCCGGCCGGGTTAAACCACCGGTCTCAATATTATTTCTAATCTGTTTCAGTGATCTTTGCTTTAATTAACTGACTTAAAAAAATATGGTTCTATGTTCCACTGTTTTTTTTAAATGTATGTTCACCTATTTCTCCGCCAATTATGACTTGATTTTGATAATTCCTTTTTTGTTTGGTAGGCCATACTTCAGAGGTGGTCCCATATAAATTTCATCAAAATCGGTTTAGTAGTTTGGTTTTTAAATCATAATAACTAAAAAAATATCATCCATGTAAACGAAATTGCGTATTGACTAATTTTAAATTGAGAATAATTTTGTTTTGTGAAAGTATTATCATTATGCGACAGTTATGGTCCTTGTCAGTAATAGTAACATGACTTTTCCTTGTGTCCAGTCAGCGCTCAATTCAAGCTCCGGCTAGACGGCTATGACTAAAATGCAAATTGGTATAGTGTTTGGTTTTTCTTTGTCCTCTACATGAAGGACATTTCGGACATTTGTATGTGCCTAGTGCACGTTTACTTTAATAAATTCCATAACGCATTAAATATTCGACTAAGTGGTGGCGTGTCGCGACTTACAAACAGAACTGCTACTGGGTTTGACATAATTCCACGTAGTGCGGCCCGGGGCCGAGATGCGGGAGAGAGGTGCGACTTCCACGCTCACCTGAGGGTAAATGACCACCTGACCCATATCCGTGTCCCGACTTTCACCGACAGCGGCCGTTCACCCAGGAACCGACACGTAAACACCCGCTCCAATTTCCAAAATGGACTCCGCCCGGCACGAACGCAACCCACCATTAATTGGGGCGCATTACGTACGCCTCTTACGCAATTAGCATCGTCCGGTTGAACCATTAACAGAACTGGCGCATCATTTTTTTTTTCTATTGAGCCGCCTTTTATGAGAGTTTCTCATGTTTTGTCCTTCACTAACAAGCGTTTGCTTAATTGCTGTGTGCTTTGTCAGTACGGTGTTACATTAATTTTCTGTATTCTGTTGTATGTTCTACAATCTCTACATCTTTTTTCACGTAGTAATTGTTATACTTGGTACTGTTGTTACATATTCAATTAAACATTTATCAACAAATATAATCTAAACTGGTGTCTCCAATGTCGAGACCGATATCATCAAGTATCGGCTTTATTATGCTACTTAATTCGCACATTTTCCAAGAAAATTCGATTAAATATCTGATTATTTATCATTAAATAAGATTATAATACAAAGATTATGAATTGATGATTAGATCTTAGAGAAATTGTGTTGTTTGTGGAGTAGGTACCCATGAGTGTCAATATCAGTAACCACTTAATTATCTATTCAGTATTCATAATTAAAACACATGCATGTGATTGTGTTCCTTATACAAAGAGATCCTTTTGATTCCGGAGCCAGCACAATGATCGGTATTAAACCAATTCATACGTATGCTATTGTCCTTGTGCCAAACAACACGTACAATACAAAGAGCTGTTTGCATAAAATACCTATCCGACACATATAATTAGCATCCGACTTTAGGGAGAGCGTCAAATATCTCCAAGGTCCATTGCGATTGTTCAAATAAAATAAAACACTATTACTCGCTCCGTCTATAACGCAATAAAAATTAAAGAATCACAATAAAAAGCTACTAACAGCAATTTACTTAGTAATTGAAAGTAGATTTCAATTCAGGTGCATCGAAAGCGTTTACTGCGCGTAACACGAGTTTAGATAATATAATAGCTATAGCACTTTCTAAATCGTTTCTTATTTCAAGTGAAAATTTACTTTGTGTTTGAATTAGCTTTACGGCCTACGCTTTCATGGCCACAAATCGTGCTGTGAATTTACACCGCTTATTGTTTTCTATTGTAAAGACTCAATTACAATTGCAAACTAATACTTGAATAGGTTATACATAAACAAACAGTGATACATAAAATACTTAGCCAGGAAATAAATAACAATAAAAAAAAACAAAGGTATACAAGCACTCAAATTCTCTATCTAGTTTAAATAAAACAATGACACGGTATCATGAGAAACGATACTCGACTTGAACTGGTTTGTTTGAGTAGCCTTGTTGAAACGGCTTGTCGGTTCGCTCTTCCTCGTAGCGGGGTCGTTTCTTTTTTTAGACACGTAAAATTCCCGAAGCGCTACCGCGTTGTACTGCATTCTAAACATGCATCTTTAGAGATAAACCGGGTTTTGTATGCAGGGAACCAAAACGACAAAGGCCTTGAAAATCCAACACGCATGGTGACCGCAGACGATGCAGTGAAATGAACATCCTCGGGGCATGAACAGCCTTCAGTTTAAACAAGGCTGCATACAGCCGGCATGATTCAGCACCGCACATCGTGATTCGACGTTCACTCAATCACATTGCGGTGATTATCTGTAATATGCACCATGTGAGTTTAATTTTAAACTCTTGAACTGCGTAGTCATCGGCAGACTTACTGAACTTTACAACAAAATCTTAATAGCTTATTTAATTATGTTGAATAAGTTCTTTGCACTCTGCAGTGCTAAAGCGAAGCACCCTACTTGTTACCGCTTACTCCATTCTCTTGCATTACCCGTTTTTTTACCGTTGATTGTTCAATAGTCTCATTCACTGTTAACTTTATTGTCTAGTCCCCAGTTAGGTCTTTTAGGGTTCCATACCTAAAAGGGATCAACGGAACTAAGCCTACGCCGTTTTAAAATAATGTTTAACCTGACGTAGCCGATTTACATTTTTACGGATTATGTACTATTGTGGCAAATACACGTATCTTACCAAATATAAAAAATAAATAAGAACTTTTTTAAACCTTTTCTTATTCGTGTTTGCTATATCTTAAAAGTGCTAGCTTATACAAGCGTCAAACTTAGTGTTATTATAGTTGAAACTAAAGTTAAATGACTAATAATACAAACCAGTCAAGTGTGAGTTTGGCTCCCGATATGAATCCCGAACTGAATAATAGAAAACACAATTTTTTGGTAAAGACAACACAAATTTTGTGTGTTGGTACGAAACCCTCGGTGTGCGAGTACGGCTTGAACTTGGCTGGTTTTTTGTATAATATCAAATGATAACCATCGCGGTCGTCACGAGCGTGTACTGTTATAGCAACTGGCAACAACGCGGTCGCAATATTTATTTACTGCAAACATTAAGAGCATCTAAGAAAAAAATCAATTCTTACTTATCTGTATTGGTTTATGTCCCTATTTTATTCTTGCTAAGAGAAAGGTCGTGACTATCCTCATCGATCTCAACATTTCACGCTGAGTTTTTGAAATTTTTCATTATTGGTTGAATGCATTTCGATGCTGCTATCTCTTCTTCGCTATCATCAGATTCAATAACTACATTTCGATTTGGTCTAACAATGTCACCGTCAAGATTTTGGTTATTATTAGTTTTCTAACATTTTAATTTATTTTTATTGGCAAGTGGGAAATCTTTTAAAGATATGCTACAATGGGGTACACCTGGGTTATGTGGCATTATACCCACTAAAATGCGCTCCCCGGTGACCAGGCTTGACGAGAGGGCTCCGACTATGGTGTTTTTACAAGCTTTCTTTTAACTAGCAATGTTTGTTTAGGTTAAATCTTGCAAACCGAATTAGAACCACTTCGTCTTGTCCTACGGAATTGAATTTTTACATGTTGGTTTAGTTCCAACGACAATGCATTTTTATTGTAAGTTAGCTATAGATAAAGAAACTGTTCAACTGTCAACAGCACAAATACGACATTTTGTGTACGCATTTTATAATGATACTTGATTGTATTATCATACATGGTTGCTGTACTTAGGTTTGGGTCATGAAGTCCTGACTAAGGAACTCCTGTTTTTTTTTTAATGCGTAAATATGCTTGCGTTTGACCGCCAACACGCCTGATGTTAAGCGACGATGCGGTCTACGATGGAGCACGCTTGCCTAGAAGAAGCCGATTCACTCGTGATTTGAAGACACCTAGATTGTAACTATCGGGGAACACCCACTCAGGCAGTGCATTCCACAGACCAGCAGTACGCACAATAAAAGTGGAATCAAAGCGCTTCGTACGGGTTTTCGGAATATCAACCATAAAACGGTGCCGATTCTTCGTGCCCGCTCTGGCAGTCCGATAGAAAAATGGGCAAGAGGAAATTAGATCATGCAGATCCGATGCACACTCTCCGAAATGTATCCGATAAAAAACTGATAGACTGGCAACTTTGCGCCGATGCTCAAGACTAAGGAGCCTAGTCTGAACCAGGGATTCTTTGCCGATGAGTCTCTTGGTGCGTCTCTCAATAGACTAACGCCCCAAGCTGGTACTTAGCTGATCCATCCCAAAGGTGAGAGCAGTACTCCATGCACGACCGAACTTGTGCTTGGTACAGTGTAAGCAACTGTTCCGACGTGAAGTACCGACGCACCTTCGATAGAATACCCACCCAGCTTTAATGGGTATATGGGTTTATGGGTATGAATGGTTAGCAGCGCAGAAATGAAATGTTGTATAGGTACATGATGAATGTTATGTTAACTCATTCTAATTGTCATCATGACAAGCTACTGCACTCAACCTTGGCTCCTAACTAGGGAACTCCTTAACGGTTAACAACACAGACGCGAAATGTTGTGTACGCATTTTTTTTAAATATTAAAAGCTTGTTAAAAATGTAATCTAATTTCTGTTTTTTTTTTATCGCGAATAAGTCCACGTTTGACCAGCAACTCGCCTGTTGGTAAGCGACGATGTGGTCGAGGATGAAGCACGCAGACTTACAAGATATATTCACTCTTGCCTTGAAAAGGCCCAGATTATATATCTCAGGAAACAAGGAAGCCGGCAGGTTGTTCCAATCCTTGGCCGTACGGATTAGAAACGTAGAATCGAAACGGTTTTTCTCTGTGTTCTGTGATATTTGTTTGTGTTGTTGTCCAATAATTCTTGCTACATGCAAGTTATTATAATTAGTATAGATGGCGTCACCTACTCTTAGATTGGGTGCAAAGACAGCTCTAGAATTTGGAGGCTGACAGTAAAGCGACTCCAGTTTAGCGGTTAGAGCGATCGATTCCTGACGGTCGTGAAATATTTGAATTTTCTACGTTTAGATAAATACAAATTATTGTTTTGCGAAAATTACAAAGTTTGATAATAAGTTCATGAATAAATGTTAGTCAATACTTAGCAGTCTATCATGTTCCCACTACTGGGATATATGCCTTCTCTTAGAGAGAGGATTCACTAATCCACCATGCTGGCCTATTGGTGAATGTCACAATGTCTTTGAACTTTTTTTTTTGAGGTACTTGATCATACCGTTTTCTTCACGATGTATTACTTCACCGTTTTTGAGCGATGCCATTGAAACTGCACACAATTCATAAGTCAATGGTGCTGGGCCGAGAATCGAACCGAGTGCCGTGGGTGTAAGGCGCTCATGCTACCGCTCGGCCACCATCGGTCCAGTTAGTTAATAAATATTGTGATTAGTGCACATGTGTTGCATGACAAACGCGTTGTATAATCAGTGTTGCAACGTTCGGCGGCTGCCTGCGCGGCCGGGGGCGTCGGCCCAGTGAAAGTGTGAAAGTGACGCGAATGCGCCCGCGCACTCCGCAACCACTTTAACTGCAAACCGCTTGCGTGCACTGCGCTTTATATATAACCTTTTGCTTTTATGGTTTCATGCACATTTATGACGGCTAATTATGCCTAAGTTTAACTTCCGGCGATTGATTATCTCATAGTATTATTAAAACAAACCGTGTGCGGTGTGCATTTCGGTTTTTTGTGGGTTTGCGGTTAGGGTCAAGAATAATAAAATCGTTGTTTTTATATGAAGTCCGATTATAATGAATACCTTTGTTTTTTAAATTAAAATTAATTGATTTTTGTACATATGGATGGCTAGCATAAAAATATTTTATTGCGTAAAAAATCTTTTACGCAAAACGAAACAAAAGCTTGAAAAATATTACGAGGACCGTTGGTTAAAATGATCCAGAAAATGATTTACCGATTTTCGTTATAGTAGCAAAAGACGCCCTATTGAGGGCACGACTCTAAAGTTGATTGCCTAAATCCATGACATCGTATTAAACGAAGAGTCAAACTACGTGAGATATGACCACTTCAGAGGCAGCTTTGGCGATGTTACGAATGAATAAAAATTAATTTATGCTTCGTTTCATAACAATAGACAAAACGTCACCACAGCCACACTTTACACCAGAAAACAGGAACAATCGAAACAGGGAATTGCTTCTGGCGAACCTGCGTCGAAGAAGGCCAAAGTAGTTTTATCGTCCAATAAAGCGATGGCCGCCTTTTTTTGGGTTGGGCGTGGTACAATCTACATTAATTATATACAGGAATATTATTTTAATAAATTGTTATTATATTAGACGATTAACTTATAATATTATGGCAAATTTTTTGGACTATTTCAACAGTTTTAAAAGCAAATTGGGCAAAAACTGGCGCATTTTATTAAGAAGAAAAACCTTTTCCATCGATTTCCTTTTCCTTGCGCAATTGCCATGGCCAAATTCCACTATGATTTGAGTTGCTTTCCCACTCACCATACATATACTCCGGATTTAGCCCCCCTGCGAGTATGCGAAAAATGGCTGGGTAGAAAAAGCTTTAGCAATAAAGAGATGATGCACGAAACCAATGCTTATTTTATAAGGTTGCCAAAATCTCACTATATTGAAGGGATCCAAAAGTTGGAGAACCGTTGGATGTAGTTGGTGTATTAAATTAGAGAGAGAGACTATGTTGAAAAATAGATAATATTTTTTGGGAAATATATACCTTTTCTTCCTTCCATTCCTTTAATTTTTATCATATTGCACTTGTAGTTATTACGGTTTATGATAATTTGTAAGCGCTGACCCGAAATTCGTGTTTGTAAATATATGCCTGTTCTATTGCCTCTAAACCAGTGGTTTAGTGGTTATGATGATGTACCAACACAATAAGGTAAATATGATAACTGTAACAGTGGTAGACGAACAACAAACACAATTAACAGTAACGGTAGAGAAGATAAAAAAAATAACGAGCGCAGTAAATAGTGTGCATTTAGAACACGCTTGTTAACAATTCGACCTCTGTTCCCGTATCATATGTTTATCAACTAGGTTGTTTAACATATGGAACGTAAAACTTTCATGATAGAAAAGCAATTGTATTTATTAGCAAATAGCAGCGCCCCACGGTTTCACCCGCTATCCTTCAACAATCATGAACGTTTTCACACAAAGAGCACACACACAAACACTAGAGCCGCTCAGCATGCGTAGAGACGTTGGGTCTCTTTGTGTCTTTTATCGCATTTACAACGGGGAATGTTCTGAAGAACTTTTCGATCTGATGCCGGCATCGCGGTTTTATCATCGCACCAGCCGCCACCGCTTGAAAGTTCATCCACATATCATAGATCGTTGGAAATCGCACACTGTGCGTTTTACGCGTTCCTTTTTGCCTTACACCTGCAATTTGTGGAATGAGCTCCCTCCTGCGGCATTTCCGAGTAGCTTCAATATGGGGTTCTTAAAAGGGCTGTTAATAGAGTATTTAAGAGTCGGCAACGTATCTGTGTTGCTCCTGGTGTTGCAGGTATCCATAGGCGACGGTGATTGCTTACCATCAGGCGACCCGTTTGCTTGTTTGCCACCTATGGTATAAAAAAAAACCATAATCTCAGTGGCATACTCGGCTTTTGTCTTTGAAAGATTTAGGTACACAAAATGATCACAGCGACTACAGCGATAACAGCCCCTGGCTAGGCCTGTATCGCGGGAATCTTAATACGTATTCGTTTGCCTAGAGAGAGGCAAATAATATAGGCAATCTATGTAGCTCATTACTATTATAGTCAATTTCAATATTTGCGTTGCCCAATATGTACCCATGTCTGAATCATCTACTAGAAACAAGCAATATTATTATAGCTGTTGCAGTTTTAGCACTTAATTCATCTTGCGTCCGTGCAGCCATTACGGTAATCGAAACGTGATCATTATGTACCGCGCTATTTGTCCACTGTAAAACTACCAGCGTTTGTAGTTGTACAACAATTTTCTCGCGATCATTATCACAGGATTCGAGAGTCGCCAATTAATTGTTATTACCCGAGGACTTCTAATTGGCTTGCGGCCTCATATAAAAAGGTTCGCGCGCGATCTCCGCGAGCTTTCGAAACGTACGCGACACATAAATATGTACCCAGAGGAATAATGACAGTAAATTATCGCCGCGCCGAGACATGCAATTCCACCGCAATCGATGTATTGAAATGCGACCTCCATAACATCTTTCGTTTGATGATGGAGAGTGCCGAAAGACAATATGTTAGCATAGTTTGTAATCACACGCTCAAATTGTTCCAGAATAATGACTATTAATGACATGGCGATAGAACTCCCATATTATGGAGTCGTGATGTATTGCAGCTTTTTACAATCTTTTATTTAACTTTCTATGTTTGTTTAGGTCAAATTTAACTTGCATAATTAGAACCATTTCCTTCTAACCGATTTTGCTGATCCACTTTTTGTTCTGGTGACAATACAATATGCAATACCCAATGTTGTAACATTTTCATAATGGCCGCCAAAATAAAATTAAAAACATTTAAATAAGAATTCAAAGTATCATTTCGAAAAAGCTTGTTATATTTTTTTTTTTTAAATGAAACCTTGTTATCTGTCAGATAGACTGTGTACATGATTAAGAGAGACTTTCCAAAATAAATAAAAAACCAAGAAAAGTTTTTCCGCAAGCATTTAATTTCTGTGATAAAGTAATAGTGTACTCGTATTTCACGAGAATTCAGAGGAGGCGGCTGCATTGTCAGAAAATTGCACGTCGCAACCAAAAGGAAGAAAACCTTGGTCTAGATAATAGTCATGCCGATTAATTCACTCTGAATGCTTATAATGTGGTATCTGCTATTTAATCTGTAACGCTGCTGAAATTGTTATGATCATTTGAGTGTTAGTAAATAAACAAACAAACCTGTCCTTGTGACAGTTTCGTATGCGCATTACCTACGGCAGAGAGGCGAGCTTAGGTTGTTATGTTGCCATGATTAGTAATGCATGATGCTTACGCTTCGTGTCGCTCTCTCTATTGTGCACCGCATGACGTATCACAATCTTTTGTAGGCTGGCCAACCACCGCGGAGCAGAACTCATCATTCTTTCATTGTAGACCACAGCCGCGACCCGACTTTTTGTAAAGTTTTTCTTATCTATCCTCTTTGTGTTGGCCCTCGAGCATTTACTAATGTCCTCTGTCTGTCAGATGATATCGGGGCCCTCGTTAGTGGCATTGTGGCGCCCACGCCGGCCCTGTGCGCAGCCCTAATGGACCTCTGACAGGATTACCTATGAGCTGTCCGATCAAACATTTACTGGAACCTAACTAAACTTGATTTATAAGACTAAGAACGCGAGCTGGTCGCCAAAAATAGGTAATTTTCAAGTCGTGCCATTTTGAAGGTCCTGTGATTCACCGGTGTCGAACGTCAATATGCGTAGGTGTGTGACAAAACACGAACAGTCGAGGGCGTGTGAACGGCAATACGCGCTGGGAAGTCTTGTGCGCGATGTATCGGTCTCACGCGCGTCAGATAATATCGCACTTCGCGTTCCGACCACGTTTGTTAATCATTGATCTTTGCGAGGCTAATGGAAAATATCATGGAAATTATAAACATGGTATGTCATGCCGCACTATTCAAATGGCGCTATTTTTCCCGAGATTGATAGCTCTCACTCTGAATTCGAATGTGAAATCGTTGTCATTGTCTCGTATGCGCTCTCGTGAGCACGTTATCTAACACTGCGGCCACAATAGATCAGCTACGAGCTGAATGCTGCGGCACAATGCTTCCGTCGGCATCGGTTCCGCTCTCGTGAATTGGGTAAGTGGTGCATTTGACGAAACTTCACTTTTTCAATGTCCCACTTTGCCCTCGCTATTAAATTTACCAATAGAGTCGGTTATTTGTTTGCTGTCGATTATGAACGGGTTAATCTAAGATAGTTATTTCAACGGCGGCGACTCGAGGGTCCAATCCGAGTGCGGATTAGTTACGCGGAGGTTCGCGCGATCTTTCGCACGACAATCGGGAGCGAGACGAACCAACTGGAGCGACTAATATTCAAATGGACCGGTTTTGAGATCGTCTAATATCTGTCACTCGGCCTCCGTTCTGCATGTACTACCGGTTTTCTACTTCATTAAAAATTTACTCTCGAGTTTCACGATCTTGTCTGTGACTGTAAATTGGCGAATGAGATTCGTTATTGCCTTTTTATTCTGCAAAAATTAGTAGGAATTAGAATGGTTCATAATTCAGCAGGTAATTACTAGCGGTGCATGCAGCTATGTAGACCGGCTCGGCGCACCGCTACACTTTCGTTGGCGATATGCAAATCAGACCGTGAGCAATTCACGCCTACGCTTCCTGTAAAATTGTTTAGAAATTGTCTCTCAGTCGTTCTGCGGGCGATTACGATTTGTTTCTACAATGCTAATGTTGTCATTACAAACTGCTGCTAATCAATGCATGTAGAACAATCATGCTTTCACTCGAAGCCTAGTGATTTGAATTTAAACTGGACTTGGAATATCTTCGAAATTGAAGTTCTATCATCGAAGATTTGCATTTTCAAATTCAATAGCGTTATTCACCTAGTAAAGTTAGAGAAATGAGTGTTCTGAGATTTTCCATTGTTTTATGTGTTAGTGATTATAAATCCAGTTTAGAGACGGGATGCCAAAGTAAGACGCCTAGCTGTCTCCAGCTAATTTCGTAGCTAATTATCTTCCATCGCCTCGCTAGCTGATAGCACGTCTGGGTTGGCGCGAGCACTGCTTCGAAAGTAGGCAACGAACATGTGCTGGTGGCCGATCCACGTCGACTATTCTCGGTTCTAAATGAACAGCTGGATGCAGCCGGTTAATGACCTATTAGTAAAACTTCATGCGGTTGTCTTCATTTTGTACCCTTATTTTAGGAATCGCGTGCTTTACTAAAATAATACTGTCATAGCTAGCCGGCCCGTTTGCTTGATATAGGTATTACTTGATCCTTACTGCTAGGTAGTCGGTTATTTTAGTGGTAATTTCTAAGTTTTTGTGGTATCAGTACCGACCGAAATTTTTAAAAATTTCTCACTTTTATAACAATTTTATTTTGCTCGATTTGCGCTTTACAGGAAGAGCTTATGCCTTGCATGAACTGACAATGGTAATACTTTCAACATTTCCCCTAATTCGTTTCTAAAACAAGCAATCAATTCAATTTATTTGCGAAATTCCACTGAAAGTTTCACTTCTCACTGCGATCTTGACCCTGTCTAAATGGAAATTCTCCGTGAATCTGCTAAATCTCGTTCATTAATCGGTGTCCATGACAAATCGTAAACTATCGTACTTGATTAATCAACAACATTCAGTAGTAGTTTCAAAGGAAAACAGATTTTAAAATTAACAGTTAATAAATAAAAATTCTCTTCATAATTATTTCGCCATAATATCATTTCTCCTATAGTTACATAACATACGTTTCCGAGTCTCTACGCAACAAAGGCTCGTGCTAATGACGCTCTACAAATGAAATCGTATCCGATACGACTCATTAAAATGTGGTTTGGTGAGGTCATTCCCATTACATTCGTAATTTATATCACTCCAAATAGATTTCAAACTGAGGCTGCGCGAACACAGACACTCGAATAGGCCAGTATAGAAAACGTTTATTTTCAGCACAATGTTTTTCTCACGACTAGACATTGAACTTTTCGAATCAAAAACATGTGCAAGTTTCATGATCAGGAAATTATATCAATCTTGAAAACTGGAGTTTGCGAAAGAGCCACCAACTAATTAATATGGAAAATTATAACACTTGCCAAGCTATAAATATACATTTATTAAATCCAGTCCGTTAGTCCAAGGCCTAGATGGCAACGCGGGTGGAAAGGTACATTTACAATCTGCTATTTGGCACAATACCGCTCAGTGCAATTACATTCTCTCATGATGAGCCCATTATACCCATACAAGAAACTTGAGCTACGTGCATCCTTGCCGCCGTAGACGCCCCTGCACATCGCATGTCTCTATTAAATGAAGCCATTTCATCTAATTCTTGTCTAGAATCATCGTATTAACCTCTAACATGTGCAAGCACGACGTAGAAAAGCAAATCGAAGCTAACGGCGCTTTAAATAGTGCAATGTCTGTCGCCCGCCTTTTGTAAAGGTGTTATAAGCCTTTAATTGACTCTAGTATGTATGAATTTGATAAATGTATTCTACTTTTTATAGCTAAACGGTATTTCTGAATATCTGGCTAATCTCTATTATCAGACGGTAATCTTTTGAGATTTAAATAAGCGATGAAAGGACTTCATCCAATGTCATCTGCTTAAGAATTCGAACGTCTAGTCTAGTCTGTTTCTATGAAAGATAAGCCTGTATTGAAAATGGTATTTAGCTTTTGTAACGTTATTTTATAACAACGTTCTGCCTTTATATGCCTAGTAAATTTTGATTAAATTTCAGTTTTATGTAATAACAAGCATTGTAAATACTACGTTTGTGAAACTAATTAAATTCTATTTGCAATAAAATATAATCGTATTCCGAGTCAAATAGGACTCTAGTAAAAATAATATGTAGTTAGATGCAGTTATGAATTAAATTAATTGTTTACCACTATGATACAAAAATACATGGACGACAAGGTATCATGATAGGTATCAGAAAATTAACATAAAATTATTCGTGCATGCGTATTGCTTAATCTGTAATGGGTAATTAATTCCTCATGCATGAAATAATTTTATCCTCTCGCTGGTTACATTGAGAGCACAATGATAATTTATAATTAACGTACGAGTGACTTCTATTTCTTTGTCAAGGTCAAACACTTATTTAAATAAATAAAACCAAAATAACAACAAACTTAAGAATCGTGTAGTGAATCCTGTACTGAAACTAGTTTGATATTTTTGTTAAACAAACATACGTTTACGCGGAAAGGGTGCACTAAGCTGAAAGATGTCCGTTATACTTTTCAGTATGAACAACTTTTACTTTGGGATGAGCCTAGAAATCGCCAAAAAATATCAGCAGTTCCATTCATTTTGAGAGTGTGCATGAGCGTTTTCTATGGAACAGCTGATTTTGATTTCACGATTTTAGGGTTGGCCCTATATAGTAAAAGGTGTTCATTCATACTTAAGACCTCTTTCGCCATTTGCTTAGTACACTCTTGCCGCGCAACCCAGCATAAGATTACTGGCACAGTTATAGATGCGAATGCCACAACTAGAAATATATCCCGTGAACATCAGAATATCGTCCCGTGAATATCGTCAGTCTTCCCGTGAACATGGTGCATGTAACTGCGTCGAAATATCGGGAGCTCCTTCCACAACCTTACCACGGTAAATATCCCGTAAATAATCATTTAACTTTAGAAATATATGTTTACAATTTGAGCAAAACCTGCTAAATACCTAGAATAAGTTTGAAATTTAACATCATAATAAAAGTTACAGAGCGAGCTTGCGTACCTAGCTCAAGCTAGATGACTCACTGATAACGCAGGGGCGATGGCATCTCTAAACGAAACCTGTAATTTAGCCTAAGATTTACGACATGATCACCGCGTTGAATTATTATAGTGATTGGACGTTGCAGTTGCCAAAACGAACGAGTTAACTCTGCTATGATAAGTGGACTGCGTTAGTCAAACTGATTTTAATGCAGCTGAAATTTGAGCTTAGTTTTAGGAGTTCGTATTAAAGATTACTATATTTTGAATTACCAATGACCAATTGATCACTTCAACGCGATAGAATCCGGAAAGTGGATAGTCGCCAAAGAACCAGAGTCACCGACATAGATGTTAAAGTTTGCAAGTTCAAGTGGCAATGGGCAGGCCATATCGCTTGAAGAATCGATAATTTATGGAGAAGAAAGGTTCTTGAGAGGAAACCACGAACCGGAATACGCAGCGTATGTCTAGTGGGAGGCTTACTAGATGGATCGACGACATCATGAGAGTCGCGGGCATCCAGTGGATGCAGATGGCAGGATGTCGTTCAGTGTGAAGGTTAAAGGAGGAGGCAAATGTTCAGCAGTGGACGTCTTCTGGCTGATGATGATGACGACTTCAATACAGACAGCTAGACGTAAGGTAGGTATAGTCACCGGTCTCACAATATCCACTGACAATATGCAGTAAGATAATATTATTTGTTTAACAAACCGTTTTTACGATTCAACTAAATTATAACAGTCAGTCGTCAATTTGTTTGAGTAAACGAGATCAATCATATTTCTCAAATAAGACTAAAAAGTCATTTAAGATAATGGTGTCTTAAATTTTCGCGACACATCCTCGGCAAGGAGAATGGTGCCCAGTCTTCAAATTAATAAAATAACAAGCAAGGACTACAAGACATCTTGACATCGTGAACGATACTGAGGACATACCTAGTTTGATTTTTTATTAAAAATCATTGACGGTACTTGTAAATAATTTCATAACATTTCTATAGACATCTGTCATCTAGTTTACCTGTGACCACAGATAGTGAAAAGTTTTTGAATCGTCAGTCAGGAATTAAAACAATTAAAGTATACACGCGATAAAATCTGTTAAGTATTTAATTCATGAGTCATTTAAGATGATCATAATCCATTCCAGGTAAAAACCAATTAACACTTACTCAAAAACTTATCAGGCAAGTAGACCAAAACCAGTTGAGGTAACATTTTATTACAAAAGTAAAGTAAAAAGTTTAATAATTAGAACACAACGGAACCCTATGAGAGCCGACTCCCGTGTTCATCTCTACCATGTTTTTTACACCAAAGACGTCATGTTTTTATATTCCGCTGCAATCCAGCGATAAAAACATACACCGTTCACGGCACTCGTTTATAAAATTTATTTAATCATAAGCTTTCAACTCGCCTTTCAATGTGAATTGCCAGCGATTTTGCATGTTTAATTTTTTTCGGTCAAACTAATACAGAGAGTTTTTCACCGGTCACGAAGTTTAGTCAGCCGCCGCCGGTCGGTAATCTCGGTAGGTAAGTTTTTTCTGGTGTTGACTCGCGTCCATAAATGGTTTTATTTCCTGGTTTCACCAGCGGCAATAGCCATTCTTCAACGGGCGTGCTACCGACTGTCGTAGTCCTCGTTCAATGTAGCCCGTTTAAATCTGCAAAAAACCGGCCAAGTGCGAGTCGGGCTCGCGCACTGAGGGTTTCGACCAACGCATAAATTGTTAACTACTAAAAGTGCAAATGATTTGGTAATATTACTGAAATTCTTAAAATTATAGCACCGAACATTGCTCTAACAAAAAGATAACCTGGATTGAGCGACAAACTTAACCTTGACGTTGGAAAGCTGTTGCCCAGATACATCGACATAGGTCGCAGTAATTTTACCAATAACCAAAAAAGGTTATAATCGCCAAAAAAAATGTGTGATGTAACTACATATTACGGTATCCGATTCTTCCATTTACTTATGCTATAAGACATTGCTTCTTGCCAAATGTTTTTATTCTACGCTAGGTCAACGGGAAGTACCCTATAGGTTTTGATTCCCTTGCGAGTATCAAAATATGCGCCATAAACGGCCGTATTTTTGATTGCGTTGACTTAGAAGTTTGTTTTTTTCACAGCTCCATGGGATTGCATACCTGAGTATTGGATATCAATTTCAGCTTGATACCTACTTCCACGCGTTCCTGAGAAAAAAGGTCTTGTCAGACAGAAATATCAACGGACAACAAAGTGTTCCTTTTTTCCTTTTGAGGTACGGAACCGTAAAAACTACTTTTAGCGAAAGCGGTAGATGAGAAAGCATTTAAACTTTTTGTGTGCCTACTATCCCTTGAGTCAGACTCCCGGGACACGAGCTCAGATAAAAAATGAGAGACGCTAAGGAATGTTAAAGGGACTTGTTGATAAGCTTTTTCTGTTGAAATCTGTTCTGATAACAATTTTACGAGTTGCTTTTCTTGCACATACTGTTATGTTCTTATTGTGTTATCGCCGAATTTGTGAAACAAGGACAACGCCCGAATTACATCTTCAAGTTCAAAGATCACGAAACATATTATTCTCTTGGAAAACAATTCACGCGTTGTTAGAGAAACTGTTTAGAATTTGAATAGAAATGAGCGCCCCGACGACAGTATAAAATGTCCTACTCATATCTGATACATTCAAGATCAAGAGTTCAAATGTAACACTGGAGCATTTTATTGGATGAAGTTTCATGTCAACGCACTGCCGTTTTCTTCGAGTGTCGCCTTTGCTATTCTCTGACAGTGAACTCGTCGCATTTTGTTCACGACAGTGGCAATACCGACGTCTTTACTGCGCTGTCGACGAACGTTTGCCAACACCTCCTTCAGAATGACTCCATCACGATTAGTGGGATATACAGTTGCAATCTGGCGAGCCCCTCGACGGTCGTTCATTTCAAACGGCAGATAAACTTGATACTTTGTTTCAAGGTGCATGTATTAATTTCAACCATTTTATTTGCAAAGAAACCCGACAGCTATGCGGCGAATGTTTTCAATTACGCACTCGGAGGTAAATTTACAACTTGCGTTATATATAAACCAACTTTTCCTACAATGTTATTAAGCTTTTTGACATTGATTTACCAACATAAGGATGTTGAGTATATTTACAAAAAAGAAGTCTACGAGTTTAGAGACATTTTCAAAATACGACTTACTAATTTAAACCCTAAATTGTTATGACAATGACCTCGATTCTTTTGTACCATACTCTAATCTAAACGAAATTTGACAACTCTAAAATGGTTGCCATCCTTTTCTGATGTATGGAAATGAAAAGCAACGCCAATCATTTTAGTTCTATCAGATAAATTTAGGTTAGAGAAAAGTACAACAGAATTAACGCCAATGTCTAATTTAGCTTGCGACAAATTTAGACTTAAACTAAATCTACAGATTACTTCAATAGCTAGTATAGTTCTAGTCTACTTTTGGTTGGGACATTTGTGGGTGCTGACGCAATATCCATAATTTTTCAATTTTTGATATAGGATCCATCTGATATTGCAATATAATCATTAAATCAATGATAGGCGGGTAATGTTCTATCAGTTGCAATGACGGCAATGTCTTGATATCATATAGCTGTAAGAAAGTTATGAGTTAGGTCTCGTTAGCACCGATAACCAGCTCAACAAACAGGGCTCTGATTCACTAACAACAAACACGCACGGAACGTGGCGCGTTAAGTTAAACTTCAAAAATGTATCCTCTATTCCCTAGGATATAAAGGCCAACATTTAGAGGTTAACTTAACGCGCCGCGTTACCAGCTCGTTTGTAGTTAGTGAATCAGGGCCCAGGTCGAATGTTTACGATGTTGGTACAATAATGATGTCAGATGTCTAATATAGTGTGTCTACTTCCAGATAACGAGACCTCAGGTTGTTCACCTCGCATTGTACTTGTAGCATCGCATGACAAAATACATTTATGTGTGTGTGTTTACCGATGCCCCTAATTTACAGGGTTACGCACATACCTTGTCCTAAGCCGAAGGGACGTCATTGGAATAAAAATAATAAAATAAAAAAGAAGTGGATCACATTAAAAACAGACTTCAATAGAATACAATAATTATCAAAATAAAAAACCGACTTCATAAAAATGTCAGAACTGGACCAAATTAAAATGGGACCACACGGGAAGCACCAGCTTTCAAAATTAAATAAAAAAAATAATCATCAAAAGCGGTTCACCCAGTCGAAAGTTTTGAGGTAACAAACATAAAAAAAACAAATTTAAAAACAGTCGGATTGAGAACCTCCTTCTTTTTGGAAGTCGGTTAAATAGCGTGTATTTGTTCCTTATACTCATTTTAAACGAAGCCTTATAATCTATGTTACTGTGTTAGTAGATAGTTTCTTCAATTATATTAGTTTCTTAATTTTAATTGACGTCATTGTACTCATCATTATGGACAACTTTTACTATGGGGACCAACGCTGAAATCGCGAAAAAAGAGCTGTTCCATAGAAAACGGTCATTGACACTCGACAAAATATTTAGAACAGCTGATTTTTTGTCGCGATTTTAGGGTTGGTTCCATAGTAAAAGATGTTCATAATGACCTCCTTTCGGTTTAGTACAGGGTATATGTGTAACCCTGTATAAGCCGCAGTACCGAGGACACGAAGAGTTCGTACGGTTCACGGACTCAACTTTGGCTGGTTTTGATAGATTTATGAGCTCGAAACCTCGATACACGCGGTCGACTGTCTGTGTACACGTCGTGGGGACATTTGTTGGCAACTGTCCACTGTATGTAAATACATCGCAGGAGATATACGACCGAGACATGATACAGTTCAGATCCTGAAGATACCTTCAGACTATCTTAGAGTTGTATCGTTGAATCGCTTCTCTGAATACAAGACATAGTATTTTGCAAGAATGTGGCTTGAATCTACAGTACAGTACAGTACTCACAGATTACTTAATAGTTTCTGGCAAGCACAAACAAAGGCTCAACAAACATTGTTAATCTGTAACTAAAGCTCGCTAATTAAAACCTCGTCCCACCATTAATATATAAGTGGAAAGTGCGACCTCCGACATCAAAATTGCAAAAGTTAATTCCAAAGCTTCTCTTTGTAACTATTCATTTCCACACAGTTTGGCGTAGGAGGATGTTTTCTAAATATTTCACGTCGACAAGTTGCCAGTTTGCAGTAATTTATTATAGTTATTTATTACCTGTGAGTTTCAAGAGACTTCCTAATGCGATGGCAAATTGAGGATTCGAGTACGATAACCTAGTACGCCCCCGGCAATCGACTCTAACTTAAAATGTTGACAAAAAGTCAGCCTGATGTTTTCTATGTTGATTTCAGGATGTTAAATCACTTATTCATATACACATCATCAGCCAATTAACGTCCACTGTTGGACAAGGCCTCCCTCATAGAGAGGGGTGTTGCCATAATACCCACGCTTGGCAGGCGGCTTGGGGATCGCAGTACGTTCACCGTGTACTATTAGGACGCTGCTGCCCATCCTCCGGTGGTTCTGGTCGCAGCTTTAGGACATACCCGGGTCCAAATCATATTCACCTAAGTCTTAATTATATTAGTATGTAAAACATATATATTATTATTTATTTCTAGTCAGAAAGTTAAATAAAATTAACCGGTCAAGTGTGAGTTGTGCTCGCGCACTGAGGGTTCCGAACTACCACAAAATACAAAAACTAGTGCAAAAAGACAACATCACGCCCGGGCGGTCCAAGTACCGACCGCGCCCGACGTTGCTTAAATTAAATTTATTACCGACACGCACTTTGCCATTATTTATTACATGTTGTTTTACTTTAGAGTGTGTACTATAATAATGCCAAGTTTGACGTTTGTATTTCTTAATTAATACAACACTAACTAAGAAATAATTCAAAGTTAATCCGCCGTAACATAACAAATTCTCTGAAAATTTCAACTAGCTATCTGTTACGGTTCGAAAGATACAGCCGTTAAAAGGTAGGACGGACAGACAGACAGACAGCGTATGCTTAGCAATAGAGTTCCGTTTTCACCCTTTGGATACGGGACCGTAAAAAAATACTGTTGAGTACCATCGTATATTTATTTCGTCTGATATTTATTAAGATGTCCCATCTAATACGATCTTGAAATGAAGTCTACGGACAACAATAAAAGGTGTATTTCCCTTGAGCCTCCAACCTTGTTAGGTATAATGACAAGCGATAAATTCCTTACGAAAAAGAAAAACAGGTTCAACGTTCTTATCGAATAAAAAACCCCTAAAAGTAAATGAAAGCCATTCAGTAGGACATTGAAGGATATGACTTGACGTTGGAATATCAATGTTATAACTTTAATACGTGTTTTGATGACAAATATAGATATTATGATGCAGTAGTCATAATAAAGTGTTTTTTTTTGTGTTGAAACAATGCTCAAAAATTTATGGACTTTGGTCTTATTGTCCACTAGCAATCACGCAACACGGATTGTGTAGCTTAGATTAGTATATGTAACATAAATAAATAAAAAGGTTTCAGTCCGATTAGTAAAGTATTTTTTAATTATCTTTTTACAGACAACATATTTTCCTGCTGTCGTATAGAAAGTTTCCGTGGTGGACTTACATCATCATCAGCCAGAAGACGTCTACTGCTGAATATAGGCCTTTTAACCTTAAACCTCCACACTGAACAACGTCCTGCCATCTGCATCCACTGGATGCCCGCGCCTCTCAAAAATGTCGTCGGTCCATCTAGTGGGAGGCCTACCTACGCCGCGTCTTCCGGTTCGTGGACTCCACTCAAGAACCTTTCTTCCACATCGGTTGTCGGTTCTTCGAGTGATGTGGCCTGCCCATTGCCACTTCAACTGGCAAATTTTAATAGCTGTGTCGATGACTCTTTGTCGAATATCCACGTTTCGGATTGTATCGCGCAAAGAAACTCCAAGCATAGCTCTCTGCATTGCGCGTTTTGTGACTCTTGAGTTTTTCCAAAAGGCCAACAGTTTGAGGACCAAGTCTCAGTACCATATGTCATCACTGGCAGCACACACTGGTCAAAGACCCTTGTCTTTAGGCACTATGGTATCTTGGACGAGAAGATGTCGCGCAATTGTTCGAACGGTGGACTTACCCATTTGTGCAAATCTCGGTAGTGGTGGACAATTAGACCGCATTCTCCCATTCTCCTTTCCTTATTTTATTATTATCCTGAACTTTGTGATAGTTTTTTTTTTTAAATAGGACTATCATTTTGTTTAATTTTAATTCTTAGTATATCAGCGCGGCTAAATCAAAATCTTTAACTTTTGAATCGTGTTTCGGTCGATGTATTAAAATTTTATAAATATGGAAAGAGGACGCAAATAGGTAGTTAGAAGTTAAATTTATCACATTCTCATTTGTATTCGTGACACGTACTTACTTTCACTTGCTGACTATAAATCTCCGGAGACGCTATTAAGAAAACATTACTTCAACATAGTCGCATGATTTAAGATAGTGCAGTTATGATACTTAATATACCCCTTACAGCCTTATAAATGTCTTTGGCTTCAGATAAAATCTTTGTTTCGTTGGAATTCTGTAACTTAATTGGCTTGTGCATTTTACCTCTTTATACATGACTAGGTGTTGCCTGCGACTTCGTACACGTAGATTTTCATAAAAACTTAATCGCCCTCCTTAATTCGGCTCTTTCGCATAATCCTTTCTTAGCTACTTCTACACCCGTTAATGAGTCATATCTGCAAAATTTCAGCTTCCTAGATCAGGTAGTTTTCGAGATTTGATTGATGAGCCAATCAGTCGGTCAATGGTATTTCGCTTTTATATATAGAATAGCTATGCGTGCTATGCAACAAAATATGATGATCCAAACTAAAGTTCTAAACGTCAACCATAAAAACATAAAAGCTGCTGAAAGGTCATTGATCTTGACATCTTCTAACTTGTGCTTTTGTCTGTAAGAATCTATTCAATTGTAGTCAGAGTCCTCAGACAAATAGATGTTTATTCCTATTAGAATATGCCTCAGGGTCTTTGCTCTCTGTACAGTCACATTGCTGAAGTTATTTAGTTTTCTGAATTAATTGCATTTGGTTTATTTATCATTATTGCTCTTTGACGTTATAAAACTGTCCGAATCTTAGAATTAAAATTATGATTTACGTGATTTTTACGTCTATTTTAATCTACTCTTTTATTATTAATTAATCTATACACTAATATTGTGAAGAGGAAATATTTGTATTTTTAGATGTTTGTAACAAGTTAACTCAAAAACTAATCGACCAATTTTAAATATTCTTTCACCATTAGCGTACTTCATTATCCCTGAGTAACAGGCTATATTTATTACTAGAATGTTTAAAAATTGTGCGAAGCCGGGACGGGCGGCTAGTCTCTAAATATTATGCTTGTTATTTTTTCATGAATTTACCTTTTGCGTTTCTAATCGAGTTATGGTTATGGATTCGGTACAGTAGCTCAAACCTCGCTTAATTTAACTTTACTAACCTACGACTTGAAGTGAAAGGTATACTGCTGCAAAATTCACGCCGCTTACTTAACGATTACTGTTTATTTCCTTTACATCCATAATAATTTCACGGAGGATTAGCCTCTCATATTCGTAGTTTCTCTTTGTATTTTCACTTTCAAAAATGTATGTCTATTGAATGTAGTCTTAACCACCTTCTTCATTAGTTATGTTAGTACACAAGATACAACAATCATTTGCATAATTTAGACAATCATTAAGTGCATGTACGTCGTACTCTTCATCGTCGTTATCATCCTATCATGTTCCCACTGCTGGGACACAGGCCTTCTCTCAGAAAGAGAGAGAGAGAGAGAATACGGCCCTCCACAGTCTATTTTAGTGCATGTTGTTGTATGTCAAATCTCTGAACTTTTGAAGTTCTTGGACATACCAGTTTCCTCACGATGTTTCCTTTCATCGTTGTTGAGCAATTCCATCGAAACTGCACATAATTTACTTAAAGTAAAAGTAAGTGAATCGGTTTCTTCTAGACAAGCGTGATCCACCGTAGGCCGCATCATCGCTTAACATCAGGCGAGTTGGCGGCCAAGCGCAAGCCTATTCTACAATTTGAAAAAAAGTACTATAAAAGTAATTGGTGCAGTGCCGAGGATCGAACCGAGTGTCGTCAGATTGTAAAGCGCTCGACGACCATCGCATTTCGGGTCCTAAGGCTCACTAATACTGTTCACCAGATCACTTTCACCATCCGCGGTCACGATTGGCCATAGTTCACCGCCTTACACTCTCGCTTCTTACCTCTGAACTCTCCTCACACTGGAAAGTCCCTGTGGCTTATTCAACGAACTTGTATATAAATCTTTTACTCAATTACCTTTAGGATTATCATCACCCGTATATCGCAAGACCCGCTCTCACCTGATACGGGTCTTAATGCACAACTCCGTGGTTTCTACCTGTGGTAACTTTATTAGCATCTTGGAACTTTATTACCCGCTATCGTTGTAATAGTGTTTACTGCCAAAGCTTTAACGCTGTCTCTACACAATGACTCTACCGATTCCCTGAAAAGTTTCTCTCTTCACTTTCTTAGTAACAATCGCTTTCGTTTCACGATAAATTGTGTAATTTCACTGTAATAGTAAACGCCGGTAGAAATGTCGATATTTCAAACGATTTCACGAATCGGAAATACAGTCACTCGACCGCTTTCTATTCGTCATCATAATTCAAGCTGTCATTATTATCGTCACTCATATTTTTATCCGCTGACAATGGCTTAAGATGTCTCGCAAAGTAAAAGTTGTAAATGCATACTAATGTCCTATTGTTACTGGCATTCAAATTGTTATAAAGTGTTGATATGAATGATAACGGATGTCGAACCGGTAATGCTTCGGACGAGCCGCGAACGAGAAATGATAATGATTGTTACTGTTTACTTTCATATTTTAATGTCGGTCAAGCCTTTTATTCAAATCAGTCGACTAGGTAAACGAGACCATCAGCCGGTTTTTATGGTTGCAGTACAGAGAGAGAGCGTAATGGTTAATTAACGTTGTAAAGGTTAGTATCAAGTAGAGCCGTCCTGGATTTCAGTTTTATTCAAATCGTGAGAAACTCGCTTATGTGATGTTTCATATTTAAATGTAAATAGTTGACGTGGTTCTTTAGTAGATGGGTATACTAGACAATGTGAAGACTGGCATCAAGGCGGACATATTGGACGGCGATACAAGTTCGCCGAGGTACGGAGCGGATGCAGTTCGGTCGAGGGCCGCGTGTGCCGCGCGATACGATCTGACGCGGCAAGCAATTGCCTTGTTTGTCCATATCCGACACACGGCTCCGTATCAATCTAATAAACCACCGCTTCGGAGGAGGCACCTTGACCCTTTCAAAACGTACGATAAAACAAATTGGCATAACATTTCGTCAATGTTGTATGAAAATAAGAAAATTAAGAAAGACAAAATCGTACAGTAGATCAACAAAATTTGTAGGAAATTTAACTTTACTATACTTTGAGCTATAAAAACTTACAATCAAAAGGCTCATCCGATAATAAAATAACATTGGAATGTTCTTGCGTACTCTTCTACCCTTGAGCCATAAAATATTGAATTTAATTCCAGTCCGTTCACCTCCAGTTACCGCTTGAACGCATTCCTGGCTCCGCGGGCTTATGACGAGGTGGGTGACTGGGTAGGTAATGCAAGATCGGTACCTGGACTGACACAGCTGAACCTCTCTGCTGGCCCTACGACTGCGCATCGCATCGACCGACGGCGACGTCGCCATTCCCGACATTTGATGCCAGATTGCTCTGTTTACAAACCTCGGCGAGAAACCGTCCCACTACATTGCCGTGTATACCTTCATGCCGGTTATCCCATGCGTACATCTAAACTGCTGCTCCGTTTAGGTCATGACTCGCGTCTTGTGTCGTTTCTATTTCTACAAAAGGCATACAACAGTAAACATAAAACGTTCGCAGCAAACGTAATAGGTCGTGATGAGAGATGAACTATGATCGGCAAAGTAACCTTTCACATCGGCGTGATCTTAGACTCGGATTAGGTAATCAATCAACATAGTGTTTACCTATCGTCGAGTCGGTTCATTCAACTCGCCATTCAAGGTCCCGTGTTCAGCATTACTTATCTTCGCGTCGGTGGCAACCCACACGCACTACGATGCACATTTCCAAGTACGATGCACCAGGTTGGAGGAATGAGAGCGCGTGCTGCGAATACTGACGGACTGTACATACGAACACATTGTAGATATTATCTGAATATAAAGACGTCCGTGATTCTAATCACACTCGTCAAACGGTGCGGACTAATTGAATTCCGTCACAATAAGACCCTGAATGGGAGGTTTTCTGAAAAGCAGTTAAAAATATAGTTCATAAAAATGCGATAGATGGCGGTAACGAGACATGTATCTGAAGATTTTTCAAAACCACAGACTAAGAAAGGACAATAAAAAATACTTGCTTATTCTCATAAACAGATCTATCTTTCCGTCTGACACTGTCTGTCATGCTTGTTTTTGTGTTTTATACTTACAGTATTTTAGTTATTGTTTGCTAACAGTCTAACTAAAATAAGTGTGCCTTGCCTAGGCATGTTATAAAATGGTCTCCCCTTCCTTGTTTTGTAGGGTTTGGTGAAAATAGAGGTACTTGAAAAAATTTAAACCATGTCTGATCAGCGCCATCTATAGATGGTTGCAGAAATATGTTTCTTTAGATACCAGAAAACCGCTCATTACACATGACAAAGGAACCGGTTCTAACCGAGCTGGATCCAAACCCAGCTGATTGTTTTGCCATCACTCTTTGCGAAATCAAATTGAAAGCTTTGTATTAATTAGTTGTTCCGCTGTCGTTATAACCCACCAGCAAGCTGCAAGGTAATTAACAACTGTTTCTAGCTCCTAGCAAATTAACAGTGAAATAGACGATATCTACTTCCTACATTGTAGTAGGAAGTGGAATGCTTCCGCTTTAGCCTTAATTGTTTTGTTACTTGATGCGGTTTTTAGCCACATGAAAATCAGGATAGGCTAGGTTATTTGTAACTTCTTATGTCTCATGGTTTATACAAATTAAGCTGATGTAACTATTATGTAATTCAATTTGTTTGAATGTCTGACCGCTGACGGGAGTCTATTAGTGAGAAATTGAAATGATAGAAGTGAGTTACGGCCTGACACCGCAGTCTCTTTGATGGATCCCTGTATCGTTAAACGAAACAGTCGGACACACAGTAGCTGCTTACGCAAACCGGTTTAACGTCCAAAGAATATTTGAATGTCCAGACCTGCGACTAATCGAGTAATCATTTTTTAAGTCGCTCGTTTATTCAACTGTCCACCGCAAAAACTACTATCGTGCAAAACTTTTCATTTGCAGAATAGATTTGTAGGCTGCGGAGTAATTTTCCGAACCATTAAATCTTGTCAGATGTTCATAAAGACTCCCCACGTGGGAATGCTCAAGCGCTGGTTTTTTGTTTGGATGTACAGCACTTCGTTTCGTTCGTCATCACGCGTTTATTATCTGTTTGGCCTTGGCCGTGAACGCTCGTGTGGCGGGGGACACGCGAACGTGTGGACAGCTAGCCATGATCACCATTCGATGTTAAATTCTGTAGAGGCCGAGCAAAAACATCATTGTGTCCGCACCTTCAGAATGTTTTATTTAACTACACGCAAAAAATGGCCATATTCTCAGAAACCACTTCGCCAATCACTGAGATTGGAAAAAAGAAATCTATTAACCGATATTTATTTTCAATCCTTTTAGCGTCTTAAGAATTACAAAAATACACATTGTGAGTCAGGACAGTGAGTTGCATTTTGAAGTTTCTTACTTGAAACTGTTTTTTTTTTATTTCAATGAAATGTAGCAATGGTATAAATAACAATAGCTATAAAATTATGTAAACTAATAGCAATAGAAAGCAAATTAAATCGAAACATAACTGGTATAATTGTGAATACCGAGTAGCCACGTGGGATTGTAACTTCTATTGCGTAGTTCAGAGAAGTGCCTCCTGGCAATGTCCAATGTCCATGTCGACGAAGCTGTTAAAAGTTTAGATTGGCTATTACCGTTTTATGGGCCGGCGTAACCCTGGTGTCCATTTGGGTCAATTGCATCAATCGACAGCCTGCTCGGACCGCCTACCGCCGGTGGCTCGCGGCCCACTATTGTCAGATCTACTTCTACGACACTCGCATAAATATAATGGTGAAGTTTTTTTTTCAGTCTTCGCAGGTTTTTAAACTTTTTTACTTATAGTACTGTTGAACAATATTGTTTTTATATCGTCTTTGATAGGTTTAGGAATTTGAGGAAAAACACACTTGTTTACCCAGACGGCTTTAAAATTAACTATAATGAGTGTATGCTTATTTCAGCACGTTTGATTAATGATTGTGTAATTTCAGTTTAAATTGCTTTCTGCATTCCCTTGTCCCATTACCATATCAGAGCCGAGTTTTCGCGTTATGTCCTGTCGTATGCCTAGCATATCGGCATCTCAATGAGAGGTAAATGTCACGCGACAAGGTGTAAATGTTCTTTTTATCTCTTCCATCGAAAGCTCCTTGCTTAAATGTGTATTTTACGGCCTCGTCCTTTCAGATACAATCGCCGCTTGAGGTCATCGCACCTATCTTCAAATCTTCGAAATACAGAAATGACATTCGCTAAATGTCTTTCCAGAATTAACTCTTAATTATATTAATGACTAGATTTCATTGCTGATAGCTCCGCCAAAAGTAGCGTTGCAAATTACACTGTTATTGGAGTGAAGGAATTTACAACGCCTGAATATTGCTCTAACTTTTGCTTGACGTTTGAGAAATTTAAGTTTTGCAAGTTATTCAAGGATTTTGCGAAATCGATAAGAATTTAAATTGCGGTTGTTTTAGATATTTCAACATATTATAAACCGGTGTTTGAAATTTCACATAATAATAATATCCATATCGTTGGTATGTACTAGGTAAGGGTACGTAACGATATGGCTTATTGAATTCGTAATGACATTATGCAGTATGTGCGTGCATTCATTAATGTCACATTACGAAAATGGATTCACGTCGGCGTCATACAAATGTTCAGCGGGGCTACTGCGAAAGCATTTACGAAAATCGTCGGAGTCAGCTCACGCAGGTTTGAGAGGGACACTGTATGTTTTCGCTCATAAAATAATTCCAAACGATGAATACACGCTACAGTCACGTACATTTTTACGGGATCCTTTACTCGAAGCGTGCTCGAAATAATGCAAACTTTGAGGAATCGCAAATGTCTAAATACATTTTTACGTAATATATTATTGCCTTTTCTAAGTTGAAAGTCTTCACACACGCTAATATTTATCGTCTCCAGAAAGCGATGCAACAGGCCCGAGTACCGGTTTTTGATCGTTTTGCTCGATCGGCTCCCCGACGTCTAGCAGAGCTGAGATACTCAGGTCTCTACCTCAATGGAAAATGTTTCCTTGAATATAATTAATCCCGTGGCCTCGAAGCTATTCATGTTATACACTTTTTCTATCAAAATATTTCGCCAAAAACATTAATTATTCATGATGTTTTCCTCTAAACTTGATGTACTTCAATATTATAAATTCGCTTTTGCGTATTCTCATGCTGATAAATTTTTGTGCTGTATACAACTTGAAAAAAAATCTAAAAACAGCACGTGCTGGAACTTTTTATGCGAGAGTACCATGCAGGTACGAGTCGTTAAAGTCTGTAAGCCGAAATTGTTGAGTTTTATGCAGATCGTAGTCGAGATAAAAGAAGCTCCTGTTTTACAAAATGTCAAGGCGCATTACTCGAGAGGCGTTCTCACGGTAGCTCTCGAGAGACGAACGGAGAAAGCCTTATCTCATGTATCGGAGCGCGAACAATGTGACGAGCGTGTCGATGCCTATCTCAGTGAGCCTATCTAGTGGCTCTAGTGCTCATTGGACTTTCACTCGGCGCCGCACTCCTGCGTCGCGCCTAACACCGCCTTGTTTGTGCCCGTCTTGTCTGCTAACGAAGTGACACCCGGAAGGCGTTCGATGACTCGTCGGAGACGTCGCGTCGCTTAGCACGGAGCCGTGCGCCGGCGACGGGCTGCCAGAGTGAACGACCCTAACATTGTCTTTTCAAAATATGTAAAGCGCGACACTCCTGCGGCAGGCGCAGAAGTATTCCGAAGATTAATATTCAATAAGACATCCATAAGGGGGCATTGTGTCGGTATGGGTTATGGCTGTTGGGGGAGAAGCCGCCGTCACTGGCCGCGCATGTTAACACGCCGCGTGATTTAGTGCAGGGCCGTAGCTGGTACGCAGCCCACGATCCTAATTACAAAGTGTAATGAGGCGACTACGCCTTCACAGCCCTCGCGCTCCACACGATCACTCCCAAGACATCGCGATGAAGTGTCAATACCGAACCACGTTCACGCTTCTTGCCGTTTTCCATAAATATTTTTCTCCTTTACTGGATATTCTACAGACTAAAGGACCCATCACGACTTACATAAGTTCTTCACATCCTCTTAACCTATGTCTTATAAATCAACATTAAAAGCTCTTCAATGTTATATTACGTACGCTAGCTATAAATCATCGGGTAACCACCTCTAATATA
The DNA here is from genome assembly GCA_949125355.1 of Agriopis leucophaearia. Taxonomy (NCBI): domain Eukaryota; kingdom Metazoa; phylum Arthropoda; class Insecta; order Lepidoptera; family Geometridae; genus Agriopis; species Agriopis leucophaearia. Next base: position 15,074,721 of record OX421269.1, read on the forward strand.
TTAAACACCGTACAGGCACAAAAACATGAAGAAGCACCATGCCCACTCAATATTGAAACTGTAATCTTATCGCAATATCTATTCGCAACTATGTTCTGTAGCTATTAACTAAGTACTTGAATCACGAAGGCTATGTTCAAATTAATATGTTTGTTACAACAGTTCGCTAGTAGATATGCATCTGGACATCTTAGGAAAGCTTGCACGGTTCGACCGGTTGCATAATTACGACTACGGACTCTCATATTTTGATTTACGCACGAACGCTCGCGGCCCGATTAATTGACGACGCAAAAACTGCGCAAAAACCATCACTAAACTAAATCGACTCGCATTTTGAATTTAAATTTCGCAATAACGATGCACAGTTTTTGCTACTTTCCATCGGACAATCTCTCTCTGCTAAACCGTCATTTGAATATTAAAACAGTTGCGTAATGTATAGAATATCCTATTCAGTATCCGCACTCAATCGATCAAAAGTAAAATAAGAAATAACGATCGGCTACGCGCGCAATTTAAAACAGTCTAGTTAATAAATTAAATTATGCAAATTGTCGGTTTTTGTAACGACATGTCGTCACATGGACTATGATGGACATATGTATTATGTACTTATTAATCTCCATTGAACGGTTCGGAGTGATCGAGTGACGCGGACAGGTCCTGTCGTCTGCAGATGACCAATTAACTTTAACAATATCAATATGCTAATGAAATTACGCGACCGGTTGTTCAACATCTTCTCTCTGATGATCATCTAAACTTATGCAAACTCTCTGTCTATACAAATTACAGACGAACGATCTAGTCTTAATTTTTATTGTTTCGACTTTCCATAGACTTACTGCATTCAATTTTCATCCCGTTTCGATTTGATGATCTGTTACGTTGCATGTCGTTTTTAGGGTTCCGTACCCAAAGGGTAAAAATGGGACCCTATTATTGAGTCTACGATGTCTGTCTGTCAGTCCTATCTTTTAACGGTTTTAGCTGTATCTTTTGAATCGTAATAGACAGACAGTTGAAATTTCCACGGAATATGTAATGTTGTGTTATGTAATGTTTGTAAAAACGGTAATACGTACAAGCGTCAAACTTAACATGATTATAGTACACACTCTAAAGTATAACAACAAATAATAAATAATGGCTAAGTGTGAGTCGGTGACAAATTTCTATTCATTACCAATTTATAACTGGTAATTTCGTTACTTGGGAGACCTTATCATTTCTTTAACTGAATCCAAACGTCACATGTAGCAAAAAAGAATGTTGTTTTTTTATTAATAATTACGGTACGGAACCCTCAGTGCACGAGCCCGACTCGCACTTGGCCGGTTTATTTTAAACAGACTTCAACAAAAAAAGTGGATTCTCAATGCGACCATTTTGGTTTAGTGTTTTTTTTTTTAACTGTATCTTCTATCTGTTTCAAATTTCATAGACGAATTATTAAGTTTTTGTTAGAGTATCATTTGCAAATAGTGTTACCGTTGTCGCTGAGTGTGGTTGAACCACTTCTTATGTTGCGCTTCATTTCGCATTTACTTAACAAGCAGAACTGAAATTTTTCTTTTATGTGTAAGAGACGTATCGAAACTGTACGAAACTAGGTATAATGGAGCAAAAAATAACTATGTCGCGTTTGTTTCAGTGTCTGCCACATTACCACCGCAGAGGCCTTGGATTCCCCTCACACGACCAAACAGGACTCGCCCTACTTGTAAGTACACTCACTTTTAACTTTAATCTGATGATCTTTATACTAATTCCTAATTAGTGTTAAAGAAACTGGAGGTGCGGTCGTCGGGTTCAACATTAATTTAACCGATTGAATCGCCGCCCGCACTTTTATAATTCGCCGGGTAAAGGTTTAGACACAACAATGATAATCGCGTGTGCACTTTTTTTATTATTTTTTTACCTCTAATGTGGAAACTTTGTGCTTAAACCACAGATTTAGGATCAACTAATCTTCTTAGTGGAATGTTGTTAAAAGGCTTTCGAGAAGCCAGTAAACACTTTAAGTAAACAAGCACGATATATTAAACTCTGTCCAAGAATTTATTTGCTGAGACAGCTGCATTTTTTTAAAGATTAATGAAAACCACTAATTCTGATAACTTTCGCAAGGTTTTTAAACGTAAGACAAGGTATCCGATATACTTCAGTGAAATATTAAAAGAAAGTATTTTTTTTCCGCTCCAGCTTTTATAATTAATTGATTGATTTGATTTTAACATTATTCAGCTGTAGCTGTCAGAGCAAATATATGCTTAGACCGAGCATAATGTTATTAAATGACATCAACAAATGTAGATCTGAACTGAAATACCTAGATAATATGTACTAACTGAACGCGACTCTAGATAAAGTGATAAAAAATTACAATGTAAAAAATGTCAATGCTGAATATATACGCCTCGGCTCAGACGGAATTCGTGTCATTTTATTCACAGACCAGGAAAATATTTACCGACAAAATATCGGACGTGGATTGTGCCCTCGGCCTAATACGATTCATAGCCGTGGCCGGCAACATTGCGAGATATAACATAGATAACAAAAAGCCTCCCAACAAGTACGTCATTAATAAAGTGTCATACTGGCACGGATGGGCGCGGCGCGCGTTGCCAGTCTCATAAATAACTCCAGCGAAACGCCCATCCATTGGCATGCTATGTTGCACATTGCAGGGTTGCAAGTATCTGACCGTGATGAACGTGGATATTCGCCAAATAACCAGGCACCGACATAGCTATAAAAAATTGCAAGTTGAAGTGGCAATTGGCAGACCACAAACTGGAAGACGCAGCGTAGGTAGGCCTCCCACTAAATGGACCGACGACATAGTGAGAGTCGCGGGTATCCAGTGGATACGGATGGCAGGATGTCGTTGGTGTGGAGGTTAAAGGGGAAGGCCTATGTTCAGCAGTGGACGTCATCTAGCTGATGATGAAGTATCTGCCTGTGGGAGACGCAGGGTACCACTCTGAACTCGGTCCTCCACTGACATGTAGATTTCTTCGTCCCGTTACACTCCTTACTTTGACACTTTTTTTTACACTTTGACCTTTGAATAATTCGTAACGCTAGAGCGTTAAAAGTCCGTGATATTCTTGCCAGGTCCGCACTTCGAAGGTTCTTCTCCGAGGTCCGAGGTATTTATGTTGTCAGAAATAGCTTCTTAACTATATCTTATTCGCAGCTATCAAGAAAGCGTAGACCTCACCTCGACTAGCTCCTCCCTCGCAATCATGATTAGTTGATGTACCTAATTACTTGTCTAATCGCAACGCAATCGGGAGTCTATAAAAATTGCAATACGGCCGTTGTTTTTTCTTCAATTATATACCACTAGTTGCGCCCCGCGGATTCATCCGCGTGGATTTCTCCTTATACTTTTATTTTTATATCATCAGCTATCTGCCAGTGAAAGTCCCGACAAAAATCGATCCAGCCGTTTTGTAGTCTATAGGGGGGGAACACATACATGCATACACACTTTGCCTTTTATATATAAGAAGAGGATTAAGTTTTAAGAACTGCTTAGAAGATATTCCGGTCATTGATGAAAGTTACAGGCCAAGGCTACCGCTTCGACTAAAATAACCTTTTTTTATGCCTATGGATACCTGTAACAGCAGGGGCATCACAGATACGTTGCCAGTCTTAAAATACTTTATTATCATGCCCTTTGAAGAACCCCATGTTTTAGTTACTCGGAAATGCCGCAGGATAGTTCTTTCACATATTGCAGGTGTGAGGCAAAAAAGATCTCGTAAAACGCACAGTGAACGCAAACGCTAATCTAACCTAATCGTTCTGTCAAGATATAAGATATATCTATAAGAATCCAATAAATCCGTAAGTTAAATTGAAGTCCATCGTTTCCTCTATTTACATCCTCGTACGTAGCACGAAACGTGGCAATCATCATTGATCAGGTGAAAATAATCATCGGACACTTCATTCATAGTATAAAAGGTATTAGTTGCGAATCGGTTCTTAATGTATGTTGGTCACGCATCGAAGCTACAAGCGCTTCCCGACTCGCCAATAGGCCCAATTTACATAAATCAAGAAGCTGGACCTTACACCTATTGGCGAATCATTGACGCTCTCTCACCTCCATCATTGCCAATGTTCTTGTGGCTCTAATAGCGAGAAGTGTGCCTCACCACACAATAAACTTAGAATTAATTATCTTCTTAGGTATTAGGGTTTATAATTATTATAAGCTCTAAAAACCTTCATAAACATACTGACCCTTTCAGTTTGATGGCCGGGAAATTTACAGTTTGTACGGTTATTTATAGTGTTACATGCTGTCAGGTTACTAGTACGCTACATTGTATCCGCATTTATGAAGAATAGAAAAGTTCCTTTTGGTTCCATTGCTTCCGATGTCTTGTCAAGCGCTGAACTTGAAGCTCTACAGCTCTAAACATGAATGAATGAAATGAATAATAATTTATTTCAGACCAATGTCCATAGGTGACGAAAACAATTACAAACTTATATAAATATCATTAAAATTAAAAAAAAAACAAATTAAAAAAAAATTCAATTCATAAATCAAAAGTTAAATAATCATCAGTTAAAAATGACAAATTCTAAAACAATTAATAAATAAAAACAATGACATAAAAATTCAAATTAAAATAAATAATGCATGATATTAGAAAAATAAAATAAATAATAATACAGAAATTAAATTATCTTAACCTAAACTTTGGTTTGAATCCGGAGTGCTCAATATGCACACTTGTCCAGTGCTGCATTATTGGGCAGTCCAGATCCATCCGCCGGGCGAACAGCTGCAGGTAGCTGTTGTAGTGCCTTCACGATAATAGTTACGTAAAAGGAGGTCTATCGTCACACAATTACACGAACCACTTACGTAACGTTACGGACATTCGCTAAGTTCCGTGACGATGTTATCTATCGCTAACAGCGCTTCAATGGACCTTTTAAGGAATGGGAAGTGTTCACTTTGTCTGAATCAACGAACAATTAAGTGTCGGCAATTGCTGTGAATTATCTTGGCTGGATCTCTAATGTTCAGTATACTGTGTTCAAAACCTATAATGGCTTATTGGAATTTCAATGAACCAAACAAACCTCACAATTACTTGTGTGTTCTTTGCTTCATCCATCTTAGTAAATTGTCATTATTATACTGAGCAAATTGTAACCTCTAATCGCTTATCGCATCGTCCAATCATTATTTTCCTAACCACCTTGCATAAAGTTTACTTACTGTCAGAGTGTCAGTCGATCGGCTTATCTTGGCCACGGCCAGGCGGCAGGGAAAGAGGAAATGCCCTTCGCCCGCCATCTGCGAACAATACGAGACATTGGCGGTCGGCCTCCCCGCATCCGTGATCTCGCCGCGTGTAAGCATTTTCCATTTAATACCAACCCGAGCCTGGTATTGGAAAATTATTGTACTTGTTATTTGTACGAATCGTGTATGACCACACTGGGACATATTGTTGAGCTCCCAATATCACTGTACTTTTGACTAGCTGTTCTGTCAGTCTGCCCGTAAAAGGGCGCATGTCACTGCGCCAATATATCGGAAAAATCTTAAGCTCTGCTATAAGTCCCATTGCAGTACGTTTTCCGTAAGTTCGAATTTAATTTTGATAAAAAGCCATATACGAGTATGGCTAGGCTTCTAGGTTTTAACAGAATTTCAGTATATGTTGTTCAATGGTTCCAATTATAGAAGTAAAGGTTAAAAGAAATACCAAATATGGAAGAATCTAATTCAATATCGAAAGCGGAAGCGATGACTATCGCTTTATAAGCAATTATAATCTCTCGAAGGCGAACGAATCGCCACTTTTCCATGAAATCTATCGTATTACAAAACCCAACGTTCATAAAGCTGATAGCAATCTAACGGAACGTATCATGAAAATTCAACGAAGTTATCCTTTCTAAGCGAATACCGGTATATCGCGGACTTTCCTGTAAATTTCTCATGGACATTTGTTATTCACCTTTGATCTTGTACCAAACTTATTTAACTATGAATTTCCAATTTCGTAAGAGCGTGGTCATGGTGCATTCATTACCCAGCATATTCTTATCTTCACAATTTGTCAGTGTCACCGAATAAGCATAATCTTCGGAAGCCGTTACTCATGGGACACATCAGTTAAAATGGAATCAGTTTAGAGCGGAATGCATCGCCCACATGGTGACACCGTTGCTGTAGTTTTATCCAGTTCACTTGGCCAAAGCCGCCTGCACTAATCCGAACTCAACTGACAAGAACGTGCGACTACCGCGCGGTCTCGAGACCATTATCAGCTCCACACACATGACAGATGACCGTTTGATTTATTACTTAGCAGTTACCACGCCGGTAAGTGTTCAGGTAACTTGAAACAGAATATTCTCGTAACTCGACGCAGCGGTAACCGCACCGCGCCGGCCGACCTTGAATTTGTTTACTCCCCCTCTAGGCTTAATAGAAGTTCTTCGTAGCCTACCTAACCCTTATTTGATCGAACTCGTTTTCGTCGTGTTGCCTAGAAGCCAGAATAATAAAACAGGCGGCAAATATAAACAGGGCTCCACGAAAGCCAATAAACCTTGCGATTTGTTCGTACATAAAAACAGCTTTTTATAAAAAGTTAATCGATGTTCGCGATGAGGAGCATATGCATATCACGCCAGCATATACAAACATTATTCTCTCGCGGCTGTTTTCCGCGGATCGCATTCTACATTCTCCTAGGGATAGTGTACAAGAGGTAGATTTATCCGCATCGCACAGGTGATGCATGAATAGAAATGTGCTATAACATTTTTTTACCTTTTCTATCTCATTAAAATTCTTATCTAGTTTTATTCGGAGCGAGCCAAAAGTGCCAACAAAATGCTATAAAATAAGAACGAACAGTTTTAAAATCTAATTTATTTTCAAAAACCTTGTGCAGTTTTTCCATATTTTTCAAGCGACATAAAGAACTAAATAAAGACACGTACTCGTGTCTGTGTATTTAAAATAACTTGAATACAAGTGGGTCGGCCGTAAAACAAAATGACATGACATCGCCAATAAACAGACAGAGGGCGCTGCGCCTCCTGCCATTATATTCAGATGAGGCGCGATAGCACCCGAGTGGTTTTATTTCTCTTATATTGCCGGCTTACTGAACAACGTTCAAAGTGAGATGTTGTGATGATGATTCTGCCGTATCGCGTTTTCCTCCAGTAAATCATTTGGTTTACCGACGCACAGTGCCGGCTAGTTGTGCTGCATTAAACCCGTGGCATTTGATTAATGTGCATTCATGAATGTAGCCAATGCTCATGCCTTCCGCACATGTCAGCCGTTCAAAGGGAGATCGCCTATGAGTAGATACGTTATACGTTGGACTTGATTCACAACCTGTAAGGCTAAAGTTTAAAAGCAATTTGTTTCCACTTCATGTGTCTATCTGGTCTCAGTATTATTTGCGTTCAACTGTAATGAAGGATGAATGAGGTAACGCCTCGTCACAACATTATTGCTAATATAATAACACTATCTTAGTAGGAAAAATTTCTGAATATAACCACTCCCATACATCGCCAACATGTGCCGATGCTTCCATGTTCGATATAATGGCTGAATCTACCACAATTAGAGAGTGCTCGATTATGCAATTTTGTTCTAATAAAAGCATTAAGCTGCGTATTATGTTCTGTTATAACAACTTGCTAATGCTTAGCCTTATCTAGATGTGATTGATCTCGGCAAAAAGTTAACTGTCGACAAAATTGTTCTGTTATTTGCTTAACAGCTCAATTAGCGCTCGGCCAGAATCGCATGATACGCTCCCATTAGCCGAAGGTGAAATCTATAGAGCAAAGCGGCCGGCAACTAGTCCCGCCTGCCTCGACTCTTACTAACGACTTCTTGTTAGCACCTATTGAGACTTGTTACGTCATATATTGTCCATTGGGTCGCGGACTCCCGCGCCGGTGACCGAACGTGATCTAATGAGTTCTTTAGAACGCCAATCCAAATTGAAATCTTTGCTTACTTAAATCACTTTTAATGAGCCTCGCTGCTGGCAAAAAAGACCCGTTTCTATCTCTCACGATTGATATTAGAAAATCAATTACGTGAGCGTGACTGGGCATCCACCATAACGGCCACTTATTGACCAAGATACGACTCCTGTGTGTCTGATATAGGATCGACATTTAAATGCGATAACAGAGAGGTGAACTGGTATGTTGCGATGTAGCTTAATCGCAGCAGATGGCAACCTGCTATAGCTATCCGAGCACTGTCGTCGCCACGCCTTTTCCGCTTGTTTCTTTTTGCTAGAGAGCACTCCCCTGGCTCTATATTACATTCGACATATCTGATGTATCAGCCCACGCGCCGGCCCTTTTATAAACTGTAATTCTCCGCTAGGCGACACAATGGTGGAGCCTATCAGAAATGTTGTACTACTCGTGGTTTGTGTCACCTTCTTCCATTGTTTGCGGTTCTAACACGTACTGTTTCATCATCGTCGTCGATTTATTTAAAATGAAGACACACGTCCACATGTTCGACAACATTACCATTTATTATTGTCCGTGTGCCGAGCTTTCGTTTCGGTGCAGTTCCTTAAACAACGACCGATTATATTATCGATGCGTGTATTGTTTCGCGACATTTGGCATGCGCCACGTCTCCGTGCGTCGCATCGAGCATACAATGGACGTATTAGAAGCACGTGCTGCGGCCGTATTGATCGCGGCGAGCTCGCCAGCCAGGTGACTTTGACTCGGCGACGATTAACATGAGCGCGAGCGCACGTCGCCTCGCCCCGTATGATCGTTATCAATTTGTCCTGAGTGCGGCTCGCCGGCCGCGCTCTCGGCATTGTCTTGTCCTTCGAGCCGAGCGTCGCGTTGTTAGGCCGTCAGCGCCGCTTTGTCTTACATGCTGCACTCCCGGTTCTTTGTCCGTTGATTGACTGGAACCTGGCGCGATTAAATCTAGATAATTGCATCGGCTAGGCTTCCACGAAGTCGACATTTAGACGAGCGGCCGTCATCGCCCCGCGCCGCGCACACTTTGATCCGCGTAATGAGACGGGTGCGAGCGCGCCGCGTCCGCATAAATCTGAGATAATGGCTCGGAGCGTGAGAGAGCGCAGTCGTGCCACCTTCGTTTACGTAATAACTGGATACCTACTTCGAAATGCCTCCGTAGAGCTGTTCGCGTTCCACACCCTCGTGATGCCCAATTTCCTCGTCCTTAACGAGACCGGAAATGGTGTTTTCTGAGTATTCTCGACTAACCCACGGCTGCAGCTCGATTGTTATGTCTCTATTTAGAAATTCCTCAATAGGGTGATGTGAGGTGTTTTCGCTCGTAAACGCGAACGCTTATGCTGTTTTCTCGTCGTTAATCTTGTAAGTCGTCGACACGATTGGCCGGAGGAAATGTAACGTAAATGTTTATCTCTTACCTACCTTACGGGTTCTCATGTCCATTCACGAAGGAGTCTAGCTGCAGATACCAGTGGTTATAGTGGTGACCGTCCTACGCAGAGCCGCGCCGATATAGATTGGCAGAAGGCATCGTGTCGCGTGCCTGCAACATGTGGACCGTAATACACGGCTCTCATTTTAATTGGTACAGTTTTCATTCTCACGAGCTCGGTCTACGTAACATAAATTGAACAAAAAGCGTCAGAGTGAACAAATTGTCATGTGATCCGCGCGGAACGCTCACCGATAACTTTATGAGGAAATGTATAGTGCTATCGCTGAAATGTGGCATTGCTTGTTGCAGGCATCTTCACCGTGATGTGCTACAACGTGCTGTGCGACAAGTACGCGACACGACAGATGTACGGCTACTGCCCCAGCTGGGCGCTCGACTGGGACTACAGGAAGAAGGGTATTTTGGACGAAATTAGACATTACTCCGCAGACATCATTAGCTTACAGGCTAGTAACTTAGTACTCCTTAGTTATTTTAACTGCACAAGCACTGTACTACCCTTCTACATCAGTTTCTATAATTATTATATCTATTGCGATCACATTGTCTTTGATAAAAAGTATATATTACTATTCTATATTGAACATGTTTGGTGCTGGTATAACATAGTCCACGACCATTGCATTTCATGCATTACGTACACACATTTGCCGTACTAAGTCAGTTATCCGTAGTTAATTTAAATTTTGTTATTGTTATACCTTTCCGTACCTTTAGTTTTATGGCTTTTGAAGTAAGCATATCAGAAACAGTTCAGATTATAGCTATATTGTAAAGTTGATTAAACTTTTATTTGATCTGAATTTTATGTATGATTCGTTAAACAGTGGACCTGATCAAATATAGTCAAAGTGACATTTAATAAATTTAGCAACAATCCATGTATGACCCACTACCAAAAGTGTACGCACAGATTCTAGGTAAGGTCGATGTGACATAAGCCATTTTTTTTACAAGTTGGGAATCTTCCAAACATACCATTGGACACCTTTTGTTTTTTATTTTAATTTAGGTATAGGCTTGCGTTTGACCACCAACTCACCTGATGTTAAGCGATGTTGCGCTCTACGATGGAGCACGCTAGGATAGGATGCCTAGAAGAAACCGATTCACTCGTGATTTGAAGTAGTATTCTAGTAGCGCATTCCACAGACTAGCAGTTCGCACAATAAAAGTGGAATCAGAGCGCTTCGTACGGGTTTTCGGAATATCAACCATAAAGCGGTGTCGATTTTTCGTACTCGCTCTGGCAGTCCGATAGAAAAATGGGCAGGAGGGAATCAGATCATGCAGATCTTATGAACACTCCGAAATACCATTGCTGCATTGGAGTGCAGCCCGGTTATGTGAGATTATACCAACTTAAAAGCCCGACCCCCCCCCGTCCCCCCGCCCCGCCCCCCGGCCTGGGCCCAGAGCTTGATAAAAAGAGCTCCGGGATCTCCAGAGGAATACACCTGAGCCTTCAGCACTGCACTACGGCTCCTTATTTATCCTCGATTCCTTCGCCTAAGATATCGTCGGGAACACAATGTAGGACTACCGGGGACTAATGGGGAATGGGGGACTACCGACCATCCAGGGCCCAAAGGTCCCATTTTAGTAGTCTCATACTACAGGCTGATGATAACGGTGCCGTATTATATTGCCCCGGTGCCTGCCAGGGCTTTGTAATGTAACCTAAGCCAAGCGATGCAACTGTCATCGATTCTTTTATCGAAATACCAATCGAATGTGCTAAGGTCAAGACCGAATGTGCTTAACGCTCGTTTTTTTGCATCTAATTTCTAATGAATTGTCATTCCAGGAGGTGGAAACGGATCAGTTCTATAACTACTTCCTGCCAGAGCTGAAGAAGGACGGCTACGACGGGATCTTCTCGCCGAAGTCGCGCGCGAAGACCATGTCCGAGTCTGAACGGAAATACGTCGATGGATGCGCAATATTCTTTAGATCTGCTAAGTATGTAGCTTTATTGTAAAGTTTTATTGAAGTGAAAACTTCTTTTTATTAGGCGCGTTGAGAACTTTTTGGGTGAACAAAAATCATGGAATTCGCGTCATCGTCACGCTGTACCGTGTATTTTAAAACAGCACCATCTCTTGTAGAATAGGTGAATTACTACTTAAGTTTTCACTTCTGACGTGCAGTCCTATGACTGATGTGTTTTTTTTTAATACATGATGTTTAGTGATTAATTGGTAATTGAACAGGTGCTGGTAGCGTTACTAAATTTGGTCAGAAATCGAAAATGTTAAATTCTGTTCCAGGGCAGTCTTGTTGGTGTCTCATACGATCATGTGTCGCATTATCCATCAATAATTGGACAACCTGTGTGGTACACAGGCTAGATGTTTGACCACAGCTTAGCTTATATTAAGTGACTGCGTTTGAAGATGACGATAACACGCCTGCTCTGGACTAAACTGGCATTCAATTTTGCTGGTTTTTTCGAATTCTAAATGCTTATTGGAAAAAAATTGGTTTAAAACCTTATTTAGAACAATTTAGAATATAAAGTTATATGATTATTTACGGGATATTTACCGTGGTAAGGTTGTGGAAATATCGGGAGCTCCTTCCAACACCTTACCACGGTAAATATCCCGTAAATAATCATATAACTTTAGTGAACAACCGTGATAGTTTAAAACAGTGTTTAATTTAGAATATGTAGTATCTTCCTAAATAGACAACAATGTTAATTTCACAATTAGGACGTCTCTAATGTTGACAGTAAATGACAAAATTTGCATCTGTTTGCCGGCTACAAAGAAAACGTAAAACAATAAATTAAGTCACTTTAATATTTTGTTCACAAATTCTTTACGGCAATAAAGCACGGTTAAATTCTGTTTATTAATGTGAATTGACTCATTAAAATAAATAAACATTCAAACAATAAATGATTAAACTACACCACTAAAGTGTGATTAACTTTTTCACATTTATACTATACAGGGCCCCGATTCTACTAAACCAATTGTTTTTCAATTGCTAATGAATTGCCTCAATTTTTTTCCTTTTGACACTTTATCTATACCAAAAATGTCAAAAGTGTAATTTTTGAGGCAATTCACATTAAAAATTTAAAAACAATTGGTTTTTCACTTTTCACACTTTATCTATACCAAACGTGTCAAAAAGGCAATTCTTGAGGAAATTCATTAACAATTTAAAAACAATTGGTTTAGTAGAATCGGGGCCCAGGTTGTTTGCAAGTTAGTGTTAAGTCCAGCTCGCTGAACAGGAAATCCTAGCCGGGAAAGTGCACCCAACACCTTTTATGTTCATCTATATACTACATCGTTAGAACTAGTAGTTCGCCCGAACTGAGACCTCTCGATGTTCTGTTTTTAGAGTACACTCAAAGAGAGAGTGGAGTCGGCCAAAAGGAGAACTAGAACGAATTTTAAACGGGAATCCACCTCTGCCAACTTAAAAATGTCAAAACTCAGCTATCATGAGCTATTCATGTCATGTTATCATGTTGTTTTGTTGAGTAAATTTGCGTGTTTATTGAGATATTTGTCCATTCAACCACAATACAAGTTCACTTTCTGAACAGACTCAACAAGCTTTTGCTTCATCTACACTAAGGTACACCCGCTCCATAGTTTTCCTACCTAACATGATCTTGATTGAAAAATATGACAGTTAACGGCTACGATAATCAACTGACAATCTTCAGTCATACTACCATTATTTGTACAAAATAAGTTCATTTCGGATTTATTAGGAACTCCTTCCTTTAACCAACTATATATAACTGTTATTTTAATATATTTACAACCTCTGCATCTGATTAACTCATATACGTTTATGAACTTAAAAACTCTATTTACTTGAACTCCTTGCTTACAAAATGTCACAAAGATCGAATGAATTGTACTCAAGTTATCGTCTAAGGGCCGATTTCACCATCAAAGTGAACGCGATCAACGCAAAACTAAACTGGTATAAAGTGGCTTATTGAGTTCAAAACGTCAATTTGAGTTTCACCAACATAAACTTAACTGCGATCAGTTTATGTTGGTGAAACCCAAATTGACGTTTTGAACTCAATAAACCACTTTATATCAGTTTAGTTTTGCGTTGATCGCGTTCACTTTGATGGTGAAATCGGCCCTAAGACACATACAGACATAATTTTGTTTAAACGCCGATTTGAACTAAGACTATTGTTGTAAGTGAAGAGTACATTATTGAATCTTGAATCATCACCATATAGTTTTATTAATCTCATGTTAATTCTGCTTAACTCGCTTATCGTGAATATTTCTTTTGCAGGTTTGCCTTAGTGAAAGAGCACCTAATAGAGTTCAACCAGTTGGCGATGGCCAACAGCGAAGGCTCCGACAACATGTTAAATAGAGTGATGCCCAAGGACAACATCGGTCTGGCAGCCTTGCTTAAAACCAAGGAGGCAGCTTGGGAAAACGGTAAGTACAACAAGAGTACATTACCGTGCAACCACTTCTCTTTCGAGGCGTCTTAATGATGGAACTACGGTTTCCACGGGAGGCTATTAATTTCGCTCAGAAAAACGTTTACAGGGTTACGCGGAAAGGGTGTAGAAAAGTGAAAGAGGTCCATAGCGGGACCAACTATAAAATCGCGAAAAAAATATCGGCTTTTCCATACATTTTGTAGAGTGTGAAGGCCGTTTTCTAAAAGCTGATTTTTTTCATGATTTCAGAATTTCTCCATAGTATTAAATTTAATAAATTAAATAAACATTATTTTTTAATTTAAATTAGGCTTGCATTTCACCGCCACCTCGTCTGTTGTTAAGCGATGATGCGGTCTACGATGGAGCACGCTTTCTTAGAAGGAACCGATTCACTCGTGATTTAAAGACACCCAGATTGTAACTACAGGGGCTTACCCATTCAGGATACTATATGGACCCCTTTCGGCTTAGTACAACCTTTCCGCGTAACCTAGTTTAAGTAAACTATGTAATCTTGAGCCCGACGCAAACTGGAATGTCGCCGTCGATACGACGCCACGGCGTACAAGCTTTGGGTCGTACTGTTCACGGACTAAGGTAATAATATTATTTAGTGGGTGGCAAGTCATCACCAACAATATTTAGACATGAGGCATAATTGGCGGATGCCTTACCACATACCATAGACCAGCTCAACACCATTAAGAACTTACCGCAATAGCCCACTATTTTCTATCCTATACTGTACAAAATGAAAATGAAAAATGTTTAATTACTGCAAATATAAAATATACACGAAACTAAAGTTCTATAGTACTTACATACATTGCAGAGACGTTTTTAATAAACTTTTGTTGTTAAATAGTTTCATAGTCTCTTTTATATACTTACAATAATTGTATTTTGTGTTCAACAGGGCCTTTTGGTATTGGTTTCGGACCCACCAATCAAATACTTAATTATTTAAATGTTATAGACAATTAAAAAAATTATTACATCAATATAAAAAACCGTCATTATAGAAATAACAGTTTTTTTATTTTATTTTTATCGCGAATAAGTCCGCGTTTGACCACCAACTCGCCTGTTGGTAAGCGACGATGTGGTCGAAGATGAAGCACGCAGACTTAGAAGATACCTATTCACTCTTGCCTTGAACAGGCCCAGATTATATCTTTCGGGAAACAAGGAAGCCGGCAGAATTGGACCAAATTTAAATTGGACCACACGGGAAGCACCAGCTATCAAATAAAAAATGAATCATCAAAATCGGTTCACCCAGTCGTAAGTTCTGCGGTAACAAACATAAAAAATATATATAAAAAAATACAGTAGAATTGGTAACCTCCTCCTTTTTGGAAGTCGGTGAAAAAATGGATGGAATTTTGTATGTGTGTGAAGCTCGTCCCGCCATATACTTACAGTTTATTAATATCGAGTTCCAGGTATACCGACAGACTCGTCCATGCTCTCGCAGCCGATCCTGGTGTGCACGGCCCACATCCACTGG
This sequence comes from Agriopis leucophaearia, assembly GCA_949125355.1. Lineage (NCBI taxonomy): Eukaryota > Metazoa > Arthropoda > Insecta > Lepidoptera > Geometridae > Agriopis > Agriopis leucophaearia. The sequence goes on from OX421269.1 coordinate 15,090,201, forward strand.
GACCCCGAGTTCTGCGACGTGAAGCTCATCCAGACCATGATGCTGTCCAACGAGCTGCGAGCCATTCACGAGGACTCTGCGCGGACGCTGCGGATGGCGGGCCAGAGGGACAATGTGCAGCTGCTGCTGTGCGGGGACTTCAACTCGCTGCCTGATAGTGGTGAGTGCACACATTTATAGAGGGCAGATACCGCGAATTTACCTATTTCATGTCCGGCCTGTTTTAAGTTTGATCAATGCTCCAACTAGCATAGCATAGCAATAATAGGCCATCGGATTTTTTCATAAGTTAAAAGTATTAGGCTTAGTGAGTAATATACATAAATGTATACTTACTAAAAATTATATTTTAATCGGCTTATAAAGCTCTGAGATAAAATATAAAAAGGATTTGTCTATTCAGATCTCCGTCGTATTAGCAGTATTACGTAAGACGTCAATACAAAAATATCAAATTGTGCCATAATAAATTGTAAAAACACTTCGAAAGCAGTTGCCTGACTGGTGGGTTTTCATACAACAGATTGATAGAAAACTCTTTATTGTACACCAGAAACGACATACGTAGGATTTAAAAAATTGTTGACGTTTTCGCAGTGTCCATCCAGGTAAGAGCGCGTTTATACGACACAACTGATCACGCTGATCGCGTTCGGGTAGCTTTTCATAAGAGTAGAGACGGCGCGGGCACTACGCGTGTACGACGCGGGTTCGAAGCGTTTTCTATTCGGGCGCTGAGCGTGCGCGCGATATTTATATCGAAAGATATAAACAATAAATTCCAAAGTTTCTGAGCAGCAAGCGGCACATACGCGACTCGCTCGCGTTGTCGCGCCGTAAAAATTCGCGCATGTGTTAACGCAGCCTTAAGGTCTGTGGGTAAGTGGCTTACCCTTCGCTCCTTGTTCATCTACGTTTTAAAACTAAATGAAGAAATGACCGATGCTTGTCTGATGGTAATGGTCACGCGTATCCATAATTCACTTCATCACCCAAAATTACGTAAAATTACTTTCTATCCTCATATAACCTGGGTATCTTCAAGGCCACCCAGAAAGGAAAAGTACTTTCTATGATTACATTCTCCATCACATGTAGACCTATGTTCCCCTTGAAGGAGTGATGTAGTCGGCTGTTACACCCCGGGCATAATAATTATCAATGTAAAAAACCGACTTCATAAAAATGTCAGAACTGGACCAAATATGAGTAGCATCTCACTCAGTCTTCTATGCAGTGCCGTAAATAGGGCTGTGCCAACGGTGCCCAGGCACAGGACGCAGAAATGACCACACCAGGACTAAGTTTTGTTTTTAAGGGCGCAGTTATAGAAGCTCACACCGGGCGCAGAAAAGACTAGTTCGGCACTGCTTCTATGTTTGAGTGTGTTATGTTTGCGTGCTTAGGTGTGGTGGAGTTCTTGTCGGCGGGGCGCGTGTCGTCGGACCACCGCGACTTCAAGGAGCTGGGATATGCGGCCTCGCTGCGCCGCATGCCGGCCTCCGAGCACGAGTTCACGCACAACTTCAAACTCGCCTCCGCCTATAGCGAAGACATCATGCCCTACACCAACTACACGTCAGTATTCAATACATTATCATCAACAGCCAGAAGACGTCCACTGCTGAACATAGGCCTCCCCCTTTAACCTCCACACTGAACGAAATCATGCCACCTGCATCCACTGGATGCCCGCGACGCTCACAATGTAGTCGGTCCATCTAGTGGGAGGCCTACCTACGTCTGCGTCTTCCGGTTCGTGGTCTCCACTCAAGAATCTTTCTTCCCCATCGGTCATCAGTTCTTCGAGCGATGTGGCCTACCCATTGCCACATCAACTTGAAAATTTTAATAGCAATATCGGTGACTCTGGTTCTTTGGCGAATAACTACGTTCCGGATTTTATCGTGCAAAGAAACTCCGAGCATAGATAGCTCTCTCCATTGCCCGTGACTCTTGAGTTTTTCCAAAAGGCCAACAGTTGAGGACCACGTCTCAGTAACATATATCATCACTGGCAACACACACTGGTCAAAGGACCTTGTCTTTAGGCACTGTGGTATCATGCACAAGAAGATATCACGTAATTTCCCGCAATATATTATGCTTTATTCTATACTAACTATACATCCATAGATTAAATTTGACGGCGCCCCTAGGCAAGCACCGCGTCGGCGCTCACTGGCGCCACCAACACACCGAGTATGCTCCAGTTATGGTGGTAGCATCATTTGTATGGATTATAGTTATCGCTTCTATAAAATATACTATGCTAAAGAGTACTGAACTTCCGGGTCAAGTCTCCGCACCAGTACATCCTAATCTTTATACTTAAGATCCGAAATGGCAAATGGCCTGTACCTACATGTGTACCTACCATGTTCTGACAAATAAATAATTTGATTTGATTTGAAATAAGTGAATTTAATTCAGATAAACCCACATCAATTGAGGTTAAAGGAGGAGGCCTATGTTCAGCAGTGGAATCTGGCTGATGACGATGAAAGCCACATCCAAATATCAACACCTGGTTCAGTCAGTATAGGATAAACTTACAAAAAGCTGTGACGTTTTATTGCACATTTTGGTACATGTTGTAATTTGCCAGTTCATGTTTTTAATTATTGTAATCTTTAAAATATATTTTGCTCATGGCATTATCTTACGTTTTTCAGGTTTGACTTCAAAGGAATTATCGACTACATATTCTACAGCAAACAGACAATGACACCGCTCGGCCTCCTCGGGCCGCTGTCCCAGGACTGGTTCCGGGAACACAAGGTCGTCGGCTGCCCACATCCTCACATACCCTCAGGTATGAGACACTATAGCATGGTCTTGATGAGGAGATTGTATCAACCATAGAACATATCACGGAGACTTATTAGGCTTAGATGCTAATTTCTTTATTTTCCTCTTAATGATGTAATATGTCAGTGCATAGACTTCAATTCTTGCCGTTCCATACACAATATATGGGAAAGTTAATTTTCTTCTTATTTATTTTTTTCGTGAATTTGTCCGATAATTTAATACTTTTATTTATTTATACTTATAATAGTCAGATTTTACATAAGACAATAAAAATAATTAGTTAACTTGCCTATTCCAGATCACTTCCCCTTACTAGTAGAACTGGAAATGAGCCCGGGCGCGGGCAACTCCAACGGACTGATCGGACGGCGGTAGCACACGCCCCCGCGCGAGCGACGCCGCGCGCCGCGGCACAAGCGCGCCGCATGACGTCGCGCGCCGCGAAACTAGCGCGCCGCGTGACGCACGCGCAACACGCGACCACAAACATACTACACTACGTATAAGTGATCAGTGTACGATCGGCATCGTTAGTGATCGACCGACATCGTAAAAATCTACCGGTATCGTTAAAGTGTTCTGTGAAAATGATCGACCGATATCGTAATAATCTACCGGCATCTTTAAAGGGATCTGTGAAAGTGATCTACCGACATCGTAAAAATAGTCTACACTGAACGTCGTCGTTATTATGACCAACCAACATTGGAAAAGTGTTCGACCGATATAGTAATTTTAATCTTCCGACATCGTATAAGTAATCGACCGACATCTTAACCGTGAACGAGCTTCGCGTCAATGTGTTCAATTGGTACCAAGGTATCCAGCAATATCGTGATAGTGATCAACCACATCCTAAGATAAGCCGACATCATTAATGTGATCTGCTAGCCTATGCCTGAAGCAATGTATACCAATGTTTTAATTATTTTTTTCTGTGACTTATGGAGTTTCTATACTATGCTTATGACTAACTGCTGGTGTTATATTAATATAATAATCTTGTATCCTCTTTTATAATCAGTTTTGCATTCACAAGAGTCAGTTTTGCTATCGTTGCTTCATGCAAAACTTTTGTCTTTACATGTGTCAAAATTATTTGTGTTTGTGTCTCGAAATTTTGGAAAAGTATTTTTGAACATGTAACAGTGCAGAATGCCTGTCTTGTTAGGGTTGAATTTTAATTCCATTATAAGTTTTTCATTGCCAGCACCAATATTATAGCAACTATTATGTACTTCCTTTAATTATTTTGACCCACATTGATCTAGTTTAGGTACAAAATTATACATTTTAAAACCGTTAACACTGCTGTGTGCCTTGCTTAAGGAATATTTAAAATATACTTTTTTTATAAGCATAGTAAGCTTTCCTTCATTTGTCGGTGTGGTATCGTTTTTCTTCTCACGCTCTGTACTGATTTGGTATGGATTCTTTAGAGTTTCTAAATTTCAACAATTGCTGACATAGGGCAAAAACACATGCACACGGCACTATATCTTCCACAGAAAAGAGAGGTAAATAGAACGGAAATAAGAAGGAACATCTGTCGCCAGGCATTATGACAGAAACTTGATTGAATATTCTTATTTAGATCAACACGTCGAACTCCGCGTCACAGTTGCTGATTTCGAATGACTGACGTTTCGTTTATATGGGTGCAACTGGCTACAACAAATTTCTAACAAAAATGCCTTGGCAGCCATTCTAATTTAAACAAAAAAAACAATATTTTTTTCTGTGATATCTTCAGACGCCGAAGAGAACTTTGAAGAAAAGTTATTGCTGTCTTGAATAATTGCACTAGACGTGTTTTCTTCTTGCTCATAATAAGGAGACTACGCAAGATTGCATAGGAAGTTTTCACTATACGGTATCGTGCTATGATTAGTATAACGATATGACGTCGTGTCGTCAAGCTCGGTGATGAACTTTGTCGTTTTTCTCGACATGACCGACCTTAGGTCCCGATATGACGTCGTGTCGTCAAGCTCGGTGATGAACTTTGTCGTTTTTCTCGACATGACCGACCTTAGATCCCGATATGACGTCGTGTCGTCAAGCTCGGTGATGAACTTTGTCGTTTTTCTCGACATGACCGACCTTAGGTCCCGATATGACGTCGTGTCGTCAAGCTCGGTGATGAACTTTCTCGTTTTTCTCGACATGACCGACCTTAGGTCCCGATATGACGTCGTGTCGTCAAGCTCGGTGGTGAACTTTGTCGTTTTTCTCGACATGACCGACCTTAGGTCCCGATATGACGTCGTGTCGTCAAGCTCGGTGATGAACTTTCTCGTTTTTCTCGACATGATCGACCTTAGGTCCATACGCGGTTTAAGCAGGGGAGAGGGGCAATATCTGAAAGTAAAATACCACAACAAAACTTTCTGCGCTGTTCACATTTCATAGTGATAATTCAACGCACCAGTACAATGGAGTATGAAACTAATCTTAGCAAGTTGTTTACTGTACAATTTTCAGATACACCTATGAAATGCAAAATATATTCATACTCATTTATTCACAACTATTTGTTATACGTCTGTCATTATTTACTTAATAATGTATGACCAGTACAGAAAACTTGTCATTAGCATCGAGATACAATACATACAGAGTCACAATTGTGCCAAAAAATGTCCGAACCAAAACTCGGCGCAAGATACGCATTGCGCTGACTTTTTGGTTAGTTGTAAGGCAACCGCGATCTGATTACAACGCCGCGCGATGTCAGTGCTACAATGCCTTAGTGGACAAGCAACATTGAACACTATGCAAGCGACATAATGTCTGAATCGAAGTAAATGTGCCATTGTGAATTATATAATTGATGTATAGATATGTACAATAAAGCTCGGACGTTTTTTGACTGTTTTAACTTAGACTGTGACTCTATAGGTACTGTACCTATATGCATATTAGGCAACAAGAGTTACATACATTTTGTATGTCTGGATATTATACGATAAAAAAATAGTTTCTATTCATCCCATTTTAAACACTTTTAAGTAAGTAAAATGTGACCGTGAACCATGTCTGTATGTTATTTATGTCAGTGTTGTGTAGCATTATTAGGATTGCTAAGGGTCTCAGTGCAATTGTACTATGTCTCGCAGACTTTCTGCTAGTTGGTCTGCACCGTTATCGACCTTGTTGCCTCGTCGTAAGATTCATAGATTCATGCAATATCTTTACTTAGCTAAATATCAGAGCCAACTTGCATCAGTCTGAATAGCATTTCTTATTATGAATCTGGTGTTACATAATTTTTAACCAATTGAATGTTAGTTCTGTTTTATGCCTAAATATGAAAAGTAAATTAATTGTATGTATAAGCGGTAGATATTGAAATCGTATTTTTTTTTCTTCTATGAATTACAATTCATTACTTTATACAGTAGAGGAATAGTACAAAAATGCTTAGTGAGATAAAAATAAAAACCTGCCTTAGTGTGATGATAGTTGTATGTATTACATGTGTGTGCAGTGAGTGTTGTGTGAATCAAGTTTTTTTTTTTTTTAAAGTCTAGATCGTAATGCTTTGCTATAAATTGACTTACTAGTTCAATGTGAGTGTCAAACGTCCATTTACCAATTTGTGATTTTAATTCCTCCACTGTATATTATTTAGATTGTAACAAACTGGGAATATGCAATGTTTGTGTTTACTTCTGACGCTAACGAAACATGCGGTGAAAATTTAGTTTTCTATTCTTCTGAATTGTAAAGTTTTTAGGGTCTGTTTAACTGATTATGCTTAGGTGTCGTTTCAACAGAAATAATTTGGATAAACCGACAGAATTTATGTCATTTCTTTGCAAACAAAAAAAAAACTATTCTATTACGATTCTTATAGGTGTTGGGTCTAGTTTACGTAGTCAGTTTGAAATTTCGTATATATCTCATAACTCAATTATTTTGATTCTTACTTCTCTTAGTTTCTGTTTTAATCAGGTCTGTGTAAAATATTGTGTGTTGGTATATCTGGTGGTTTCTTTTTCTGAGCTAATGATTTCCTGAATGTTCGTCTAGTTTTTGCTTTGTCGTTGCTTCGAGACTAGTTAATATTTCTCAATTCGATATCCGCACTTTTTTTAGGTATTCTCGGCACACGTTTTGGCGTCCTCTATTGAAATTGCTTATAGTTGGTACTCTATGGCCGGGTGTAAGATAGCTAAAATCTATATTGATGTACTTATCGACAAATTAAATTATTTTTGATACTTAATTACCTATATACCTCTTATAGAGAGTTCAGTAGTAATAAAATGTATAATGCTGCCGAGATAACATTATGTGTGTGCAATAAAAAATAATGTTCTTTGAATATTTATAGATTGCTTCCATCTAAGTGAGATCCGTGGAGCAATAAATATAAGTTATATGAAATACAAAAAAACGTATAAATGGCAGTGTTTAGAAAAATTGTCATACAACTTTCTTAAACTGTTTTATGGAATCTGATGCGGTTTTCCTATATTTGATTTCTGTTGCAGCATTCAGCTTAATCTAGCGTAGGTTTTGTAAATAAAAATTTTTTTTTCACAAAATATGCAGGTATCCACGGTAGATGTCAATTAGTTTGAAAACGCTCTAAAATTTTTGACCTGAAACTTCAGACCATGGTCTAAATCTCGTGAAACCTGCTTTTTCAGTAAAAAGTATTTTCCCCGATTGTGTTAGTAAATACGATGAAAGACGTCGCCTCGGTCGCCACGTGTCAGTCGGTCGGTGCCGGTAGTAGTGTATGGTGTAGGTGTAGTAGTGTGCGTGTCGCAACGGCGCGGGCGCAGGCAGGCGGTAGAACAAGGCTCTAGGTTAATGATGACATTGTGTGTCTAACAAACTGTGCAGCGAGAGTTTACACCCTCTGATGTATCTTTGACTCCCGTCGTTTTTTTAATAATTATCTACGTAAGTTGTGTACCCTAGTGTTAAGAATTTGTTTCAATGAACGTTCTGCCCAAGCGTCCTCTCTCCGCCGGACGCCCCCCCTCCCCCTCTAGTTGTAAGTAGGTTATTATTGAATTATGTGACGGTCGGGGCCCCTAATCCCGATGGAACACTATTGTTTTTCACAAAATCTAGAATCTAAGCTCCGTTAGATTGGAAACAGTTCAGTATTCGCGTCGTTCTCCCGGGTGGTCCGATCTAAAATTACTAAATGTTAGTTGCATTTTAGTTTTTAATTGGTGGTCGGGAGGCGTCCGGCGGCGTGTCGCTCATACTGTAGTAAGCGGGTAGCATACTGACGTAGTACAAATGTGTGTCTGTCGATGTGTGTTCTTGTGGCCTTGGTTATTGTGTCACGTCGTCTACCCTCTGTGGGTCTCCATCTCTGACCGTAGGGAACGACATTATTACGCTCGCGGGCCGTAGAGCTCGTGAACTAATGGCACCTCCACAGTTGTGACATTTATGCCGTAATATTACTGTTTTGGTACCTGGGGGTCTAGACAAGAACCATTTTCTGTTCTAATCTATCTAAAAGATAAAAGTATGAAATGACATAAGCAGTCATGTGACATCTGTCAATCTAATGTCATTTTCATATAAATTTATCTTTCCGCAGGTGTTAACGCTAACAGAAAGTGGTTGTTGTCTAGACCCCCAGATTTGACTGGTGTCCCATGACTAGGGTTACCATCCGTCCTAATTTGTCTCGATATGATCCTAACAGTACCCTGACAGATCGACTATAAGTCCTGATATGGTCGATGTAGAGACAAATTTTGTCTCTACATCAACCATATTATATCAGTACAGAAATGAAGATGTTACATAAATGTTACAAATGTGAACGCGTCATCAGTAGACCTTGTGATGTGGGTTTCAGGGGCTTTACGGCTACCAGTTATAAGCGATTCTGTTTAGGTGATTGCGAAAAGTTGCGCAACCGCAAACCGTATCTCCGCGCGTTAAGGTTCGCGTTCGCGTGATTTAGCAAACTGCGCTAATTTGAGCCCGCGGTTAGAGTTAGCCGTAAGGCCTCAGGTCGGCGTCGCGTGACGTCGATCCGGACCTATCTATAACCTAGTCATAGGCTGAGTTTGGAACATCACCTTCAGCAGAGACGAAAGATCAGAGCGGGCACGAAAAATCGACATCACTTCATGGTTGATATTCCGTAAACCTGTACGAAGCGCTTTGATTCCACTTTTATTGTGCGAACTGCTAGTCTGTGGAATGCAGATCTATTTATTTAGTTTATTGGCACACAAAAAAATGGTCAAAACAATTTAAAACTAGTAGATGACTTGTACAATTTTGAACTAAACCATATTCCTAAATACGTACATATACACACCATGTTTTTTTTTTTCAGTACACGTTTGGTAAAGTATTACGTTCAAATTTTTATATAATAATTTCAATACTAAATGCGCTGCCAGAATAGGTGTTCCCCGATAGTTACAATCTGGGTGCCTTCAAATATCGAATGAATCGGATTCTTCTAGGCAAGCGTGCTTCGTCGTAGACCGCATCGCTTAACATCAGGCGAGTTGGCGGTCAAACGCAAGCCTATCACTGAATGAAAAAAAAAAACTACGACTTTTTGTGTTCGTCAGATCTTCAAAACAGAACGTAATATTCCAAACTCGAGCATATATTCTCGTTGTGAAGCGTTAGTTGTCTGATCGAAATATTTAGTGATACTTACAAAATAATGAAATGTTTATATAACAAAACTATTTGGACCACTACATTGTTGTATGTAGGCTTATTTTCGTTTTCATTGGAAATGTTTTATATCGAATAATGGAATAATTGATTTTGATTTATTTTTTAATTCATTATGTATATTTTATCTTAGGTGCTGATTTTATTTTAACGTTACTAAAGGCGTTTGTGATAGGGATGCGTCTCTCTTGTAATCTATCGGATATATTGTGAAAAAAAAGTAAGCCAAATCATGAAAAAGGGTATATATATTGAATTATTACTTTTAGAGTAGAGGGAGTTAAAAAGGAGTTTTATACGAATCAAATTTTACTTCATACGCTGTATAATTTTTCTAAGTACATAATAGATTTTAAAATCATATTATGGTGATCTTTTTCCTGTAAAGGGTGTTTTAGTGTGTTATGAGGTCACAATACCTGCCACTGGAGCACAGAAAAGTTTTTTTTGGTAAAATTAGAACGGCTGTCAAGGCATTTTAGTATCAAATTTAAAGAAAGAAACTTAAAAGAAACCACTGTGTTAGTAACTGTGACGCGGAGTTCGACGCGTTGACATAAATAAGAATGTTCAATCAAGTATCTGTCACAATACCTGGCGACAGGGTTTTCTTTTCATTTCCGTTCTATTTACTTCTCTTTTCTGTGCTCTGGAGTACTTCAATGTTTTTTTTTTTTTTTTTTTTATAACATTACCTAACTGCCTCTCTAACAGCTAACTGCCATTAAGTGTATTATAGAGGCGGGTATTCCAACTTGCCCTTCAACTGCAGTCAATAATTGTAAAATATTAGTAATTTTTTTTTGCATTTTTTTTATTACCTACACGAATTCTTATGAAGCATAATAATTTATGGCATTGTTGGCATACAAACTAATGATCCCTTAAAAGTATTGAAATAATTTTATTGTTAAGTATATTGTTTTCAAATGTTGTAAGAAGCCATTGAATCAACAATTGATTTTAATTATTGTGTACTTCTGCAATTTTAATTCACATCTCCTGTATAATAATAGCAAGATTTTTACTCTCTTTTAAACCGACTTCAAAAAAGGGAGGTCTAATTTCCACTGCTTTTCTTGTTTATTTTTATGTATGTTCATGGATTTTTCCGTCAAGTATGAATTGATTTGATGATTTCTTTTTTTGTTTGGTAGGCTATATACTTCAGAAGGATTCATAGGTGGTTCCATATACATTGTATCAAAATCGGTCTAGTAGTATGGGTTTTAAATACATCTTTATTACACACAGAAAAATACAAATGAAATTTAAACTAACATCAAAAATAAATATACGGCAGTATAATGGGCGGCCTTATCGCCTTGAGCGATTTCTTCCAGCAACATTTAAATCAAAATAGGTAACTGAAATAATATGTCATTCAAGTAAACGAAATTGCGTATTTACTAATATTGAAGTCGGTTTTTTGAATTGATAATTTATTTTAACACAAAACAAAAATCATAGTTATCCGTTATAAATATATTTCGATCTTAAACATAACGTAAGATTTGGCTAGAGTAAATATATTCAGAATTATATTTACTGTGAAAGCGAGGCGAATAGAGACGAAATTGGAGCAAGTTTCTTTATCGCACAATTTCCAGATCTACAATATGAAAAATTCAATTGCATATTGTATTTCACAGATCTATAAATTGAACTATAAATAAAACATAATTATCAAAACAAAAAACCGACTTCATAAAAATAGACTTCAGAACTGGACCAAATTAAAATGAGACCAAACGGTAAGCATCAGCTTTCAAATAAAAAAAGAATCATCAAAATCGGTTCACCCAGTCGAAAGTAACATGTGTACTGAGGTAACATGTATAAAAAACAAAAAAAAAGCACTCGAATTGATAACCTCCTCCTTTTTGGAAGTCAGTAAAAAAATATCTAAGTTTCATTATGGAAACTGACGTGATTTTCACACATTTTATTTATATTACACGGGAATAAAGACCGCCGAATGCGGTTGAAACTATAGTCGGAGTAACCGGCCTAATCTTACGTGAGTAATTCCCGTGTAATATAAATAAAATTCTAAGCTTCGTTTATCCATTCTGTAATTACTATTTACCCCGGGTAACCAGTGCTCACTCAAACTCAATATAACCACAATGTTAAGTCTCGTACTGTAGTGTTGCACTGTTTTTCAACCGACTCCAAAAAAAGGAGGGGGTTCTCATTTTTTTATGTTATACTTCAGAACTCCGTCATTTATGAACCGATTTGGAAAAAATCTTTTTTTTTAAATATTGAAATGATATACTTTCTGATTGATCCCATAGGAATTTCATCAAAATCAGTTAATCAGTTTGGCTTTTAAATCAAAATAATTGGAATTGTTTGTTACTTTGATGACAATATTATGTCATCCATGGAACGGAAATTGCATATTTTACAAATTTTGTGATTTTATGGTTTTTAAACGACTTCCAGAAAGAAGGAGGTAATCAATTCGACTGTTTTTTTTTTTTATTGTTTGTTACCTCAGAACTTTCGACTGGGTGAACCGATTTTGATGTTTCTTTTTTTTATTTGAAAGCTAGCGCCTTCCCTCGTGGTCCCATTTTAATTTGGTCCAGTTCTGACACTTGTATGAAGTCGGTTTTTAAAATTGATAATTACTAAATATTACCCATTTGCAGTATTGAGAGAAGCCAATAGAATGTAAAACCCGAGTGATTTCTCACTCATGAATAACAAAGCTTTATTAACAAGTTTTTCTTATTTGTAGTAGAACATAATATGATCTCTTTATTTTTAATAGAATTTTGATGGACATTTTTACTTAATAGATTTAGCATTGTGTAAAGTTGAAATAGGAATTTATTGATTGCACATTACATTGCTAAATTACACAGTTAGCATTTACAAAAATTGATGCCATCCAAAGTTGTGACACTGATTTGTTTTTCGGCATCGATGAGACTTCCATTATGATGTTAATATGTTGTTAATTTATGAAATATTAATTTTCTATGATTATCAAATTATTCCTGTTGGAATATAACATTATTTTTTTTGTACATAATTGTATTATATTTTCTCTCGTTCGTGTGTATATAATCAAAGAGAATGCAATAGAAGAAGAGACTGCCAGTTTTTTTTTGTAATTTTTTTTTTTTAAGAAGTGAGTGAGTGAACTATGTTAACCACACAAATCTGACACCAAACTTGTCCCCCCGCTTCATACATAGTTTTTTTTTTCAAATAAGTTGCGTCAGACTGTATATAATTTTGTATTGGCCCATATGGACATTGATATTGGCATTTTGTGTAATGCTGGCACTTAACATCGCTTATGTTTGCCGAATAAAAAGGGACGCAGTTATGCAGCATACATAACTGCGTCCCTTTTTATTCGGCAAACATAAGCGATGTTAAGTGCCACCATTAGATACTACAAAACTCAACATTGGAAGTCTCAACCGTGTCTTAACAGTTTTAACGTTTTGAATAGGTATTCGAATTTACCACAAAGCCTTTGTCGTCTGTGTTTTAATTCGTTTGTAGTGTAATTTCGATAAACAATTAATGCTTAACAACGAGCCAGTCGTCGCGTGTGATGATTGTCGGCCGTCAGGACTTCTGCGCACACACAGCACCACAGAACCTAGCGGTACGTTTCAATACCTGGAGCCTTACGCCTAACTGTTATAAACGATTCTGTTTAAGTAATTGCGTAAAGTTGCGCGGCCGTATCTCGGTGCGTTAAGGTTCGCGTTCGCGTGATTTTGCAAACTGCGCGTATTCGAGCCTGCGGTTAGAGTTAGGCGTAAGACCCCAGTACGGTGCATTCACATTCCACAGGCACTATCGAATTAGCTCAATACTAAAGACTGTTCGGGACTTAAAAATAATATCATGATAGTTAAAAAAAGATATTTTCTGAAGGCACCTCGACGACTTTACTAAACGTGTTTTACGGTGATATGAATAAGATCGAAAATTAACTCGCTAGAATGTAAGAACAAATGCTTTGTCACTGTGATAAACAACTAGGGCCTTACTTAAAAACGTTACTCAAGTTGACATACGCTTAAATATGCTCCGTCTCGTTTTCGCGTGTGACGATTGCCGTCAGCGAGAAGTTGAGAGAGCATTTTAAAACATAGATCAACTTGAGTAACGTTTTTAAGTAAGGCCCCTAGTAATTGAGAGAGACAACATATTAATATGAGGGATTGAAGATGTCGTTATATGAAGGAATGTTACCTACTATTGTCAGCTGTAGCGAGCGCCGTCCATTCTCCTGATAAAATACATGATTAAAGTATCTCTGCACCATGTAAAGCAATAAACTGATGGCCTTAACTATCAAAGAAATATATACAGATGAATAGAGAACACAGGAACGTGCGGCGTTCGTTTCGTGTATTGTTTAATAAGTACAAAGAGTATGTGCAGAAGTTCAGTCCAGGGGCCTTACGCCCAACTCTAAATGCGGGCCCGAATAGGTGCAGTTTAAAAAATCACGAATGTGAACCTTAACGCGCCGAGATACGGTTTGCGGTCACGTGATTTTGCAAACTGCACATATTCGGGCCCGCGTTTAGAGTTGGGCGTAAGACACGTGGCGGTCAGTGGCGGGGGTGGACGTGCGGGGGCACGTGTCTCGCTGTTCTGTTTGTTGACACATTATGTATATTTGAATGAATCAAATTATAAAATAATATGATTTTATCCATTGTTTCCTTTACATGCCTCCACTTTTTACTATACCTACCCATCTACTGGGTTACGCAGAAAGGGGATGCACCCATCATTCATTATATACAACTATAAAGCGAAAATATCAGCTGTTTGATAGAAAATGGTCATTTACACTCGACAAAATGTATGTATGCTGCTCCATACATTTTGCTATACTGCTATTTTCAATGTTGGTCCCATAGTAAAAATTGTTGATTGCATAATGATGAATATAACGGAGATGCCGAACCCTTTTCGGCTTAGTGCAGCCTATCCGCGTAGCCCTGTATAACATTGGGAAATAGAAAACTCTTATAACGATTGTGATTGGTAAAGGGCAGCCTGGTCACACAGCTCGTATGGGTGGCGGAAGGGAGTTTCAGCATTTAGTGACAACTACCGCGAAACGCGGCAGAGCCCTGTCCTCTGTGTGCAAAACAGTAAAGCCTGTTGCAGACGATGCGCAGTAAACTCACGCGAATACTGCGCATCACCTGCGAGGAATTACAACCCTGCTCAGAGCGAGACTACTAAGCAACTTACACTGGCACTAAGCAGTGTTGTAGCTTGTTGCAAGTGACGCGCTGTACTGCGCATCGTCTGCAGCGGGCTTTACTTACAGACGGCGGCAGATTTTGTATGGTTTTATTGGTAACTAGTCGACCGCCCCGGCTTCGCACGGGTGTAAGCTCGGCCTTCGGCCTCGCTACTATGACCCGCTCCAGGAACACAAAATTTCATCAAAATTGGTCCAGCCGTTTTTAGAGTATCCTATGTCCGTCTCCTGGTTCTAAGCTACCTCCCCACCAATTTTCAGCCAAATCGGTTCAGCCGTTCTTGAGTTATAAATAGTGTAACTAACACGACTTTCTTTTATATATATAGATTATGAAACTAATTAGAAGGCATAACATACAAAAGAAATGATCCATGTTCATTGTATGTACAGTTTTAATTCTATAAATAATCTACCATCTATAAACAATAATACCATCTAAATATATTTGAAGACAACATCTTTGAAGCTATCCACAGTTTGGAGTTCTAGCGTGACAGGACACTGCAGCCAGTTGGAGAGAAGTTCCTCCGTGTAACCAAGAAGGAAGTACATCTTGGTTGGAGACACCGCCCGTCTGATGATGGCTGCCACTCGAATATGATTGAACTGCCTCTTGACTATTACCTGGACAAACGGACAATCATAGATGCAACAATAGAATTGGATAGGACCATTATAAATTAAACGGCGGGTAAAAACTGGATGCAAAAAACTGCCGACCGAGTTTAGTGGTGTGCATTAGGAGAGGCCTATGTCCAGCAGTCCAGACATATTTATCTCACTGGTTATAAACCTCTCTTGTATCGCCATGGGATGGCTTAGGAAGAGACTGGCAAGAGAATATACCATACTGCCTTGCTGGGAAACAGCTGACTGGCATATCATGGTTTAATGTAAGTTGACTGCTTTATAGACTAGTGGGTAAAATAGACAGGGTCGAACTCACATTAGAATTATTATTAATTAGGGTGTGTTTTTACAGAGGGGGAGATGAGAAGTACCAGAATCGACCAGTCACATTGGTTCCTATTCTAAATGGGGACGATAAGACATCCCGCTTTGGGTGTATAGTGCATTTCCTCCTGCCAGCACCTACCCGAGCCAACCCAATTCTTTGAAATATCGGAGTAAAGCTCTGAGGGGCTGACACACATTCACATTGGTTGAAATCCACTTATCATCTCAGCTCTGTTGCAATATTGGTTACAAACAGCCATATTGGAGATGAAAAGAATTGTATCAGCAGAGCTGATAGGAGTGGAGTATAGAGGTGATGCAAGTAGTGCAGTGTGTTTTCTGACAGATACTGTTTCACTAGCTAAAAATGTATCAGATCATGCTCTACTCGACTTCTTCAAAAAAATCCCCTCATCTTCGCTATGTAAGTCTGCTCGTCTCTACTACAGTTAAAGAATTTATCTGCACCCGCAGTTTATCAAACATAAAACCCTCCATCACCATATCTTTCTTCCAAGAGTAGATAAATGCAGTATGTTTTGCATCTCCTTGTCAGAAGTTAGGATCGGGACACATGATAAGTATCCGTGCGTGAAGACTATCTGTTGTGTTGTGACCGTGAATGGTGTTGTGTGGTGGCTCGTGCGAAAACGCATTTACAATGTAGGCTACATTACCTCACTGCATACCAGTCCATGCCATGTGCCAGTCATAAACCTGCGAATGAACTCATCCTCAAGAACCGTTTCTGATCTACGAAGACCATCCTTCAAGCTTGCTGAAAACAAAAGAAGTACATAGTTGGTTAATGTACGAAGCTCTTTCAATTAGAAGTGTGCCTATGCGTTATTTATGACAATGCCAGCAGTGAGTCTAGGACCAGTATTGAGACACTATTATATAAGTAGTGAATGACCAAAAGGTTCTCAAGAAAATACATTAAACGAGATGTCCTCATTGGAGGGCACACTACAATAAACAACTTATTTCATAACATCTGCCTTTAGTACACACAAATGGTAGCACATCAGAACTAGCAATGTGTCGTTCATAAACGAATAAATCAAACTGAACGGGTCGCAAACTCTACATGATTGATGTATTAGTTTGTTCGAACTGTTTTTGATTTTCAGAAAGAATGATGGCGACAGGTCTCCGCTCGCTATGAACCGAAGAAGCCAAGCTAGTGTCCGCACGGCACTTCGACTTGTACGGGTCCCAGCATGCAGCGAAATCGAAGGAGCAAAGCGAGCAGGCTGCACAGCACAGGCATTTTATGAATCAACGAACGACCCATGTCTAATCAGAACATACTTCTATTTCTATGTTCCATGATATTAATAGTAGATAGCTTACAGGTGTTCCAAGAGTTCCATGACTTTCGATGAGCGATGTAATGCGGAGGGTTCGCCATTTCGTAAGTGAGCGGACGGTCTCGTTTCTTTGTTATCCTGTACTTGCCGGCCACCACCCTGCAGAGAGGAGCCGATGTGTGTAGCTGAGATGCCAGGGCAGGCGACCATTGTGAGAATAAACCAGGTAATACTGCACTCTGGAGATAAACAAAAGTTATTATAATAATGAAAATACTACTCCATATGGTTTAGGTTTTCTATAAGGTTTTACCCATTGATGAATTTATATTATTTATGTACTACGTGTTTTACCTGTGCAACTTTTATGATTGAAGTGTTCATTTTAAATATTAGAGCATCTAAGTTTATTTAATTGTATTGATACTTGTTTTTTCTAAGTGTTTTTCTTTGGTTTTTTGCCAGTTTTGTATGATGTTTCTTGGGTTGGAAATTCCTTGATTTTATTTTAATTTTAAACACGGATAATCTACTATGCTAGTCGCCAGTCGGTTTTTATTTTAACATTGATCGTAATTTATTTATAGTTTAATTTAAAGTTTTAGGTTATATTATTTTCATTTCACTGTCAATTTTCACTTTGACAGTATGTAACGTGTTCTTTTATCTTTCTCTCTTTTTGCGGAAGAGGATTTTGGCGTCGCAAGTGTTGTGCATTTAGCAGCTTTGTGATATTATATAGTTTGGATCTGCTTTTAAACTCGAGCAAGTACTGATAAAAGTCTACCAAAAACTGAAGAAGACGAGGTAAACACGTATTGTACACACTTACATTTTCTTACTAGTTTTAAAAACGCAAACTTCATACTGACTGAGCGCACACAGCTGCAAACGATGTGCTCAATATCTGTGGCTCAAAACTTGAACGAAGGATCATAAAAAACGTCATTTTTTTGACATAGAGAGCCACAGAGGTTAAAAATAGTTGTTAAGGTGAAACGTTTCACTTTGGCGGGAAATTCAAATTTCAAACAGTTTTTTGTTCTTGTACCTAGGCCGAGTTATTATTGTAAACGATAATGATGTTCGCGAAAATTGATTATTATTCTTTACAAACTCGCCTAAAGTTATTTATCTCCAATGCACATTATTACATACATTTGTCAATAAACAAATTTATGCTGTTTCAAACGGTTTATTGCCAAATGTAAGGAATATGGTGAGTAACTGATTAATAGCTGTACATGATAATGTAAAGAACAACCAACAATTTTCGCGAACGCTATGCCATTTCACAATAATTACCCGGTCTAGCTACAAGGACAAAAAAACTGTTTGAAATTTGATTTTCCCGCCAAAGTGAAACGTTTCGCCTTAACTTCATTTCACAAATTAAAAATGCTGACATGGTACTTAGTAGGGACCTACATGGTCCAAGAAAAGTAAAAAGTAAGCTCATCGGTATTTTTAACCGACTTCAAAAAAGGCGGAGATTCTAAGTTCCACTATATTTTTTCATGTATGTACTCCGATATCTCCGCCAACTATTGACCGATTTCAATATTTTTTCGTTTGTTCGGTAGGTTATACCTACTTCCAATTTGGTCCCATTGTCACGCAAGTCAGGATCTGATGATGGGATCCCAGGGAAATCGTGGGCAATCTTTAAATTTTATAGGAACTTACTTATTACGTTTTTCATATACTTTCTAACGCTGTTCAAGTATTTGCCTCAAATTTTATAAGCACTTATTAGGTAAGTTTTTCATATATTTTTAAATGTGATCCACTTGTTTGAGAGAGGATACTAGCTCGATATTATTTTTTTATTAATTTTTATTTATTTATTTAGTAATAGGCTTGCATTTGACCGCCAACTTGCCTGGTGTTAAGCGATAATGCGGTCTACGATGCAGCACGAGACATCCAGATTGTAACTATACACCATAGATATTTTATATTATCAATTGGAAACACCCATTCAGGCAGCGCATTGCACAGACTAGCAGTTCGCAAAATAAAAGTACCTACTTAAGTAGGTAGTTGTAGTAAGTAAAGTAAGTTAACTCCCTAGGGAGGCAAATTGATATTTTTCCACCCGCATTGAGTCATCAATGTTCTTACCGAGCAGAAGCGTGATGAAAAATAAAAAGTGGGTAAACATAAAAGAATAAGTCTGTTTCAGGGTTGGGTTTTAACACCCTACTAGGTAGTCAATACAATAATTTAATTAAAAATACTACCGGCCACATTTTGATTGGCACCCTGGTTTATATATATTCTCCTAATCATAAATATGCGTAAAAATATGGTTTTAAGCAAAAACTCGATGACCGAAGTAATTCTGCAGCCGGATCTCGTACTTCTGTTTGAAATCTCGCTTTTCTGTTTGAAATAGATAAAACTACGGCAAAATACACGAAATAAATTGATATTGGAAAATATAGAACGATTCATTAAACTTACTATCTATAGTTATTACGTATACTTGGTACATAGCTCATAGCCATAAATATCCGTAAACAGTTTTACTAAAATGAAATGAACGCACGCAGTAAAAAATAAAGTACCAATCTCCCTCATAAAGCACCTTATCTTCATAAGTGGGTAGGTAACTAGTGTGTTATTAGTAATTGCTACGCATTGACGATTTTCACATGGAAAGAAAATAAAAAATGTGGCCGATGTCGAATCTCATATATTCAATATTTATTATTAATTCCTTTGCTACAATATGCAGCGGTACGTATGTATTAAACTAGATTTTTATTAATATAGGCATCGGAAAAATCAGAAAAATCGCGCTTCGAACACTGCATAGCAACGCATTCCATTCAACCCCAAATGAGTTTTAGTTTTAAAAAAAATCGGGGTTTTCAGAAAAAGTTTTTTTTCTGAACACCCTGAATAAAATATCACATTCTGGGTATATGCCGCTGCAGGACATGAATCTCCTCCCTCTTCTGCCAATAATTTCTCCTGTTTAGCGCTAATCTCGTACAAGTATTTTCGTTAAATTTGAATATGTCATCCCGCCAGTATAGGTATATGGTACCTGTAATCGCAAAAAAAAAACAAACACTCGAATTGAGAACCTCCTCCTGTTTCGGAAGTCGGTTAAAAAGGAGAGGATTCTCTTTTAAATTGTAGTCGAAGTACGAAAATTTACGTGCATATAATTTCAAAATTCAAAATTTGCATGGTTTTTGATATATAATAATTTATGATTAAGATAAAGTATTTGAAGTAGTTGTTGGCAAACAAGCTGACGGGCCGCCTGATGGTAAGCGATCACAGTCACCTATGGAAATACCAGGCAACACCAAGGAGACAAATTTTGATGTCTATAGGTTTGTCTTTTTTTAATTAAAAATACTAATTTCTTTGAGCAATCCCCTACATTTTTTTGGGGATTTGGGGGATGCTCATTACGACTTTTATATAAATTACTTACTTGGTAAATAAGTGCATATTAATCGGTTCATTATAAATAATTAAACACAAGGATTTCCTATTAATATTTTTTTTTTTTACTTAGCAATTACACTTCCTAATACCACAACACTTATCGAGGAATCATCTTTGAAAATGTATCTTGTGGAAGATATCGTTCGAAAAATATGCAATATATCACTGGATACATTCTACAATAAAAATCCGGCAGAAAAGGTTATTCTCCTAGTAAGAATCGAAGAGAAATTAAATGAATCAGCTCGAGCTTTAGGTGTGCATGGCGCCAAATATGTCAATCTAATTATGGAAGGAGTAAGGTCAAAAGCATATGAGAAGAATCAAGTTGCGAATTATAATCAAGCCCCGGAAAACAAACGAGAGGTAGATAAAAAGCAATCAGAGAATGATGATATCGAAGTAATGAATATTTTGAGAGAAAATACAAAATCTAAATCGAAAGGTGATTTGGCGCAGAGTATTGCAAGCAAAATAGAATTAATAGCTAAAGGATATCTAAGTACTGCAAGAACTCCAAAGGAACGTCAAAAAATCTTAGAACACATTAAAAAAACATTAATTAAAACAGCTAATCGTAAACATGCTACCTTTCATACAAAACAAGATGACATAAAAGCGTATGTAGACCTGATAGCTAAAGGTATTGAACTTGTCATGGAAAGAGATTCAGTTAGGCGTAGGAGAATGGAGTTTGCTTATACGAATAATATTAACCTTAAAAAAGATTCTCAAGATCGCACTATAGACCTTATTAATCCAATAAAACCTAATTCGCTTCTTAACAATGAATTAGGTCGGGGAGCAAGTCATTCAGCAGTAAAATCAGTATTTCTTAGAATCAACGAGAAATCCACTTTGAAACCTTGCGATAGCTCCATAGAAGAAGCATGTCAGAAAATAACATTGCTGAAAACTCTCAGATGCCTATCAGACAATAGCGAATTCAATATTTTGAAATTGTGCGATGGCATAGGTGATTGCTTAGACTTTTCCGATGAAAACCAATGTGCCGAACAAGGTAAATCTTATATCATAATCTTCATATCATAATTATAAACCTCCATCTTTATTATTTATTCAGCTGATGCAAAACAGCCCTAAGTGAGGATTTGACCTTTACCATTAGAATTACAACCAGTCGGTGACTTCACGCACTTCGCTCACGCAGGTTCGACTAACCATCCTATTCCTAGTGGTATATTCTAGGCTGTGGAGTTATAAGATATGCCTTTCTGAGATCGGTAACATTCCCATTTTCAGCGAGTAGCCCATCCATGTCTGCGTGAATTAGTCTCTATCGATGCTCGGTTCAGTGATTAGATTACAGGTCTGCAGGCTACTCTTACCATCCTCTCATTAGACTCAAATAAACTATAATGATTACCCTTTAATATTCTCATTCAACACTGTTTGTTTTCTTTTAAACTAGTGTTTAGGCTTTAGGCTTCACTAGTTCAGTCCAGTATATCAAAATGACCTCTTCAGAGGACTAGTTTTGCGGTTCTATCCATGTTTATCTAACTGTATAGTAGCTTAGTATATTATTCGTTACCTTTATTATTATTGTTTTGCTGTTCATAGAATACTTAAATAATTGATATTGGAGTGTTTCTTACAGCTATACAAACTATACAAACAGCTAATCGGCTGATAGCATACATAGAGACTTCTATAAATGCTCACCACTGCTTCCCTGATTTATTGGACAAAAGTATGCTTTCAAAACAAAATAAGGTGCTCAGTGAAGTGTTAAAAAACCAACTCGCATTCTTAGAGAATCATTCTGTAAAAAAATCCGAGACACTCTCCAGAAGAGTTTATAATACAGATAAGAATGTAATCTTGGGTACCGTCAATGAAGCGGTAAATGTTGTAGACTCACTTGCATCTGCTCTAAGCATGTCAATCTGCCCCAACTTAGACAAAAATAAAGAGCCGAAACTGGATATAAAAGATTTAGAAAAAAAAATACGAGCATCCAAAAAGACTGATCAAGAAAATTGTAAATGTAACGGACAAAACTGTCTTCAGAAGTGTTCAAAAAGATGTGAAACCGTATGCTTCGAAATGTATAGTTTAACCCAACTAACGTGTGATGCTATTTCTGGTGAGGAACTAGTGTCGTTAGATATGGTTTGCGACGGTAAGCTCGACTGCTATGACGAATTAGATGAAAAAGACTGTTCAGCAGGTAAATTTTCAGTTAACATAGCTACTTACTTTAAAAAAATATGTTTAAAACACCAAATGAACAATATCATAATTTTACAGAGATCAGCCTTGCTAAATTTGAAGCTACTCATATGTACGATTACGTTCTAAAAGAGATAGAGAAGAAAACAGCGTCAATAACTCTTGACATAAATGTACGTTCACGGTTGCAAAGTCTGTATACACTGGTGGCAAAACTACAAAAGTTGAGTTTGAAACGCCAGCCAGACATTCTGGAAGTTAAGCGTGTTAGACAATCGTGCTTTGATGAATTATCTAAAGTTTACGATAGCGCCTTGAACTATATGAAAAGTAATGTAGAGGAACTGTTCAATGCTCGTTTCTTTTTGATAACTTTGAACGAGAGATTGATAAGTGCTTTAAAACGATCCCACACTGGTAATGACAAGATTATTTCCTCGGATGGCTGTGTGTGTAGGGGATACAAGTGTGCATTGCCGAGGTGTTCCAAGTCCTGCATCCGCGCCTGCTCGGTGGAGCCCAAGCTGACGAGATTCTCTTGCGGTGAACTCTCTGAACAGTTAAATAACTCCCTGCCTATCGAACTTGTCTGCAACGGAAAAGTAAACTGTCCTAATGAGGAAGACGAGAATGATTGTAAGAAAGGTAATGAAAACCGTACACAAAGGTTCTCATACTCAATTGTTTACAAGTTATTTTAACCTTTTTATCAATATTTCAGATGTATGTCGTGCGCATCATATTATTGTCTTGCGTCTCAAATTACAAGATGTAGGAAAACAGTACGCTGGAACTGCCCTCGGCGAAGCTTTGAAGTCTTGGAGATTAAAGGTGAAGATCTCTTTATATGACAGAAGTCTAGAAGAGATCATTAGGTATATTATGTTTCCTGCCATCATCGACCTACTGCTGGATGCTGACGTTATTTTTCATGTGCCTGTTTTGCTTGTTTATTTGTTTGCTCATCATATGAGCTGACTGGCAAGCCCTATCGTTTAGACCATGATATCAATGTTACTTCTGTTGTTTCGTTTAGGTGACGGCAACGCTGATGATTGCAGAAAACAACGAGAGACCGACGCCGCTTGTGCTAAACAGTATTCTGCACGACATTCTGCACGATCTTGTGACGACGTACTCCGTGCTCGAAGAGCGCCGTGACGGCACCCCGGTCTTCAAAGAGTTCTACTCTTGGTCCCGTGTTGTCATCAATACCCTCAAGTCTTGCAGCCACTAGTCGGGAAAACGTGCTGTTATTAAATGGGTTTAAAATTGGGTTTTTTAATTTGCCTCAGTCTAGTACATTTTTGTTTTTATGTTTTTTTCTTAGATTAATTTAATATTCGCACGACAGGATATTGACACAGCTGTAAACTCAGTTGATTCCAAATTGTTGTCTCTTCAAACAGTGAGCTCATTTTGATCATCATATTTTAACACTTTAACTTTAGTTGTTACGTTAAAACGACACACAATGTCTGGTAAGTCTATAGCTATCCATTTTTTAAATTTGAAAATATATAAAAGCAGTTGTCCACAATGTCCACGTTGTATGGACATGTTGTTTTGGGCTTAATTAATTAACCATCCAAACATCTAAACCTTCGCTAACAAATTTCAATCAACCACTTTTCCAGTTCCTTTCAAATGGGTGCCACTGACCCTCAGCCAGCTACCACACGGGTTTCCCTTAGGAGCCATTCGAGCCGGCACTGATATCGACGGCACCGCCATCTACGTAGGACGTACGTGTCATGGTGGAGATACCCTCCCCGCGAAGGTCATACCTTCGAAGAACGCGTGCTATGTTGCTCATGGCGGACAGGAGATTATGAAGGACGAATTTGAGGTGAGTCTTAAAGGGTTGGCAACGTATTTGTGATGCCTCTGGTGTTACAAGTATCCATAGGCGACGGTGACTGCTTACCATCAGGCGGCCTGACTGCTTGTTTGCCACATATGGCCTAAAAATAAAAATAAATTAATTTGCTCTTGAGGTTATCTATGAATGTTGAGAGATATGTGAATGTGTCCTTTTTATTAAGTTCCAACCAGGTACCAGGTCAGGTTTCCTTCGAAGGAAGTTTTTTGTATTAGTAGCTCATAGAGAGTCGTAAAGTTCCTTGATTGACCTATTTGATGCTGCTATGCTGGCTGCTAAGACGAATTGATAAACTGTAGGTCTAAAATGATTTTTTCAACGATATAAAATTGTATTTTTTATTGCAGGTACTAGTGCCACTGACAATATCGTGGAAACCTTCAGCCCACGGGTCTGTGCCAGCGGGCGCCGTGGAAGCGGGAGCAACGGCCGACGGAGAGACGCTATACATCGGCAGAGTCTCGCACGACGGATCCACTACTCCCGGCAAGGTACTTTTATACTTTATGACAAAAGCAGCAAACAGGCAACCTGTCTTCCTGATGGTAAGCGGTAATCACCGCCTATGTACCTGTCACCAACAATACTAGCGAGTCAGAGGCTCTAAGCTCGGACTTTGTAAACCTGGGCAAACATTCAGGCCTGCCCAGTCTTGGTTGGCCAGGATTTGTTCAGCTCTTTATTTTTGTTGTAGATTCACCCCAGCCACCGTACCTGCTACTACCCGTTCGCTGGCGAAGAGCACAACTCGACGGAGTATGATTGTTTAGTGATAGAATAAACTGGCTGATAGAATCAGGAATCTGATGCTACCACGATTACTGCTTTTTACTTAATCATTATAGTGGAAAAATATATCGTGAACTTACCTAAGTACCTAATTACTTTGCTTAACTTACTTAGTTCGAGACATTGTATTTTGATGGTACTTAAGCGTTTTAGTACATATGTTGAATTGAATATCCTTTTAGAAAGTATCTACCTTAAACCTTTTCTCTGCCAGTAACTTTGCTATTTTTTCCACCAATGTAAGTGCTACATTCTTATAATAAGGCGAACTAACGACGTCTTATTTTTCTTGAAATTCAGACATACAATAAAATCTTTGAGTACTTAAATTAATTCTTTCTTTTCATAACGTCCAAAATACTCATTTTCTTTGCTGAGGAAGAATATATATAGCTTTTTATTACAAATGACAATAAAGTTGTTTTTTTTAAATAAAATTATTTATTATTATATAGGTAATCAAATATTAATAAATATTATACCTACTCTGAGTAGGTACTCAACTTCCTTAATATTCTTAATCTGCATTTCTACACTAATAACACTATTCAACAAATAACAAACTTTTCGTTTTATCTGAGTTCCTACTATGTGATTATAATTCCTTGTTATTGATCTAATACAAATATGTAAATAGGATTTTTATATAACATCAATTATTATTTTTTTCATTTTTTTTAATTGCAGAATAGGCTTGAGCTTGGCCGCCAACTCGCCTGATGTTAAGCGATGATGCGGCCTACGGCCTACGGCCTGTTTATTTTATCTGAGTTCCTACTATGTGATTATAATTCCTTGTTATTGACCTTAATACAAACATGTAAATAGGATTTTTATATAACATCTCTTTTTTTTTCGAGTTTCAAAATACCCGCAATATAAAAATCAAACTTACGTCAAAAACTTAAAATTCATATTTCTCAGTTTCTAGACGAAAGCAAAAAAAAAATGCCTACATATATTTATTATTAGTCAACCTCGATATGAAACAATATGAACCAAATCAGATATTTTTTTAGTGTTGAGTAGTGTAATATAAAGAGTTAAAGTTGTGACTATGTAAAGTTTGTAAATGGTATTTATTTTTTGAAACTCAATTCTATTTTTATTTTTTTCACTAATAGAAAATCACCTGAAAGCTCATCCACATATCATAGATCTGTGGAAATCGCATACTGTTCGGTTTACTCGATCCTTTCTGCCATACAACTGCAACACGTGGAATGAGCTCCACATTTTTGGAACGAAGTTCCCTTTCGCGCGTTGCGAAACGGGGCTAGACGGAAAAAATTAAGACCAAAAGTTGTAACGACACTTTTTGCTATAGTTGTAAGCCGTGCGGCGTGCGCGTGTTTCTCTGTCTGTCTCTCTCTCTGTCTCTAACTTCGTTCGATCCAAGTTTTTTGGCATGTTTTGTGACTCCATAGGTATTGTATCTCGATGCTTATACCATCAGGCGCCTCGTTAGCTTGTTTGCCACCTAAGTATAGCTTAAAAAATCACTATTCTATATGATCGTCCTTGCTATCAGGCTGTTTTGTTTATAAAGCGAGTGAAGTCGCGTCAGTAGTCAGAAAAAAATTAGTGTTAACATTACAAGTATTTAGACTCATCCAGTTTCTAAATAATGCAATAATAATGTAATAGTCCAAAGACAAGTTTCCGTTAAAATTACTGAGTAATTGATAGTGATTGATAAGAACGACATCGTGCCGTTATCAGTCGACGTCTTTGCGAAATATATACCAGCTTTGTAGCCACAGGCTTTAGTCAGTAGTTCTCAAGACACCGTAAATATGGCAGGTGAGTGATAACAGTGATAAGGTGTTTTGATAATTGATAAAATAATTGGACATATAGTTACTGAAGAATATATTTACCTGACTAACTTGGGGTATTGGCGATGTGTGAAATATTTTTTACACGGTTCGTAGAGTCAACAATACATTTTAGCATTACATTATTAAATAACACGTACTGTTTGTCATCATCATATCACCAGCCAGAAGACGTCCACTGCTGAACATGGGCCTCCCCTTGTACTATCTGTATCACATCATAAATAAAGCGTATTGTACCTATAGATAAAATTGGGATTCTAAAAATGTTCAGAAACTTCTGTCGTTGACCGCATGTATCTTACTACTAGTTTTTTTCGTAAACATGCTTTAATTTTCGAGTAATTTTAAAAATAATACCACCTACCTCACCTTACCATACAAATAATGATATAAGGAATTTCACTAAACTCTTAGTAGTAGTCATAGTGGAAATTTCTAGATTATGACTTATTGTTCTATATATTTCGATATTTTCCCGGCCGTGCCTAAGTAACCTTAACCTACTTGTGATTATATTAAGTACAATGCTCTTCAGTTACATTTACGAGGACTCATTTATTCTTATGCTAAATACGGATTAGCTTCACTTACGTTTAGTATCGAGATTCTAAAACAAAACCTACTTATATTCAATTTAGGTTAGCTCTACGTCTACTCTATGGATTCAACCTAGTCTTTGCGCCTAGTGATTTGTTTTTCCTCCTAATAGGATAGAAGCGAGGTAGAGTTATTACTAATCCATTTAATCTGAAAAAACCTACTAAACTACTAACATAATATCTATACCTAAATACAACACAACTGAACAGTTGCCTTAGTACAGGGGCCTTACCCCTAGCTTCACTTTTGCGAGCCAACTTTTAGTAGGTACCTAAAATTAACCAACTCATTTAAGCTGCATCGTTTAAAAGCGTCTAACTCGAATGGACGTAAATCCGTTTTACTATGCGTGTGTGCGCGAAAATAGCAAAGCTTGGCGGCTATCAAATAACTACCGCTTTTCGTAGTTGGTGGTACCGTTTAGACAAATAACACCTATGCGGGTCAACTTTTCGAGCTAGGGGTAAGGCCCCAGTTATCAAATGTCTCTATATTTCTTTAAAAGAAATCACTATAGATACCGGTAAAAAAATACGAAGAAACCTGAAGAAATCTTGTTCATTTGAAGATTTTGAAGGCAACGCACTTTGCTGTACTTACTCGGGACATGACACGTTGGAACAAAGATAATCTACAGTCGTATCTATCTAGAAAGTGCAGATAACGTATTGATAAACATTGAATCGTACAGTATATACAGATATACCTATACGTGGAATTACTTTTATTACACGCACTAAATAAATAGGTAGAGGTACATACATACTTTGCTTCATGACCGTGAATTCGATGACCAATCCAAAATGCATTTTTGGTTGGATTAATTTCGAATAATGGCGATGAGGGTAGTAAAAAAATGGTTAAAATATAATAGTTACAATATAATAATAGTATAAAATAGTTATAGTATAATAATAGTTAAAAATGGTTAAAATTAATAGTACTGTTAACGATGATAAAATATTTTTATCTTACATTTTTTTTAGATATTTTTTTGTTATTTTAATTATAAAGAATGTTAATATTGCTATACATACTGCTAAAGTTTCAAATCTCATTGGGTTAGTTTAAAAACTCTCTATTCTTAAAATAATATTCTGGGCATTTCTGGTGACAGATTAATCAATATCAGAGATTTTAAAACATAATTTAAGTAAAAATGAGCATACATAAGTAGGCAAGTCATTGATTTTACAATGAAAGTTAGACTGGTAGGTTAGGTAAAAGTAATAGGTAGGTATAAATTATTATCGGATTTCTATTCCAGCTAAGTTGCTATAAAAATTCGATAAAACTAAGGCATTAATTATTTAATGAGCATTTAAATACCTTTATGGATGTAACTAAGCACCAGATAATTAAACGTATTTTCCCTACCTACTCTGCCACTTACGCGAATTTGATACACCCCAAACGGGTTTCTTTTGCCGTGGTAGCCTATTTGGGAGACCACTAGACTTGAGAGCGTGAGGTCGCGGGTTCAAATCCCAGGTCCGTTCAATGCGCTTTTTGGACTTTGTGTACGGATTTTCATACCACTGGCTTATCGGTGAAGGAAAACATCGTAAGGAAACCTGCATACGTACAGAGAAGAAATTTAGTGACGTATATGAATCCACCAACTCGCAACTGGGCCAACGAGGTGGATATGGCCCAATCGCCCTTTCGAGGGTAGGTCTAAATCCAGCAGCGGACTATTAAAAGGCTAATTATGCTAAACAGATACCAGCTCAATCACTGCCAAGTGTCCTTAAGTAGAATAACAATACCCATCTCTTACTAATAACAAAAACAATAACCACCAGGACGTCCTTACCACGGTTACGGCGGCCCACCGCACCATTACCCCCCCGGCCCGCCGGGCCACCCACCCCACCCCCACATGTACCCCCACGGCCCCAGCGTGGTGTACTACCCTGTCCACCCCGCGTACTTCTACCCCTACCCGCCCCCGCCCGACAACTCGGTCCAAGTGGTGGAGGACGCGGAACCGTCAGAGATCGTGCCGGAACTGCCCGGAGAGACGGTCGAGTTGCCCTGGAGTAAGTGCACGGGAAGGGGCTAAGGAAATGACACCTTCTATTTGTTTGCGATTACTTGTAGAGTGTAGAAAGTCAGAGATTTCAACACAATTTTGTTCTATATGGATATAGTTCTATAGTTTGTTAAATTTTATCAAAATTGCTTCAATACAATAGTTTGGTTTTTAATTCAATATAACTGGAAAATAATGTTATATAAAATGCTGCAAATAATGCATATATAAAAAGTCATCCACGTACACGAAATTTCGTTACAAATTTTGAAGTTTCATTATTGTTCGGATACAATATCTTAGTCAAGACTGATCCAACGAATTGAGTTCATAGGTAAAAAAAAAGTTTTAGGATTTGGTTTGTAGTTTTCGGTTTGGTATAGACCATCATTATCAAGTAGGTAGAAGTTTTTTAGTTCTTAAACACTGAAATATCGACTTAGTCCATCGAGTAGGAATTCCAATCCTACCTTTATTATTAATCTAATCCGTTTCATATCTGTGTTCAGTTATGTACCTACTGATAAACTGTGATAAATAAAGTGTTTCAAAACTATTTTCAATTGTTTGAGTCAGAGGCTCTTTATCAGTTAATAAACAAACTTCCAAGTAATTTTCAATGCTGCACCTT
This sequence comes from Agriopis leucophaearia, assembly GCA_949125355.1. Lineage (NCBI taxonomy): Eukaryota > Metazoa > Arthropoda > Insecta > Lepidoptera > Geometridae > Agriopis > Agriopis leucophaearia. Next base: position 15,120,677 of record OX421269.1, read on the forward strand.
GGTTTCTATTATCATTTCTTTTCCTCATAATATAGCCTATATTTCCTGTAAATTATTAACTGGATCAAATTATAGTTGAAACTAAAATTAATAGACGAATTATTCGAATTGTCTTTCTACTTTGTTATGAGTAGGTAGCGCTTGTACTCTCTACAAACCATGACCTGCAATAGATGAACTAAAACCGTAGATAACGTCAAATTCTAATTTGACGGAGACACTTTGTTAGGTTAACTACCCACCCAATACAACCAATCAACCATAAAGTTCTAAAGTTCGATCACAAAAGCAAACATCGTGGAATCTCCCCGAGTAGGATGAAGAAGGTGTCATTTCTTGTTTTCAGCTTCTTTGTGTCGCTCGCCGATGTTGGGCCAATCCTCTCTATGGTTCCCTTCCTCCTCTCCTCCTTGGTCTATCTTGTCTTTGTGGTAAGATGAACGAAATACTAACTTATCATATTCTATCCATACAGTAAAGAAACCATATAGAGTTTTGGCCGTAGCTTGTTGTGTTGTTAAAAAATTGATTGTGTTTTCATTGATATATTTTGGAGAAGTCTAAATTTAACTCATCAAATCATTTACCACAAAGAATGAGATTTAATTACCATTCCTTTTCTTTAGCATACAATCTGACACAAACTCGACATAGGGAGGCAGCAGGGCCCCGATTCTACTAAACCAATTGTTTTTCAATTGTTAATGAATTGCCTATTTTTTTTTTACTTTTGACGCTTTATCTAAACAAAAAGTGTCAAAAGGGTAATTTTTGAGGCAATTCATTAACAATTTAAAAACAATTGGTTTTTCACTTTTGACACTTTATATATACCAAAAGTGTCAAAAGGGCAATTAAAAAAATAATAATAATAATATAAATATTTATTTGCATTTACCTAATAGTTTTCGTAGTACAGTGGCTTTGGCGTTTGGTATTTTCGCTTGAGTAAAAAAAATGAACAACTTTAGCAAGTTACAATTTAAACAGAAGTAACGTATTTTTATGCTACTGACTGACAAGACCAGCAAATTGCTCGTTTAATGGTAAGCACTGCCCTTGCCCATAGCAGTGGACACTGAACTGTTATGGACGAGCGTGACGCTTACTAACAGGCTCGGCTCTGGATTTAAAACTTTTTAAAACAACTAAAGCCAATCTTGCACACAAAGTTTTTTAATACACTAATATACACTATAATTTCACATATTTTTATATACACCTACCAATCCAAAGAAATCCCGACTGACAAGAACAAAATTCCAAATCGTGGATCTATCTCTTATAGAAAATAATGCGATATAAGAATTGATTATCTTCAAATAGCTGAACAGATTTTCTTCAATCATAGCTTAATATACTCTCGATCAAATCACCTGACAAACAAAAAAAAACTAGATCAAAATCGGTCCAGCCGTTTGGAAGCTACGATGCCACAGACAGACACAGATACACACGTTAAACTTATAACAGTCCTTTGTTTCCGTCGGGGTTTAGAAAAAAGATTTGTATTGAACACGTCTACTTCCAGGTACATACAAATGGGTTCCGGCTTGCCTCAGTCAGCATAGCATTCCTCCCGGCGCGCTGCGCGTGGGCACCGATGCTGATGGTGAAGAGATCTACGCAGGAAGGGCTCCGCATGAGGGAGACATCCTGCCCGCGAAGGTCATCCCTTCCAAGAACGCGTGCTACGTCGCGTATGGAGGAGAGGAGATCATGAAGGATCAGTTTGAGGTGAGTTTCCAGTTGATGTTGCCTATTTGGTTCCTACCAGATCCCTGATAGCCAGTTTTTTTAAACGATTTTTTTCCCTTTGTGGGATACCAGCAAACGGACCACCTGATGGTAAGCAATCACCGTCGCCTATGGATACCAGTTACACCAGGAGCATCACAAATACGTTGCCGACCTTCGAAAACTTTATTAACAGCCCTTTAGAAAGAACCCCATGTTATAGTTACTCGGAAATGCCGCAGGAGGAAATGCCTCTCATTCCACATATTGCAGTATATGAGGCAAAAAAGATTGCCTAAAACGCACAGTATCTATATAAAAAGCGATATCTACAATCTATGATATGTGGATGACCTTTCAGGCGTCGATCTAGAAGAAAAATATTGAACATCATTACTCGAAAACGCTGATAAATCTAGCGTTGCATTCCTTTGGTGTAGAATACTTGCCTTTGGGCTGCCCGTGGGGTCAGTCTTGTATTATGAAGACGCGCAGACTCATCAGTGCGTTTTCAAAATTATTGAATAAAAAATATCACTGATTGGGAATTTTAAGAAACCGATTGTATTATTATCTTTAGAATAACATTGAAAATAGTATAAATATAAAACAAATGTCGCGGATGGAGGAAATTAGGATGATGGAGGATTTTTTTTTTTATCTCCTCCGCCATTGCGTCATTGCAAAGATATATAATTTGACGGAGTTAAATGGAAATTCAAGTGAACTTTTTGATTTGAGTGACCATGTTACTTCGTCGAATTAAAACATATTGAAACCAAAGTTTCTTTGATTTGAATAATACTTAGCAAAACTTTGTTTTGTTACATTTTGCAAATTCAAAAAACTAACATGTGAAAATTCCTGAGCGAGAACAGCAGACAGGTAGAGTCGCTTTAGAACAAGACTCACTACCGTTCGTTCGAGGTTCGTTCCGAAGTTATCCGACGTTACTAAATTTATTTCTGTCCCTTGCAGGTGCTGGTACCGTCAATGTTCTCATGGCAGTTCTCGACGGAGGGCGCAGTACCACCGGGCGCAGTGGAGGCCGGCGTCACCGCTGATGGCGAGAAGCTCTACTTCGGACGAGTCACGCACGACGGGTGCACCACTCCAGGGAAGGTGAGCCTCACTTTTTTTTATTAGAAATATGCTCGCGTTTGACCGCCTACTCGCCTGATGTTAAGCGATGATGCGGTCTACGATGGAGCACGCTTGCCTAGAAGGAACCGATTCACGACGATTCGATTCGAAGGAAGGATTCGATTTGTAAGATGTGTGTTCTAATTAGCTGAGGTCGCTGTGGCCATATCTAAATTTAGTATTAAAGTATCTCAGGTTGCATTCTGCATCAAAGCCTTCAAAATAGCATTGATTGTTGCCATGCTAAGAAACAAACAAATAATATTACTGAATGTATGTTATATTCGCTAGTAGGTGCCTATTTGATGTTTAAAAAGTCAGTCAATTTCTTTGTTAATATGTACTAAGTCAAGCGTTAAATCTAAATATATATATAATGCTAATGTTAGTACATTTTCTCTATCACCACCAACTCCAATCAACTTCTCGTTGGGATGGTAAATACCCCTTGGTCTCCAGGTGAGAGTAAGGGAAGTTGGTCGCGGTGGGTGGAAGTGTGGAAGAAGTTGTGGGTGGCGAGAATGTGAAACAATATATTTCTATCCTTTTATAATTCACTAGCGCCCGCCCCGGCTTCGCACGGGTAGTAAGCTCGCTCGGCCTTCGGCCTCGCTACATAATATAATATAGCCTATGTCACCCGGGGATAGTGTAGCTTCCCAACAGTGAAAGAATTTTGCAAATCGGTTCAGCAGTTTCGGAGCCTATTCAATGCAAACAATCTTAACAACGTCCGGCCAGTGGTAAAATTTTGACAGCTATTGAGAGCGCTTTCAAAGCCCTCGCAACTTTGATTTGGGTTTTTAGGTAAGAATTTCGCTTGATCCTGAGATCAAAGGTCTCTCAAGAATGTAGAAAGTTTTGTAAGTAGATCTTCTCATGAGAACTCATGTGAACTGGAAAAATCTGAAAATTTCTGGAATGATCTAGAAAGTTACAATATGAGTAAAAACTGTTATTATCGAAGTTCTAGAAAGTTCTGGAATGATCTAGAAAATTGTTAAAATGAGTGCAAACTATTATAATCAATTTAGTATGTTCGAGAAAGTTCTTTTATACGTGAAATCAGAGACTAGGTATAGCTACTCGTGAAATATATGAATGTTTTTTTTATGCCATTAAATATGCAATGTATTTTTACCCAAGCAACGCTGGGTTTCGCTGCTATAGTTATACATAAAAAATGTGAACAAAACATTCGACAGAAACGTATAATTTTGAATGAAATTAAAATTATATTCAACACGCTTGTATGCACTAGTTTAACGTTTAACTTATAGGTAAATTACATAGGAAGTAAATCATGGAAGTCGATTTTATCCTACTTTTAAGTGTCGTATCGATTTGAAACTTTGTAAGTACTTATTTATAATTCGGATGACAATACTATAATTTCTAATAATCTGATGGTGGAGCCAGGAGGTTTATGGTGGAATTCTTCAATGGCTACTCGTAAATCTGTCGGATTTGTGATCATTACTCCCGGCTCCATTATCAGACCCAGGTCACCAAGTGTAATGACTAATGACTCCTCGAGTTCGAGATCTTTTGGTTTATTTAAACGAGTCACATACGCGTGTTGTTTCAGTATTTAAACGACTTCCAAAAAGGAGGCGGTTACAATTCTACTGTTTTTTTAAATGTTTGTTACCTTAGTACTTTCGACTGGGTGAACCGATTTTAATGATTCTTTTTTTTTATTTGAAAGCTGGTACTTCCATTTTGGTTCCATTTCAAATTTGGTCCAGTTGTACCATGTTTTTTTTTTACAATGTAACAATTAAAAAGTCATTTCCACACAAAAAATATTATAAGAGACATCTGTCGGAACACCTCAGTATTAAATCAGGAATGCGCTCTCTAAAACCGATAGTGCCTAATTAATGCACGCGCTATGTGATAGAAGGGCGCATATTTGGTCCAGTTCTAACATTTTTATGAAATCGGTTTTTTATATTGATAATTATTTTAACTATAATTATTATTATTAGAACTTAAATCAAATGATACATTCATAACGTTTTCATTTCAGATCCAACCGAGTCACGGCACGTGCTACTATCCCTTCGACGGGGAAGAGAAGAGCTCTGCTGAGTACGAGGTTCTCGTGCTTTTGTAAGATCTACATCTACCATCAAGTATAGCACTAGCAAATTATTTGTCTAGACGGAATTTAAAAAGTATTACATAAATAAGCAGTAGCTTTTTCTATTTCTAAGTTGTAGAATGTACAGATAACAACAAACTGTTGAAGCTAGAAATTTTACCAACACAATTACTATTATCTTGTATCTATACTTACTTATAATTATTTCTGTAGTTTATCTAAACCTAAGCTTGATCAATTATCTTCGCTTAGCAAAAATCTTAGAGTACGTTTGTGACAAAATGAAGAAGTAGAGACTAGCTGTCTAGCTCTAGAATTATTGTAAAAATTAGATTATTGAATGTTTTATTACATATTACTATTCAATTAACTATTTGTAAGATAATTCAGTAATGTTGTATCCGTGAATGCTAAATTATACCAAATACCTACGTGTAGTTAAGTTGTGAATCAGACTGCGATAGAAAGTATGTTAAATAAATATTATTTTTATATTATTTTTAGCGTGTTTTATTTTGTACTTACCACATAACCGAAAGTCTGCGTTTAAAAAAATCTTTTTAAACACAAAATATTCAAAAACCTGTGAAATATACCACCCTACATTCTGTTTCTTTTAAATGTCCAACTATGGCATTTTTCATCAATGACAGCTCTGATTTTCCTCGCTAGTAGTTATAGCCACCATGTAGACCTAAGACTAAGATACCATAGTTTTTTTTTTCATTAACATTAAAGCCTTGAAATTGCCTACATATAGTTTTAATGCTTCAATTCGGCATCATGTAGGTAGCTAACCTATGATATGTAGTTTAGTTTAAAAAAAACATTTCCAGTGCTCCCGAAATTTAACTATTTAGATTTCATCATATCACCAACATATTGAGAAATAGGCCTAGGCACTCGGCATTCATATTACACAAGAGATAACTACAATCGATTGCATATCGTCTCGATGGCATTGATTGACGATATTTTCGCGATTTCATGTTATGCCTTACATTTTGTTGACTTTGAATGTAATTTTTACACTGTATAGGACTCTACAAAATTGTTAATAAAATCAGTCTTTTGCTAAAATACAACTAAAAACTTTTGGAATAGCTTAGTACAAGAGTTTAAGTTCACAAGCGTCAAATATATTTGAGGAATTTTAAAATTAGTCACAACTTAAACAAGGGGATCACATTATAAACCGACTTCATAAATATATGAAAATCGTAACCGTAATCCATAATCGTACCGTAAGTCGTTGCCCTCGATTTCCTTGGGATCCCATCATCAGATCTTGATTAGGTGACAAATGACAATATACCAAATTGGAAGTACCCTACAAAAGTATTTTTTTTAAATCGCTCATAAATGACGGAGAAATACATTACATTATGGTGAAAATACATTAAAACAAATTACAATGGAACATAGAACCGTCCTCTTTTTTTGAAGTCGGTTAAAACAGAAAATGAAGGAAAACTTAAAATAATAACTAAATATTAAAACTTAAAATAATGAAATAAAAACTTAAACTAAAGACCATTAGAGGAGGTAAAGGTCCCCAGAATGCTGGCGGCATTGAAAGAAAGAAAAATATTTACTAATGAGAGAAACAAAAGAAACATAATATATAAAAAGTACCTATTAAAAACAAGAAAATAATAGTTTCTGTCACAAATCGGTCCCACTCAGCATAATGCTGGTCGTATAAAACCAGCGCTGATCTTCCGTTGGAACTAAAGACCAGCGCTGCAGCTTTGCCACATTTGCCACGTTGAATGGCAAAGCTCAATTTCTGTGCGGAATAAAAGCTAGCATTCTGGACATTCGACGCCTTCACCAATCGCCTGGTTAAAGGCCCAAAGCGGCGGGCCCCCACGGACCCATCGTCTCCACCCCAAACGGATTTGATGATATTATCATCTCTAAAGATAGCTAGAACTATAAAATAAATAATATAATATATATATATATAATATAAATAAAAATAATAAAATGTTATTTGACAGGCAGATTACAATCATCTGCAATAACTTCATACAAAAAATCTACAAAAACAGTTGAGCAAATCCAATCGGATTTTGAAAAAGTCTTAATAGGAGTACCTCAAGGGAGTATTCTTGGGCCATTGCTGTTTTTAATATATATCAATGAACTACCATTAGTCACTAAACATCTCTGTGTTATGTTTGCCGATGATGCCACGATCTATATACAACAAAAAAATCTAAGTACAGGCGAATTAGAAGAAGAAGTCAATAAAACAATTAAAGAATTAGTAAACTGGTTAGAGTCTATAAACTTTACTGTCAATACACAAAAAACAAAAGTTATGCAATTTCGAAACTATAAAGCCTCCCCTATTCAATTAAACATTGTCAACAATAATGAAAAAATTAATGAAATATCCGACACAAAGTTTTTAGGCGTCACTTTAGACAGCCATTTAAACTGGAAAAAACACATTTCCAGTTTAAATACAAAACTAGCTAAATATAGTTATGTTCTCTCAATGTTGAGTAGCGTCACAAATGAAGACACTGCAAAAACAGCATACTACGGCTACGTTTACCCTCATTTGAAGTATGGGATTATTTTCTGGGGTAATTCTGTAGATGTAGAGTCCACTTTTATACTACAAAAAAAATGTATAAGAGCCATATATAAATTACAAAGTTTTGAAACGATTCGTAATGTATTTATAGAAAATAGTCTATTAACATTAACAAATATTTATATATTAGAGATCTGTCTGTTTATTAAACAAAATAACAATTATTTTTTTGAAAGAAAATCTACACGATTTGAAAGTTTACGCCATAAGCACCAGCTAAATATATGTATGCCTCAAGTAAATAATGCAATGTACCACAAAAGTTCATTTATAACAGCCATAAAAATCTACAATAACTTGCCAATATATATAAAGTCCATGCATGGCACTAAATTTAAAAACTGTCTGAAGAAATGGCTCCTGGGAAATGTGTTTTATAACTTAAATGAGTATTTTGATTTTACAAGCCAATTTAATCATATATTTGGATAGCATAGTTCAAAGGCTGATTCGTATATATAAGTACATATAAATAAGTACAGTGTGAGTAGAAAGTTCTATTATTCTTAAAGAGTATTATGTATAATTGTATACCTAGCTAGTACAACTACTGATCTCAATATCAATATATTGTTACCTTAGTTAATATCTAGTTGTAAGCACTTATTTATTGTATGTCCGTAAGGATAGTGACTGTTGATACTTATTATATTTAAGACCTTTGTTAACACAGTTATACACAATAAAAGTTTATTCTATTCTATTCTATTCTATTCTATTCTAATAAAACATAACAATATTATGAAACTGAATAACATAATCATGCTTGCATAAAATACTTATTTTCTTGACATGACTGGATTAAATCAACCAGGTAAATAGTGCCTTCGACACTGTCCTCGACACTTAGTGGTCTACTGTGCGATACTTAAGATAATCAAGTTTAACTTATGCATTATTCTCTTGCTTATACTATGAGCATTGCGAAGTCAACGCTTGTCCATGTCACACGTTTGTCGGTAGTGTTGTTTTGATTTAAAATACTTCAGACAAAACATTTTTTGTTAAGTGTCGGAATAAGAAGATTGTCAAAGATTTTGCAGTAGAGTGCTTAGTGATTACGAACTCAAGCATGAAGGCTGTACTATGTTTTGTCGTCTTCAGTGAGTGGTTTTGCGATTCTTTAGAATTTAAGATTAAGGAAATAGGTTAATTGTAAATTGTGTTGACGTTTTTATTGATATTTTTATCAGACTTTAAAAAAGGAGGACGGGTCTATGTTCCACTGTTTTTTTTTAATGTATGTTCATCGATTTCTCCGCCAACTGTTGACCGATTAAAAAAAAAACTTGTGTTCGGTGGGGTATACTTCCAATTAGGCCCCATTGTCAGCAAGTCAGGATCTGATGATAGGATCCCAGGGAAATCGAGGGCAACCCTCAAATTTCATAGGCACGTTTTTGATATAGTTTTGAAATTGGTTTTTAATGTGATCCATTTGTTTGATAACACTACATAACCAATGTCAATGTTTTTTAAAGTTTTAAAGCAGTTCTTTCCAAAACCATTAAATTTTTTGCTAAATGGTTCAAGCAAGTAGCACTTACCAATTGAAATGTAGCGGTTGAACCATAAAATTTATTTTAAAATAATCGACTATCAACGTGTTCCCAAGATATAATAACGCCAATGTTTTTTTTTAAATCTGTGAGTGTGCTGTTTTTCAATACAAAAAACACACAAAAGTTTCAGCCTCATACCATGGATGATCTGAGGTTTCAACACAACGCCGAGGAAACTATTTGGTTGTTTTTAACTCATAATATTATATGTTTATGTATCATATGTTTTCGTCATACATTAGTAATTTTCTTTCTTTCTAAAAAGTCCCGGAAATATCTTCTAAGACCTGGTAAACTTGGCAGTAATATTTGAAGTTTAGTATTTGTGTATAGTTATGTCGCAGGTAAATTGTCAATGACATTATAGCTTCACGGCATTGACAATTTACCTGCGATATATTTAAGTAGAAGATTGTCGATAAGAATATTGTTTATCATAATAGGCTTTTCTTAACTAGACCCACCTCTTGTTTGGCTCGGTGAGACGATATTGATATAGGGTACACGGAACAGTGGTGGGAGTCGAAGGGGTCATAGTACTTACTCATAATTATGAACAAGTTTTGGGACAGACCTTGAAATCGAGATTTGTTTTTAACTGTTCCGTACATTTCGTTCAAGTTAACATTAATTTACGAGCTCTGGATGTTGGTTTAAATACAAATTTCACGAAAAAGGTGACTTGAATAATAAATTTTGATATAAGTAAATATTCAAAATACCGACAAACTAATTTAAATCTAATGTCGTTAAAACAATGTCTAATTTAGCTTGTAACAAACGTAAACACACATAGATAATCTTAATAGTTAGAAAGGTTATATATGGTTATAGTCTACTTTTTGTTGCGACATTTTTTGTGCTTATGCGCACCCAATATATCAATAGTTTTAAATATGACTATAATTAAATTTAAAACAAAATTATTAATATTATTTTATTTTAATAATTATATGGGTATGAATGACTTTTTAAGGGTTTTCTATATAGGACAGAAACAACTGCATATTCAAAGTTAGTCCCATTGTAAAAGTAGAGCAATGACCTTCTTTCGGCTTAGTATCACCGTCCCCTGTAACCCTGTATTGGCAAAATTAATAGCCAAAAGAATATTTTCAACGTGTAACGAAATATTCCGTTACATTTTGCATATCAATATAAAATGCTGCTAACTTTCTTTGAAGTGATTTCCACGCTCCAAGATCCTTTCGGAAAAACAATTACTTTCTCCAGCTAGGTGTCGCTTAGCATTTTAAGTGACACCTCAAAACTGCATTGTAAGTTAATAAAAGTTATTTAAATCATTTACATGCCTGTCCGAACACACAAATAAAACTAGGCAATAGCGTGTCGAGACACGCATATGGTAGGGTTCCGTGACCAAAGCCATATAGTTATGGTCATATTCATTAGTTCAGAAATTTCATTGCAGTCAGAAAAATTCGAACGAGAGCTACAAATTGTTTAAAAAAAAATATTTGGCCTCTCACTTTTTTACTCTTTGCTGCTCGAGGCTTTTCCTTTCAAATGAAACAATATAGTAAGAGCTTTTCAAGGCCTACCTTCCGGTAAACTTTACTAGATTCGTCCGGTCGACTTCAACTCAACTAGGGGTATCTAAAGTCCAAAAGGTGGTTAGGCATTAAGCCAAGGTACACTTCCGTAATAACTGCCGTGAATCGCGGCCGATCACAGCCGCGATACACGGAAGTCTATCTTAAACCTTTTGTATATAAGTACCTACGTTTATACCTTAATTCAAGGGTCCATCTGAAAACCGGCGCTGATAGTCTTGGACTTTCAGCATTAATGCCGAGATGGACCCATTCGACAATAATTTGTGTTTTTCAGTTATAAGGTGTTTTTTTAATGTAATTATGTCGAATAAATAGATTTTCTTTCTTTCTTAGTTTTTTTATTGTATAATATGCTTGCGTTTGACTGCCACCTCGCCTGTTGCTAAGCGATGATGCGTTTTACGGTTTAGTTGTGGTGGTTAGACCCGTAAACTGTTTTTGTGTAAACTGGTTGGGCACTGTTTTGTATCAGTACTTTTTATTCCGGAAAAATGTACAGTTCCTGAGATTTTCCACGCGGGTAAAACCGCAGAGCTAGTTACGTATTTATAAATATAAATGTTCTCAGGCCTGGGGTCGGTGGCGAGTGACATGGCTGGCGAGTGCAACATGGCAGCCTTCTACTTGGAGCTGGGGTGCACACCTGTATCCAGCAATGACAACTCCACCTGTCCATATGCGTTCACATGCCCTGACCTGCACCCTAACAAGAATATGTGCTACTACAGGTCAGTAATACACTGAGAATGCCGAGGACCCTAAAATTACAGCGGATACGATATCATCGGAGGGGCATTCTTTCGTCCTTCTTCCAGTTGAGCCGTAGTAAATAGACCCTTGTTCCTGCGCTTTTACGAACAACCTCACCTACCCTCATCAATCTGCAATTTAAACAGGCTGTCTGCAATTTAATCAGGTACCCATCACCATTCCCACTATAGTAGCGCAAATAAAAACATGCTAAGCTCGACAGTAGTAACAAATTTGTTACAGTCGTTTGGGTTGAAACTTATCCTTGGGTCCAGGAAATCAACATATATAAAAAAATCTACTGACGTTTGATCAAAGAGTTTAGAGCATTTTTCTGGCTTCAACGCATGCTTAAACACACTGCTATTTAGTGTGGTAATGCCACTATATTACATTTTATTTTGTTGTTGCTCTTAAAAAATGGCAGTGATGGGGACTGCCGTTAGAAGATTTTTTTAAATAATTTTTTTATTTCTTTATTTTTTACGAATATATTAGTTCCAAAATGAGTCATTATCACAGTCAGGGTCAGCTTCTTTGTGAGATCATTAAATCCTGTATTATATTTCACTTGACGTGAATCATCACAATGCGTTCAATATCAACAAGCACATTGTAAATGTTGACTTTACGACAGGTGACCTTACCTTCCACGAAGTCACCAGATCTTGACGGAGATGCAAAAACGGAGGCTGTGGCCTTTGAGACACGGGCGTGGCGATTGGGAAACACCCTGACCTTACAACTCAGAATATACGGAATATACACAATTATTTACTGTGACATTTAATGCGTACTAGAGACAAATAAGGGAGATATGTTAGGTGGAGAGATGCGAACGCATCAAGGCTTGATGCTTTTAGATAGAACAACATAAATGCTTTTTTAAGCTATTGCATAGCTTCTATCGCGGGCCTTGAGCGTGGAGACCAGAAATTCCGTAACGAAAATAACCTGACACCCCCCCCCCCCCACTCCGACCTCTCACCGCTAGATGGCGTTGTAAACTATGTTTGATAAAAGAACGACTAGATGGAGTTGTAAAATATGTTTGATAAAAGAACGACATACATAGAGTTGTAAAACCTACGTAATTTTATTTGTTACAAGTAAATAAATAATTATAATTGCATAAGTTGATAAAAAATGCTATGCAATAGCTTTACCGCGGCAGTCCCCGAGTGCCACACGTCTTTTTTTTTGTTTAAATTAGAACGGCTGTCAAGGCATTTTGTAAGAAATTTGTTGTAGCCACTTGCACCCATATAAACCCATAGCAACTGTGACGCGGAGTTCAACGCGTTGACATAAATAATGTTCAATCACATATCTGCCACAATACCTGGCGACAGAGTTTCCTATTTACTTCTCTTTTCTATTTTTTTTGCAGTAAGGGGTTTAGCGGTAGATATAGTGAAAAAAGTGGGTGAAAAGCTACTTTTGAACATGAACAATTTTGGGAATTATTTCCACTGTTCCCAAAATGTAGCATTACAAAATTCCAATTAGTTTAGCAGTTAGGTTTTAATTTGTTGTTTTTTTTTCTTCTGTTTTTTTGATATACAAATAGATTTAAAAAAAGTATTTCATTAGATTTATTTGACCAGAAATAAATAAATTTGTGATTATTATAATATTTTAAATTAAACCTGTTATTTTTTACAAATCAAACACCTGTCCGATATACTATTATAATTGTTGGCCCTGTTTTGATTGTGAAGTGTAATTTTAAATTTGAATTCTTTCTATAATTTCCAGAGGAGTATCGTACGGCGACCGAAGCTCCATCCCTCAGAATCTGATCCTGAATCCATGCTCTCAAGCGTGCATATGCCGCGTGTCGGCGGAAAGAGAGCCTAAGTTCGACTGCGCCGCCATGGACTGCTTCGAGACCTTCGACGGAGACCTCGAGAAGCAGTGCATCGAAACATACGAGCTGGATTCTTGCTGCAGCACCACTAACGTTTGCGGTAAGCTTCACATTAAAAATAATTATCTATTAAAAAACCAACGTCAAAATTAGTAAATAGGTACCTACGCATTCACGTTTAAATATTTTTCCAGTTATTTAGATTTAAAAACTATACTACTGAAGCGAATTTGATGAGTTTTCTATTGAACCAATCTGAAAGTCATCATCATCATGAGCCATAAGACGTCCACTGCTGAACATAGGCGTCCCCCTTTAACATCCACACTGAACGACATCCTGCCATTTGCATCCACTGGACGCCCGCAACTCTCACAATGCCGTCGGTCCATCTAGTGGTAGGCCTACCTACGCTGCGTCTTCCGGTTCATGGTCCCCACTCCAGGACCTTTCTTCCCCATCAGTTATCGGTTCTTCGAGGAAACGCGTTGAGTGCCATCCAGAACAGTTCAAAACCTTGCGCGTAAACTCTGTGGTCACTTTATGTTATGCACTGTCAGTACAGATAAAACATTGCCCTTCAATCAAAACACAAATCATTAACTGGCTAAAGGGCGCCTAAAGATACAGTTTTTGCCTAGTTTGGTGCCCATTGGCACAACTGTTCTTCTGGCTAGTAAATTGTTAATATGTAATTATTATTAATAGTAGATATATTATTTCGATATGATTATTATTTTAACTACTGGTTTTGGTATTAAATGCATTATTATTATGTATATGTATTATACTGTGTTATTCCTGCGTGGTTGAATAACTGGCAAAGATGTAGTGAGTGATAAAGTAAAGTATAGTAAGTATATAAAGTATTAAAAAATTGTTTATTTAAGTATATTAATAGTATGTATTTAAAAAAAAAATGTACATAATAGTGAGTGATTAAATCACACAACAAAAATGGATCTACAAAAGAGGAAATGTAAAAGTAACTTTTATACCTTTGCGATTTGAACACGATTTAAATGACTATCGGGGTTTATGGCGCAATATTTTATATAGGTAAAAATATTAATCCCATGGCAAGCAAATGTACAAACCGCGGTGTAGATACTAGGACATGTACTGATACAGTGTTGTGTCGTAGTGACAACCCTGCGATTTTTCAAGAACATGTATGTGCCTTCACTAGAAGAACACAACACCCATCTTCTCGCTGGATGGACCTCAAATTACTTGTTAGCCCATGCTGTCTAGGCTATTGAGTATTTAACTGTACCTAACCAGAAATTAGCGACTTATTTATTCTAGCTTATGTGAGACTTAAAAATAAAAATACCATAGCAATATTATAAGTAGTTTGGTGAGCACATATAAATCGAATCATAATAATATGGTGTCATTTTAAAAACAATAATAGCCCACGGTGGTCCGACGCTGGAAAAGCGACCCCATTATTCTTTTTTTACTGTACTAATAGACCCAATAAACATTTATGAGTTTATTATTAGTAGCCTAACAATAGTAAGATTGCCATATAAGGAGTTCTAAATGCCCGGGCTTGCTGTATGAGGAATGATCTATTGTGTTCGTGGTACGTTATGAATTGGATATTTTAACAGTATGGAAAGAACACTTCCGTTTGCATCATCGACAAACGCATCTATTGAAAACTGAGTTGTGGTCCTACTTTTAAAATAATTTAGAATAATAATTGAAGACTGAGGAAAGAAAGCGGATAGGGTTAAACTAAAATCATTTCACTATTACATATTCATTTGATATATTATTTGTGAGAGTCGCGAGCATCCAGTGGATGCAGATGGTAGGTTGTCGTTCAGTGTGGAGGTTAAAGGGAGGGAGGGAGGCCTATGTTCAGCAGTGGACGTCTTATGGATGATGATTACATATTTAGTAGGTACTACATACGTAGCGTAGGTTTTCTAGGTACCTACTTAGTTTCATAAAAGCTAGCAAAAGTTAAAGATTCCACCTACCATGTTTTTTCTATAAAATTAAGTTAATTATCCTTTCTACAGCATAGTCTATGTAATTTATCAATTAAATTTTTGATCTTTGACATTATTAATTATACAATTACTTCAAAAACTAAGTATATGTATAAAAATCTAATTAGATACCTATATTAGTAACTTTATACCATGACAATTTCATCAAACCCAACTTGGAGGAAGATATCTGGGACATATATAATAATATCTGGGAATTTTTTTCACACACGGTCATCTGTCCCCAAACTAAGCAAAGCTTGTAATATGGCTGCCAGAGACTGATATACATACATATATATTTTTAAATACATAAGCTGGAAGGAGATGGCCTGGCAGACTAAATTAAGAAGAAACGTCATATTATCATAAACGGATTTAAAACGCTGGTCAAATATCGGGAAGAATGGAAGCTACTCTATATCAATAAGCAAAAGAAATTTTTCCAGCCGTTTCTGCGTGATTGAGTAACAAACATCCATCCATACATCCATCCATCCATCCATCCATCCCTCCATCCAGCCAAACTTTCACATATATGATACTAGCTCCGCCCCGCGGTTTCACCCGCGTGGTGATGATGATGATGATGATAAAAAGTAGCCTATGTATTAATCCAGGACATAAGCAATGTACATTTCAAATTTCATCCAAATCCATCCAGCCGTTTCTGCATTATTGAGTAACAAACATCCATCCATATATACATCCATCCAAACTTTCACATATATGAAATAAGTGTGATTATAAGTGTGAATTAGTGTGATGAATGAATGTTTCAGGAAAAGACTCAATTGCAAATTTGAAACAGTGCGATGTCGACGGACAGATGTACTACGAAGGTCAAAAATTCGAGCCAAAGAACACCAGGAAGACCTGCATCTGCACTCCAGACTGGGACGGCAACGTGGACAACTCATCGTACTGCAAGGATATCAACTGCGGCCTGGAGATCCACTACCAGGATAATATCTTGGATAACTGCGCGCCGGTCTTCGCTGGAAGTGATAGCACCTGTCCGACTTCCTTCCAATGTCGTGAGTACCTACTTAAATCACTTTAAAATGTACTCGTATATCAGATATTTTAAGAAACTCGTTACTTTTTGTAACCTAATTTATGATAAGTATTTCATTTACGCTGGTCTCCAAAAAAATTTGGTCGTCTATGGGAGTGTAAGTGTACATCAGTGTTTCAATATAGAAAGTACAGTAAATATTATGAAACAAGCCGAATTTTCACAAAGATCTTTGAGATAGGTAACGTAAATATCTAGTAGTAAGTCCCTAAGTACATGGAGGCGTCATTTAAAACTTACGTCATAATCATAATTAATGCCAGAACCCGCCTGCAATTTTTTTTTTTACCTATGATGATGATTTTTAGATTAGCGCCAGCTAGATGGAACAGCTCTTACTTCATACAAATCGTAGTTGACACTAACGCGATCGAACAGGTAAACGCAATTGGAAAAATTCGAACTGATTGCGTAGTACGAGTTTTTCAATTGCGTTTACCTACCTCAGCTAGTGAAGTCTCCTTTTTATCATCATCATCATCATTATCAGCATATCATTTTCCCACTTCTGGGACACAGGAGAGAGAGAATCAAAGAGAGAATGAGCTCCACCATAGGCCCAGTGCATGTCGGTGAATGTTAATGTCTTTGAACTTATGAGATTCTTGGATTTATCGGTTTCCTCACGATGTTTTCTTTCACCGTTTTTGAGCGATGGCATTGAGACTGCACATAATTTATCTAAGTACTAAATAATGAATTAGTGCAGGGCCGTGGATAGAACCGGATGCCGTCAGATTGTAAAGTGTACATGCTACCTAGACTCCTTTTATTTATCCCTGGAGCCGGAGTCGTAGAATACTGCTTCGGTATCCCCTACCCGTCGTAAGAGCCGACTAAAAGGGCGCCTTTGGGCTCGTGGGCTCGTCAGATTTGGGGATCTGACCTCCCATTCAGCAAGCCCAGGGAAGACAACGGCGTGGTGTGGCCCACGCCGTTGTAAAGGAAAAAAACGGAAACATTTCAGGAACATTTCCAGGGAGTGTTGCTTCAGCAGAGTGCTAGGAGGGTACCGGTGCGTTCCTAAGGAGATCCCGGTGCACTCCGTCTAGCACAGAAGTTTGCCACCGAGGGGGTTTTAGAGGGATCTCAATGCAGCTGCAATCTTTTGAAGATTTGCCCCCGTCATCAAAAAAAAAAGACTCCTCTTAGTATTGATAAAATTTCAATTTTCTATTCCAGCGTCACCCACAACAAAAGTGGTCCGCGGTCTGAACATTCGTAACATCAACGCGCAGTGTGTGTTTGGCAAGAACGAGACTCTGACAGTCGGAGACGAGCTCGCGGTCGACGAGAAATGCATCAAGTGCTCCTGCAAAGTACCGCCCTTCGTCACATGCAATCGGATAAATATCTGTGACGAATGACATATTGCATTACGAATTTGAGTGATAAAACGAGCAAGTCGTCCGCATGATGGTAAGCTTTATGCCTGCATTATAGGCTTGTTTTTACAAGCTTTCATTTAACTTGCCCTGTTAGGATGTCTGGGACAAATCTTGCAACTGAATTTTAGACCAGTTATCTTCAACCGATTGAGCTGAAATTTGACATACGTGTGTAAATTCGGTTACATTGCAATGTTATGGTATCATTGAGCTGGCCTGATGATGGAGACAGAAGGTGGCCATAGGAACTCCTAAACGAAACGACGTAACCCCATCAAGTTTGGGTTCGTTGGATTCGTCTTCCCAAGCACTTTGGTCCTAGATGATGAGCGGACATAATATTGTTTTAAATAAGGTATTTTTAATTAATATTTTTATTTATATATCAAAATCTTATCGCAAACAGCTTTACTACATCATACTTAAAAACTTTTGTTCAATGACTTTTGGACAAAATTAGTAACTATCTTTTTGGGTGAATACTTAAACATTTAAATAAAAAATACTATTGTTTTGCGTGAATACATAAAAAATGGGCTTTTCGTTTTGCAAGTGCATGAGTCTACTTCTAAGCTTAATCCTGGCGTAACTTCCGGTGTATCACGTAAAGTTTTTCATTTAGAGCCCTAATCAAAATTTTGTTTTTGTATGGAAGAAAAAAAAGCTACTTAATAAAAGTTCTGAAACTAAAGTTGTAGGAGTAACCTGGGGCCATACCGTCAACTGTTTTAAGCGATATTAGGAGATTGCGTAAAGTTGCGTGACGGCAAACCTAACGCCCGCCAAGAACGATCATTTTGCGCCCGCTTACATTCGCGCAATCACCTAAACTGAATCGTTTAAAACAGATGACGATACGCCCATGTAAATGATTTTTGGAATATTAAAAAACCATGACAATTCTCAGTGAAATGCCACCAAGAAAATGTTCCTACGTAAATCTCCAATCTCCGACCAAGTTTCCTAAAATAGGTATGTTGTTAGGATAAAAATTAAGAAAAAAAAAACATTCACAATATGTTTTATTTAAGATAAAAACCATCTAAGCATTTATGGTTACGTAAATGGACATTAACTTAAACAATATTTATTAAATTGAGTATTAGAATAATCTTTGGTAGGTATATATTTTCTTATCCTACTCTATTTATAAGTACATTATTTATATTGTTTGAAACGTTTTAAAATTACCTATTTACTACTTACTGTTTATTATAAATAAGAATATTTACATTATGTACACACAGCCTTAACCATTGTAATTATTTTAAATTATAATTATGTTGTGACGACTTAGAACAAACTTAATTCTAGAAATTACAGCCTAAAAACTTAAAACTCATTAATTTACTTTATTGAATATTAAGTTAAGAAATAAATGCATAATATGGCAGTTAAACTTAACAAAGAGTATTATTTTAACGTTAAAATACAGTACAGTCAGATAAAAAAGTTGCTAACTCCATATGATATTTTGCTGTATGCTTGTCATCCTTATTGATTTGAAATAAGGATCAAGTCATTTGACTATTTTATATCTGACCGTACATTTATAAAGTAATTATTCCCATCGATAATATTTAGGCACCTATATTCAAAATAATACTAGTTAGGTACGATGCAATTCTACAAGATACGAAATTGGATGACTTTACTTTGAATTATAGTTAATTATTCTATCCAATGTGACTGCTCCTATGAACATGTAGATAATACTTACAATAATTACTGTAATATAGGAACATTGTTCTAAAAGTACTTCTTTTGATTGTAACAGCAATTATAGTGCTTGAATTCAGCGTTAGCGGTTACATTATATTAGGCTTCATTATATTATTATATATTTTCGCGAAACTTGGCACTGGGACACTGCCGCTGATGCCTATTATTTTATTTTTACTGCTGCTCAGTTAATGATTTTGAGTAGAACAGTTTATAAAAGAGTGCATCTATACTCATGCAAAGTATTATTAACTTTAAGCTATATTGATATATGCACAAAAAAATTACGGTAGTTACTCAAAATAATTCCATAAGTTTAAACTTGTCACTAATGAGAAAAGTAACATTTTGTCCGAATGGAATAGAAATATTTGCTTTCTCACTACAACAATATAAGATCATTGCTCTCATCAGCTGATTGCATCAATAAGCGTTAGAATTTTATCTCACCACATCAGCTGAAGCAAGCAAGTCCCATCTCGACCCTGAACATCTGGTTAGCTCGTCCCACGTCTCTTACAGCAACGTCTAGCAGTGGCAGTCGGCCTGCCTTGTCTGTCTCGTATTCCAGCACTGTGCGTGCCCAGTTGGGACTCTTGTACTGTGGAAAGAAGATATTGTAAACTTTCAGAAATTGCAGGAAATAGATATTGCTACCATTATACATGTATTATTTTTTGAGGTAGGCAGAGAGGTACAGCGACCAGGGGTTTGACATTTCAGGAAATAGATGCCTACTGGACTTGCTTTTACCTGGCCACAGCGTAGATGCCAGGTGGACTAAAAACCTATACCTATTGGATAGAAACTGAGTCAACTGAGTGTAGAAAGATGAACTCAAGACCGATTATGGTCGTATGGAGATGCTTACGTCCAGCAGTGGTTTATTGGTATCTTATGATTTTATAGGATTTTAACGCATTGAGTAGGTATATAAAATGAAAAAGGTAGTTTTACCTGGCATTCGTCTAACAGAGCCTTGTACCGCAGCCGGTTGTTAGCCTTCGGCAATATCTCGGCATCATTGTAAGCCAGTAGTTTGATCCCGTGCCGGTAGTTGTTGGAGCGAGGGTCGAAGTAACCGATAGTGTTGCGACAGTGGAAGGTAATGTTTTGAACCGCTCGGGTTGACATCAATTGCAGATAGGTTAGTTGAGTATGGTCAGCTTTGTATGTGATCTGGAATGGGTTTGATACATTAGATTTGAGATAAAGTTTGTTAAAGGTGGTAGATGATAGAGCGGTTTCATTCGCTACAAATGAAAACCTACTATATTACAACTTATATTTAATTCTACTCAAACATTAGAGGTACCACTAGACTTTAAAACATGACTTCTTAACGTTCTCTGCGCACATTGACATTGAGTGTTGACCATGTTCTACTCTAGTAGACTAGGTAGGTATCTTACAGTCTTCCACTGTGTACTCACAGTCTACCGTCTACTGATGGCAATGTACTCAGTAGATAAAGTAATTTTCTGTGAGCATACTAACCGTGAATCCTTCTTCCATCTCGCTGAGCCATGCCTCGTGTTCCTTCCCTTTGTATGCTATATCCTGAGACTGCATGGGCTTGGGATAGATGCAGCTGCTGCCAGTTGTCATGTCGCAGTGTACTAGAATGGCGTCGTTCATATCTCCGCCGTTTGGGTCGATCCAGTATTGGCCTAGATAATGGAAGCATGGGATGATATTTGTACAATAATGTTAAAGCCGATAATACGTTGGTCATAGCTCGCTAAGCGTAGGCGAGTAGCAACGTGATGGCCAATTTGGCTTAGCTTGCCAGTGCTAGTCGTCGCTTGTCTAGCCTGACTGAGTGCAGTCCAAACACGGAATATGGCAGGGGGGGGAGGGGAAACGCCAACCTGTATACGACTCGTTTGGTGTGCTTTGCCACCACTCGAAATCGCTCGCCATGACCAGCACAAATCAAAGGCTCTCGCCTGCACCGAGTCCACATGTCGGTTTGGTCGGTTAGTTAGATCAAACTCGCGTTGGCTGGTGCTCGGCGAGGTATGGCCAACGTGTATTGGCAAATTGAGTAATGAGCAATAAAAATTGGTAATAACAAAAAAAATGTTTTATATAAATCATCCTATCATACTTATTTACCAAATTATGAAAAAACGGTATTATAAAAAAATATATGGTAGTTACACTACAATAAGCATGTCTGCCAAAACCACAGATGAGCAAAGCAACAAGTCAAGCAAGTTTGTTTGCAAGCCACAAATAAGATAGACCCTTCGTACCAAACCTTGACTTTGTTATTTTCTGTAAGGTGTCGGATTTATCATGAAAAATATACTACACAAGGGATTTGCAGACCTTCGCCTTTATTATCTCACATAGCCACCGGATGAATACTAAAAAGGCAGATAGTCTTTATAGCTTTACTCCTTTACGAGAAAGCGTGTCACTCAACCCAGACCCGGGTACGTTCTAAAACTGCGACCAGAACCACCGGAAGATGGGCAGCAGCTTCCTAATAGTACACGGTGAACGTACTGCGATCCCCAAGCCACCTGCCAAGCGTGGGGATTATGGCAACACCCTCTCTATGAGGGAGGCCTTGTCCAACAGTGGACGTTAATTGGCTGATGATGTGTGTGTGTGTGTGTGTGTCACTCAAACCTCGTATAAAAACTTTACGGCTGCTGTTTTATTTAAGCTTGGCAAAAAAAAACTACTTATGTGACCATTGTGTTGAATTTGAAATTGCCTGAGATCTAACTGAGGGAAGCACTAATTTACAAACACCATTTTTTTTTAATAATGTTTGGAAGGCATTTTATTGCCAGCTTCATGGCCTAGATATGGTTTGATTTCAATAAAAAATTATATCATAATAATCAGCGTATGACTGCTGGACATAGGCCTTTCCCAAGGCACACCACTCATTCCGATCTTTGGCACCTCTAGGCACTGCCATCGAATCTCAGGGTGTACGTAAGTACAGGGTATGGTACATTTGCTGATTCCTGGTCTCACCTCTAAAACACGTTTGCCCAAACAAAAATGGACAAACAACAACAAAAAAACCAATAACATTGGTTCTCTATCGATGGACACAAAAAGTCTTACCACTCTCAAAGTCCGGATGATGATGCTTGATGTCTCCGCAAGTCTTTGCTGGTGCATCTTGCGACCCGTCAGGTTTGAGGAACTTATTCAAGGATACTTTGAGCCTCTCGTATGCTTTCATGACGATGGCTTTGCGCTCAGAGGGAGGCATATCATCTTTGAAGAAGCGTGGAGGAAGCGAGTTCGGGTCGTCGCCTAGTGGGTCGGGGCCTTTAATGGAACCTACGAGGAAAAAAAATTGTTATAATTTTATAGGAATTGTTTGTAAAATAAGTGTTGGAACAATTTTGTTTTTATCTGAAATTTTGGAGAATCGTTTGTGGTTCTGGAATTTCCTATGCATTTACGAACTTTTGTCAACGACCAACATAAACATTAATTCTGAAGTTCTACCGACCTTGTTGTAACATGGCAGCGATAGCAGCAGCATCATAAGCCAACCCTTCGCCGGGCGGACCCGGGGGTCCCGGAGGGCCAGCTGGGCCCGAGGGGCCATGTCTGCCGGGCTCGCCGGCGGGGCCCCGACCACCGGATGGACCGGCAGGTCCTTGTGGCCCAGGGTTGCCGTCTCGGCCGGGAGGACCTAATGGAATTAAAAACGTTATAAGATCAGTTGTAAACTGTCAGCTATGACTGATATTGGTATCATATCTCTTTTCATCTCCTCTCTTCTCTTTGAATTTTGCGTCACGTTATATTTTAATTACACGCTTGCGCAACAGTTAAAACGCTCTTATAACCTCTCATAACTTTCGTTTTAGGTGAAGCAACAACATTTTAAAAACAGTTAAAATTCATCCAACTCAACAATAGCCACCAAACATAGTGCACCTTTCGAAATTTAAGTTGTTTTTCATACATCTTTGTGTACTGTACCTCTGGATCCAGGTTCGCCATCCTTGCCCGGCGGGCCGCTCTGGCCCGGGAGTCCTCTCTCCCCCTGCCGGCCCGGGGCCCCCAACATGCCCGGTAGTCCCGGGAATCCTGCGTGTCCCTTAGCGCCGTCCATGCCCGCCTCTCCTCGCTCTCCCTTGCCGCCGTCGAGTCCGGGTGGGCCCTGCTTGCCGGAGGGTCCTTGAGGCCCGTCTACGCCGGGCGGGCCTGTCTCACCGCGGGGCCCTCGTTCGCCAGCCGGACCGGATGGACCAGTGGGGCCAGATGGGCCCTGAGAAATATAAAAATAATTGAATGATTACTACAACTAGTTGAAACTATCTTGAAATAAGTATGGTTTCATTCAAAGCAAATGTATTGTTTTTCGTCTTTCAAAAAGCTTAACAAGTTCTATCTATGAGTTATGAACTAATTCTAAACAGAGAAAAAAACTCAAGCAGAGATATGCAGGATTTACCTGCATTCCAGGTGGTCCAGCCGGTCCCGAGGCACCAGTTTGTCCCGGAGGTCCCTTGTCTCCCGGGCGTCCAGAGATACCCGGTTGGCCCTGCTTGCCCGGACGTCCTTCAGGACCTGGCTCTCCCATCTGTCCAGGAGGTCCTTGCAGGCCGGGGCTGCCGATCGGTCCGGGTGCTCCATCTGCTCCCGGCTTGCCTGTGGCTCCACTTTCGCCCTAAAAACAATGAAGCCGAAAATCAGGTTGAGTGTCATGCCTTGGGAAAGGCCTACGTCCAGCAGTGGACTAGTATCGGCTGATGATGATGATGATAATGGCAGGCACTACTACTTATTTTGGACACGAATTGTACGTCAGCAAGTTTTCACTTTGGAACTTTCAAGAGAGAGACGAATTATTGTATTTTTTTCTTTTCTAAAGTACTTAAAAGTAATGTTACCTGAGCACCGCGAAGTCCTTGAGGTCCGGATGGTCCAGCCATTCCAGGCAAGCCACTCGGTCCCCGTTCCCCAGCTGGTCCAGGTGGCCCCTGCAATCCTTGCGGGCCAGTTTCACCCTCGCTGCCTCTCTCTCCCTTGCCTCCTTCAGGTCCCTGAGCCCCAGTGAGGCCCATAGGTCCAGAGGGTCCTGGCCTGCCAGAGTCACCGGTCGCGCCTTTAGCTCCAGTGACGCCGGGAGCACCGGCCGGGCCTGTGCTGCCTTGTGGACCCTGAGAAGTTAATCATAAATTTTTCGATTATCTTTTTTTAAGACCGACCAACAAGTACATATATTGTCCACCTGATAGGAAGCAGGTGCCGTGACTTATGTACACCTGCAGCATCAAGAGACGCGTGAGCCCTGAGAAGATATTGTGAACAGATTTACAAACTAATCTGAATCAGACGATTTTTAGGGTTCTGTAGCAAAACGAAATCCTAGTTTTTAGGGTTGTATTACTTTAGTAGTAGTATTTACTTTAGTAGTAGTGGTTAGTTGTATTTTTCTCTTCAGTTTGCTGCTCTATCTTTTTATTTTTTCTTATCGTTATGTGATTTTATCTACGATCAGTTATTTGCACTATTAATTAGTAGTTTTTAAGCAGATGTCTTGAGAGCAGGGCATGTCGTGTAAAGTGTGCTCTCCAGTGAGGACATATCCTTTTATGTATTTTCTTGATGACACTTTGGTCAATCACTGGGGATAACGCGCTTTCATTTTAGCCTTGTTCTTGTGTCTTTGTTCCGTGAGCTCAGCAGCTAAGGTATTGTAGGGTATCTGAGCAGAAAATAAAATAGAAAAAATAAATTACCGTTGGTCCGAGTTCGCCCGGTCTGCCCGGCAGGCCAGCGTGTCCCGCTTCACCCTTGTGTCCCTGTTCACCTCGAGCGCCCTTTGTTCCCGGAAGGCCGTTCAGGCCACGTAGACCCATCTCTCCAGGTACACCTTGGAAAAAGGAAAGATTACTAAGATTTATAATTTATTTTTAAATTTCAGGTAAGCAACAGTAAATCTGTTAAATACTTACACGTTGTTGTTACGATTTTACAGGCTGGTTGGCCAGCTAGGGCTACTAGGCCATTACTATCAAAAGAAAATAATGGCAAATGTCCTTACCTGGACTACCAGGCGATCCTTGTTGCCCCTTAGCTCCAGCATATCCTCTATCTCCTTTTAGCCCGGGCATGCCGGTTAAGCCCGGCGGTCCGGGAAGGCCCGGTGAGCCTTGCATGCCGGGTTGCCCTCGTTCGCCAGATGACCCAGGGGCCCCTGATTCACCGGGAATACCGGGTGAGCCGGGTTCACCTCGCTCAGCAGGCTCGCCGGGAGGGCCCACGGGACCCACTGGGCCTTGTGGCCCTTGGTCACCTTGACGACCTGGTAAACGATAAATTAAATAATTAATTAGTTATAAGAACACCTTAAAAAACCTTGGCAAATGCAAAAATAAAGCAAATGAATTAATTAATGAAATTATGCATCATAACAACTAGCAATGCAATGTTTCCTTAACATTTACATACACTTATTTTTGCCATTGCACTTAAGCGTGCAAGAAGTTTTCATCATCATCATCATCAGCCAGTAAACGTCCACTGCTGAACATAGATCCCTCTTCTAAAGAGGGTGTTGCCAAAATCCCCACGCTTTGGTAGGCGGCGAGGTCACATCACAACATTGACTGTTTGACCTCAAGCTGAGATTGAAATTGCTCCACTGACAATAGATTAAATATAATTACCTGGAGGACCATCATTGCCAGTTGGGCCAGCCGCGCCCCTCTCACCCTTTTCTCCTGGAGTTCCCGACAAACCTCTTGAACCCGGCATACCCATTGCTCCCATTGGGCCTGGGTGACCTTTGCTGCCTCTTTGACCTTCCGGACCCTGTAAAGTTTATTATAGCTGATAGGTACTGCATAGAGTTTTTTTTTTCTTATTATTTTACTCCTCGCTCTACGCATTTTGGGAAGGTACTCTAAAATCACCATGAAAAAAATTACATTCACCATACTAATAATACCTTTTTAACTTTCTAGTTATGCATATTTATTACTAACACCTTAGTAAAAAAGTTTTCTTACT
Organism: Agriopis leucophaearia; assembly: GCA_949125355.1. Lineage (NCBI taxonomy): Eukaryota > Metazoa > Arthropoda > Insecta > Lepidoptera > Geometridae > Agriopis > Agriopis leucophaearia. Next base: position 15,147,230 of record OX421269.1, read on the forward strand.
GGGGGTCCATCAGGCCCCTGTGCTCCTCCTTCACCCTTCTCTCCCGGCGTGCCAGCGAGACCCGGAGCCCCACGCTCTCCTGGGAAGCCCCTCTCTCCGCGCGGACCTGATGGTCCCGGTGGTCCAGCTGGTCCCGCCACACCAGGTTCACCTTCTTTACCGGGGGAACCGGGCAGGCCAGCTGCTCCCGGCATACCCTAGATGGAAATAGATGTTTAAATTATTGCACGGATTAAACAATATTAACACAGTTTTTTTACAAAAATAATTACTTACAAAATATAGACTTCGGCAACATTTATTATATCGAATCAAAATCTTACATGACCATACACAAAATTCATTTGCGGGAAGTTATTACCAAGGCCAATGAAAAACAATGTTTGTTGAAATGTAGGTAAAGTCTCCAAAAATTATATAAAATCATATTGTACCAATCTTACTTCAAAATTGTCGAAGATTACTTACAGGAAAGCCAGTAGGTCCAGCGGGACCAGAGGGCCCCCGCTCACCCGAGGATCCGGGCAAGCCCTGCGCACCCTGCACACCCGGGTTGCCGTCTCGCCCCGCGTCTCCCTTCGGCCCGTGGGGCCCCGCCTGGCCTGACTCGCCGTCTTTACCAGGTTCACCCTGTTATATGGATACATATAATCAAATAAACAAACATTAATTTGCGGGGAAACCATTGCACGATGATGGGCAATTTCTAGTTTTTCGCATGCTTAGTTGATAGCCACTTGAATTTTTTAAATCGTCTTTAACACTATAATTTGAAATTTTTGAAAGTTTCACTTGGGAACCTATTTCAATTTTAGACAGCATCATAATTAAACAAATTTTCATACAGCATTAGATGAGCTGTGGTCAAACGCGTAGCTTTTCAATTTACAAACATTAAAAAACATTAAAATTCTTGACAAGAAGAAAGTTTTTGAACTCACTTGCAACCCCCGTTCTCCAGGGCTACCCATCAATCCCGGCGGTCCTTGCAATCCTTGAGATCCTTGTTCACCTGGTCTGCCATCAGCTCCAGGTATGCCCCTCTCTCCTTGAGGGCCAGTCTTCCCGGGCATTCCCGGCCTGCCGACCGGGCCTCTACCGCCCTGTAACCCTTGCGGCCCGGGTCTGCCAGGGTCACCGAAACTTCCTTTAGAGCCAGGTAGGCCTACGCCTCCTCGTTCACCAGGTTGCCCTTTAGATCCAATGGGCCCGTCAGAGCCGGGAAGGCCTCTCATGCCTTGTAGACCTCTCTCGCCCTGAGGCCCGATGTTTCCAGCAGGTCCTCTGAGGCCTCTCTTTCCTCGCTTGCCTTCGGGTCCAACACTGCCGGGGAGGCCGCGTGGGCCAGGGGCACCGCTTTCTCCTCGAATGCCTGAATCGCCTTTTGTACCTCTTTCACCAGGTGCACCCTATTTAAAAAGAGTATGTCAGAAAAGATAGTAGTTGAAATACGGCCACCATATATAAGCCATTATTTCTTTTAGTCCCATATTTATTATGTACTTATACTGTACATTTTATAACACCATAACGTGTACGTATTTAACTGCAGTTTCATGACCTACACACAGTCGGAGTTATATTAGAAACTTGATATTATGGAATTGAAATATTTATTTGTACATCGAAATTGGTGGTTGCTTGTTGAGTGTGGCCTCTTTATATGCATAAATTGATGGAAAAGTTGGTGTATATTTACCGGCATGCCTTTCGATCCAGGTAAACCAGGATCTCCAGCAACTCCCGGCGTGCCTCTAGGACCCGGGAACCCTTGAGGTCCTGACGGGCCCGATGCACCTTGCACGCCCTTCTCGCCTGGAGTACCATCTCGCCCAGCCAACCCAGGGGCTCCAACATCACCTGGGGTTCCCGGCCGTCCTGCTTCACCCCGGGGACCTTGCAAGCCTTGAGAACCTTTGGGACCCGAAGCACCAGATTCGCCTTTCAGTCCTGGACTTCCGGGGAAACCTGGACTACCAGGTTTTCCGATATTACCCTGAAAACAATAAAAAATTATATAGCACAAACTAGATTAATTCAAATATTTCCTTTTAGTGTCATGGTTTCATGGTTGGTATTTATTGGTATTGGTGACTTACCAATAATCCTGGAGGTCCTTGTGCACCATCAGCTCCTCGAATTCCAGGAGGTCCAGACGGACCCTCCCGACCTCTTTCGCCTCTAGGGCCAACTGGCCCCTGATGACAATAATAAAAGTATTAACACTTGTATCCTGTTCTAAAATTGCAAATCTCATTGTCCGAAAGACCAACAAAAAGACGTTTAAGAAAAAACCTACAATAGGTCCAGTAGGCCCCATCTGTCCAGGCAAGCCAGTGGGTCCTTTCTCTCCCATGGGCCCCTGGTCACCCTTGCTGCCATCCTTGCCGTCGAACCCACGATGACCCTTGAGCCCCTGTATGCCGGGCATGCCAGGGGTTCCTCGGGCCCCAGGCTGACCAGCCGCGCCGGATGGACCTGGCTCGCCGTCTTCACCAGGTGAACCCTGGAAAATAATTAATGTTGCAACAACTTTTTTCGCTGAATAATAATTGATAAACATTAAACATAACTAAAAAAACGAGTTCAAAATGATTAAATACGCAATTTCGTTTACTGAATGACATATTTTTGTCAGTTATTTTGATTTCAAAACCAAACTACTAAACCGATTTTGATGAAATTTAACCTATCTCTAAAGTATGGCATCCCAAAGAAAAAAGGAATCATCAAATCAATTCATAATTGGCAGAAAATCGGTGAGTATACATAAAAATACAGTGGAACATAGAACCTCCGCAACAGGAAAAACTGTAAGCCATTCCACTACTTACAAGTAGTGGAATGGCTTATAATGGCCTACACTACATCGCAGCATGATGGATTAAATCAAACGGTGGTAAACTTCCACATATTTATAAATATAATGACATGTTGTCTATTCTTTGCATTTTGTTCAAAAGGCTCTAAAAGCAGTCATCTATGTTGTATGATATAATTTTAAGAGTATAGTAAATTTTTTTTACATCTTTGCCGGGTAAGCCTTGAGATCCCCTTTCGCCTGGAGGTCCCTGCAGTCCTGGCAGGCCAGGCTCGCCCGGCTCTCCCCTTGGCCCTTGGAAACCTTGCGGCCCAGGTGGGCCCTGTGGTCCTGACAATACAAAATGACGTTTCAGTATATATTCTTTTGAATCCATTTTTAGTTTGGTAAAGAGAGATATTTTGGCTATTCATTAGATGATGCATGTTTTTATAAGTACGTATAATCATTATTATGACACTCACTACATAATCTACTTACGCTAAAACATCGTTTATGATCCAATGAAAATAAAACAAGGTCTGGCATTCCGGGAGTGACACATGCCTACGTCACTTATATTAAACATCGATGACGTAGGCTTGTGTCACCCATGTAACCTTTGCGTCTCGGAATGTCATATCTGGTTCTGGCGGGTTTACCCCTCCGAATCTAGATAGCAGTGATCACTTTATTCGCAATGTTGGAAAATAATCTGACATATTTAATCGCGCATGGTAACCAGTGACCACTTTATTCGCAATGTTGGAAAATAATCTGATACATGTAATCGCCATTTAACGTGTTGGCTACAGTATTTTTAATCGGTACTGAAAAGCACTTATTATGTGGTCTATTCTCGGCTCAGGTTTTTTTATAGCTGCCATAACATTGTAAAAAGCTGAAAGAAGAAATTTTCTTTAAATATTTCACTGTAGCATAATTATTGACCACCAGCTACAATACATTTAGATAAATAGGTACCTTTCACTTGACTCGACGCCTGACCATGTTACAATGGCCGTGGTCACAAGGCAAGTTGGCGGTCAAACGCAAGCCTATTCCAAAAATAATAAAAATTACCTTGTATTCCTCTAATGCCAGGTGAGCCGACGGAAGCCGACATGTACTGGTAGGGGTCGAAAGCTGGTCCTTTGTCGCCGCCTGACGTACCAGCCAGCTGGGCCAAGTACGAGTTTACCTAGGATGAATATTGTTAATAGGCGTAATTCAAGTAGTATTGAAATATTTTTAATTTTTATCAGCTATCGTTTAACAAGTCATAGTCACAGTTTAGAGTCAAGCAATGTAATTCACGGTCAAGTCATGTGCATTTACCAATGTCAAGACACTGGCTAAATGCACAAAACTTGCGACGTCAAATCCTCGTAAGGGGAATAAATTTAAAAAAAAGGTACTCTCTCCTCCCTCACTATCGATGGCAAAATTGCCCCAATACTCAACGGGACAGTAGTCAAGAAAAAAAAGACACACAAACCTAAAATCTCACAAGGGATTGTGTTAGTAATCGAATTATCTAGATTCTTCAATCACTAGTAGCGATTGTGTAAGATTGTCTTTGTAGAGGTAGGACTTACGTCAGGTATCGGTCCTATACCTCCAGGGACGCCAGGGGCCCCAGGTACCCCGTTAACGCCAGGAACACCAGGCGGGCCGGAAGGTCCCTCGTCTCCGGGGGGACCTTGGACCCCGTTGATTGGGGTGTTTGGCTGGGCTCCTACATTATACACTGGACGGCTGGGTGCTGGTGCTGAAGATAATGATTATATGTAATTAACACTGAATGATATTATTGGGAGCGATGGTGGCCGACCAGTAGCATATGCGCTTTACAATCTGACGGCACCCAGTTCAATCCTCAGCGCTGCACCAATGATCTATTGAATACTAAACAAATTATTTGCAGTTTCGATGTCATCGCTCACAAACGGTGAAGAAAAACATCGTGAAGAAACCGGTACCTCCAAAAACCTCAAAAGCTCAAAGACAAATGACATTTACCAACATGCACTGGGCCAGCATGGTTGATTAGAACACATCCTCTCTCTGTGAGAGAAGGCCTTTGTCCCAGCAGTAAGAACAGGATGGGCTGATAATGATTAGATATTTTTTTTAGCATCTCACAATGTATTATGAAAAGCTAAGAGGTATTAATGAATCTGCAAACGTATAGAGTAGGATGCCCTGCTTTTCGATGGAGTGAACTTATACGGAAAGCCGTTCGGTTTCAGTAACTGAAAACGAAAAGCCAAGGATCGAACTAAGTGACGTGCCTATGGAAAAAGGCACTCAGCAGTCGACTGATGTAGACTGCTAGTGCATCAATGAAAAATTTCTTTAATTATCGATAGAAATTTTAAATCAAAAGTCCTGTCCGTACCAGTAATACATGCAGGCAGTATGGAGCAGTTAACGCGTCCAGCGAAGCACTGACAGAGCGTGCAGTTGTCCCGCTTCCAGCTTTCGCCCTCGCCCCATGTGCGTCCGATGTCCATGCACCGGGCGGCTGGCACTGTGGGTATATATAGGAAAAATCGTGTTTAACCAGCTGGATGACTGCAATAAATACCACTTATAGTCGCAATCGTACTAATCAGATGACCCACAATCGAAAATTCACCATATTTATGGGGTTATTTGTAGTGTGTTATTATGACTCAATTTCCCCATCTGTTTGTGGTGTTTAAATAATGATTGCGAATATAATTTTAGAATGATAACAACAGTCACAGATAAGAGGAACTAGCCGACTGGGTACTGAGCTATGAGCATCGCAGACCGGATTTAGTGATTTCGAATTATTTTTATGAATTGGTGGCGTTTTGTCATGATAGCCAGGTATTTTACCCAGTGTTGTAGTAAGTAGATATGGTGCTAAATAATTATCAATTCTAATTTTTATGTTCATTTTGTTAAATTATCAAACCACTAACTGGTTTAAATTGAAGAACATGCGTGCAACAATGAATAGAATTATTTTAGCACGAACAAATTGGACCATCAACACAAATAGAGATAAAGGCGTGTCGTATATAATTATATGAAGTCACCACTTAAAATTCTAGATGTCCTAGAGAATGGCCTTATTATGCTGACTTAACAAGACAAAATGAGACAAATCGAGATTAGCACCACATTACACTTATTTATTTCCATATTGTAGACCGAATAGTTTTTATAATATAGCTACGCCCCGCAGTTTCACTCTTGTGGATACCCTCGATAAAAGCAGCCTAAGTTACTATTACTCCTAGCATCTGCCAGTGAAAGTACCGTCAAAATCGGTCCAGGCGTTTTGGAGTCCATATAATATACATATATATTGATTTATATATATATTGGTACTTAAATAGCTTACCTCTAGATGTAGACACTGGAGGTGGCAAAGTAGGCCTTCGGTAAACCGTTGATTCTAGAAAATGGGAAATAATCATAAGACACTTTCATTGCTTTTGAATTAGAACATACCAATAGTAACCATCCATCCATCACCGAGTAACTAACATGATCGTAAGCCAGAAAACGTTGACTGCTGGACACATGCCCTCAGAACTCCACACTGAACGACAGCCTCCCACCTGCATTCAATGGAAGCCCACGACTCTCATGATATCGTCGGTCCATCTAATGGGAAACCTACCTATGCTGCGCCTTCCGGTTCGTGTTCTACACTGAAGAACTTTTCTTCCCTATTGGTTATCGGTTCTTCGAGTGATGGTGTCTACCCATTGCCACTTCAACTTGCAAATTTTTATAGCTATGTCGATGACTCTGGTTCTTCGGCGAATATCCACGTTCCGGATTTTACCGAGAAACTCCGAGCATAGCTGTTACCATTGCCCGCTGTGTGATTGAGTTTTTACAAAAGGCCAGCAGCTATCACCATGTCTCAGTATCACATCTTATCATAATAACATATGATGACAGATGACAACATGGGGTTCTTCAAATGGGCTGTTAACATAGTCTTTAACGTATTTAATTATACTCTTGGTGTTACCATACGGGACGGTAATAGGTTATCATCATGCGTCCCGTTAGATTATTTGCCACCAATGGCATTAAAAAAATCGTTATATTAAATTTCGGTACAAAAATGTTTGTATTTACCTGTTGATTGCTGTCCCCGGTAGTCCCTTTCTGCTATCACGGCTGCAAAGTATAAAACAATATTTAGGCAACAAAAAATATTGAATACCTTTACCTACTACCTAGGAACTCCTAGAACATGGCTAAGACTGACCTTATTAGAAACTTGGCTTTTAGTGTCCTGTTGCAGAAACTTATAATAAAAGTAATGGCGTTACCAATTGTTCCATTCAAACGAATCTTGCTATTAGTTAAAATCAAAGATTGAACCTACTAATCATTAGCATACCATTGCTGAGTTTGCGTCAAGGGTTCAAAATAATTAAAACTAGTATACCTAACACCTGAGGGCCTTATTGCTATTAATGACCTCTTCCAGGTAACCTTAGAAACCCTACCTTACCAACTTTACCTTTTTTCGTAATGTCAAATAGTCTTATCTTAATAATTACTTAATGGTTTTAGAATGAAGACGAAGACGACGTCTTCAACCCGGCGGAGATATTGTGGAATGTGTTACCGTTTTCATCTTCAAAGGGGTTGTAGTCGTCATAGCTAACGAGGTCCGGATCCTGCGCCTGAGGCAGCTCATGCACGTCTGCCCGCATCTCCAGCTCCTTCCCCACAATCGCCAGCGGCAGCGCCAGCGCGCACCACACCACCAGCCGCCACCACATGCCTGCTGGACATATGAAAAAAGAATAAAGGCTAAAAACTAAAACCCAACAGCGAAAAAATTAAAAACCGGCCAAGTGCGAGTCGGGCTTGCGCACTGATGGCTCTGTACCACCACATAAATTGTTAACTATACTAAAGTACAAAAAGTAGTGCAAAAAGACAACATCACGCTTAGGCGATCATCCCATCCAAGTACTTATCTTTGGTGAACAGAAATTTGTCACCGATTCGCACTTGCCCAGTTTTTTTTTTGTTACCCGGAATGCCATGGGCGGAAAGAATGCAAAAACGTGCTATACGGAACACGACGAACACGGGTTACCGGAATGTGTGTAGTGTGTACTAAGCCGACACGTAAATGGCTGGATGACGTTTAGAAGAACCATCATCTGAAGAATGCAGCATGGGGTCACAAAAAGTTTAGCCTACTAACCTCCAAACTTCCGTATGAAGATGGCACTTGAAGTTATTTTTTTTTATATATTAATAAAAATGTACCGAGAACCAGTTGTCTGGATAAATCTAACATAGGTTTTAAGACAACTTACTAATTCAAAATGTAACGTACTATGAGTTTTAAATAAATTAAAAAAAAAAATAAAAAAAAAAAATAGGCTGATTTTTAACTGCTATCTGGCCTGATGTTAAGCGATGTTGCAGTCAACGATGGAGACGCTTTCCTAGAAGAAACCGATTCACTCATGATTTGAAGACACCCCAGATTTTAATTAACTATTGGGAACATCCATTCAGGCAGCGCATTCCACAGACTAGCAGTTCGCACAATAAAAGTGGAATCAAAGCGCTTCGTACGGGTTTTGGGAATATCAACTGTATATCGTGCCCACTCTGGCAGTCTGATAAAAAAATGGGCAGGAGGGAATTAGATCATGCAGATCCGATTATATTTACCTACCACTCTCTGAAATGTATACGATAAAAAACCAGATAGACTAGCAACTTTCCGCTGATGTTCAAGAAGTTTAGTCTAAACTGCGGATTATTATTCTTCCCTTGAGTCCCATGAACAAAATCCTGACTCCAACTTTGGCTGAGTAGCCAGCCCTAGTAAATACATATCAAAGTTTTTAGGTTCGTAAAATATTTTCATCTTCGTAACACTCCAATATTTCCATATAAAAGACATCAACGAGCAAAAATCATTTTTACGACATCATTTTGTATTTCCGAATACTACTTTGTGTGCTGAAAAATTATTCACAGACTCGCTGTATAACTTTCGATGAAGACAAATGGGGACAACCAGACGCTTAAATTCCATCAATAACTGCGGCATCTATCAATGAATGTTCAATTAATTCACGGAATCAGTTCGCATCACATTAATGGTTCTAGCCTACATTAACATCTTCCACAAGGTTACCCGGCAAGAACCAATAAACTAAATAGGTACGCACTTACGTCCCACTGACCCCTTCGCCGAACATCTATCTATATGAAGTTGACAATATCAATTGGACACAATAATTAATTTTAGCAGTGCAGTGGCGTGAATGGACCTATTTGGTCGTTTAGTTAAATCTATTAGGTCGATGAACACTTTCGCTTCGAGTCGAAAAACTTTATTGATTTGTTCTAAATGGCTATTCAGCCTGTCTTTGATTCAAGAATATTTATAAGTTCATATGGTTATGACGTCGTAGCATGTTAATCACGCGATATGATGGCATATTGTGAATTGATTGTCCATGTAAATGCTGACTTGAAACAACTTATAACGACTATGAGGTATCTTTTATGATAACCTTTACCTGCGGTGAGCCTTAAAAATAGGTTGTAAGAAGTATTGAACCCAGACCGAATAATTAAAAGGAAGCATCAAGCAGCTCGCAGCATGGACCCGGGTGTGTCCTAAAACTGCGACCAGAACCACCAGAGGATGGGCAGCAGCATCCTCCAAATTTTATGGTGAACGCTCTGCGATCCCCAAGCCGTCTGCCAAGCGTGGAGATTATGCGTGCCCCCAGTCCCCGGCAGTTCCACTATCCCTGGCCAAGGTAGCTGGCCAGGTAACGGTGGAGCAGGGGGTGCTAAGAATCTCCGGCAGTTGCCCCGCTACCACCCCCCACGAAATTTGGCCATGGCAACACACAATATCCGCACGTTAAGGACTGACGAGAAGATTATCTAGCTGGAGGAAGAATTGAGCAAAATACGTTGGGACATCATGGGACTATCTGAAATCCGAAGAGAGGGACAGGATACGATAGTTCTAGATTCCGGTAACATGCTCTTCTTCCGGGAAGGAGAACGAAAGTCCCAGGGTGGTGTAGGTTTTCTCGTCCGCAGGTCACTCATCAACAACGCGGTTAAGGTCGATAGTGTGTCGAGCAGGGTAGCATACCTTATACTCAGAATAACCGATCGTTATTCGCTGAAGGTCATACAGGTATATGCGCCGACCTCGACATTCCCTGACGATGAAGTAGAGGCGTTGTATGAGGAGATATCTGAAGCCATACATACCTCCGAAACATACTTCACCGTTGTTATGGGTGACTTCAACGCAAAGGTGGGCACGCGGAATGTCGATGAGTTAAGAGTGGGGTCATATGGGTATGGACAGCGGAATCCGAGGGGCCAGCGCCTGGTCGACTTCATGGAGAGGGAGGAACTCTATTTGATGAACTCCTTTTTCCAGAAGCGACCTTCCAGAAAGTGGACGTGGATGAGCCCCGATGGATCGACCAAAAATGAGATCGACTTCATCATGACGACCAAGAGGCAAATATTCAATGATGTCTCCGTGATCAGCAAGGTGAAAACCGGTAGCGATCACCGAATTGTCAGAGGCACATTGAATATCAACATCAAGCTCGAGAGGTCTCGTCTGGTGAAGTCCACGCTCCGTCCTAGTCATGCTCAAATCCAAAACCCCAAAGATTTCCAACTCGAACTGCATAATCGCTTCCAGGGCCTAGCCGAATGCGGAACTGTGGATGAATTAAACAATGGGCTGGTGGAAACTGTCCAAGCAGTGGGGTCCAAGTTCTTTAAGACCCCACGCCGAAAAAGACCTCAGAAGCTCTCAGACGAAACCATTAAGTTAATGGAAGACCGGGCTGAGAGAGACTGCAATCTTCAGCTGATATGTCGGAATATGGCAAACTTAATAGACGAATCTCGAAATCGGTGCGACATGATCTGCGTTCCTATAATACAAGATGTATTAGGGACGCAATTGAGCGGAACCAGGGCTCAAAAGTGTTCGCGAAGAATTCGTCTATTGGGAAAAGCCAAATGACGAAGCTGAAGATCGAGGATGGCAGTATCATTTCATCAAAGCCGGAGATTCTGAGAGAGCTCGAGAGGTTTTACGGACAGTTGTACACCTCAACACGACAGCCTATTGTCAGCGCAGCTCAGGACAAGAGAGCTAAACTGACCCGACACTACACTGAGGACTTCCCAGACATCAGCTTGTACGAGATTAGAATGGGCTCTGAAACAGCTTAAGAACAACAAGGCGCCGGGTGATGACGGAATCACGACAGAACTTCTGAGAGCGGGTGGAAAACCGGTACTTTTGGTCCTCCAGAAGTTGTTTAATTCCGTCTTACTCGAAGGTACTACGCCTGAACCATGGAATAGGAGTGTGGTGGTGCTCTTCTTCAAAAAAGGTGATAACACCTTGTTGAAGAATTATAGGCCCATCTCACTCCTGAGCCATGTGTACAAGTTGTTCTCAAGAGTAATTACGAACCGTCTCGAAAGCAGCTTTGATGACTTCCAGCCCCCCGAACAAGCCGGTTTCTGTAAAGGCTGGAGCACCACAGACCACATACATACGCTCCGCCAGATTATACAGAAGACTGAGGAGTATAATCGGCCATTATGTCTAGCGTTTGTGGACTATGAAAAAGCCTTCGATTTTATCGAGACCTGGGCAGTGTTGCAGTCCCTCCAGTGTTGTCATATCGACTATAGGTATATCGAAGTGCTGAAGTGTTTGTATAGAAACGCCACCATGTCGATCCGATTACAGGACGAGAGCACGGAACCAATCCAATTGCAGAAAGGCGTGAGACAGGGAGATGTTATCTCTCCGAAACTGTTTACTAACGCATTGGAGGACGTTTTCAAGCTCTTGGACTAGAACGGATTTGGCATCAACATCAATGGCGAATACATCACTCACCTTCGTTTTGCCGACGATATAGTCATCATGGCAGAGTCGTTGGAGGACCTTAATACAATGCTTAGCGACCTCAGTAGCCTTTCCCAACAGGTGGGTCTTAAAATGAACATGGACAAGAGAAAAGTCATGTCCAATGTCCATGTTGTACCCGTACCGGTAATCGTTGGGAACGATACTCTCGAAGTTGTTGACCATTACACCTATCTTGGACAGATTGTTCAGTTAGGTAAGTCCAACTTAGGCAAAGAGGTCGCCCGAAGAATCCAACTAGGATGGGCAGCGTTCGGAAAATTGCGTGACATCTTTCGTCCAAGATACCACAGTGCCTGAAGACAAAGGTATTTGACCAGTGTGTGTTGCCAGTGATGACATATGGTATTGAGACGTGGTCTTTAACTGTTGGCCTTTTGGAAAAACTCAGAGTCACACAACGGGCAATGGAGAGAGCTATGCTCGGAGTTTCTTTGCGCGATAAAATCCGAAACGTAGATATTCGCCAAAGAACCAGTCATTAAAATCTATTAACATAGCTATTAAAATCTGCAAGTTGAAGTGGCAATGGGCAGGCCACATCGCTCGAAGAACTGTTAACCGATGGGGAAGAAAGGTTCTTGAGTGGAGACCGCAAACCGGAAGACGCAGCGTAGGTAGGCCTCCCACTAGATGGACTGACGACATTGTGAGAGTCGCGGGCATCCAGTGGATGCAGATGGCAGGATGTCGTTCAGTGTGGAGGTTAAAAGGGGAGGCCTATGTTCAGCAGTGGACGTCTTCTGGCTGATGATGATGATGATGATCAAGCAGCTCGTTTTCTTGTTTGTCATCTCAGACATAAAACGGAATGGAGACGAGATGACTACAAATAAATAATATTAATACATATCTGGGACATTTTTGCACAGACGGTCATCTGACCCCAAACTAAGCAAAGCTTGTAATATGGCTGCCAGAGACTGATATACGTATGTACATTTTTTTTTAATACATACTTAAATAGATATTAACACCCAGACATAGAACAAACACAAATGTACGTTACATAAATGTTTGTCCTAGGTGGGAATCGAATCCACACCCGCAAGCGCAGAAGGTAGTTTCACTACCAACTGAGCCACAGGGGCAGTCAACTACATATTGTATACCTACCGCGTGACACACTCATAGATTTAATTTTTAGGTCTGTGGACGCACTAAAAAATTCTGTCTAAAACCGTTCCTACAAAATAAAATGCTTACTCGTATGTGTTCTACTGAACGAAAAACGTTTAAAGTATTTTTATTTGTTGTTTCATAATTTCTGTAAATCTAATTAGTACATGATTAAAGTTAACTACGTTTAGGTACAGTACATATATTCTGAATTTAAAAGCTTCAATATTCGTGCTTACTTACCTAATCTTAAGTTTTATCTAATTAGTAACCTACCAAACATAGCATAAAAACTATAAATAGTGAATGGTAAATACCATATTTCTAAACCACAACAAAAATGCAGATTCATATTTTGATAACTTTGAAAGTGTGGTAATTCAATTGAAGAGAAAGTGATCAGAATTTAGGTACTGTTTTCGCTCCGTTTTTTTACAATCTTATATGCAACTATCAGACGCATTCTTTCAGGGACCGCACTTTAATGTTATAAATGCGAAAGCTTACGTTAGTCCAGACTTAACTTCATAGAACTGATTTGAAACTGAGTTGGCGATCAAACGCAACCTAACCTAATCCTTAAAAAATTGTATGTAGACAGCTTATTGCCTGGAACTTTGAGTATATATTTATCTACTGAATGTATAGTCGTAGCCCTGGAATAACACATAAGGTACTTTTCATCCCGAAAACCCCTGGTTTCTGTATACGAGTATAACGGGTAAAACTGCGAAATCCTATCACAGCAACAAAAAACAAACCAAACTAACGAGCACATACTTTTAGTTAAAACAATTTCTCAGGAGTATACATTTGTAATGAAACTATACAAACGAACTAAATTGTCGCAGAGAAAGGGCGTCAAATGCAGGACATAGTCCAATTAGTGCCACTGAGACACTAACGCGTGCCACTGACCGAGACATGGATGCACGCGGGCTAGTGTGCATGTGCAACTGCAACTCATGACAACATTGAATGAGATCATTGCCACAATGGGGATCGAAGGAGTGCACCACACCCTTCGGACTCTGGGACCGAGGAAAAGAATAAAGTAATACGTACGGCAATAATTAAATATCAATATAAAAAACCGATTTCATTAAAATGACATAACTGAACCAAATGAGAACAAATTTGAAATGAAACCACACTGGAAGCACCAGCTTTCAAATAAAAAAAGAATCATCAAAATCGGTTCACCCAGTCAAAAGTTCTGAGGTAACAAACTTTAAAAAAAAAACAGTCGAATTGAGATCCTCCTCCTTTTTAAAAGTCATTTATTTACTAAATAAATAAAATAAATATCTGGGACATTATTGCACACATGGTCATCTAACCCCAAACTAAGCAAAGCTTGTAATATGGCTGCCAGAGACTGATATACATACATATATATTTTTAAATACATACTTAAATAGATATTAACACCCAGACATAGAACAAACACAACGACAAAATAACGACAATGTGATAAAAAAAAAACTTTAATTGCATCATTGTATTTTTGAAAAATCAATATTTCTAGCCAGGAATATAACCTTTTGATTAAAAAAAAAACACTGTTATTACACCATTCGATAGTGTCGCTAGCAAAGAATATTGTCGTAGATCGGTAATAAGGATCGAATTCTGGGTTGTAATGACAGCTCATTTGTAACAAATAACTTTTTATTTTTCTTATGTTATTTATTAAATTACGCAGCAAATTACAAACAATAGTTTTATTCAACTTTTTTATGTTATTGTAGCTGTCAGACGTAAAAAACCTGAATCAAGTACCTATATGAGAGAGTTTTGGCGTCAACATGAAAAAAAATGTCGGGTCGTATTATTTCCATAAACTTGTGTATTTTCGAGTGTTAATGTGTAATAATGGTGGATTCATATTTATTACGTATTCGTGAACGTGCTCGAGTGCAGGATTCTCTTTGCAGGCAACTGATATAAATAGGCGAAATATGTCTTTTCGAGTTATTTCCAAATTCCATAGAAACCATGACCTTTATGACCTTCACATGACCATGACTTTGCTTGACTCTGACTGTAACTATGACTTGTTAGACTATATTTAAGTAAACTTGAAAAACACAATACTCGGCACTGGCAAATGCGCATGAAGTGCGATGCCAAATCTAATAGACAATTTTTAGAAATTTGTTAGCCTGAAATTCATAAAAACGCATTTTCTGTGGAAAAAACTAATAGGAAGTAAGTCTAAACGCAACCGTAATTCTTCTTTGTTAAAATGAGCTAAAATTTTAACTATCACAATGAAAACATCAATATTTATGACGTTATTATAGCTTAAAATATTTCAAATTCCGGGGCAAGAAGAACAGCGAAATACAAGATACTTATAGAACTAAGTACCTATAAGCTGGAAAAGTTTCATAACATAGTCATAAAAGAGCACTCTACTATCGTTCTCCCTAAGGATTTGAGGATTTATGTTTTGTCATCGTATAATCTACTGGTTGGTATATTCCATAGTTTTTTGGCAAATAACTAAACATGGAACGCTGTATATCTGGGAAAGTTTAGTAATAGCAGCGTCTTATCTGAAATAAAACGCATATTCAAATACTTACCTAACTGGAAGCTTTATATTAAGTGTAAGCTTCCAGTTACGGTCAAGTTATTTAATAGCAGCGTTTTACCTGAAATAAAACGCATATTAAAATACTTACCTAACTGGAAGCATACACTTAATATAAAGCTTCCAGTTACGGTCAAGTTATTTAATAGCAGCGTTTTACCTGAAATAAAACGCATATTAAAATACTTACCTAACTGGAAGCTTTATGTCAGTGTAAGCTTCCAGTTACGGTCAAGTTATTTAATAGCAGCGTTTTACCTGAAATAAAACGCATATTAAAATACTTACCTAACTGGAAGCTTACACTTAATATAAAGCTTCCAGTTACGGTATTTAATTTTTACTTTAGTATAGTCTGTCTGATGACCGATGGGGAAGAAAGGTTCTTGAGTGGAAACCACGAATTGGAAGACGCAGCGTAGGTAGGCCTCCCACTAGATGGACCGACGACATTGTGAGAGTTGCGGGCATCCAGTGGATGCAGATGGCAGGATGTCGTTCAGTGTGGAGGTTATAGGGGGAGGCCTATGTTCAGCAGTGGACGCAATCTGGTTGATGATGTTTATAATGATAGTCTGTAGACTACACTAAACTATAATGTACTTAGTTATTTTCAAAGCACTCACATCTTTGCCGATTGTTGCACTAGTTATTAAGCTGTTTTGTCGTGTCTTGTGTATGTAATTTGCAGTGTGGACAATAAAGAGTTTATATATCTATCTTTGATTAGTTCGTGAGATATTATTTAAAACCATTTTCGGAGTTAGTTACCCGCCTTTCCAGACAGATAAAATTTACTTTCGGAAAACTTTATCACCGGCTCATATCGAAGAATCAGAAAGATTGATTTTGATGATCGAAAGTACGTATTTTTTTTATCGGACAATTGCCTTTATACTAAACAAAATAAAAGCACATACTACATTTTTAACTGACTTCAATAAAGGAAGTTGTCAATCCGGGTGTTTTTTTGATGTTTGTTACCTCAGAACTCCGCCATTTTTAAAACGATTTAGAAAATTCTTTTTATATAGAAAGGATATACATTATTTTAATGTACCTAATTTCACCAAATCGGTTTAGTAGATTGGTTTTTAAATTAAAATAACTGGGAAAAATGCATCCAAGTAAACGAAATTGCGTAGTTACTAATTTTTTAAGTCGTTTTTTGTGTTGATAATTAATTAAGTAAAACAAAATCATACAACAACCATACCATCGGTCTATTGAAATCCATAAACAAAATATTAAATCTCTTAGCTTTTTGGGCACCTTACCCGAAGACAACGACTTTAATGGAGTTTTTATTCATAGTTTTAGATATTGATTTTAATTTAGGTAAACTAAGTTAGCCTATCATACTACATAGATACTAGTTTGTTAAAAAAAAACAGTCATAGAACTGCACGTCAGAAGTGAAAACATAAGTAGTCATTCACATATTCTACAGGAGATGGCGCTATTTTAAAATACACGGTATAGCGTGACGATGACGCGAATTTCATGATTTTTGTTCACCCAAAAAGTGCTCTACGTTTTCTCTACTAAGTTTTCACTTCAAAAATATTTTCATGTATTTTAACTTAAGTATGCGTAATAAAACCTTTTTAAAGTTCGTCAAAAGTATAAACTCACCCGCAGTATCCCAGTAGACGAGGCGAAGGGGTTGCGCGGCCCGCCCGCGCCGCAACAATACTCGGCCTCCCGCCCAGAGCCGATAAATATGCGTGCGCGCATGACCCCTGGATCTAGGAGCGCCGGGGTAACCAACCGTTTGTCTAGGTATAATGCCCGGTTCCTGGGGCAACAGAAATACATTATTTACTAGTGTGCATGTAGCACTCCACGAATTGTTTTTTTATGTTATTTCATTATTTAATTTGACATTTTAATAGAACTAATAGTAATATAATAGAACCCATTTTTTTTTATTATGGACTTTGTCTGAAATACCATACTTATTATTATTATGCACCTGAGTGACGAGACGAGCAAGTCGCTTATATGATGGTAAGCGTCACGCTTGCCCGTTCTGTTCCACTCACAATTTAGAAGTTCAACAGTTCCCTTGAGCGGTTATGTACTGCAGTGACGAGTAGTAGTAAGTGCCTTAGATATTAGATGTCATAAGTACAACAAATACAAATACATTTATTTCCAAAAACTTACGACACATTTGTTTTACCTATATATATATATATATATATATAGCATCTCCTAACCTGTGTTATATATACAGCTATTACGATTCAAATGTTAAATTATAACAGTAATTTCAGTAGAAACGTAGCCTTACAATCCAGGGCGTAGCTAGGAGTTTCCTGAAGGGGGGAACGGGGCAGTTGGGGGCAAACTCTTAGGTTGGGAAGCTCTTTGAACGAGCGCTTACCCACACTCTCCTAAGGGGGGAGAGGAGCATCTGCCCGTAACTGACTACGCCCGTGCTTTCAAAAACAAAGTAATGTTGCACACAACTGCTTGGCGGTTGAATAGAGTCCTTCCTAAAAGAGCTAATTCTTTCGGAAAGTGCTAATACAGTATTCTTAAAAATGTTCTTCAGAAGATCTCGGAGGCCCTCCAGCAGACATCTAAAAAGTCTGTGAAAATGTCCTGTATGAACTGTGAACACATGATGCAACTGGATGTTTTGTGATAAAAAAGAAAGCTGGAAAAAAACTCTGTTTCGAAGAGAAATAAAACTACAGTTTCTATGTTGTAGAGGCTCTACGAAGGCATTCGTAGAGGGTCTACGATTTCGAAACTTACAATCTTATGGATTTTTCTAAGCAAAAGAACTTATCATAAATTACCATGCTTTATAATAGTTTAGTACACGTCAGGGTAATACTAAAAGAAAATAAACCCTTATTGCGTTAATCTGTAGAAATGATGTGTGTCAAACATCTTGTTTAGATAACTCGCGCTGAAATAGTTGAGCACCCCGTATTTTCAGGCAGTAAGTAGGGCGACCTAATGTGTATTTGGTATAGCAATCGCGATCGCTCGCACCAATTCGAACAAACGAACACTTTTTAATGGTGCGGCTATAGGGCTACCCTATGTAGTTGTACCACTACTTTATAAGAATTGGTGCAAGTATTTAAAACCTCAAATTTAATATCGTTGACGCGGAAAGACAGAAGTATTGATGATGTATATTTAACTATTCATACGTTATAATTCATAACTAGCAGTGCTACACAGATTCACCTGGTTTACCACAGATATCGTAACTTTTTTGAGATTTTATTATTAACTCGGTCCAAGCATTTACTTGCCCTGACGATCAGTAATAACATTGTAAAAAGGTGAATGAAAACTACGAATTCTGATCACTCGCTAGGTTTTTGAACGTAGACTGTAGCAGGTACCCGATTTACTTCAGTGAAATATTAAAAGACAACTATAGAATAAAAATTAATATAAATCGTTTTTTTTTTAAACGGATGCACCAATTTTCATGCACCATGCACCAAAACACTCTTGATCAAATCAAGTTTTGTACCAAGATGAAATGGGAAGCGCCAGCTTTTAAATAAAAAAAAGTCATCAAAATCAGTTCACCCAGTCGAATGTTCTGAGGTAACAAACATAAAAAATACAGTCGAATTGAGAACCTCTTCCTTTTTGAAAGTCGGTTAAAAAAACTAAATCGATTCTACCGTTTAGGAGCTACGATGCCATATACAGATACCCAGATACACAGACATAGATACACACGTTAAACTTATAACAGCCCTATCTTTTTGTCTCGGGGGATAATAAGGTTTTTATTTTACTTTTTACAATATTATTGCAGCCGTCAAAACAAATAAACGAATAGTCATAGTGTATGGTGTATGTCTATTGTAATACATGTCGAAACAAAATTTCTTCAAATCCGTCAATCGAGTGCGGACAAACAAGTAACAACAACATTTTGCATAGGTATATAATATTAGCGTAAAACTTCTCTGTACTGAAATTCGCAGAATTATTTGGTAAAAAAATTCAGATATAATATAGGTCTCAGTTTTTTTACTTATTGTTTTATACGTTCTGCCTTTTATATGCTGCTCCATCACAATATCCCACCTTGCTCGTCTTGCTGCACTATCGCAATAATAAACTTGTAATGATAGATGTTAAGTTTAGGGAAAGAAAACATAATAATAAATGAATCTTTAATTTATATTTTTACATTCTTCTTCTTAAGCCTTGCTTCATCTATTTCTGAACATAGGCCTCTCTCAATTTCTTCTATGACATTCGATCTTCTGCTTTGGTGATCCAGTCTTTGGATATCGTCAACCCAGTTCAGTGGGCGGCCTGGTGGTCAGGAGTTTACCCACGGTCTCCTCAAAAACATGATGCGTCTCGTCCATCGGTGACTGTCCGATCTATATGGCAACCTAAATCCATTTTCTTCCCGCTATCACATCAACCAAGACTCTCAGTTACATTAGGTATTCAAGAAATTAATATTAACTTATTCAAGAAGTATCTAAAAGTGAAACAAAACAGAAGAAAAGTTAGTGAGAAAGTAGTTGTCAGAAAAAGTGAAAGTCAGGAAAAATGTGGAGATTTAGGAGCTTATCGCCGAGCCAAATATCATGGGAGACACCAAAGCTTAGAGACTCTGCTGAACAGGTCAATCAATTGCTGAGAATCGCGGAGGATCGCAATATCAAGAAGGTGGACTGCCTTATGGGCGGCCTAGATATTGCTGGAAAGATGCCGTAGAGTTAGACTCGCGCGAGCTCCAAGTCACCGACTGGTGAGAGACAGTGCGAGACCGGAATTGTTGGTGTTTTTTGTATCGAAGACCACAATGACCCACTTCGGATCGCTGCGCCAACAGAGTACGTAAGTATGCAAGAAGTGGCAACCCTGCTGGGGGTCAGCCGACGCACGCGCTTCTCTTATTGCCAAGCGCCGTTTGATTGGCGAGATGGGTCACTTTTTGGCGTTACGATTTCCATCATTGTGTAAATTAGTTAATTTTAAGATTTATGGCGCTTAAAGTTAAACATCCACTACGGTACATCTAGATCAACTTATTTTAAAATTAATGTAAATTGCAAGAAAACTTTTCTTTATTAATTTTTGCATCTTTGTTCTACATTGGAACTTACGGTATATCTACGAAAAACATATTTATAAAATAAAAACACATCATGGCAGCGCAGTTTACACGAATCACGGCAACGGTTTCGTCTACGTCTGTTTTCTACCAATTTCGGAACACAGCTAAGTAAAGCTCTTAATTTGGCGTAATAAAACTCTATAAGCGATGATTTATCATTTTTCATGGCGCCAATTAGAAGCTTTGTCGAAAGCGATCGTATTACAGTAATTATATTAATAGTTTATCCACTTACAGCCCTCGCTTTCTCGCCCATCACTCGTTGATGGCAGCTAATTAAATTGAGGAATTTTTATTGATACACGCGGGAGACTATGATGGGGGTGGGAGTGGGGATGTCGAGCAGTGGACAAATATGAAATAGGCTGATGATAATGATAATGTTAGTAGGGATACCGATTTTTTTTTCGTGTTACATACATTTTAGTAAAGCCCCTCTAGCTTGAATGCGGTGGAGCTCAAAAAGTTTTAGAAAACCATCATAACTTGTACTAAGGGACCGCCTGACCAATACAATTACAAATTAATGTAAATAAATGGGTGAAGGCTTGCGTCCTTCAAAGGGCAGTATATGTAACGCACAATTGGCCCGAATGCGTTTCACGAGTCAATTACCTATTCAGCTCGCAACCAATTCTGATTTATTAATCATACTCTACTCATACTTTATGACATCAGTTGTATCTATTCAAAGCAACTGTACCTACATAATATCATGTTTTTTTTAATGTGAATGCCTTAAAAGTATCCTGGAAAACAAATTATTTGGCTGATTAGTACCTATCCTTGCAGTTTGGGACCAGAATATATATTTTTTTACCAAATATCCTTTTACTGTTTCTTTGTTTTGGACCTGCATGATTTAATAAATTTATATGAATTTAATAAAACCGACTTTAAAATTAGTAATTGTGTATTTTCGTTTACTTGGATGAAATATTTTTTCCAGTTATTTTGATTTAAAAACCAAACTTATTGACCGATTATGATGAAAAAGTCATTTGTATGTATCTCAAAAAAAAAAATATGTTAATAATATTTCTCCATATCGGTTTATAAATGACCGAGTTCTGACCTCTTTTTATATCGGTTAAAAATATTTTCCTTCTTTTTTAGGGTTCCGTACCCAAAGGATAAAACGGTACCCTATTACTAAGGCTCCGCTGTCCGTCTGTCTGTCTGTCTGTTGGTAGAAGGTGCATTTTGAAAGCTTTCTGCATATTTAACTCAATATTTGCATGTGTGTGGGTTGGTCCCTGTTTGTAGAAGTACGTCCAATTAATTTTTTTACATTTTTTTATTAGATCCAAAATTAAAGGTCAATAGCAAAGACTATCAATCTTCATTATTTTCGCGTAAAAGTCCGTGAACCATCAGATAAGATTATTGGGATTTGTTGAGACCAAACCTAAAGTAAGCCGACCGTAAGTAATGGTAATGATAAACCAGACTTTGCGGCCTTTAATTATAATCCCAGACTAACCAATATAGATTAATGCAGCTTTAATATTTTACATCACATCATAGATAAATCAATTAGAAACTTTTGAGTAAAGTTACAACAACCAACAACCCTACCAACAGTTTACTTACATTTGGTTCAAGCATTTATTTGTTCTGACAGCTGCAATAATTAAAGAACCGCAGAATGCAAAAAGATGCTTTTCATCTCGAAAAAATAATACGGTTCCTGAAGTATTGTCGACGCAAGTGAAACCACGGGGCGCAACTAGTAAGAAATAAAAACATTATACGATTTCTTATTTTTAAGGGTAGTAAATTTTGGGTATTTCCACTTATTTCATTATAATTATGACTAAAGTATAAGTAGGTATATAATTTATAGTACCGGTAGCTCACCTCATTTTCAATAACTATTAATTCAAAAGACCGACTTCAAAATTAGTAAAATAAATATGCAATTTTAGTTCCGTGAAAGACATAATAAGGGCAAACATAAAAAAACTACAACCAAATTGAGAACCCCCTCCTTTTTTGAAGTCGGTTAAAAATCTTTCAGGGCGCCTGGCTTTTTTTATTTATTTTTTTAATTACAATTAGGCTCGCGTTTGACCGCCAATTCGCCTGATTAATGGGTGTGACCAAAATGCTGACGTGTTTGTGAGCCAGAAACACATAAGCATTGCCATGCAGCGTGGTAATGCTGCCAGCATGATAGCTTAAGCAATTGTATTGTCTTTAGACCTTCAACGGGCTATGGGCAGTCTATTTGTGTAGTGATTTGTTAATTTAATAAAGGCACTTGCCCAAAAATAAGTATGGTGTTCTTGAAGAACCAGATGGTACAGCAAGAGAGAGGTATAAACCCAGCAGGGATTATTTACGCAACGAAACTTTTAATAAGTAATCAAGGGAAGTGACAAACAGCGGAAAGTTAGCACAATTTATTACTGCTAATTTGTTATGTGAGTTAGGAGTCGAATATTTAAGCAGGGTCACAGAATAAACAGGAGTATGTGCCAGTATCCTTTTACATAGCTTAGGGGTCACGATAAACACTAGTAGCAGGGTATAACCGTACCCTTATCCGGCAGTAGTCGCGCGAAAGCCTTAGCGACCCAACGTCCTGAAGGTTAATTTACATTGTGCTAGGACAAGTTGCGTTCTGATACTTTTTAATTATTTTTTAACCCACTTCCAAAAAGGAGGAGGTTCTCAAATCGACTGTTTTTTTTTTAAATGTTTGTTTTATCATTTTGACTGGGTTAACCGATTTTGATGATTCTTTTTTTATTTGAATGCTTCCCGTGTGGTCTCATTTCAATTTGGTTCTGACATTTTTTGAATTTGGTTTTTTATATTGTTAATTATTTGAGGACAACATACATTTTAAGTTATTACATTAAAAATAAAATATGATCTAAAATTAAATCTTAAAACTACTTAAATATAAAATTCTTTATAATTTTTATTTTTCAGGAGTTAATTAGTCTGTGGCACATGTAGTTCGCTTGAATTTTAGTTTTGGGTTTTAAGGAAAAGTTTACAAAGTTTTTAAAATGTACGGGTGGTTGTTAGAGAGTGTTCAGCATTTCATAGTGGTGAGTTTGTGATAACACTTATTTTCTTTAAGTTAGCAAGTATTTAACTGTGAGATACTTTGCATTTTTCGGAATAAAATGTATCCCATATCCGTTTTCAAGGTGCAAACTGCTTCTTCTAACTTCTTGGCCGTTTACTTGTGAAAAGATTACAAGCAGTGGCCTAAGTACGAGCATTTGCGAAAAAGTTATCGTTACGTAAACGATAGCAAAATGTATGAAAAATTGAACAGCGCCTCTATCGGATGTGAAACGAAGCTGAATTTTTCTTATACATATTCGCTATCGTTTACGTAACGATGACTTTTTCGCAAGTACTCATACTAACCCCACAGAAAACCGACAGAGGGTTAGGTACTTTCACATAGGGTATAAAATATATTAGATAGAAGTGTGGTTTGATGTTACATAAAAAAATTGAGCTAACTATAGTCCGTTCTACCCTAGATCAGACAAATAAGAGAGATATGGCCAGTATTTTGTTTACACCGCTAAACCGCTTAACACAAAATGTTTAAGTACGGCTCGCTTACTCATTATTACACACATAAGAAACTTGCAGCGACACCAGTAGAAAAACTAATAGTCCTCAAACAAACAAAAAATGTATTCAATTTAAAGAACCCTCTTCACCAAAATTGGACTTTGAGGCCATAAAGTAACAGATGGAGAATTTTTGTCTTCTCTAAAATCTTAGATAAGTGCTTGTTTCAATGTGCACAGAGGTTTGACAATACTTTTCCACAAAAAAAAAAAAAAGATGCGACTTCACCGAGATTATGTTAGAATTTATAAGCAATTGAAAATTAAAATGATTGACGTTTTCAGATAGTGCCCCGTCCCCCGTATATTATAGTACTCTTTGGTGCCCCGCTTGATTGGTTTATAGTACAAGCCGTAATAGCCACCTCGATATGTTATTATTATCGAAGTTTGGTTGCTATGCAAAGTTTTATAGAAATGTTAAAGTTATCCTCAAAATATATCTATATTTTAACGTGAATATTAAAACAAAGATTCAGTAAAGTACTAGTCCCTTAGCGGCAACAATATGCTGGCTTCGGCTACGCTTTAGCCTTTTCTAGTTCAGTATGACATAATAATAAATGCTTTGGTTGCTTTTGTAGAACTTATGAGTTTAACCACGTATATTAACTAATACCGTGCATGTGTACAATATTGAAGATCGCAAAACGTCACCTTATTATATTCAAATGTCATCGTACATTTTATAATACAATAGAAAATACTCCAACTGCATCCTCAAGTATCGACAATTTTCTCCATTCGAGGTTGATGTAAGCAAAGAAATCAAATCGTAACAACATATATTGTCAAACTTAATACCCTATCCAAGTAAACAAGTTGTCCTTTCTTGATATTTATTTGCAAACCTCGAAATATCTTACTACGACGAAGTCCAAACTGTGGATACATTTTTTGGGCGTCACGTCCTCGGTTGCGAAACGAATATGATCCTTCGAACCGTAGAATACAAATCAATGTCATTCGTCGCTTGCCAAACAAATTTGTTTGTTTCAGGAAGAATGCGGGGAAGAGATGTGGGAAACTATTCTCCGCGACGCAGGGTCCAGGAACACGGTCTTCAGCGCTACACAGGTTTGATACATACATAGCATCTATAGTTTTTAGATAACTTTGAAGCTTTTAAAGTAGACCAAATTTTTAACATTTACATATTTTTCACACAGCAATACCCCGATGCTCTCATGCTGCGGCTCGCCTGTGCGTTATCTCGCTTCATCTCTCGAGACCCGAACAGCCCCAGTACATCGAGGCCGGCCAGCCCTGGTCCAAGGAAATCTTCCCTTAAGTCCAAGCCGAGTTGGCGCAGCGCATCAGTCCATGCCGACAACAGAACTCAAGCCTTCAAATGTCCCTTCACAGCCACTAATGCTCTAACAGCAGTCACCAAAAAAGAAATAGAGGCTTACAACTCCAAAGAAGAAATAAGATCACCTACAATGTCTACGGACAAAATCAATGCAAGCCAAGAGCTGGAAGTCGCCAGTGTGCGAGATTTCAACAGACGTAGTTTGGGTATTAGGTACGAAGATCATAGGACACGAGAAAAGCTCGAGGATGTGATACCCGAAGCTCCAGTAGAATGCTCGAAAGCTGATAACGAAGCTGGCCTCTGTGAATATTCTGATGAGGACGCAAAACTATCTGTGGACGATGCAAAAACTTTGCCTGTATGCATTCCAAAAGTCTGTCCAGCCAACAGCTCCAAAGTTGTCTCAGTCGAAAGCCCAAAATCTGAGCCGACCTCTCCAGAATCTGACAATAATAGAAAAGTTTCGATCTTGAAGCCAGCTCGTAAAACCAGCTGCACAGTAGCGCTCGATGTCTACTGCAGCAAACGTCGGGGATCAACCTTGGCTACAAGACCTCGGCTGAACAGCCTCACCGTCTACGGAGACAAGTTGAACGCCATGAAGGAAAAGTTCGGAACTCCTGAGAAAGCGATGAATTTCTTCGGAAGATGTTTCGTGAAGTTTTTTAGCAACTACGGGTGAGTGATTTACAAGGTTTTTGCTCCCGAGCAATTTGCTATTTAAATTCGACTGAATTAATAATACAGACGCTTGTGTAAGGAATGAAGGCATCACTCTTAATTTTAGTTCAATCAATGTATTCACATGGAGCACTATGAAATAAATAGGCTAAATGGGATTATAAGGAACGGTGGCAACTAAGCCGAAACGAAGTCATTGTACTCATCATTATAAGTAACTTTTACTATCAGAATAAGAAAATATTTATTGCAAAAACTGTGTAAAAATGTTTTTAATAACAAGAGTATAGTGTATCGACAGTTTAACCATTGCGTGCAATACTTATGTATAAAACTAACTAAAAACTATATAATATAAACGAAATAATAATTACACATAAAACAACTATCAGACCAATCCTGAAATCGCAAATTAAATATTAGCTCTCCCTTAATTATTGTTGAGTATGAATGGCATTTTACGTGTTCTAGGTTGGTTTGTTTTCTTAATGATGATTAAAATATCCTTTCGGCATATTCCACCTTTCCGTGTAAGCCTGTTCAGATAAAAGCGATAATTTATCAACATATGTTTGCATGTCCGCCCCTTTATACGGAATGCAGCATAAAGTTAACCAACAACCTTTATGCCTACACCCATGATCCATTTCCTATGAGGATAAAAAAATCTCCTTTAGCAAACTTGTATTCTATATGTTGTTCACTTTGACAGGTAGATCAATGCCCTTAAAACCTTTCTGTTACAACCTATAAAAGCGAGCCTTAAGCAAGTAACACCAGAATAAGACGTAAACAAAATGACGTAATAAATTATAGCTTTATAAAACTCACTCGGGAATAAAGCAATAACTCTACGTTGTATAACGCTATTGCTAGACGTACTTGTTGTCAAGAAGTTTAATATAAAGCTAACAAACTTGAGTGAGCAACTGACGACAAACTGTTAAGTAAGGATAGAAGTTTCATCATTACCACACGTACGGGAAAATCTGCTCGCGAAGAAAACTGATAAGTTCTACTTGTTAATGATTGTGAAGGATATGATTAATACTATATTACTAAGTCATTCTAAGTCAATTGATCGGTTTCGAACTTTTTTTAAATGCGTAAAAAGGCTTGCGTTTGACCGCCAACACGCCTGATACTAAGCGATGATGCGATCTACGATAATAAGCGAGAGTCTTCTTACTCAAAGCCCGCATTAGGGGTGAACCGCTCCCTATCAGAAATACCCACAAAGACACGACAAAAAACTACATCCAGACCAGATAATCTAGTTTATCTTCAAACATCTGTCCGGGAATCAAACTCGGGACCTCCTGTTCATAAAGTAGATGAGGTTCCATCAGTCCGAGCCATAACTTTTCTGTGAGTGATGACTTTGTTTTTATAACAAATCTTTGAAAGATATCCGGCTGTATTAAGGTACAGCCAAGCACCTACTAAAACATAGGAACTTAATAGGAACGCACCGATACCCCTCTAGCTAGCTGCCTGAGGCACTCCCAGAAAATACTTGTACTTGTTCCGCTCCTTCCCTCTACAACGGTGCGGATTACAACGCACCATGTCTAGCGGTCGTCAAAATACCTAGGTAATATCATAATGGTCTAGACTCTAGTGGATACATAGTAGGTGCACACTATATAGTTACCTATGGATAAGTTGTTTGTGATTTATCTTTGTCCGTAAAAACATATGTTAGTAAGGAGATAAAGCAATTTCCTGCCAGTCCGACCAACTAAGATTACCTCTGTCAATCAAATAGCTATCCAGCTATACACGCGAGAGCTAGGAGCTTGATTACTATACGTGAAAAGTACAAGAGGCTTTTTTTCAGTGATGCATCTAGATCAAAGTGATTATGGTAGGCGTGTTAGGTAGGGTCTTAGACACAAAGAGAAGTAAATAGACAGGAAACGATAAGGAAAATCTGTTATCAGGCATTATGTGTGAAGGGAACCTTGATTGAATATCCTTATTTATGTCAACGCGTCGAACTCCGCATCACAGTTGTTGATTTCGAATGACTGACGTTCCGTTTATATGGGTGAAACCATAGACCTAATTTTTTTTCCTAAATCTATGGGGGAAACTGGCTACATAAAATTTCTTACAAAAAACACCTAGACAGCCGTTCTAATTTAAACAACAAAAAAACTTCTGTTTTCTGAACACTGAGACTGGCGATTTGCTAACGTGTTTTCAGTGGAACAATTGATGAACGAGCTAGTTGCCGATTGCACGCATTCTTTTTAATTCGATTGAAATTAATAAATATATTTTCTGACTCTATAACACAGTTACGACACGATGATCCGCGCCACAGGGCGGTACTTCTGCACGTTCCTGCAGTCTGTGGACAACATCCACCAGCGCATGCGATACACTTTCCCGCGCATGCGCTCGCCGAGCATGCAGCTCACTCGCGCGCACAGGCACGGAGCAGAGCTGGTGTACAGCAGCACTAGAACTGGCTTCACGCACTATCTGATGGGTAAGTCATCCTTGAGGAAAGCAAAACATTGCGTTGCGGCACCTTTTCGACCCTTTTCGGTCATACGGGTCACAGCAACTTTTTCAAACAAAATGCAGTGCAGCTCGAGCTGGCTTCCCAGCCTCGTATCGCAGCAACAAAGCTCATAGCGCTGCTACGCCATCGCCAAAACGCGTTGCATGGTTTGGCCGGAATGGCCGTTCTAATAAAACAGTTATTACAGTCTAAAACAGTTCTAATTCTCTGCGCCGATAACGATGTTGGGCTTGGCGTGTAGTATACTAAGCCTTTCCATCAAATCCAACCGAAATCAACTCATTAAAACACTTTGTAAAAAAATTGTTAATCCGAATCGGGGAAGCAGGATCATTTAGTTTTGACAAAGGGTTGAAATGGTTTTATTTAGCGTTCTATATTGCGCCTTTCTAATTCACCAAAAGTTGTAAAAAAACGTAATTAAATTGTTTCAAATTAACAGGTCAGCTATACGAGATAGCAGAAGACATCTTCTCTCTGAAACTGAAAGTGTCAGTTGTCAAGGAAACAATGGAAGGCAGCTACTACGTGGCAGTGCTGAGGCTTGAGTTTGACAACAGTGACTATGTAAGTATCTTTACCGTTTGTTTTTTTATTTTCTAAGGGTGAACTTAATTATCTTGAAACTATCATGGAAATAATAAAGCCAACTTTGCAAAATACATTTGGAAGGGTATAAAAATAATTTAACGAAATGAATTCCAAAATAGTCGAAATTGCCTCAGGCTCAGCCTAATAAGAACTTTTTAATAAAATTGCAGAGATATTTTTTCATTGAGAGATTTTAATTGCTTGAGCTATTTTCGTTTATATATAACTAGCTGTACCCGCAACTTCGTTTGCGTGAACATTAAAATAGTCCCTGCAGACGGAATCATCGGAAATTGCAGTAATATGTTACTAACAATATTGTTTACAGGAGCTTTTATTAGTTGCTTATCATAATGTAAAACATCACATAACGCAAAACATCAGACCAATATTTGCTACTAAAAACGAAAAAAAAACAATGAATTAACAAAACTCAACAATTCACTGAACTAAACGATAACGAAAACCTACTAACTAATATAACCAACAATATCACTGTATACACCAAACACGATAACAGAGGTTTCCATCTAGGCGCCACTATACAATGTTGCTACCTAGCACTGCGGTATGCTTGGGCCTTGTGCTCCGGCTCCGGCCTCACCATTCTTCCATGCGTTTGCGCACTGTTCGAACACTACACCTGGTAGTGGAAGTGGCACGGTTGGACACGACGGCAATATTAGCAATATGGGAGCGGTGCCACATGACTCCACGTCAGCCGGTGCAAGTCCCGTAGGTACTGTAAGTAGGTACGGTAGGCTACTGTAGGTAGGTACGTCCTTAAGAGATGGGCATGTATCCTATGGGCGATGGTGTAGCACGTAGTCACACTTATCTTTGGGCGCAGTGGAGCGACCGGTTGGCTGCCGCGGTGGTGTTTTACCGGTGTGGTTGGAACCAAGACGGACCATGACCACTGAGGCCTATGTGGGCAATTCTGTTTTATAATGACCTTTCGGCTCAGTGTAGCCTATGTGTATAATTCTGTTTGATATTGACCTCCTTTCGGCACAGTGTAGCCTATGTGCGTAACCCTGTTTAATAATGACCTCCTTTCGGCGCAGTGTAGCTTATGTGCGCAATCCTGATAATGACTTCCTTTCAGCGCAGATAATCGATGAGCATAACCCTGTTTAATAATGACCTTTCGGCTCAGTGTAGCCTATGTGCATAACCCTGTTAATTAATGATCTCCTTTCGGTGCAGTGGAACCTATGTGCGCAATCCTGATTTATAATGACGCCTTTAGGTGCAGTTTAGCCTGTGTGCGTAACCCTGTTTAATAATAACCTCCTTTCCGCGCAGTGTAGCCTATGTGCGCAACCCTGTCTAATAATGACCTTCTTTAGGCTCAGTGTAACCTATGTGCGTAACCCTGTTTAATAATGACCTCCTTTCGGCGCAGTGTAGCCTATGTACGCAACCCTGTTTAATAATGACCTCCTTTCGGCGCAGTGTAGCCTGTGTGCGTAACCCTGTTTTATTATGACCTCCTTTCTGCTCAGAATAGCCTTTGTGTATAACTCTGTTTAATAGTGACCTCCTTTCAGCACAAAGTAGCCTATGTGCGCAACCCTGTTTAATAATAACCTTATTTCGGCGCAGTTTAGCCTATGAGCGCAACCCTGTTTAATAATTACCTCTTTTCGGCGCAGTTTAGCCTATGAGCGCAACCCTGTTTAATAATTACCTCTTTTCGGCGCAGTTTAGCCTATGTGCGCAATCCTTAAGCTAATAGACCTATTTAAATTGTTTACTTTTAATTTATTTATTGTTCGTTTGGCAATATCTCTATGACCTTGAAATATTTACGGCACAATCTTTAATGTACCTCCTTTCTAACAAAAAAAGAATTAAAGAAATCAGACTACGCGTTAATGAATTAAAATTAAGTACGCATTTTGACTTTCATCCCCTCTCCCAAAGGAACCATACTGAATTTAGGGATAAAAAGTATGCAAGAACCTACCTCGAAGTATAAACTCAAACCATGCTAAGTTTCATTTGAATCCATTCAATAGTTTCGGCGTGATGCGTGGTCGTGATACAGACAGAGAGACAGACAGACAGACAAAAATGAAAAAAAATTACAGTTTTAGCTTCAGTATCGATTATAGAATGCCGTCCAATATTATTTTTTTCAAAATATCTTCAATGTACAGAATTGGACCTGTTACAGTTTTATTATAAGTATAGATTATCCCTTATCTACCAAAGCCGCACAAAAGCTTATTTGCTGTCGAAAATGTAATCGTATAATTTAGATCTCGGCTTTTTATTAGCATTTCCCAGAAAGTATTGTTTACTGCCCTCTTTCCCGGTCGTTATTTATCTGAAACCCATTTTGGTCGACGATATTACCAGCAGATTGCCAATAAACTGCCCTTGAAACAATCAAATTGCTTTTAACAAGTAAATACTCTGAACGACCATCTTTACAAGTAAGTTAGTAGGTACTTGGTTCTTTACCACGTTTTACCTAAATTGGATTACAATACAACTGGGCTTTCGTTACCTTCTGAAGATGCCAGTGCCTGCCTACAACAGTAAATTGTTATTCACGACTCAGTTTCATTGTTGTTTTAGGTCTTGCTAAAAAGCAGTCCGCTGAGTAACGAACGCGAATGGTCAAGTTACTTTACTTATATCTAGAGTATTTTTACTAAAGAAGTTTGCTTTATTCAAATAAAGTGGCGTTTGCTTAGTAGTTACACATTTTAACTACAGATTTAATAGTTTTTAAGTCCATGATATCACTACGTATTGAAAGCAGAATACGAATAATCAAAACATACAGAAAGTGATTTCATTTTCTCTCGATCTAATTTTGATGACGGAGCCTTCTATCGCATTTTACTTACGCATATAAAAGTTGAATGAAGATCATAGGTGAGATGTAGGTAGTTTCAACTGTCAAGTTGAGAAAATCTCATTATATTACTCGCAGAGGCAAACAAAATGAACGAGCATCAGTATCATGTGTGTTTTATTTTAATACTTAACAATTATTTCTACTTACACTCCGATTTTGAATTGAAACAGTCGCTCCGGCAGTCGTTCCTTTAAATTGTGCGTAGACTATAATATTCTATTAAGGTATAGTTTTAAGATAAGTGGAGTATAATTAATCGGGGAAGGTAGAGGAACTGGAGATCATAGCAATTAAACGATAAGGTTGAACACCATAGTCTCTCGAGTCAAAAAAACAGGCTAGGAGTTACTTTTAACGGCTTAGTGACGATCGTGTAAAATCAATAAAAAAATATATTGAAATCGTTGTTCGTCTCTATAGTTCAGGGGCCTTACCCCTAGCTTAACTTTTGCGAGCCAACTTTTAGTAGGTACCTGATAGGTACCTAAAATTAACCAACTCATTTAAGCTGCATCGTTTAAAAGCGTCTAACTTGAATGAACTAAAATCCGTTTTACTATGCGTGTGATTGTGATTATCGTTCATTCAAGTTAGACGCTTTTAAACGATGCAGCTTAAATAAGTTGGTTAATTTTAGGTACCTATCAGGTACCTACTAAAAGTTGGCTCGCAAAAGTGAAGCTAGGGGTAAGGCCCCAGGTCTTTAAATTTCGCAGGTGAAAGATCAGGTGGAACTGAAGAAGAAATCTTATCATGAATGTGTCCCTTAAATAACAGTGCCCGGATTATAACAATCTATAAAAGTACTTATATAATTATATACAGCTCAGTTAACTGACCTTATTTGGCATTGAAATAAGCCGTTTGTGCCAAAACTGTACACCTGACTAGCCATTGTCATATTGTTTTTGTAGCCTTGAACTTTATATGATCTGACAACCTCATGCTACGAAGACCTACCATGCGTTATATCTAATTGTTCTGTGCAATTAGGACAGAATTGGGTAGATCTAATGCGATCTGCGAGATAACAAACCATGGGGTTTCTAATTTAAGTAACAGGTTCTTTTGAATGGAAAATACCAGGAAAAACTTTATTTTTATATAATTTTTTAATAAAATGTAGTAGTTTTTTTCAGTTTGAATAAGTAATAATTAGATATAAATAACAAAAAAAACGATAGAAAAGCTGATGTATTATAATCTTCAAACGACGGAACAGATTTTCTAAAACCATTGCTAAAAACACTCTTTATCAAGTCACCTTTCAAACACAACAAGTTAATCAAAATCGATTCAGTGATTTATTCTTTCACTTCACTTCATCAGCCAATTAACGTCCACTGTTGGACAAGGCCTCCCTCATAGAGAGGGATGTTGCCATAATCCCCACGCTTGGCAGGCGGCTTAGAGATCGCAGTACGTTCACCATGTACTATTAGGACGCTGCTGCCCATCCTCCGGTGGTTCTGGTCGCAGTTTTAGGACATACCCGGTTCCGTTCGGGGATTTATTATTTATTGTCGAACAAATATATACAAACATCTGAAACCTAGCTCGGTCAATTATTTTAGTCATAATCATCCCACTGCAGGACAAAAGCCGGTCCCCGCCTCCTCAAAGTTTTTATTATGTACAACCAGCGGGGCTTATATTTTTGCTACCCGTCCTACCGTAGTGCTCAGTTGTGAATGCCTCTCGCGGTGGCCATTGTCTGTCCTGTCAAGTAAAACAATCGTCAAGCCTGTAAAAGGCAACATGGCGAAGGGAAAAAGGATAGTGAAAAATAAGAAAATGAGGGAAAAGGTTAAGTGGAAGCGGGAAAAGAAGGAGGATGGGGACAAGGGGGAAGAATTAGCCTAAAAGCTCTCATTCAGCCTATACCAACTTACATAGAAGAAAATAACTATCTTACCGTTAAAACCCTTGGAATCCAGGTTCAATCGCTGATGATGCGCAAGAACCTGCCGTGTGACTTGCCATCGGTGCCAGCCTCCCTGCTGCTGCAGCTGTTCCCTTTTGGAGTGATGCTGGACCGGAGGATGAAGGTCTTGAAAGCTGGAGACAGGGTAATTTTTATAGAAAATTTGCTGTTGCTAGCAAACTTCTTTCGCGTAATCACACTATAATGTCATATATCTGAAAGTTTGGATGGATGGATGTATGGATGTTTGTTACTCAATCACGCAGAAACGGCTGGATGGATTTAGATGAAATTTGGAATATACATTGCTTATGTCCTGGATTAGCACATAGGCTACTTTTCATCATCGTCATCATCACCACGCCGGTGAAACTGCGGTGCGCAGCTAGTATCATATATGTGAAAGTTTGGATGGATGGATGGATTTTTGTTATTCAATCACACAGAAACGGCTGAATGGATTTGGATGAAATTTGGAATATACATTGCTTATGTCCTGGATTAATACATAAACTGCTTTTCATCATGATCATCATCACCGATTTTCATCACCACGCGGGTGAAACCGCAGAGCGCAGCTAGTTTTCTCATAAACTTTTAACCTCTATACTGGGTTACGCGGAAAGGGTATACCTACTAAGCCGAAAGGGGTGCATAGTACCCATCATTATAAACAATTTTTACTATGGAAGCAACTCTGAAATCACGAAAAAAAATATTAGTTGACCACGGACCACATACGTTTTGTATGCTCGGACCCACAGATATACACAGATCTGTGCTCGGACCGGTAAACAGAGAGTAGGGCGTCTATCCACAAGATTGACAGATGACCTAAAGAGACCGCAGACACTGGATGCAGGCCGCTTTCAGCCGGATCTTTTTGAGATCGATGGGGGAGGTCTGGTGCAAGGTTATCTGAACGCGCGAGTCCGCGCGATTGTTTCTATCATTTCCCGTTTTTTTTTTTTTGTTAAAACAGTTTGACGGTAATTGTGCCTGCCTAGTAACATTTTGAAAGCATGTTTTAACTTAACAACAATATCTAAAGCCTTTGGATGTTGGTTGCCTCGATAAATCAGTATTTTAGCTGACATGATACTCTCGACCCTTGTACAGTCATTAATCATTCCGTGGATCAACCTTGAATGTTGACGTTACAAAAACGTCTGTGGTTTTATCATTGTTTACCTTTTTCTCGAGTAAAATCATATGGTTACTATAAAAGAAATTATTAGAAATTAATCGTTTTTGAAATTATTATTGTAAATATGACTATTCTATTTAAGTCTGCACGCTGCGCTAAGCGGCCCAAATAACAACTACCTACTAAGTTTAATGTGTAATCTCAGTAAGTGAATGTTTAATTGTTGTTGTTATCTCATAAAGATTAATAAAAGTTCTGAAACCGTAAAAGGAGCATTAAAATTGATTTAATAAAACGGTTTCTCTTTTTGTTTCGCATCATATTTTTAAGTTAAGACTGCGGTCCCGGCAAGAGCTATCTCTTTCGCAAATTTTCAAATTTTTTAAGGCAGTTGTGATAAAAAAAAAGCTATTGGTTATCTTTCGACAATATGAGATTTAAAGCGATTTTCATCTTGATAATAGGATGGAGAGAGATGCATTGTGAGAGTCGCGGGCATCCAGTGGATGCAGATGACTAGATGTTGTTCAGTGTGGAGGTTAAAGGGGGAGGCCTATGTTCAGCAGTCAACGTCTTATGGCTGATGATGATGAATAGGATGGCTGAGGACATCGAAGAAACTTAAAAAACTAATATTTTGTGCGATCTTCTCCCTATCTTCTCCGCCATAATAAAAATGTTTGAAATGTTATCCTAAAGATAATGCCTAATCATTTATTTTTTACTTAAATTTTTTGTCTTTTAAAATGTGTGAGTGAGATAGCTGTGGCGGGGAACGGGCTGATAACACGATTTTTTATTTACGCAAACGTATCCTATACCCGTCCTACTTACATCTTTGCCAAATTTCTTTGACTGCCCCGGTGGCTCAGTTGGTAGTGAACCTACTTTCTGCGCTTGGGGGCGTGGGTTCAATTCCCATCTAGGACAAACATTTGTGTGATGAACATTTGTGTTTGTTCTATGTCTGGGTGTTAATATCTATTTAAGTATGTATTAAAAAAATAATACGTATGTATATCAGTCTCTGGCTGCCATATTACAAGCTTTGCTTAGTTTGGGGTCAGATGACCGTGTGTGAAAAAAAAATATAAAAAAATGGCCAAGTGCGAGTCGGTGACAAATTTCTGTTTACCACCAAGTTAAGCATCAACGTCGAGCGCGGTCGGTACATGGATGGTTGACCGCCAGGGCGTGATGTTGTCTTTTTGCACTACTTTTTGTATTCTATGGTGGTACGGAACCCTCAGAGCGCGAGCCCGACTCGCAGTCGGCCGATTTATTTATTAGTGTAATGTGAACTATGTAGCTTGCCTGGAAGAGATTGCTTATAGCGATAAGGCCGCCAATTGTTTCACTAGTTTTAGAGTTTTTTTTTTTTTATGTTATGTACGTATATAATTTTTGGTGTGAACAATAAAGAGTTTTCTATTCTATTCTAACTATATTAAACATCAGCTCATTTTTAGCTATATTTAGTGTATTAAATTTACTTCTATT
The DNA here is from genome assembly GCA_949125355.1 of Agriopis leucophaearia. NCBI lineage: Eukaryota > Metazoa > Arthropoda > Insecta > Lepidoptera > Geometridae > Agriopis > Agriopis leucophaearia. The sequence goes on from OX421269.1 coordinate 15,184,021, forward strand.
ACAATACAGAGTATGTTTTTCAGCTCACAGCGGCTTGGGGTGGTCCGTATAATCGGATTGTAAAGACGCCTATCAACGATATACTACGCTTAAGAAAACCCAAAGTTTCGTTTACTTGGGACAAGGTAACTCAGTTTAATAGACCTTAGAAATAACCGTAGACCCTCTTCCTAGTCCTCCCTATCCCTAGTCTTTTGTTTTAGTTCTTTTGTTAACAAACTTTTATGTTGTTGCATTAATATCGTTTACTTTGTTGCGGTCAAATCTTGCAAACTGATTTAGTGCCAGTTTCTCCTAACGAATATTGCTGAAATTTTGCATACACTTTTAGTTCTTGTGGCATTACACTATGCAATCCCAATATTGTAATATTTTCAAAATACCCGCCGAAATTAAAGTAAGAACATATAAATAAAAATTAAAAGCATAATTTAAATTAAAGCTTGTTTAGCAGCAGTCAAAGACTTTTCTTCCCCATCGGTTATCAGTTCGTCGAGCGTGGCCCATTGCCACCTCATATTGCAAATCTTGTGCAATAAATAAATATAAATTTAACTAGTACTTCCTTCCAGGTTGTGTGCATGCAAACCATGATATTCGAGCTCGAGCTGCAGCGATACCGGGCGGCGACGTGCGCAGACGCACGCCGTGGCTCCCAGGGGGCCAGATCCATCTTACTCAGAGGGCCTATATACTTCTTGGAAGAGATCGACGCGCTTATCTTCTTGTGCAGCCCTATGTGAGTTACTTCTGAATGATTGCTTTTACGCATAAGTTTTTTTTTCTTTCTTTCTACTTGTCCTTTTACTTCTGTGTCGAATTCTTTTGTCAAGATCAGAAGCTACAGTCGAGCGTTTTATCTGAGTTTCTATGCGATCTCTTTGCAGAACGTGTCGGAAACAGTGTAAAACTGTAAACTATTCCTTATATGAAATGAAATGAAATATGGTTATTGTCTGGTTTATTGGTAGGTAATTGTAGGTAAGGTACCTAGATGCTAATTGAAAGACAACAGACATAATCAACATAATAAACATCAAGGAAAAAAAATCGCTCATCAAGTGCCTTTACTTTAAAATATGAATGAAAGTTATTCAACTCCTTTTCTATCGAGTTAATCTTGAGAAGAAACAAAAACTCTTCAGAAGGATGATGATAAGAATGCTCTTGAGAAGACCTTTGATAAAAAAAACTTGAAACTGCTTCCATTTACTATGCCATTTACTAATACGTAAATTTTGTTACTTTCGTTAACCTAATTCCAGCTTTAACGACCTAGAAGAGCTCCGCCTAGCGGGCCTCTACCTCGCCGACATGAATGGTCACGGATTATCCAAAGAAATGCTCCTCAACGGATGGCAACACCTCTCTAAACTGGAGCTACTCTTCGAAAAGGCAGAGGGCAGGAGTCATGACCTGGAAAAATCTTGCAGGTTGGTATCACACCTGACGTACCACAACATACGACATATCACAAGACAGAACACCTCATGTATGACAACACTTGAAGGAATAGCAGTAGAACAGTAATAACCAAGGCCTTGGAAAATCTGTTCTAAAATGTAGGATTACACGTACTGAAACCCCCTCGGTGGCCTGTCATGCGTGACAGTGGGTACCGAAATATCCCTGGCACGTCGACATTCAGTTCACAAGTCTTAAAATGATGAATAAAAATCGTGCAGGTTGCGGGACCAGTGGAAGAAACGGGGCGATCAGCTGTTGTACTCGATGATACCGAAGGCTATTGCTGATCATTTGATTGACGGGAAGAACCCCATGGATGCTTGTCAGGTTAGTGCTTAGTAACATTTCTTAGGAACATAATTCTTCCACGGGAGCAATCCTGCAGTACTCGTCACTAATAATTATGTTTGGCATTTCGGTTCCATTTCAGGATTAACTTAACCCCGTAATTGTCACACAACTTTGACCTGCCAAAACTTGAAATGTATGGATACCTTTTTTGTTTTTAAAGTAAGGTCTTATGTTGCCAACTTTAAAGCATTTTTTTTTATTAATTTTGTTTTGTACGGTACAAGGTTTGTTAGTGAATCAGTCGAGTTTTCACACCGCGCAAATGGTAGCAACGCGCACCAGAGCTGCGATCACACATGTACCTAACTAAATAGGTAGGAGTAAATACTAATCCTTTCAAACGCTACCTACGTGGCAAAGCAGGAATAAGGCAATAAGGCCACTCAATCAATATTATCAATATTGCAAATGCACATTGGTCTAAAATAAGTAACGATCTCCATTGGGACCTTCCAGTAGAGTTCGTTGAGAATATAATTCATAGTCGGTTCACCGAAGCTCACATAAACAGTGCTTCGTAACAGAACTTTTGTTCCTTCTTATTTTCCAGGCATTTGAAAGCGTGACCATAATATTTTGCGGCGTGCAGCTGGCTGAGGCGGGCACGCGTGCTGATGTCATGCAGACTGCTGCTTACATGAACGATATCTACTCGAGGATCGACCGGCTTCTCGACACGCATCGGGTTTATAAGGTACCATTGGACTATAGAGTAGATACACCTTGGCATTTACTTACCTCTTAAAGAAGGAGAATCAATCAGTCTATTTAATTAGTTTTCAAAATAATCTTAACTATATAACTAGATAGATACCTACCTAGTTCTAAAATACGTAGGTATGTTGTTAAAACAGTGTTGATTAATAGTAGGTAAGTAAGGTACCCATAGATTTACCGTTACAACTGTTCTAGAGTGTAGGCTCCTTGTTTCAACCAGTCACATAAGAGTGTCTTTTAGTATAAACTATAATAGGTAATAATGACTTAGGTTCAGAATGGTGTATATAGGTGTCTTCCCGTGAACATGGTGCATGTAACTGCGCCAAAATATCGGGAGCTCCTTCCACAACCTTACCACGGTAAATATCCCTTAAATAATCATATAACTGTAGAATGGTGTATTTACTGACTGATGAATGTCCTCCTAGAGTATGCCCGTCGTCTAACCGCATACCCTGTATTGTGCTAGGTAGAGACAGTGGGTACGGTGTACATGCTGGTATCGGGTGTTCCTGAGAGACGACGTGCACACGCCGCGGCAGCTGCCAGCGCCGCTCTCGCCATCTCGCGCGCGCTGCCGGTACTCACTATTGGTAAGAGCCGACGCACACGACGGACTTTTTTTTTTTTTATTGGTAGCAGAGGAACGGGTAAATAATTCTACGCGAGCTAGAAAGACAGATTTATTACCGACTAAAAGTGACGGTTTCGCTCTAAGAGCCAGCGCACATGACTGACAGTGCATTCAGTCCAGGGCCGTCAAAAAGTCGTACGTGAATTATTTTTGTGCTGCTCAATCTGTCTTTTTACTCGCTTTATTTTATTTATTAGTAATCATAATTTCATATACTTTTAGTAGCCTTATAGTCGTATTAATTTAAAACTAGTGTATTGTAACGGAAGTGCAATGACGTAAGCCTGAAAATCCACCAATGGCATCGAGCCGCCATGATACTCCCTCACGCCATTGGCCATGCCATCGCCAAGCTTGCCAAGCGTTCGGAAAGCGAAGTGTTAAGGTATGGTTTAGGTATAGGCAGGGGTAGATTTCCCTACAGTCTGTACTAATATGTATTCTGTGCTATAGGCCGAGTAGGAATTCAATTATCAAATTTCGTCATGGCCGTTTTTGACAGCTTTACTATAGCGAGTATGTCAAAATGTGTAATTTATTAATGTGAAACCCTCAAATAATTATGAAAATACCCTATAGATAATATTTTGCAGACATCAAGAAGTTTATAGTAATTTTCAGTGAGATTCGAACACAAAGACCCGTATATATCGAAAAAAAAAACCGTGTCAACATGTGTTACCTCTTGTCTATAGGGGTCCATTCGGGGCCGTGTGTGGCTGGCGTGCTGGGGCTGCGGCTGCCACGCTACTGCCTCGTCGGAGACTCCGTCAACACCGCCAGCAGGATGCAGACCTCCTCCGAGGTATGGACACATCTTCAGAGGTGCAGTGCTGTGCCGCGCAGCACTTCAACACACCCACCTACCAGTTGTGTCTGCATTTCTTTAGCTTGGCTTGATTTATGTCAGAAAATTCGAACTTGACTTTTCTATTTTGAACCTACTACGGTAAACCGAGAGGTTTGGTCTTTTCCACGTGCACTTGTATATTTAGGTATCTTGGGGCGGCCTTAGAACTCTGACACTTGTCTATACCGCTAATCACTCAGCCTACATTTACGAACTTGACAACTTGTTCAAAGGCCTTTTTTGCCTAAAAAGGTATCGACCTCTATATATCCTATATCACACCTAAATACCTACCTAACAGTCTAACACACCCTGCAGACGACATTGCCGCACTTTTTTGCATGTGGACTATTAATTAGTTCAATGTTATCGCTGCAACTTATTTAGTACCTATATGCGAGAATAAATTGTGAAGAAAGAGGAATGGATTAAAAATTTGTTTTGATAACAGCCCGGGCGAATCCAGATCTCATCGGTGACAGCGTCGCAGCTGCCTGAGGGCCGTTTCAGGCTGCGGAGGAGAGGACTCATCAAAGTCAAGGTACCTTTATACTTCTACCTGTTCAAGGTTAGAGTGAAATATAGAAGACTCCGTCGCAGAAAATCCCTTTCGCAAAATATTTGCTTATTGCTTAAAAAACATCCCTTTCTCAAAATGTCTCGATAAAGGACATAGCCACGTTTCAGTACCTACAAGATTTCCCAATCTTTTTTATAGTTGACAACCAAGACCTGTGAAAGATTTGAATAAGTTTGACCACAAATAGGTGACGGTGTAGTCGCAGATGGCAAATACGCCTAGCCTGGAATGGGAACTGGCTCTCAAGTGAGGTTGTCAGAACATCGTTGTGCTTAGACACATTTTCAACTTGATGGAAGTTAGCCAGCTGACCATGGAATATTGCCAACAATGGTGTCCTTAACCGATAACTCAACCTTCTTTTTGGGATTTGAGCTTGCGCCTACTTCTTAAGAGTCGACACGCCAACCGACAGCTCTACCATCGCTACAAAACTTTCTGCTTATTCCAAACTGTTAGGGAAACTGATGCGGTTTTCACACATTTTGTTTATATTTAATGGGAAGTAATCAAATAGTCTAAGAGCCCGTGAACCCCAGACCTTCGTTATTTTATAAAAGCTGAAAGTTTGTCAGCGCATGCTTCCAACACAGGTAAGAACGATGGACCATTATGAAGTTTGGGTTACCGTGGCTTTGGCAGGTAAACGGTACTAAAGGTGTGTAAAATACCGATCTAAATTCATCATATAATAATGTGTGATTTTTTGGTATTACCTTCAGAATATTATTAAAAATCACGTTATTGATTGCCAGACACTTAAAATCGTGGCAACCCCTTGCCAGACACCCCTAATGTTCATGAAATTATAATTCTACTTATGTTATAGTATAAAAGCTGATTTTTATATATCATAATAATTTGATGATGTTTCCTCATTAGCCAGACATTTTTGATAGTTCCAACCCCTTGCCAGACAAGCATGTAGGGTAGCTGTAGGAGCGAGCGCGAGACAGTATATGTATGGGTGGGTGCGATTGAGATGGCGAGATAGGTCTATCGCGATCCCTCAATAACAGATTATAAAAACTGTTGTACTACTTGTAATAATTTCATTGATACATTTTCAGGGCAAAGGCATGATGGAAACGTTTTGGCTGGAAGGCGAGTTGGAAGAGGAAGACAATCATGAGGCGCTGGAGCTGTTCTCTTCCCTGTGGGGGGATGAATAAAGCTTCCTGGACTCTACATTGAATTTAAATGTGATTATTGTTTTTCATATACCTAGGTATGTTTGTTAGCCTACGTTCTAAACTCTAGTAAATGAAATTAGCTTAAATCGAAGAGTTAACATTTCCCCGGCCACTCTCGTACGCAGCAGTGACGCGCGGGAGCCGCCTTGACTCTCCCAGTTTCTCCCAAGTCTCGTTGGGCATTAAATTAAAGAGGTGGCAGCACTTTCTTTACTAGTCCAAAACTTTCCAACCTCTTTTACCTGTGCAGTCAGTTCATATAATTATGTAAAAAAGACAAATTCCTAAATATCTCATTTAATATCAACATACGAATTAAATTCGTTTTTTGTTTGATGTTGCACATTACTATTTTAGATACAATTTAATTATTACATACGATAGTTTAAATTTTTACGATTAAGGTGAATATATAAATATGCTTAATTAATATAAATACTACGTAGGTTTAATAATAATAATGGAATGCGGTAAATTGTACTTGCTAATTAATATATTTTAATTAATTAGTAAAATTATTGATTATAGTGATTACTTTAGATAGTTATACCGAGTGACTTTTTAACCGAAAGGGCCAAAACCTTATGGTATATAGGGTAAAAACGGGACCCTATTCTGAGCTTGACGCTGTCTGTCTGTCTGTCCGTTCTCCCTTCTTTCGAACCGCAATAGATAGGCAGTTGAAATTTTCACAAAATATGTAATATTACGGCAGATTAACTAAGAAATAATAATAAAGTCAAAAAGTAAAAGCTAAAATCCCATACAACAAACGTATTTCTTACGTATTTTTGTATTTGCTCTTAAGGAAATATGGTAATATATATACAAGCGTCAAACTTGGCATGATTATAGTACAAATTAAAATATAACAACAAATAAGAAACAATGACAAAGTGCGAGTCGATGACAAATTTCTGTTCATTACTAAGCAGTGTAGGGTGCGGTCGCTATTTTGATGGGTGACCGCCTGGGCGTGATGTTGTCTTTTTGTATTTTGTGGTGGTACGGAACCCTCAGTTTGCGAGCCCGACTCGCACTTGGCCGGTATATTTCACACAATAGACGACTTAATTTTTTTTAACGACTACGCCTTTGGATGTAGATTCATACGCCATGTACCTGACACCCTATTTTCTCCGTTTCGGTAAACAAGTCACCCAATACATTGTAATTAATATAAGTATATTATGTATATATATGTATTAAATAAAGAAATATTAGATGGTACATACTTTGAACAACTATGTGCCTTTGTGCAGTGTTTTATTTGTCAGAGTTTGCATGTCCCTTTGCTCTATCTACACTAATATTATAAAGAGGAAATATTTGTACCTATTTTTGTATGTTTGTAATGAATAGGCTCCGAAACTACTGAACCGATTTGAAAAATTCTTTCACTGTTGGGAAGCTACACTATCCCCGGGTGACATAGGCTATATTATATTTTGTAGCGAGGCCGAATGCCGAGCTTACACTCGTGCGAAGCCGGGGCGGACGGCTAGTCTATGTATATTATATAAAAGAAAGTCGTGTTAGTTACACTATTTATAACTCAAGAACGGCTGAACCGATTTGGCTGAAAATTGGTGGGGAGGTAGCTTAGAACCAGGAGACGGACATAGGATACTCTAAAAACGGCTGGACCGATTTTGATGAAATTTTGTGTTCCTGGAGGGGGTCATAGTAGCGAGGCCGAAGGCCGAGCTTACACCCGTGCGAAGCCGGGGCGGTCGACTAGTTATATATAAATAACAGGTGGGTTACCATAATTTCAAAAACAATCTTATCATAACCTTACAATGACTTAGTCTTGCTCTCTAATTAGCTGAGAGAGCAAGCCAAATTCAATGTAAGGTTATTTATTAATAGTATGTTTTTGAGATTATACTAACCTAGCAGAGCTATGTATATTTTCTATAGTTCCATGCCGTAGTGAACAGTAGTTTTCAGAAAATTTGTTATAATTAGTTCGAATACTACAGATCAAGTAATGGGATGGCTGTGAACAATTCAATGGCTGAACAACAGCCGTCATTCAAAAGACCGCAACACATAATGAAAATTTTAAATTTTCCATTTCCATAAATGATATCACTATTTCACTGAGTCATTACGTAGCTAAACAGTTGTATACTTTAGTTATATACTAAATGTATAACCTACATTTAGGTAGGTACAAAAAACTTTTCATTAGTTTAGAATGTTTAGAAAGATGTACAATGTGTCATCGAAATAAAGCAAAATCTCTTAAGGGGTATCATCGCAGAAGGGAAATAATTCGTTTTGGGTGTCATTGTAATTAATCCTTATTAAAGAACAACTTTTACTTTGGGACCAACTCTAAAATCGCGAATAAAAACCAGTGGCTGATTTCATAGTTGGTTTTATATATAAATAATATCAATATAACAAACAGACTTCTTTAAAAAGTCAGAACTGTCAAATTGAAAGCACCAGCTTTCAAATAAAAAAAGAATCATCAAAAACGGTTCATCCAGTCCAAAGTTCTGAGGTTACAAACATTAAAAAAAGCCCAGTCGAATTGAGTACCTCCTCCTTTTTGGAAGTCGGTTAAAAAAAACAATAAGTATAATGACCCCTTAAGAAGTTTTGCGTTATTTGGGCGCATTGTTTATATTTATTCCCAGTTGTTTAACAATAATTCTGACTAAAATTTGACGTATTTGCTGCTTTTAAATAATTTTGAAATTTTATTTGCTTATAAAATACTTAATAACACTGATGAGCGAAAATTAACCTATTTTACCTAAGTAAACTGGGTAATAAAAGCAGAGGCCCCAAAAGGCAAACAATAACTTAGTTATAGTTATTTAGGGCCTTACTTAAAAACGTTACTCAAGTTGATCTATGTTTTAAAATGCTCTGTCAACTTCCCGCTGACGGCAATCGTCACACGCGAAAACAAGACGGAGCATATTTAAGCGTATGTCAACTTGAGTAACGTTTTTAAGTAAGGCCCCTAGTTAAAATATTACTCTTAAGAACCCGCTCCAAGCCTAGAGTTTATTTAGCAGTTTTCGAGAGACAAAAAATCCCTGAGTGGAAGTTTTCCAAAATCAATTTGTTACATTGGAAAATTAGTTCATTAATTTATTTTATTGAAATAGTTACATTGGAAATTATTTAAAACTATGTAGTTTCATGTTGATATTGTATGTTTTGGAGGAGATCGATTCAAATTCGTTTTTTTAACCTCTTTCGTCAATATAGCGGGATGGCTGGCACTTAAGAGCATAGAAAACTATTGGTTGATACCAATGAAGAGCGAATTTTTTCTCCTCATTTCTGTGCTTGATACAGACATAGATGTCGATTTTAAAGATTTTAGAGATAACCAAACTATATCACTTATAATTAATGTAAACACGTATTGCGTTTGCGTTTTAAATGTGTCTATCATTTACTCGTGTTTTGTGCAAATAAATTATTTATCTTTAATTTAACTACATTTGTGTTTTTATTGCGGCATATGAGATCTTATACAGGGTTACGCATATAGACTGTACTAAGCCGAAACGAGGTCATTGTACTCATCATTATGAACAACTTTTACTATGGGACCAACACTAAAATAGAGATAAATAATTATTAATATAAAAAACCGATTTCATCAGAACTGGACCAAATGGGAAGCACCAGCTTTGAAATAAAAAAAGAATCATCAAAATCGGTTCACCCAGTCGTTCTGAGGTAACGAACATTGAAAAAAAAACAGTCGAATTGATAACTTCCTTCTTTTTGGAAGTCGGTTAAAAATCAGCTGTTCCATAAAAAATATCATTGACACACAACAAAATAAATATCTGGAAAATTCTGGGTTATTTTTGCACACACGGTCATCAGACCCCCGAACTAAGCAAAGCTGAATACAGACTTAAATAGATATTAACACCCAGACATAGAACAAACACAAATGTTCATCACATGAATGTTTGTCCTTGATGGGAATCGAATTCACGCCCCCAAGTGCAGAAGCTAGGGTCACTACCAACTGAGCCACCGGGGCAGTCCAACAGCAAAATGTATGGAACGGCAGATTTTTTTTCTCGATTTCAGGGTTGGTCCCATAGTAACTGTTAATAATGAAGCGTACAATGGCCAACTCTCGGCTCAGTTGTCTATATACGTAACCTTGTATAATCTGGGTGTCTTCAAATCAAGAGTGAATCGGTTTCTTCTAGGCAAGCGTGATCCACCGTAGGCCGCATCATCGCTTAACATCAGGCGAGTTGGCGGCCAAGAGCAAGCCTATTCTACAATAAAAATAAAATGAAAAACAGCGATATTTTTGATATATTTGTCAACCAAAAGCATTAAAATCGATACCTATATCTAAATACCTACACTACAGTCCTTAGTCCATAAATAAATACTGATAATAGATTTTGTTGGCACTAAGTATGTGTGTTGGGACGGTAAGTAGGAATATACATACATGTAAGTATTATTTTGATAATATTTTGATTTATTGATACAGTATTTTCAACTATACCTTGCATTTAATTTTACTTCTATAAACACATACAATTATTATTTTTCATAAATAGAAAAATGTGTAAATTTGTGTAAATACGAATATGGCTACCTACTAAATACATAGAAACTGACGTGGTTTTCACACGTTTTGTTTATATTATGCGGGAATTATCCATGTCCCGATAGTTACAATCTGGGTGTCTTCAAGTCAAGAGTGAATCGGTTTCTTCTAGGCAAGCGTGATCCATCGTAGACCGCATCTTCGTTTAACATCAGGAGAGTGGCGGCCAAGCGCAAGCCTAATATAATAAAAAAAATAAACTTTATATTAAGTCAGTTATTCAGACTACAGTTAAGCGCATTCGGTGGTCTTTTTCAAGGTGAAAATAGAGTCAGAAAAGACCGCCGAATGCTATTGAAATGAAACTATATTCGCAGTAAAAACATTCTTACGGGAGCAATTCCCGTTTAATATAAACAAATATACTCGTAAATCATGACAGTGATGTAAAATAACATTCTATTGCAAGATGATACAAAGTAAATAGGAAATATGAGAATAGTAATAGGTCTAGTTGCACTACTAATTGTATACTTAATTTTATAACGTTGTGTAAAACTGGTAACAGAAATAAAATTAAGGCACTAGGGTTGATACTAGTAAGTATAAATTAGTATAAAACAATAAAATAATACAAATAACGGAAAGTATATAATACAGGAGAAAAATATTTCCCATGGAATGTTTGGTCCGCAACTATTTGAGTAGGTATAAATTAAAATCAAAATGTGTGTACTTTCGTGATTCTAATTTACAGGTTGTTTCACCACATCTGTATATTTACTCTTACGGACACGACTAACAGGACAACCTGTATATACTAGTACATAAATCACTGAGTACCATTAAATGACGAAAAAAACAAAAGGTTGTCTAGTAAACTTAGCAGCACATGACTTACATTAAATAAGTAGAGAGATTAAACAAAAACATGATAAAAATCGCATTTAAAACATACATAAATACTAAATCGATTTAAAATGTTTCTACTCATTTGAATATAAGTACTTTGTAAAAATTTTATCATAAGGTAGCAAGTTTTAGTAGGTACTCGAGGTGTTCAGTCTTCCTAAAAGAACGAAACTATCAGTGACCCAAATCGCCACATATTGCCATTCAAAAACCTATAAAAATCATCAAAGTTAACCATTCGTACGTGCATAGGCCGGCAGTCTAGTTACGATTCTACCATCCCATCGTTACGAGATATCGTAAGTAACTAGGCATCCGGCTGTCGCAATCTGCCGTGCTCACTTATTGCAATACAATACTCTTACAACTAACTTTACATAACTGGGATTATTTCTTAAAGAGAGCTGTGACTTCCTCGATCGTTCTGTTCTTGGTTTCCGGGAGCTTGAAGTACACAAAAATGAAGAACAGTATCAGGAGTACCGTGAACGGAAGGAACACGTAATTGCCGAGGGCTTCCGACATCGGGATGAAGGATACGCCGACGATGAAGTTGGCGAACCAGTTGACCAACGCGCCGAAGCTCACGGCGGCGCTTCTCGAACCCTGCCCGAACAGCTCTGAGAGAATCATCCATGGGATAGAACTCGGCCCCACACCGAAAAAGCCGACATACGCCAGCGTGAAAATGACAGCAAATATGCTCATCGTCGTGTTGTTTTCATATGTGAAGAAGGCGATCGTCATGAGTATGGAAGAGACGGCCATACCCGCCAGTCCAACGAGCTGTAGCGTACGCCTTCCGAGACGATCCATCAGGGGTATCGATACCAGTGCCATTATAAAAAGCATACTGCCGACGCCGATAGATGCCAGCCGTGCCTTCTCCAGCACTAAGCCAGAATTCTGGAATATCTTCGTCGAATAGTACAGCACCGCGTTGATTCCTCCCCACTGCTGCGACAAGTGCATCACCACGCCTATGATGAGCGGCGTGCGCAGCGCTTTGATAATGAACAAGTCCTTAATCGTGAATTTTTCTTCCTGTCTCGCCGCTTGGTCTTCGACGTGCATGTCGTTGATTTCAGTCTCAATTTCTGTAGTGCCACGGATCTGGGCGAGAGCTACTCTTGCTTTTTCTTCGTCTCGGAGGCCGAGTAGTAAGTAGCGCGGTGATTCAGGCGCAAACGGCAACATTAGGCATTGGACAGCAGCAGGCACGATAGCCAGCCCCAGCAGCCACGGCCAGCCCTCATTGCTGCCGAGGATGACGTCGATGCCGAGAATCTGTCCGCCGATGAGGCCTAACGCAACCGCCAGCTGGTTGACCGTTCCAAATGCGCCGCGTAATCTCACTGGCGCGATTTCCGACACGTACGTTGGTGAGGCGGTGGTCGCGAACCCGCAGTTGATGCCGATGCAGAATCGGCCAATAATGAGCATCCATACGGAGCCAGCCAGTTTACTAAAGCCCATGAGGACGGCGCCTAGCACGCCGAAGGCAGCATTAAAGAGCAAAGCATTCTTCCGGCCGTACGTGTCGGCCATCCAGCTGGCGAGGGGACATCCGATCATGCCGCCTATAGCGAATATGCTCACTATTACGGAGAATATGTATTGTGGGCGGGAGAAATCATTAGCCCCGATGAAGTTCTCGATGAACTCTTGCGGCGCGTTGATGACGCCGGTGTTGAAGCCGAACTGCAGCATGCCGAGTACGGCCGCGGCCACTGCGTACATCAGCGCACCCGTCGTGCCGCCGCCCTCCATCGCACCTGCGTCCGGCCCTGGTGCCGCTTCTGAAAAGATACAACACGAACTATACATACATGTGTCATACTAATATTGTTAACGACAAAAATTGTGCGTAACACATCGCCATGTGTTAATTGTGTATGTTTTTACTCCACAACGGCTTTGAATCGAATTTGACATAGAAGTAGCTCTGTTCAGGGTTAGTGCTATTACTGATTTAATACAAAAAAGGTGAGTGGCGATTTAAATAATTCTAATTTTTATATATTCTTTATCAGATCGAAGTTTTTAATTGATTTCTAAAACATCTACCTTACTACTATTTTGTCAACAACCAAGAGTTACGTAAGAAACTTATCTCTTAGATGGAGAGATTACCCAGATCAGTAGTGTGTGAGTGAGGAAGATTAAGATAACTATAGGTTATGTTAGGTGTATATTGCAGCGCGAAATGTTGAACATAGATAAGTATTCAGTTGATCTGCTAGAGACAGAGTCATCTTGAAATCACGATAACTACTTGACCCAAGAAGCTGAAATTTGGCTGGTAGGTGTAGAGGTTCGCTAAAGAAGGATTTTGCGTAAGGGTCTAATTAAGGAGGGTAAATGAAAGGATGGGTTCATGAAAGTCTACGCGTACGAAATCGCGAACAACAGCTAGTACTTGTATAAAATTAAGAATGTAGGATGTAAATATTACAAAATATTTACCTAAATGCTACACATTAGCTAAACGCAAAAGACAATCAATTAACAAAATCAATTTAGGTGCCTAATGCTGAAAAGATAACAATACCTACACTTGAACTTTGCCTTGAACGAATATAATAAATGGAGATAAATAAAATTACATAGGTTCGATACTATAGATATGGTATTATATAATTATGTTATTCATTACACTTTTAGTGGGCGTTCCTTTTTGTGTTCTTACTTCTTTTTTTTTTTTAGTTGTTTGTTTTGCAAGCTAGATACTCGTAACGGTAAGTTTATATAATTCTGTAAGTAATCTGTGAAAAAAGCTGTGGGCTGTATCATTGTTAATTTTATCAATCTACCCACGTTATTGTAAAGTTTTATAATATGGCTGTTTGCTGTTCCTTAATAAATCAAATAGTAGTAAAACAAATGTTTAGAATTAGCTAAGTTAATTTAAAAATACTACTAAATATTTAAGCATTTCAACATTGTAAAATTGATTAGATTACTTAAAAACTTACTGCGTTCCATTAAGAATAACGTTGGAAACGTTGATCTATTACAATAAAATAAACGTAACTGAAATATATCTCCAAACAATTCGCGTATCACAAATATTCGTATGATAACGAATCTGATCAGATCTAAACTTGTGATTAAATTATCAATGTAATATACGTCAATTGTTTCCATATTATACATTTACAAGTCATTTTAGAGTCAAATTTGCATACGTTTAAAATTAAAAGCTAGTGTAACGAACGAGCTACTGCCTAACAATGGCATGGTAAAACATGACATCGAATTTGACTCATAACGTGGTTACTTTGAGTACTAATATTTACCTATTACGATGAAAAATCAATGATTGTTGAGTATATTGGTTACATCCTGTTTATTGTCCAAAATATAATGTAATACGAGGAAAAGCAACATATGGACAATCTTATAAAATACCTAAAGGAAAACTTGAAGCGATGCAGATTGCGTACACATTGCATAAAGGTTGCCAGAAGAGATCGCTTATCGCGATAAGGCCGCCAATTGTTTCACTAGTTTTAAGTTGTTTTCATCATAACATTTGTTTTTATGTACCTAAGTAATTTTTGGTGTGAACAATAAAGAGTTATCTATATATCTATTGCACCCAACAAGTTATCGATTTTTCTATTTTACTCTGTAGTGTGTAGCAATATTGGCAATGTTCAGTTCAAGCCGGTAGCTACGGAAAGAAGTTGTCAATTTTAGCCAACTTAAAAAAATGAGGACGGTTCTATGTTCCACTGTTTTTTTTTTTTTTGGAGTTTACTCCTTAAGAAACGATTTGAGTTATAAGGCCCGGTACGGAAATTTTATGAGGAGTAAAATCAAGTGTAACACGAAAAGTTGAGGCGTTACGTAGAAAGAGACAAACATATATATCTGTAGGATTGAACATGTAAAAGAATGAGATGGAATATTTACATGTATTGCATCTCATTCTTCTGCTGCCGAGTAAACTCCAATCGTGCGTCGTAGCTGACGCACACACACTTTGTTCACGTATGTTCACCGATTTCTCCTCCAACTATTGACCGACTCATCGGGAGTTAACATTTTCAATATATACTTGTTTTATTATGAAGAGGAAGCCCTCGAGGTAGACCCACAAAAATTTCATTAAGTTTGGTTTAGTATAATGTGAATTACACTTTTTTTTCATTGTGTGGGAATCAGATGTAAAAAGAAAAATGGTTTTATATTTATCTGAACTTATCAGAAAAATTTATTCATTCTGCATCAAAAATAAAGTCAATGAGTACATACATACTCGTATAGTTTATTTGAAGGACACAGTTCATGCGAAATTAAAATAATTATACTTAAATGAGCTATAAAATACTATAACTAATTTCAGATGTGCGATGATAACAAAGCCAAGGAATAAAGAAGCAGACAAATGGACAATGAGTCATAAGACGTTCATAATTTGCATTTCAAATGTCACGCGAAATCATTATAACGCAAATGTAATGCTTTTTGGGGTTCCGTACACAAAGGGTGACACGGGATCCTTTTACTAAGCCTAGGTATACTGTCTGTCTGTCCTACCGTTCAACGGCTGTATCTTTTAAACCGTAATAATAGATAGCCAGTTGTAATTTTCACATATTGCAATGTTAAGGCGGATTAACTAAGAAATAATAAAAAAAACGGGGATCCCCATATAACAAACGTATTTTTGCTTTTGCTCTAGTGCAAAAACGGTAATACAAAGCGTCAACTTGGCATGGTTATAGCACACAATAATAAACACCGGACAAGTGCAAGTTGCGCGAGCGTTAAAGCTCCCGAAATGAATGAAAGAAAACACACTTATTGGGTGCGGAACCTTCGGTGCGCGAATCCGACTGGCACTTGGCCGGTGTTTATCATAATGCAGTTTTATTCTGTTCTATTTATTTGACTGATATGTATGAACATTGAATCTGTTCTGGTCTGTAACATCTGGAAGACTCTACACGCTTGTAATGCATGCGGTAGTCTCTAGTTCTCTACAATAGCTACTTAGGTAAGAATTGTAATAGTTGTTCGGCCCGAACTGAGACCTCGCAACCTCTATAACTTCACAACTCTGCTCATATTTTAACTTAAATATTGTATTGAAATGTACTACTAGCCTACAACATTTCATAAAGATCATATCAATGATACACAAATTATCGTTGATCAAATCATACAAACAGACATAGAAACGCAGACTTTCTTCGCTCGGTCAATTAGAACGTTGTTTGCGTTATGATCTTAGTTGTTTGTAAATGCATCGTCTTCTCAGAAGGCCCTGCAGTTAACATGACACAATACATGAATTATTTCGATATAAGTACATCCACTTGTCATAACAAGGCAGTACAATGAATTTGAAATGAGACACCGTTCCTAAAATGGTAATCTTGTATGATACGACTCTGTTATTTGTAGTACATATTATATATTTTGTGGTTCTGTCAAACAAAAAGAAGAATCCAACTTGGATTAACCAAGTGCGATTCAAAGAATATCTCAGATAGGGTTACGGAATATGCTGGCGGAAATTCCAGGCCAATATCCTTGTTTTTGTGGTTTTTAATAAAGAGTTATTGTATTGTATTGTAATGTTCTAATATTATGTTGCCGTGACCAAATTAGGTTGGGTGGTAGCGGGGCAACTGTCGGAGATTCTTCGCATTCCCTGCTCAACCGCACATACGAAACGCTTATCTGTCATGGGGGGAGCGGGTTGCCATAAACTCCAGGCTTGGCAGGCGGCTTGGCGATTGCAGAGCATTCACCGTGAAGTAAGAGGATGCTGCTGCCCTACCTCTGATGGTTCTGTTTTATTATGGTATAGATAGCCTATTCACATAAAAATAATTTAAAAAATCAGTTCACAGTCGGCAACGATATCGCTTTACATACACACAAAAAACACAAAAATATGATTGAATTGAGACCCTCCTTTTTTGAAGTCGGTAAAAAAAAAGTTGATAATGTTCATTAAATACAAAAAGTGTTGTAGAAACCGGTCGAAAAAGAGATGACATTGTTATCAGGTAATACTAGCCAGATGGCGCTGTTTGATAAGATTGACAACATGTAATATGCTCCACTTACGAACTGTTATCAAGATAGACACCTCAAGTTCACCTACTTTGCATGTCTGTATTATCTTAGAATTCTTGTATTAAGGGGCATGTTGAAAACTTGCGAATGACAGCTGTGGCCGCTGAGCGCAGCCTTAAGTTAGATCAATGCTCCAACCAGCACGCCGAGTATTTCAGTTCGATTACCGTCGTCTTGGCAGTAGTACGTCAGATGTCAATACAATAATTATCAATATAAAAAACAGACTTCATTAAAATGTCAGAACTGGACCAAATTAAAATGGGGCCACACAGGAAGCACCAGCTTTCAAATAAAAAAAGAATCAAAACAGTCGAATTGAGAAACTCCTTTGCGGAAGTCGGTTAAAAAATGTCAAATTGCGCATAAATTGAAAAACTCTTCGAAAGAAGTTGGCCATGCGAATGGAGTTAAACTACCATTAAATTGCTGTCGTGATGTCGTAGTTGGTACAAAAACGCGGGACGCACTTGTTGTGCATGCGGTGTCTGCTGAGTAAATGTTTGTGGTTCTACTCCATTAGATAATTTCATTTTGAATTCGCATGCATAATTGAACACTCGAAAGCCAAAGGTTACCTTATGAGTGCTTACAAACTGTTTTTGTACACTTCACATTCACACTACAATATTTATAACTACGTCAAAAAATTATTAAACACTTTCACTACCACAGCAAGGACGCCAACTACAGCGCATATAATAAGATATAAATAAAAATATAAGTAAGATAAGAGAACACTTTAATGAAACATTTATTTGACTACAATCACGTACCACAAAATGTAATCCACTAGAAAGCGTGCAAGCAGTTGATGTGAAATCAACACTGTTAGACGCGAAAAGAGAAACCGATACAACCAGTGACCAGTGCGGCGGAGGCAGTGGCGCAGAACTCACTGCCTTGTAGAGGTCGCGCGGGTGCTCTGAACACGAATCGGAATTAAGCCGAGAACATGACGTTAAAAACAACTTGTCGTGATAGTACATAAAACTCAGAAAAAGGACTAATTTACCTTTAATTTTCTACTTCCTTGTTTCCTGAGAGATATAATCTGGGGGTTTTCAAAGCGAGAGTGAATAGGTGTCTAAGTCTGCGTGCTTCATGTTCGACCACGTCGTCGCTTACCAACAGGCGAGTTGGTGGTCAAACGCGGACTTATACGCGATAAAAAAAAAATAATATAGAAGTACCTAGTGCTAATAATTTAGCATAAACGAATTAAACATTTTAGTTTTTAGGGTTCCGTACCTGCCCAAAAGGTAAAATGGGACCCTATTACTAAGACTTCACTGTCCGTCTGTCTGTCTGTCTGTCCGTCTGTCAACAGGCTGTATCTCATGAACCTTGATAGTTAAGATAGTTGAAACTTTCACAGATGATGTATTTCTGTTGCCGCTATAACAACAAATACTAAAAAATATAATAAAATAAATATTTGAGGGGGCTCCCATACAACAAACGTGATTTTTTTGCTCGATATTGATAACGGCAACAGGTACATAGACGCTTGAAATATTCACATAATATTGAGTTATACCTAGTATTCACTTTTAAGGCGTTTTTATAGATAATGGCCGGTTTTTTTTTTTTTTACTTATATGTCAAAATTGTTGTTACCAGAACGAAACCGATATATTTTTGACAGGAGGCATTTTTTTTTTTTAATGTAATTTTTGTTTTTACATAGCAACTTACACAATCAAAAGGGACTAAAGTCCCTACGCTGATCTAATGCGACCGAGAGACCATGGCATACAAGGCCCTCGCCGCATCGCACGTGGGTGCGGACCTTGAAAACCTTGAAACATGCCAACATCCCACTATTTTAATGTACTATATAGGAGCCTGAAAAAGGCTCCATGGGCTACATAGTATTTGACAGACTGCCTTGTACGCTTTATAAATCACGTGACGGATTCTATGCTCTTTACAAGGAAGTCATAAAACTTATTATGTGATATAAAATTACTAACAAAAAATCTTTCTTTTATCTCGAGAGGATTTTGGCGTCACACGTCAGTACATTTGCAAGTGACAAGTATTAATATATTTTCGAGTTTTATTAGACATCGAAAAAATAAGTCATGGTCAAGCCAAGTAAGTCACGGTCAAGTCAAAGTCATGGCTTAGTAAACTGGTGGAGAATTTAGTAGAGGCATGTATGAAATTTTGAAAACAACACGAAAAGGCTCATGTTTCACCTCGTTCACTAACACTTTATAAATTATCACACATTAACACTTTAAAATAATTAAGTTTAGGAAAATAATAATTAATAATAATATATATATATAATATAACATAATATATATATATATAATATAACATAATATATATTATATATTATGGTTTTGGACCCGGGTATGTCCTAAAACTGCGACCAGAACCACCGGAGGATGGGCAGCAGCGTCCTAATAATACACGGTGAACGTACTGCGATCCCCAAGCCGCCTGCCAAGCGTGGGGATTATGGCAACACCCCTCTCTATGATGAAGGCCTTGTCCAACAGTGGACGTTAATTGGCTGATGATGTGATTATGGGTTTTGCGCCCCATTATTAATAATAATAATAATAATGGGGCGCCAAAAAAACATTACTACTTTATACTTGTTTAGGACTTTTAAATGATGATGATTTCTGGTATGCAGAATGAAGAGTTTCTATGTAATATATGATTTTATAATTATATAGGATTTAAGCCGCCCCGATGTGTGGCAAGCGAGTTTTCGAAAATCTATGTATGCAGATTTGTTTCTTTTTATAACTAAAGGAATGTTTCCTCTGAGTATAATTATCAATATAAAAAAACCGACTTCATAAAAATATCAGAACTGGACCAAATTGAAATGGGACCACACGGGAAGTACCAGCTTTCAAATAAAAGAAAAATATCAAAATCACCCAGTTACCCAGTCGTTCAGAAGTAACAAACATTTAAAAAAATACATATTGAGAACCTCCTCCTTTTTGGAAGTTGGTAAAAAATTTGATATCTCTAATATTTATAATAGGCACTTTCTTTCCGGGTGCGGTAAAAAAAAAATCGTCAACAGCAAAATATAAATCGATTGAAAATTCTGAAAAGCAATAGAGATTTGCGAGTTATGTATACTGATGTGCCATAAGGATAATAAAGGTGTTATTCGGAATTAAATATTTAATAACTAACACGTGCTACAGTCATCCCGGAAAATGTGGGATAGTTATAAGATTGTCCGTAAAACCCAAGTAAAACCACAGGCGCAACCGTACTAGCCGCGCTAGATAATGCAGAACAAAACTCTCGAATATTCATAAAAAAAGAGACTGTATTTAAATCTGTCTGGGTGTTAATATCTATTTAAGTATGTATTTAAAAATATATATGTATGTATATCAGTCTCTGGCAGCCATATTACAAGCTTTGCTTAGTTTGGGGTCAGATGACCATGTGTGCAATAATGTCCCAGATATTTATTTATTTATCTTTGAAATCGGTTGGCAACACAAAAATATAATCTTAGATGAAGTTTTGACGCCAACAGCGTCATATTGTATTATTTTCCTAAACTTGTGCATTTTCAAATGTTTGTAATGTATTATATATTCTGTGGTAATCTAATCTAAGTATATAATAAAAAAACGTAGAAATAAAAAAAAAACTGTAATTGCCAGATATCAAAAAACAAACACAGGGCGTCTTAAAATAAGCAGCTGAACACGTTAAGACAGTTTTTGGCATTATTGTCTATTTGTTTGTTTGTCCACGCACATCTAAACCACTGGCGGATTTAAATGCGGTTTTCACGAATATGCTTAGCAATATTAACCAGTTTGAGGTATGTTATTTTGCGCAAGGGCCGGATTAAGGGAGGAAAAAAGGGTTGAAAATTATATGAAAATCTACGCGTACGAAGTCGCGGGCAACATCACTAGTGTGTAATAATGGTGGATTCTTTGACTATCATAGGGTGGATTATTGTTTATACACTTGTAGATTTTGGCTTTTAATTTTAGATTAATGTTCGTGAACGTGCTCAACTCAAGTCATATAATGAAGTGAAAGAAATTTTGTCATAATTTTATTTTTATTTTATTTTATTTTACATGGAAAACAAACAGCTGCTAACAAACACGGTAGATATAGGATGATTAGTTACACAAAAGCCAAAAAGAAGTTTTCACTAATACAAACTAAAATAGTGTAAATGCCCCGTTGCATACAAACTTAGACCTGGATAGATAGATAAAATTTGAACAGTAGTTTAGATAGTTGATAAGTAGTAAAGATATGTTAAGTTAAATTAACAGAAAATAAAATAAAAAAGGAACAGATAATAGCCTAATTATGATTATAAAGCCCACAAGCACACAAATTACAAATTCACAGGTCTTTTTTTTTTTATTTTTTTTTTTTGCTATTTTATTTATAGTTTTATTAAATTTTACTTTTGTTGTATCAAAAAATCGTTTAGTAATGATATTTTTGAAAGCAAGATGCCTCATCATAAATATGTCAACGTTTACAGAATAATTTCGGTTGAAGTTAATTAGTGTTCGAATAAAGAAGGAATTTCTACGATAATTAGTTTTATAGCGTGGAGTATACAGCTGAAGATTATGTCTACGAGGAGCTGAGCTCAGAGGAGTCACAAGACCTATCCGAGACAATAGTGAGGGGCAGTCGATCCTACTGGATATTATATTGTGCAAAAAGGTCAGATCAGCAGCCTCTCTCCTTAGTTTAAGAGGCAACAAATGGTGGTGAAAACAAGACTCATCATACTCAAAGTCGGAATTCCGCATTTTGGCCTTGTAATTGACAAAACGTAAGAATTTCTTTTGCGGCCTTTCGAGGATTGAAATATATTTGTCATAACAAGGATTCCAGACCTGCGAGGCATATTCCAGCTGACTACGGACTAAAGAACAATAAAGAATCTTCAAGGTCTTGACCAGCTTAAAATTCTTAGTAACTCGCAAGATGAAGCCCAATGTTTTCATAGCCTTAGCCGAGATATTCTCAATATGTTTGTCGAAGAGGAGTTTGGAGTCGAGAGTAACACCAAGATCAACCACTGAATCACTTCTAACCAGGGATAGACCATTAATTTTATAGTCATACACAAGGGTCCTATAATACATAGTCTATGACTAAATGACTATATATTTAGTTAAGATGTCATTTTGTGTTGTTTTAAAAACTCCGTACAAGCCTTTAGTAAAGTCTCCGACACTTTACTAGGACATGACTAGGACTTGACTGTAACTTACTTTGCAGACTATGACTTGTTTGACAATGTTTTTTTTTTAACACTTCCTATCTTCCCGTGAACATGGTACATGTAACTGCGCTGAAATATCGAGAGCCCAATTCACAACCTTACCGCGGTAAATATCCCGTAAATAATCATATAGCTGTAATATTTTTGAAGTATTCTTACTTAAGTAAGGCATTCAAACTTTGTATCCAATTGCCAACATATTAGAAAAAATCATAGATGCAAAACAAAAGCATAAATTATAAAGCATGTAATATTTATGGACTATTCCTAACTAAAACCCGTTAGACAAGTAACATTGAATGCAAATAAATATGCATAATCAGCCTCGTATTATGTGATAATAACAAGGCAACATGACGGCGTGTAGAGATCTAGAAAATTATATACCTAGTTGATTACCCTTGTGATACGATACTTCGCAATATTTTTTTAGCCCATCCTCCCCTTCCCTCTTCATTATATTTTTCAGGTGCTATTTCGGGTTAATTTTCTCATAATCATAGCGTCAAGCATCATGGCTTTAGTCAACCTCAATGTCGGGTAGACTTGCGGGAACCGAACCCCAGGCTTCGAGTTTTTTTTGTATATTTTTTTTTTGCTTTAATCTTGCGTTAAACATTAGGCTAGATTGTAATTAATAAGGGGCGCTAATTACTAGCGCAACTTATATATATATATATATATATATATAAACTTGCGTTTGTCCTCCACCTCGCCAGTTACCAAGCAACAGATGTAGTTGTTAATAGTTGTTGTTGGTTGTTGTTTTTGTATTTAATCGCAGGTCAAGAGCTGTACTCCTCTGCTAAATATAGTAACCTTAATGACCATACACACATCACTCTGTAGTTATACTGTATTCTATAATAACTGAGTGTTTTAAGTTATAGTTGCGATTTTGTTATAGTGTGCGTTCAAACGAATAGGTTTTTATGCTATGCGTGATCCTCGCAAGAAATGACAGACCAAAAATGTCAGCAGATTATCGTTGGCATAGCGAGAGTAGCGTTGGCTTCTCAGAGTCTGACTGGCTCAAAGCTCATCTGCATTCGACACGCATGCCTTACCCTCTTTAGCAAGGTTGCTTGATAACTAAATGAGTTACATCGGCTATGTAGGTTTTAGAACGCAGATTTAATGTGTTCCTCATGCAGTCCATTACAAGTATTGGGGACCTATATATACTGCGTCCCATCGCTCGTTAGCACAGATTATCAAGCCTGTTCAACCTCGTCGGCGTTCCGCAAGCGCCATTTGATAAGGATGTGCTTAATAAGATAAGTACTGCATGGCAATGTATAGTTGTATAAAGTTCTATACATTTATGGCGGCGTAAACATCTAATAAATACAATAGTTGACCATCATGGTTGTTCACTACAGTTAATATGTTGTCTTCCCGTGAACATGGTGCATGTAACTGCGCCGAAATCTGGAGCTCCTTCCACAACCTTACCACAGTAAATATCCCGTCAACTATCATATAAATGTAATACTATAGTTGACCCATGACTCTATAACACGAAAAAGTTTTTGATGTACCCATTCGAATGTCCATCAAAAGACCTAGGTATTTTAGTTTCGCACAAATTGCTCGTATACTTATCAACTTTGTACAAACACTACTCTTTAGGTACCTAGATGATGCAGGAATTAAAATACAAAGATAACTGATTGTGTTTTTGTGTTTGTTCAAACTGTTAGAATAGTGAAGAGCGACCGACGGAAGATAATATTCTAAAATAGAGTGATAACCTTGGTGCTTGGTGATGGTGATACTTATTTTAAACAGACTTCAAAAAAG
The DNA here is from genome assembly GCA_949125355.1 of Agriopis leucophaearia. Classification (NCBI taxonomy): domain Eukaryota; kingdom Metazoa; phylum Arthropoda; class Insecta; order Lepidoptera; family Geometridae; genus Agriopis; species Agriopis leucophaearia. Next base: position 15,208,457 of record OX421269.1, read on the forward strand.
GAAAGGGGACTCCGTACTCTGTGATTTTTTTTTTTTAATTATTTTTTTATTTGAAATGAATATACTTTCAGATTAGTCCACAAAACAAATAAAAACAAAGAATAGAATAGTTTAATAGAAAACATTTCATTTCGCAAGATAATTTCGTACGAAATATCATACGAGCTATTCAAAAATCGATCCTCCTATAACAAAATAATATACCCCCGAAGTTAGACGGCCAGAGACACCACAAGTAGTGATGGTTCGAAAAAACGCCCGTCTAACAACTAGTAGCTGTAGTAGGTACGATGACGGATAAAAAATAACCTTGAAACTACTAGGTAAAATACTAGTAGTTCAATGGGTAATAAACCTACCAATACATTTTTGGCACACAGACAAAAATACTGAGAGAGAATGACTGTTTTTAAGGCTTCCAGCGGTACCTAGGCTAGTTGTTACAAAATTTCGGAAATGACCCGTTCGCTTTTAAGAAAAGTTAGTAGTAGTTAAAGTAAAGGTGTATGACAAATTTGACAATAACAGTGACGCTGACTTTAGCAGTTATAGGTATAGGTACTGTGAAACGTGTACGTATCCACTAGCATAGTTAAAGTTACCAGAGTTGCAAGTCAAATGAGACCTTATCTACCCCAGATGCATAGCAGGAATTATATTTTATGCATCTGATAGATATTTAACATAAACAATGCGAACCAGCGAAGCATGGGCTGTTACGGTTAAAGTTATGAAAAACACATAGGTATTTTTATTTATATTACACGGGAATTACTCACGTAAGATTAGGTCGATTACTCCGACTATAGAAAAAAAAAAAAAAATGAAAAAAAAATATTACTGCAAAAACTTTGAACACACACTTGGCACACTTTGAAGTAAATTAATATACTTATACAATTAATGAGAGTTTTAAAGTATTTTGCATGAGATGTTATTGTACAACACTTTCTTTTGGTTTCCTCACTAGGCAAGCCTGTATCGAGGAAACCTAATTCCCAGTAACAATTAGAAATAACAAAACCTCATTGACAAGACAGTGAACGGGTTAAGATTGTAGATACGAAAAATTTCTCACTTAAGTGGTGGATTATAAAATTGTTACAGTTAAAAAATAATTTGAAAAATACGTAAGTTATACAATTATACATTTGAACATTGTGAATAAAAACTAAGAAAATAAAAATAATTATTAAAACAGTGATATCGAAATTTTTGTAGCAGTGTGTGTAATATATTCCCGTGTAATATAAATAAAATCTGTAAAAACCACGTCGGATTCCATTATAAAATACATAGGTACTTATTTTTTTGTTTTTCCAACGGAAACTAGTTAAACATAAACATGAGTATAAATAATCGATAATTACTGGTTGATAGAAATTAAAAAGTTAGGATAATGACAATATTAGGATAACTTAAGTCATAAATGTAACGTATTGGATTTATCTGTTTAAAAATATATATGTATGTATATCAGTCTCTGGCAGCCATATTACAAGCTTTGCTTAGTTTGGGGTCAGATGACCATGTGTGCAAAATGTCCCAGTTTTTTTTTTTATAAGAAAATAAATATATAAATATGGAAATTCAGGCAGGGTCGAATCGATCGCTTCTTTTACATACCATTGGGGTTTATCATAACCACGGAACAGAAAGTACCTACAAAACAGATAAGAAGATACCTAACAAACACTGACTAGAATGAAGTAGGTACACTAGGTACCTCTACGGTACCCAATGACAATTATGACCACATAGGTAGATGGTTCACACATATTGTGGAAAGCCCACAATTCGAACACATTTTGTACCGCAATCGTGTGATTCATGTCTTATTGTTTTATTTCCCAGCTTAGAAAACAATTATTTAGGAAAAAGAACTATTAAATGCAGTAGGTAATGTCGTTGATTAATCAACTACTTACTGCATTCGATATTAATTTACTTTAAGCATCGTAAACTATCTATGTAATCGTACGCTAAATACGAGTACGTCAATTTTAGTACGACAGTAATTTACGTCGAATAGATAGAGTCAATGACGAAATAATAAATAGAATTTGGTACGTTTTTTTTTGTTTATTTGACAGCGGCGATGGGGTCGTTTGGGGCGGCGAATGATTACCACGAATTCTGCAAATTGCAGCTCAATCGAACACCGGGACTGGAATGAAACTAAATAAAAGCTTGAAATAAAAACCTCGCTTGCGGACTCAGTAGTGACCGAACGCAATGGTATTCACCGTGTTTTGATAGTAGCGGCTGAAACCTTGCGCTTGCGCTCGCTTGTGGCCAAGGATCCGTTTATATACTCTATATTCCTTGCCTGTGGCTAAGTGATAATCTAATATCACGAATATTTGCCTATGTAAGTACCTGCACTATTGTCGTTTACTTATTAAAGATTAGATAATAAAAAACTAATAATTGAAACTAGTACTTATACATATTACCTAACTATAAAATTTACTAGCCGACCGTCCTGGCTTCGCACGGGTGTAAGCTCGGCCTTCGGCCTCGCTACAAAATATAATATGGCCTATGTCACCCGGGGATAGTGTAGCTTCCCATCAGTAAAGATTTTTTTAAATCGGTTCATTCTTTTTGAGTTATTTCATTACAAACATCCAAAAATACAAATCTTTCCTCTTTATAATATTAGTATGATAATCGCAAGCAATTAGATTAGTATGTCGATATCAATGTATTGTTAATACATAGATAAGTAATTATTAGGTAGGTACTAGTGTTTGTTTCCCACGGGTAGGTACATACGAACAAGCAAAGACTGACAAAATAAAACATTGTTTCCATGTTGTTGTTTTTCAAAAATGCCACCAGAGTAAAAGAAAAAAATTGAAAAATTTGAAGGCATAATTAGGCTTATTAGCCTAATTATGCAGACATTATAAACATTTATGTACTATTATTTTTATGCAAATGTCATTGGTGCTATATCATAGTCCTAATTATGTAGACGTCATAAATACTATTATAGTCCTTAATGTGTAGTCTATGTAGACGTCATTGGTGCTATATAGTCCTGTTGTTTCGACGTGTTGTGTTGTGATATTATATGGTCCAAATTATGCAGACGTCATTAATGATACAAAGTAGTATTAAGTTCTAGATAGTCCTAATTGCGTAGATGCTTTTATAGTCCGAATTGTACTGACGTCATTGATGTTATGATATGGGCCTAATTACGCAACTTCATTAATACTATAAGTCCTTCTTTTGTGTAGAGAGTAAGAGTCTTATGTAGACGTCATTATGGTGCTATATCATAGTCCTAATTATGCAGACATCACTGAAGCTATATAGTCCTAATTGCGTAAAAGCTATTATAGTCCGAATTGTACTGACGTCATTGATGTTATAGGGGCATAATTACGCAGACGTCATTAATGATAGAAAGTAGTATTAAGTTGTAGTAATTGCAACATATTATTTACTATTAGTTTAATAGGTGAGTGAGCTAAGGATAAGAGGCAATGTCCTGGCATGACACCGCTTCTTTAGATAAGTTCTGCGTAGTGACGTCATTAATATAACTACATTCATCGGAACCATCTATTATTGTATACGTGACTTGCGTGTCAGACACCTTCATTATTTTACTCTATTATGTTTACCATTGAGCACAGAGGTCACACAACGGGCAATCGAGAGATCTATGTTCGGAGTTTCTTTGCGCGATAGAATCCAAACGTGGATATTCGCCAAAGAACCAGAGTCACCGACATAGCTATTAAAATTTGCAACTTGAAGAGGCAATGGGCAGGCCACATCGCTCGAAGAACCGATAACCAATGGGGAAGAAAGGTTCTTGAGTGGAGACCACAAACCGGAAGACGCAGCGTTGGTAGGCCTCCCACTAGATCCCTCTTAAATATTTTTTTCCGTTTCTTAGTATTTGTTGTAATAGCGGCAACATAAATACATCATCTGTGAAAATTACAAATGTCTAACTATCACGGTTCATGACATACAGCCTGGTGACCTTAGAATAAGTACCTATTCTAAGCTGGTGACGGACAGGCGGACAGCGGAGTCTTAGTAATATGTCCCGTTTTACCCTTTGGTTACGGAACACTAAAAAGGATGTGATACGCCCTCAGATATCTATAATTGTTAATATCTTTGATTTTACGAAGATAGTCGTAATTATGTAGCCATCTTAATTCATTGCAATTTAATACGTACTGTACAGGTAGGTACTGTCCACAATCGAAACTTAACTTCGAGCCCCAGGGCGTGTGCCTTCTGTGGTGCCAGGGCAAATCTGATCCCCACTCCCGGCGATGGCCCAAGCTGAGGCTCGTACCTCCTAGATGCGCTTGCGCTTGTCGGCCAAAAATCAACAACGAGTTAGGCCCAACTCCCTCTGCGTTCGTACTAGTCCGGTCAAGCCGGAAAGTTACATTAAAAAAAACTTAACTTCTCTTGAATACAAATAAATTATCAATATAAAAAACCGACTTCATAAAAATGACAGAACTAGACCAAATTGAAATGGGACCACACGGAAGCATCAGCTTTCAAATAAAAAAATAATCATCAAAATCGGTTCACCCGTCGAAAGTTCTCAGGTATCAAACATAATATATATATACAGTCGAATTGAGAACCTCCTTCTTTTTGAAAGTCGGTTAAAAAGAGACAAAGATAGTAATAGTGCCATTATTGAACATTTAATTAGTTAATTTATTTATTGATGTGCTATTAGTTTATTAAAAAATTTATTCTAATATCCCAAAACATATTATTAGTGCTAATGTGGCGAAATACATACACTTACCTATGAAATTTATTAAATTTTTAAAAGACTTTATATGAATGAAATAAGAAAACCATACCTAGTGAAATTACAGTGTGAACTCCATATATAATGAAACACTATATATCTAATGAAGAACTCCCTAAATTCAGAGGTTAATTGACTTTGATTGGTTTACCGTATAAGTCTTATACCCATACATGAATCTATATAATGTAACAACTAGGTACATTCAATAGCAAAACAATATGTCCTATGAATAAGGCGTTTAAGGTCTTGAATGAAAGTTCTATTCTTTTGTTTCTTGTGTTTACCTATGCATGTGTTTTTACATATTGGTACCCTCTCTGATGTAACAGCCACTCAAATTAAACATAAATTTGATCCAAGCATTTATTTGCTCTGACAGATGCAATAACATTGTAAAAAGATAAATGTAAACCATGAATTCTGATCACTTTCGCTAGGTTTCTGAAATTAAGTCTGTAGCAGGTACCCGCTATACTTGAGTGAAATATCAAAAGAAAATGTTTTTATTCCGCTTTTTACGATGTTATTGCAGCTGTCAGTGCAAATAAGCGAATGGAAATAGTATACTTAATAATATTTATGAAATTGGTCAATTAAAATGATTAACTTTTTTCCACCAGATTTTACTCTACATTGGACAATAACTCAAAACGATCAGTCCATTTAGTTTCGCTATGAGAGTTTACACTGTATTTAAAAAAATCAAAATAAACAACTAACCTTTACGCCGTAGAAGCGATGTGGACTGGTTAGCTTGCATTCTGAACACAAACTGGCCTACGAACTTCCTAGAGAATATTTTAAAAGTTTACTCAACACATTACCGAACTGCTAATGACAATATTAAAAACAAGTTTGGGCATGCTTGATTTAGTGCCGTCTATCCGATTGACAATTTTATTTAACGGATGCATCTATTGTATGTAAGATATGACACATCTACAGTGTCCTCAGCAAGGGTGTGCTAAGTTGAAAGGTACTCATTGTACTTATCATTCGTTATTTAGTAGGTTACCTTCACTTATTAAATAATAGTCGGTAGCCAAACTAAGGGTTGTCATATGAAACTAATTTAGTAGCGCTGGCCACCACTGCAGCATATGAAACTATTATAGTGGTATTGGCACCCCGGGGGCATACGAAACTAATTTATTGGTGTTGGCCACCTCGGTGGCAAACTAAGGGGTGGCATACAGGAATAAAGGGTATTGACAACTTTTACGGGACCAATTCTGATAATACAAAAAAATATAAGCTGTTCCATACATCATTCTGCGATATCAATTGTGTGTAAATTAAATACATATATGTATACGCGTGTATTAATAATATCACTAGGTAATATCATGTTCTCAATATTTTTTTATTATTTAATAATATTATATTATTGGCTTGCGTTTGACCGCCATTCTGAAGCTCCGCTGCTGATTCTCGCCTCATATTAAACAATAATGCACATATGTTTAAATAATGATTTTTTTCAAACTAAACTTTATTCATTAAAAGTACAGTAAGCTACCTTCAACTTACTTTACACCCTTAAAAAAAATAGTACACCCTTTCTGTGTATGTGCGTGTGCTCTTTGTGCAATACAAGTACTCGGGGAACAGAAGAAAACCTTTGAATGCTAACCCTACATTAAAACACCTGTCAATGAAACATTGTAGGATGAGATGAGAGAAGAGCATGGATCACTAATTAATTATCCAATACTAAGTATTAATTGTTAAAAAATATGAATTGTAATGCAACCTATGTCAAAAAAAAAAATTAAATAAGTTAAAATATTGTATTTTAACAGAGGAGTAATTATTCTTTAGAAAAAAATAAAGTGTAGGTATTTGTCTAGAGAAAAAAACTTATACTTGAATACTTTTATACTTATTGAATTACGGTCGGAAGACCAGGGTGTCCACCCTCTTTCTCTCAGAAAATATCAATAAGCATTTTATTAAATAAAATAATAGGTTTGTGCTTGACCTCTACCTCGCCTGATGTTAAGTGATGATGCAGTCTACGATGGAACGTGCCTGCCTAGAAGAAACGGATTCACTAGTGATTTGAAGACACCCAGATTGTAACTATCGGGGAACAGCCATTCAGGCAATGCATTCCACAGACTAGCAGTTCGCACAGTGGAAGTGGAATCAAAGTGCTTCCTACTGGTATTCGGAATATCAACCATTATGGGGAGACGATTTTTCATGCCCACTCTGGCAGTCTAATAGAAAAATTGGCAAAATTGGTATTTTTTGTGGAAACAGCAAATCTATTAATAAATTGTATATTAAAAATACAAAGCCGTTGTTAAGTCGGCACAAAGGTCTAATAGTCCGGACATGTCCGGACAAATCTGGACGGATTTTGACCCTAGTCAAGTCCCAAATTACCTATTAAGTAAAACTGAAATACAAATTTATCTTGTTTGGTGATGGTCCGTGTCAACTTTTCACCCCAGCTCAGCAAAATCGTAGATCCTTGGACTGGTCAATTTCCAAATTGAATAAAAAATATATCCATACTTCTAATAATCCATTTTATCATCCTCCTTAATTTCATGAACAGACCTATTAATGCAAGGTCTGATTTTCTTAGTGTAAACAAAACGAAGAAGCCAAAATTAATACTACAGTTGAATTTAAGTGTAAGTTAAATAAGCACTAACAATCGTCAGTATGAACTAAATAAGTGAATAAAAAGCAAGCCAAAGATACTTATGCACAATGAGATTGCTTTAATGACTATACATTCACAACAGTCATAAAAATAAATACCATGCAGCTGTTTGAAATCAATTCAATACGGTGAAATAAATCACCTATGTAAATATTCATTTCATCTCCCTGCCGTAAATCGCATACATTTGATCCGAGTGGACAGTGTTTCTTGCGATTAACATTCAGTGATAACAACGCAGATAAAACTAAAGTAACCACTTTGATCACACTACGATGAGAAGTAACATTCATAGAAATTATTAAATAGGCATATTTCTCGATTGCATGCTTGATGGTAGAGCAAAAAAATTAAATGCTAACATACCTTTCATTGAATCAATATTGGTGAGATTTTATGTCTTGGCTGATTAGCATTGGGTGATAAATAATGTGCGTTATTTCTACTAATATTGTTATTGGGTCATAACATTTTAAATTCTGAAATATTGATTTTTCACTAGGTATGTACAGGAAAAACCACAATAATTATTATAGTCCAATACAAGTAGTAACGAACGAAACGAATTGAAACATAGCTAGTGCACAGTCTGTACAGTTGGACACGGCCCGACTATTAAAGTAAGATATCTGTGGTCGGGCGGGCGGCGTAGAGTTGTCCTTGGCTATAATATTAGTCTGTGTACACACGAGCGCGAAGCGCTATAATATACTATACTATATTACTTTTTCTCTCCTCTTGAGAGGATTTTGGCGTCTTGTGCATTTGCCAGTGTCCAATAAATATTTTCAAGTTTTAATGAATATTATCAAATTAGTCAACAAATCAAGTCACGGTCAAGTACATGTATTTTGTTGAGTTCATAAGGGCACTTGCCCAATTAAAAAAAGAAAGAAAGAAAAGTAAGTTCAAGGCACTGAAGTGAGAATTTTTTCTACTTCTCTTTTCTGTGGTTCAAGCTCCGCGAGTAATAGTGTTTCGTGGGTTCAAGGCATGACAAAGTTGTGGAGAGTGGAGACTAGAAGAGGCTTCAATGGAGTTTTGGATACAACAAGAAAATACATATTTCACGTCATTAGATCACTTGCACAAACTTGAAGAAATTCATGAACACGCTTTGAGTAGGTACCTATTTTTCCTCGTACACGTAAGAAATAATAATCCAACATTAATCAAAATGAACAATAGAAAATATACAAAAAGTTAAGGAAATAAGACAAGATGTTTTTTCATGTTAAGTAATGCCAAAACTCCGGGTCTTTTTTTAGAGCCAGCTGTAAATTTGTTGTTACCTTTTTACTCCTTTTTATCCTGCCCTATCCTGACGGACACTGTGTCCATGGATAAGTAGGTAAGGTAGTAATTTAGCGTAGCGTTACATTCTCTTTGGTAGTAATAAATAAATAAATTAAAAAAGGCTTATTGTTTTTCGCCCCTTATTAAGCAGGCTAAAGCCATTAAGGTCATACCGCCTCGACTTTCGTATATTACTGTCAGTATGCAGTCAAAGTCAAAACGATAAGAATCAGAGTTAGCAAACATATTTTAGTTAGCTAATCACAAATGGCAACACAAATAGTCGCACGCAAAGCCAAAGGGAGTTTTGGTTTTGGCGCCAACGTGGCAAAAAAAAAACAGCGGGGCTATTATGGATCTTTGATCGGGAACGCGGGTGTCAAAATTTTGTAAAAAAAAAATACGTTGTCTATTTCCAATTTTCTTTTCAAAATTCTGACACTCGCGATCCCGATCAAAAATCCATAATACGGCTGTATTGTATTATTTTCCTAAACATGTGTAATTTCGATTCGAGTGATAATGTGTAATAATGGTGGATTATTATTTAATAAGGGCTTGTGAACGTTCTTGAGTGTAGTCAAGTGATATAACGAGGTTAATCATGTCTTTTCCTGTTGTTTCCAAAACTCCATAGAAGCCTATTGTAAAGCTTCCACTACTTTACTGGGGTATGAGTTTGACTTGACCGTGACTTCCTTTGCTTAACTCTGACTGTGACTTGTTTAATGCTATTGAAGACTAGGTAAACTTGATTTATATTACGACCGAAGGACTTTGTATCCATGGTCATGATTAAATTTACAACAACAGCAAAGCCAAAGCAAACACCAAGCAAACAAACAGCTGGCTGAATTCAGCTGTAACTTGCTTGTGTTTTGGTGTTGGTAAGTTTTGTTTGTTGCGCAATTATTAAAATATCTTAGATCATACCAAAATACCAATAGCAATAAAACCACCTGTATATTCCCGCAGTGTTAACAAATACTAAATCCTCAAGTACATTCTACAATGGCAAACGAATCATTCATGGACAGATTTCGATCGTTTCTGGGAATTCGTCAAGAGCCACCTAGAAACGATTTCCGAAACCCCATTTGGAGTTCCGACGATGAAGACGACGGGGATGATCTGTACACGAGGCAGAACATTGAAGTGTTCACAGCCCCAGAGGCGATGCACCAGGAGTTTGCCAAACACATGCAGGACATGTTTAAATCTTTCGGCAGCATGTTCGGCGACATAAGAGTCTTACTCACCGAAGATCACTTTGAATCGATGTCTGACGATCCCAACGATGTCGACCCGGAGAATTTCAACAGTAAAAGTATCAGAGACTACTATCTTAAGCCGGGCTTCCACAATGAAAAAAATGAACAGCCGAAAGAAGACATCGATTTGGACGGTAAGGTATCTTCACATGAAATATTGGGCTTGTTAAAACAAAAAGACGAAGGTAATAATAGCAAGAAACCAGGTTCTGCTACACCTTTCAATGGCAACCTAGTGCCTGGACGATCCTTCTGTCAGACGATAATAACAACCAGTGTGACCAAGTCCGATGGCACCATTGAGACAAGGAGAATAATCAAAAATGGGAATGAAGTAATTGAGGAAACCACAACGTCTCATGTGCCAGATACCACAGGACCTTTGGGGTCTAGTATGGATGCTATGACTAACTCTGGTCTCATTTACACCAATGTCATGTCAGAATTATCATCCCTGTTCAAAAACTTTTACTAACTTGGACACAGTTAAGAGTTTTCAATGCAAACATTTTCAGTACTATATTATTTTAAGATTCCCATTTTATCATGACTTAAAAAAAAGAGAAAGCAGAATTTTAATCGGAATTACATGTGATACGATTTAGGGATAGATTGCAAAATTCTTGCTTCGTATAGACTGTATTTAGGTACTTCTTTGTATTTGCTTAGTTTTAAAATTAGTCATGTAAATATTTATTGCACATTCAAATTGTACCTTTTAACTTTATTAGGTAGTATTATTTGGATTTACCTGTAAGGTTTATTATTGCTAGATTGTATGGCACATTGATCTAGAAACACATGGATTTGGAATCCATGAGCTGGAGCTCAAAAAAGGTTAAACCATGTCGAGTTCAGTGAAACATTGTTCTAAACTAAATTAGACACTTAAGATGAAAGATGTGTTTTGGTCAGGTATAGTTTGTATGATGCTCGCATGATATTCAAACTACAAAACATACCCAATTTTGGGTGTCACAACCAAGTACATTTTGGACAAACTCGCTGATGAAAGCGCCTTTACTCTGTATAAAACCACATACCATGGCATTAACATGCCGAAAAAGTGTTTTAATCCATTAACCATGGTTACAAATGACAGTAAAATTAGTTACAAAAACGTAGTACACATAGATTGTTGTAAAAAACAAATCACTCATGTCTTATGATGGATACACATTCTCTTGACAAAGATGCATGTAATGTTCTAGCTTGTTTTCTCACATTTTGTTATTATTCGGTAATTACTCACTTTATTAGATTAAGCAGGATACACTGAAGTTTCAATTTGGAAGTTACCTTAAATAAGGGCATTGAATGCAGTTGACAATATAGTCTCTGTAATATTTTTTTACAACCGACTAGGCAATTCGTTTTATCAGATTCTCACCTGGTGGGAAGCGATGATGTGGTGGAAGATGTAGCACACTTGCCTAGGAAATACCAAGTCACTGATTTCTTAAAAATCTGTGGATTGTACCCGTTCAGAAAGACAGACACAGGAAAGAGTTCTACACCTCTGCTGTTTGGAAAAAAAATAATTGGAAACGCTCAGTGCCTCTGAATGGAATTTTCACCATAAATGTTTCGAGTCCATCTCCAGCGACAGTGTCACCATACCTTTCGGGATGTATCTTCATACAAATTCAAAGAAAATGTGCTTGTGTCCTGTGCATCTGGTACTCTTATGGAAGAATGTATAGGCAAGAGTGAATAGGTATCTTCTAAGTCTGCATGCTTCATTTTCGACCACATCGTCGCTTACCAACAGACGAGTTGGTGGTCCAATGCAGACTTATTCACGTAAAAAAAAAGGTAAGGGCAGTATTAATATAGTAATACTAGCTGATACCCGCTAGTTCGTACGCGTAGAGCTCATCGTTTAAACCTTCCCTGGACTTCCACAAATATTTCAAGATCAAAACTAGCCAAATCGGTCCAGCCATTCTCGAGTTATAACGTGACCAGGAGAAATAGGGGTTCATTTTTATATATATAGATGTAAGTAGTTTCCGAATAATAAAGAGTATAATACTATTAGAATATATTTGTGCATAATAGTTACCTATGTGTTTATAGATCGATGGATATTCTGCTTCTGACTACTCTTTTCAGTTGCAACAAATATAGCAAATCAACGGCTATGTTATTCGTATTTTGGATAATTAGAAATTTGTTACTAGCAACGATTCTGTTTGAATGTCTCTTACATACAACATTTCTAGAATAATGTAAAATATGGACTATTTAACAAACATACCTACCTATCTGCAAAGTTTGATATAAATTATCAATAAACAAGGACTAAAAATTGATCTAATGCATTTTACTTTCCAATTACTTCCTGATAGATAAACAATAATCCATACTGAATGACCCAAAATCAGATCGAATAAAAAAAAAAACTTTTGACTTTTGCGTTTTTTGAAACCAGTCAAAACCAATAAAACAACATAAAATTCTATCATAATAATTTATTTAGATATACTTTTAGAGAGCTTATGTAACTAGGCAATAAATAGGTACTTTCTGTAAGAAACCTGCTATATATAGATTTTATGACTAAAGCATCAAGTGATATGAAATAAAACAAACCTTACTTATATTGGTATAGGTACAGATACCTACCAAAAAAAGTTTGGATGTAGAAAATAGTCTAGTAACTTGGTAAGTACTAGAATAATAGTTTAATGCGACCTACTTATCTGAGGTTCACTATATTTCAGGGGCATTACGCCTTACTCTAAACGCGGGCCCGAATAGGTGCAGTTTGCAAAATTACGCGAACGCGAACCTTAACACGCCGAGATACGGTTTGCTAATTCGGGCTCGCGTCAAGAGTTAGCCGTAACGTAAGGCCCTTGAACTAAACTGGTAGCATCCTCCTGTACATTTAATTCTATCGTTTTAGCCAACTACAGATAAGTTGGTAGCTTTGTTCCAAACTAATATTACTAACATCAACATGCTACATAAATTTTTCTTTTACAGGTTTTATGAGCACTCCAAATTGAAGCAAGACTGGCTTATGTAAGTGACACAGTTTGATTAATAACCACCATACCATCTTACTACCGTCAACCTACTAATATTTGATTATTATATTTTTGTCTACTACGTGAGCCTTGCTAATGCTGTGGCGATGATAGTTTCAAACAGAGGAACACGGGGGATGTTCTAACATTTCAATCACAATACTTGGTTCCAAAACTCCTCGACGGAAACGACAATGCACACGGATGACAAGGATATGATGATACCAGTGGCGTAGCTATCGTAGGGCTATAGGCGGTGCCGTGCACCGGGGTCCCCAAGCTCAGGGGGCCCTTGGGCCTTGATCGGCAAACCTCAAACTGAACTTGCAAATTTTTTGCCCTTCATACACATAAATGTATATAGCTTTGAGCACAATAAAGAGCTGATGATAAATTAGCTTTGTACCTTTAAATAATATTATTACCTACTTGATAAATTCTAACCCAGTTTAGGTAGGGCCCATTTTTTTGCACCAGGGTCTTTTGTTACCTAGCTACGCCACTGGATGATACCCTAGAATATTCGTGCGAGCAAGACAGTGTTGGCTGAAGTGCGTTAATTAGACTCAGTTGAGCCGGACCAGGAGATTGAGTCTCTTGTTTTCCTCTGTTTGAAAGAGAACTGTAATTGTGTTGCGGTAGGTTGTGCGCCTTATTTAATGACAATAGCAAGCGTCTTTGGTGTTACTTTTTATCCAAGTCATGTAGCGGTTGACTCGTGAGTAGACTCCCGGCCTGTCGGGCCTCGCGCAACCTTCTCCCCATGATACTACTCCTGAAACAAAATGAAATAAGGTTTGCATTATAAGCATCATCGCATCCACCCCATTTTTAACCGACATCCAAAAACGAGGAGGTTATGAATTCGAATGTTTATTTTTATTTTTTATGTTTGTTACCTCAGAACTTTCAACTGGGTCAACCGATTTTGATGATTCTTTTTATTAGAAAGCTTGTGCTTCCTGTGTGGTCCCATTTAAATTAATTTTATAGATATATTAATTTGGTCCAGTTCTGTCATTTTTATGAAGTCTGTTTTCTAAATTGATAATTGTAGTCAATATGAACTCTAATGATTTACTTTTCTCTATACAACAAGAGAAAGGTGTAGTAATACGGCTGACGCTCACAGACGGCGCGGAACGGCACGCTTTGGCATGCCGAAGAATACGTTGGCATTTCGCAGCACGCCGAAGGATCCTTTGGCATACAGCGTCGTGACGTATACCGCGTTCTGGCACTCATTCGGCTTAGAACTGTATGATTGTGTATTTTGTTGAAATGCTTGACTGGAACTTAGTGTTAATAGCAATTATCGCTGAAGACGAAGACACACTCGCTGAGATCGCTCTAGATTCAACCTTGTTTCAATTAAGTACTTAGCACTCACATTAAACAATGTCACTGTGTGGCACTAACGATGTGTTAATTTTTCTAATCTTAAGATAAAAAATTGACTACGCATAAATTAATTTATTTAAAAATTCGTTTTATAATTTAATTTAATTAATAATTAATTTACAAACATGTAACATGTAATCAACTGACCTGTAGCTTTGCTACGAATAAATATTTCATTTCATTTCATTTCATGCCTTTAATATAAAGTTATCCAACGGAAATGAGAAGGAAAATCTGTCGCCAGGCATTATGACAGAACCTTGATTGAAAAATCTTATTTATGTCAACGCGTCGTTCTCTGGGTCACAGTTGCTAACTGATTTCGAATGACTGACGTTTTCGTTTATATGGGTGCAACATATATACTCTGATCTATGGTTGCAAGTGGCTACATCAAATTCGTTACATAAATACCTTGTCAGCCGTTCTAATTTAAACAATTTTCTTTTCTGTGCACGTGATGCAGCGTCGTGCCGCGGCATCCCATAGAATGTTACAACGTGCCGCAGGATTCGTGTTGAAATAAAGGAATGTGAGTGCTTATGTCATTGAAATGCGGTAAAAAATTATTTGTCCACGAAAAAAAATCCTTTGCCGCGCCGTCGTCCCCTGCCTCGTCTGTGAGCGTCGGCCCTAGGGTGTATATCATCTATCAAAGCGACGATAATCAAAAAAATAGCTAAATTCGGAAAATTTTTTGGCACATATACAAAATGAATCACGTGATCAGTCATTTTGTATGAGGACACTTATTTTGTTTGGGACCCTAAATTAGACATACCGACAACGTGGTAGGTTTCGGTCTTGTTCTCGTGCACATGCAGCGGTCCGCCGGAGTCACCTTGGCAAGCATCTCGGCCTCCTTCCGGCTCGCCAGCGCACAGCATGTTGTCTGTAATGCGGTTCCCGTAGCCGGTCTTACGGCACTCCTCGTTCGATATTACAGGCACGCTTACCTGGAACCGATAAAACGTATCATTGCATTTTAAAACGTAGCGGTTTTCAGCAATTAGGACTTTTAATTAGTTGACGTTTTCTCGAGGGCAAACTCAATGTTCTGACAATTAATGGTGGTTATTTTCATCGTTGTTTTGTTTTCATCATTATGTTGTTTTCATCGTTGAAGATAAAGAAGTACCGCAGGAAAACGCTGGATGGCACCCGTTTCAAACCGGCTCTTGGAAATTGATGGGGGAGGCCTATGTGCAGTAGTGGGCGTCCTATGGCTGATGATGATGATAATAATAATACAGGCTAACGCGGAAAGGGTGTACTAAGACGTAAGGGGCCCGTTTTACTCCTCATTATGAACAACTTTTCCTATAGGAGCAATCTTGAAATCGCGAAAAATTAAAGTTGTTCTTTATATGAGTGCAATTACCTCTTTTCGGCTTAGTGCAGTCTATTTAGTTCACTGGTACCTATTTATTTAATCTATGTTGACCAACAATTGCATAGTTCCAAGTCCAAGGAATGAATTTACTCAGTCGAGGTAATATGGAGGATCCTGTGGCTTCAAGCCAAAAAATCGTGAAAACTGGTATTTGGATTTGAAAGCTGAAAACAGGTGTTCCCTGCAGTGCGCTTGCAAATCCTTAACCAAGTACGAAAGGGAACTCTTCCCGTCCGCAGATTTCTCTCTGGCACATTACAAATATACAATACAATAACACTATGTTGACACCACAGAAAGGACATTACAAGATAGTGGCACAAAAGCACATTATCACATTATAGTGATTATACATAGGTTTACATTCATAACATACCAAAGAAAGAAATTTCAGCCGACATTTTTGCTTATTACTCTGTTAAAATAAGATATTGATCTTTGCTCACCTCCTGCAATGTATTGGAGACACCCCCACCCTCTTCAGTCGTCCCCCATCCAGTCACGAGTGCCATTTCCCCGGCATACGATGGACCTGATTCGGGCAGACAAACTGGCCGAACCCCTGTATTTTTATCACCTGCAGAGTCTTCTGAATCCTCGCTGCCATCGGATCTAATCCTCTTCAAAGCGTTGGTTAAATCAATCTGTAAATACAAAATCACCGCATTTTGTAAATGTAACCGTAGACCAATCATCTTGTTATGCAAAATAAAATGTCTTCCCGATTGCTTCTATTTCTTACTATATCCATCGACAGTACCATCCATCCTTGCTATATCCTAGGCCAGCTAATAAGCTGCTAATATTTATTGATATACCCGAGCAATTTGGTTATACCTCGGTTTTGGGGGACGTACAAGAGGTCTTTGACTACATATTTTGAAACACCCACTCTGTTGAGACCGACTTTGACTTGACTTTGAGTCCTTTGACTATCTGTCTAAATGCTTTCAGGTTGGGTGGCCCGCCCAAATCCGACTTGATTCCGGTAGCTCTACCACTGGGTACACGTTTTTATTGCTGTTTTATTAACGTGACATTTACCGTGATAAGGTAGTTTATGGAACTTACTATATTTCGGCGCTTTGACATGCACCATGTTCACGAGCAGACGCCAGACATCAGGGGCGTATTTACCCTAGGGCCAAAAGGGCCATGGCCCGGGGCGGCAGGCTGTGAGGGGCGGCGCAAGCCGCACCTGACGCTCAGCTTTGTGCGTCTTTATTTTTTAATTTGTATGCCTTTTTATTCCTAATTAAAAGTTTTTGCTTTTTTCCGTTTTTTATGGGGTGGCGAACTTTACAGGCCCAGGGCGCTGAATCTTAAAATACGCCACTGCAGACATGCACGGGGATGGTGCATGTAACTGCGCTAAAATATCGGGAGCTCCATCCACAACCTTACCAAGCCAGAAGACGTCCACTGCTGCACATAAGCCTCTCCCTTAAACCTCCACACTGAACGACAGCCTGCCATCTGCATCCACTGGATATCCGCGACTCTCACGGTGTCGTCGGTCTATTTAGTGGAAGGCCTATGCCTACGCTGTGTCTATCGGTTGGTAGTCTCCACTCAAGAACTTTTCATAACCGATAACCGATAGGGATATCGGTTATCGGTTCTTCGAGCGATCCGATCATGATAAATATCCCGTTAATATTCACATAACTGTAGTGAACAACCGTGATAGTTTAAAAGATTTTTTTATCGAACTTACTTTTTCGTCAAGCTTAATCAGGGCGATGTCATTGTCGTATGTGCTGGGATTGTACCGCAAATGGCGGATTATGGCTGCAACCTTCCTGTCGATGGTCTTGGTCTCGTTGGCTTGGGACCGGTCGTGCTCCAGGAAACGCACTGACATCTTCTCTTTACGGAACCTGCCCACAAATGATCGGTTGCATAAGGTTACAAACTTCTTCCATTATTCCATTATACCTATGTTAGAAAGACAATAGGCCGTATTCGAATGGAAATATCTTGTTGGGTTGGACTTAGAAGAAGATAGATGTTGGTGTCAATAAATAATTAGGTGTTCTGGCTTAGATCCAACAAATTTTCTCTTTGCAAGAAAGTCGTACAAAATAGTAAACTTGGCAACATAGCAGTGGCATAGTAATGGACCATAATGTTTTAGAAACTGCTTATTTATAGCCTTCTTTGTATCTATTGGTATTATTAAGTATTAATACGCTTTTACTAGCTTCACTTGTAACTACGTGAACAAATCTTAGAAGTCAATTTTAACCTATTTCTAATCAGTTAAAAATATCTTGGCTTCTAATTTTCGTATCGATTTGATATTTTCCTAGTGAAATACGGATAACAATGCAATAATTTGGTACCATTGAACTGATCTAATGGAGCCAAGAGGTGAATAGTGGAAATATTCCATTGCTTCTAGTAAACCCCTCGAGTTTGGTTCTTAGCTTTGCTATTGCATAAGCTTGTTTTTTTTTTTGTTTTTTTTTTTACTATAATAGTAAGCAATATCTTTATCCACAATAAATAACTACACACGAAAAGGGTTTTTGGTTGGTAACTAAGCAGCAGTGACACCGTGGGGTCTTATAGGTACTTTGCGGGTGATCTTTACTTAGAATTAGATAGGTAGGTACCCGTATTTCCCTTTCCCGGTCGTTTGAAAATATTTCGCCTCATTGTATTATTTTCCTAAACTCTTGTATTTTCGAATATTAATGTGTAATCGAAAGTCTCGACGGAATAGAAGTCATCGAACAGTCGACCCCCAGGTCGCCCCAAGACCCGATGGCGCGACGAGCTCGGGAAGTTTGAAAAAGATTGCTCGGTGCTGGCCCAAGACAGAGACCAGTGGAAGGAATTGGGGGAGACCTTTTGGCCAGCATTGGGACAGTACAGGTTAACATAAAAATAGTGTAATCATCATCATCTCAGCCATAAGACGTCCACTGCTGGACATAAGCCTCCCCCTATTGATCTTCAAAAGTGCCGGTTGGAAGCAGCTTCATCAAGCTTTTCCCTCTTTTTTAGGTCTTTTAATGTGTAATGGTGGGTTATTATTTATTAAGTGTTTGTGAACATCCTTAAGTGTAGGCAAATCACATAACGACGTGAAAGATATGTTTCGCCTCGTTTCATGTTGTTTCCAAAACTCCACAGAAGCCTCTAATAGTCTCATGGCTTACTTTGCTTGACTCTGACTGTGACTATAATTTGTTTGACGATATGTTATAAAACTTGAAATATTCCAATCCTTGATATTGGCAAATGCACAAGACGTGGGACCTGAAAATCCTGTGAATAGAGAAGAATTGTCTATGCCTTAGAAGAAGCTTACACTGACAGTTCACTGATGTATGCTAGGGGCGTACCCACAGAAAAGAGAAGGGTACGAAAAAATTCTCACTTCAGTGGGCGTACCCCAACCTTAAAAACATTCTTATTGAATTTTGTCTTGTCTCTCCTAAGCTGAGAGCGTGAGACAAAGCTCAATGTAAGATTTCTATAAGAATGCTTCTGAGATTGTGCTACACCCCCTAATGAGGTATTTGCCACGTACCCAGCAGTGCAATGCGCAGCCGTCAACACGTAATATTCGTTAATGAGTGATCCGCCGCAGTAGAAGCGATTGTTGTACATCATCAAGGCCATCCAAGGAAACTCCAGCTCCTTTGTCTCGAATCCGCCCACAATCCGTCGTCTCGTGCGAGCGATGCCGCATTCTAGTACAAACAATAAAAAAGAAATTGTACCCCGATAGTCGGGTCTAGGTGTCTTCAAGTCGTGAATGAATCGGTTTCATCTAGGCAAGAGTGCTCCATCGTAGACCATATCATTCCAAGTGGCGGTCAGACGCAAGCATTTTTTTTTTACTTACAATAGGTAGATATGCTTTTTATTTCGGTAATATTCTCAATAAATAATGCTTCACACCCATAGTTTCCCACTAGGATTCCCTTTAAAGTCATATGATTATTTACGGGATATTTACTGTGGTAAGGTTGTGGAAGGAGCTCCTGATATTTCGGCGCAGTTACATGCACCATGTTCACGGGAAGACAATATCCCAAAATTTGTCTTGAACAACCGTGATAGTTTAAAACAGGATTCCGTGTCGGAAATGCCATGGAACACACACGAAGACAAGGACTACTAACACCCAGACCAAGAGCAAATATTCCTCATTCAAACATCTGCCCAACCGGGAATCGAGCCCGGAAACTTTGGCTCACAAGGCAGGCGTGCTACTGCCACTATAACTGAGCCAAACCAGTCGTAATGTGACACAATGTCTTCCCGATGAAAGGTACCTAGTTGATCTTTCGTCTCTGGTACATACAGTCTATAACACCATATTTACTTCTTCAGATGCTGCTGGTAGTAAAATAATACTCACGACATGCGGGGCAGTTCTCCGGAGGATCACCGATCGGGCTCTGCGTGGTAGGGACAATTGGGCTGCCCCCAAGAATCTGTTGTATCCATTCGACGAAGCCTTTCTCCTGTGGCGCTGATGGGGCTAACGTCTTGCAACTGACCAGCCCAATTAGAAGCAGGATTGGAAGCAGGTTCATGATGAATTCTGGAAGAAATTAACCCCGTAAGTTATTTGGCATTGGTTTATTCTTTCTTTTACAAATTTCACAGAACTCCAAGAAAAGGGTGTCTCAAATTAAATTAATTTATTGAAACATATACGAATTACACAGCTACATTTATCACACATTATATTAAGCCGAAAAAGATCTATAATGGATAGTAGGTAACCAACATTATGAACAAGTTTTACTATGGTGCAACTGAAATCGCGAAAAACTATCAGCTGTTCCATACATTTTGTGGAGTGTCAATGGCCGTTTTCTATGGAACAGCAGACAGCATTTTTTTTTGAGATTTTGTATCTGCTCCCATTGTAAAAATCGTACGTAATGATGGGTACTATGGACCTCCTTTCAGAATCAGAATCATTTATTGTCAAACTGTGTTAGTATAATATATGTAAGTTCTTAAAACACTTTCAGTACCAACTGCTTTGTCCTTTACAGACATACAATAATTTAGTAAATAAAATAATATTATTATTTCAAATTTTGTACAATAACAACCAATTAATATAATATGATTATTTCCAATTTTGTACAATAATAACCAATTAACTTTGCATTAGTATAATCTAATGTCAACTACTTACTTAAAATTATAATTATAAGTATTAAAATTCAGTGAAATGTCAAAATGCAATTGTCAATATATAAAGAATCCTTTCGGCTTAGTAGGTCGGCCTTTTCGCGTAACCCAGTATATATATCTACTGAAGTTCTGATAGCAATTTTGTATGTCATCCCTACTTACCTACCTAAAATAGTGACGAACTACAAAAGTCGGACCTTCTCACTGAAGAACTACTACGTAACTTTCATCATCAGCCTACCTTAGTCCGTGGACGTAGGCCTCTCTCATAGCACGCAATAAAACGCATACACACAGCCAGACACACACAGGCATACTCATACTGAATCGCAGAGACCCGACCCGGCTTCGCACGGGTGTAAGTTTGATTATATTATGCTAGAAGATATAACATAAGCCTGTGAGTATAGCTAAGCATATTCATGAAAACCACATTTAAATCAGTTCAGTGGTTAAGGAGAAGAGCGTGCACAAAAAACAAACAAACAGACAAAAATTCTAAAAACTGTCTTAACGTGTTCAGCAGCTAATTTTAATATGGCCTGTGTGGTTTTGTGTTGTTTTTTAAAGGTGGAACGTTTCACGTATGGCGGGAAATTCAAATTTCAAACAGTTTTTTTGTTCTTGTAGCTAGGCCGGGCAATTATTGTAAACGATCATGATGTTTGCGAAAATTGATTATTATTCTTTACAAACTCGCGTAAAGTTATTTATCTTCAATGCACATTATTACATACATTTTACAATAAATAAATTTTTGCTGTTTCAAACGGTTTATTGACAAATGTAAGTAATATGGTGAGTTACTGATTAATAACTCTGTACCTTCGACTAATATAAAGTAAATGGACATGCCATAACCATTAAACTTTCACAGTAAAAACAAGTCAAAACCGTCGGACATATACTGCAATACCTAATTGTAACCATGTACAGTAAATTTGTTCCAAAAAATAGATAGCTAATATAATAACTACGTGAGTAAAAGAGAACACCTGTGTTTGTCTATTGCTCTTGAACCGTTTGACATTGAGTGGCACCAGGCGGCTAGACATGTTGAGTAGCGTTAGCAAAACCGATCGCTTATTCACTGCGTCTCGCCGTGGATGGACGTGACTGGTCACGTGACTAATAAATCAGTGTTTACTTCGCTACTTGAAAAACATCTTTTACTAAAGAAGGTGTAATAAGCGTAGGGGGGAAAGACATGTTGGTAAATAAGTTGGTAATATTATTATTATTCTGTTATTTTAGAGGGATGGGTACAGGGGTAAGCACAAAAAAATTTGTTTAAAATCTACCGGCTGTGCCTATACATGTCAGCTGAGGATTAATTTACGCAAAACTTATTATAACTTAACCCTCCAAGTGTGTTACGGACCGCTTGTCGGCGTAAGAGAAAAGTGCCCGACGCGCGTTAGGCATGCGGTGCGTATGGGAATTGCTGCTATTCGTCAATTTATTTCCGATCGAATGAACGTTCCAACGACAACTTAAGTTCACTGACCTGTAGCTTATTTCAATCAGTACAGAATAAATACATCTTTGCTGGTTATGAATTTGCCCTGCTTATTTTCATAACTTAATCTTCGAACACATTTTTTTAGGTCAGCTTTCCTAGGAGTGTCGAAAATTGAAGATGGTATGCTAACGTTACTACTTGGTGTAGCAAGAGCATTTTCAGCAGCAGCGGGTAAAGTAGATCTTGGAGTAGCAGGTGAAACAGGAGAAATTTCTTCTCGTTGTACTACCTGTAAACATAGTACTGTGATACCAAAACACCCAAAGGCTTACTGTTCAGACTTATTGCATTAGCAGTGATGACAAACTTGTTACTCTACAATCAATACCATTTTCATCAAAATAAAACAAAAATTCCAACCAATCTATCACATAAAAACATACAGTCGAATTGATAACATCCTCCTTTTGGAAGACGGTTAAAAAAGCCGATGCGGCTTAGTCAGAATCTGAGACCTCATTTGGTTCGGTTCAACTATATTAACATGAATCAAATTAGTACGAATATGCATTTTTTTAGGGTTCCTTACCTCAAAAGGAAAAAAAACTGAACCCTTATAGGATCACTTCGTTGTCCGTCTATCTGTCCGTCTGTCAAGACACTTTTTCTCAAGAACACGTGAAGGTATTAAGTTGAGATTAATACTAAATTCTTGGGTCTACGGTTTTTTTTGGCTGTAAAATTTTTTTAGTTATAAGTCAACGCAATCAAAAGATATGAACGTTTATGTCGCATATTTTGCGATTTCACAGGGGAATTAAAACCTATAGGGTACTTCCCGTTGACCTAGAATCATTAATTTTGGCAAGAGGCAAGGTCTTACAGCATATTTAATATAACGGAATAAATCTGAAAGTTGTAAATTTGAAGTTATATCATATAAAAAATATTGTTTTACTATTACAAACTTACATTTTGTAGTTGTTATGTATGGAAGAACCTTATTGTCAACTACAAAGCTAAGTTTGTCTTTAAATATTTCAACTTAGTTAGTTGTTTTTTTGGACTCGCGCTCTGAGGGTTCCTTCCAACGGAACCCTCAGAGCACGAGTCCTACTCCTACTCGTCCGGTTTTTTTGTATTCGTAGTGTCTTATAAAACGGGTCAGACAAATAGACAGACCTGGCGAAACTATAAGATTTCTTTGTTGGACTACAGAATCAAGAACAAAAGAATATTTATCATAACTATTACCTGATGAGGTATAGCAGTTTTATTTATTTTTCGTCTTTTTTTTTCGTCGTGTACATGTCATCGGGTGTAAAGTGGTTAGAACATACACGGGTGTATTTATTATTTATTTGAAGTCCACTCTTCATCTCGTCTCACTGCCCGTATTTTTTCCAACCATTTCTTGTGCATGGCAACATCACTAGGAAATCTACAATAAATAATATTAAAAGTAAAAATAAAACAGTTTGAAAATAACATTTAACCGAAGTATAATTTAATAATTTACGAAATTAGTTTGCTGTCGGTACATTCGCCTCAAGTTCGGCATGGCCGATGTGCGGTGAAGATTGTCGAACATAGTGATGCTTTCCTTGTCTCACTAAGTATATGTGTATATTTCTATCCCGCAACGATGGAATAAAACAAAATGGGGACTAATAGCGATGTTTGATGAAATTAATTTACATTTTATGACAAAATAGAATGATGAATAAATACTCACGAGTGAAAAGTGACACCTGAACTTTTATTTTGTGTTTTTGTTGTGTTTTTACACTTCCGGAAAGCACACGAAGGCATATTTTTGTCAGATGTTTCGTTATCATGTAACAATAATCTTGTGTTGCAATTCCCACGGCTAGAGACCGACTGAAACAAAATGAGAGCTGGCGCTCATTTTGTAATCTTCAAAAATGCTCTTCTACTGGGCCCGTCCATTCATTTTATTTTGGTCGAAGCTCTGTACATGATAATTTAAAGAACAACCAACAATTTTCGCAAACACTGTGTCATTTCACAATAATTACCTGGCCTAGCTACAAAAACAAAAAAACTGTTTGAAATTCGAATATCCCGCCAAACATGAAACGTATCACCTTAATATTATTTTTCTGACGATGTTCTTCTTCACTGTTTTTGAGCGATTGCATCGAAACTGCACATAATTTATTTAAGTACCTTCTAAATAAAACTTTGGTCGAGGATCGAACCGGGTGCCCTCAGATTGTAAAGCACACCTGCTACCGCCCGGCCATCATCACTTTCAACAAGTAGGTAATTAATACGCAATCAAGGACATGTTTTTGCAACCAGGTCACTAAACTCGTTTACAAATGTACCGCTACTCTGATCACTCATCTTATTCGATTTGCATAATTATATACATCGAAAAAACTTTAATATTTGAGTCAAATCTACGATTGCTAACAGCCTACTGCTTGATTGGAAATAATGTAGCGGTTGAAGCAGGAAACACCTAGCTCATTTTACCTATAAAATAGATGGTCATATCACACGCAAACAAAATATTTGTTTAATGAAGCAGTATGTATTTCAAATTCAACCTCGCTAAAGGTGCATGGAGTCAATCAAGGCAATCCGCTGTGACCTATATCGTTTAAAACGTATTACATTAAAAATTGCATCAAATCTTGTTGTTCCATCAAAAAGTCGACATTAACAAATCGTCTGGTTACACTACTTACTATACATACTTTTTTATTTGCTACCTTAGCCAAAACTTTGGTTATTAACAAAAAAAACTTTAGTTAACAAGTATTAATTGAAAATCTTTAAAACCCCCCGATAAAATAGCTAAAAATGTTCAAACGGCTGAACAGATTTTCATAAATCATAGCTAAGAACACCGAGTGTTCTTGGTGTTCTTATAGCTATGTTATGTTCTTACCAAGCAACCATTCAAACAATAAATATCAATATAAAAAAACGACTTCTTAATAATTTACTAACTAAATTAAAATGGGACCACACGGGAACCACCAGCTTTCAAATATAAAAACAATCATGAAAATCGGTTCACCCAGTCGAAAGTTCTGACATAGCAAACATTAACAAAAAAACACAGTCGAATTGAGAACCTCCCCTTTTTTGGAAGTCGGTTAAAAAGAATTGGTTCAGCCGTTTCGGAGCTACGATGCCATATACAGACACACAAACACACACAGATACACACGTTAAACTTATAACACCCCTCTTTATCCATAGGAGTTAGGTACAACTCACATCAATTATTTATACTGTATATGTCTGTATATATCGAGCTTGCTATTCACCAATGTTCTATAGGGGTGTTTTTCTTCCTAGTACGCGTTTTATACTAATTTAATTAAAACATACTGGTACAATGATCTACATTTGGTAGGACATGGTCAAAGATTACCTATAAGGTCGGCCCCTATTTCCCTTATACCTACCATCTACCTAGATACCTAAATACCTATCTACTGCTACTAACAGTTAATTAGATAATATTGAAGTAAACAGTTTAAAATTGTTATTGACTGTCGCTTTAGGCCTTGGGTTAGATAGCATTCCTATGATACAAACAACAGAATCGTATTTACAAAAAGATCAGTTTAAATCCTTAAATAAGTCATAGTTTACCCTAACATAGGCTGCTATGAAGTAAAGAAGTTTTACTATAATAATAATTATCGCAGTAAAAAAAACTAAAAAACACGCTTTAAAATCGCTAATCCTGAAGATCCTGTCATAGATAATGGGACAAACTATTAAAATTATTGCATTGTCATCGGTCATTGATAAGTGTGCAAATGTCATTTTAATTTGACGTTTTAAAGTAGTTGAAATCAAGATCAAATATTTTGTTACATACATAATAAAAGCGTGTTAAAAAACTGTATGGATTCGGTATGCTAAAAAAAATTTACCTATGCCAATTCCGAAACCATTTCGAGATTTTTTGTTACAAACCCTTATTTTTCTACTCTGACCTTTTAAAATGATAAGATGCCATTTATTTTAACAAAAAACTATGAAATCATTCGACTTTCATTGACCTCTAAATGACGTCACGTTTTTGCATTTTATTATCTGTGCTTTTTAAGAATAAAAAATATAATACATTTGACACACTGTTCGTCACACAGAAAATATTTTTCTTTCATATCTGTGGTTTTACAGTCTAGTTCTTTTCAGAGTTGCCAATATGGGGTGTTTTTCCCTAAGCGTAGGGAAAAATCATGAGGAAGGTTTTTTTCGGGGAAATAAATATCTGATTTAGAACGTTTTTACTGGAAGCACCTAGTTAATAGAATTAATTTTCACCACGTCAGATTAATTTGTTTTTATTATGGGTGCTACTCACAACGATATATAATGTTAAACATATTTTAATATGCCATTTGATGTATGATTAATAATTTATATTCAAACATGATGTCTCAACCTAAGATTAAAAAACACAGAACCTTAATAATCGAACAAATAAAATATTTAAATAAACGACATTTTGAGCTATCTGGTTACGTCACAATATCTCAATTTTCAAAAAAATATTTTAAAATAACTACTGAATAGAAAACAAAAATAATGAAATTAGTTTCTTAAAATAGCCTTATCTACGAAATAAAAGATAAAAAAAAACTTTACATACCGAAGCTGTTGTCCGTAAGGCCCCAGTTCTGCATTCGCCCCGTAATCCTCTCTACTCCCGGACTCAGGAATAGTGAAGCTTTCTATCAGTGACAGGTTTTTTTTTAAATCGGTCAAGTAGTTTCAGAGTGTATCTTCTATAAACAAACTTAATAATCTCCTCGTTTTTTTTAAATATAAGTGTAGATTATTATTAAATAAGGTAATGTTACTATGAGGCCTTATAATGGGATAATAATTTGACTAAATTAAAAGCCTGACATGGGGTATTATTTTTAGTAGATGGCAACTCTAGATGGACTTTTGTTTTGATTGAATAGAGACTTACGAATTAGTAGGTGTCACTGTCAAGTGTCAAAGTAAATCCTAGTGTCTTTTTTTTGACTCGCGTGCTTTTCTTGGCTCCTCAACGCAACTACATATTTGTGCAAAAAAGTGACGTCATAGGTTTCAAATTTTCAAAAAAATATTATAAATTAACTACTGAATATAAAACAAAAATATTGAAATTAGTTTCTTATAATGACCTAATCTACGAAATAAAAATATAAAAAAAATACCAAAAAAAAACTTTACATACCGAATTGTTGTGTTTGCATCGCCCAAACTCGCCAATTTAATAATTAATTAATAATAAAAAACACGCTCTAATGGGACAAACTGTTTAATTATTGCATTGTCATCGGTCCTTGATAAGTGTGCAAAATTTCAATTTAATTTGACGTTTTGAAGTACATAGTTGAAAATCAAGTTCAAATATTTCGTTACATACATACAGACCAAGCTAATAAAAGCGTAAAGTTAAATGATTATTTACGGGATATTTACCGTGGTAAGGTTGTGGAAGGAGCTCCCGATATTTCGGCGCAGTTACATGCACCATGTTCACGGGAAGACTGAAGAATGCGGGTCTTCCCGTGAACATGGTGCATGTAACTGCGCCGAAATATCGGGAGCTCCTTCCACAACCTTACCACGGTAAATATCCCGTAAATAATCATTTAACTTTAGTGAACAACCGTGATAGTTTAAAACAGTGTTTAATAAAAGCGTGTTAAAAATATGCTTGCGTTGACGCAGACCGCTAATTGCGCGGATGCGTCAACTTTAAAGTTTTTGTTCACAAAGGGCACGCATTATAACCGCATCTCAGAAGCCTTTCCTTTATTATATTATTCAATAAATTTATTTCATGGGCTTCATTAAGTCGTCATCGAGCAAGACCCTGATAAAATACGGAATTACAAAGCAACCGCATGCAGTTTGCAACGGTACCCGGCCTTATTAAGGTCTATTGGATCGAAATTGAAATTTCCCAATTGGTATGCGCCAGGCGTCCAACCCGTTCCACCGATTCACCCAGCCGAGAGAGTCGTTTTCCTGCTCCCTTACAAGTAGAAAGTCGCACTATTCTATGGGATTAATTTATTATCTGACTCATTTAGGGCACGAGGTCTGTGTCGTGGCCTTAACCACAAAAGAACCGTACCTTCACAAGGTGTTTAAATATTGGTCGTCAAAGCCATTATAAGCTCTTTGTAATCTAACAAAAGCGGACTTATCACCGTGTGTGCTTTAGTAATTATGACTCTACCAAATATTGTTATGGTAGAGGGTAGAACAACAAAACAAGTGCCGTGTAAAGGAACGTTAACCAAACTGTTTTCGAAATAAAAGAGGTCAATACGTAGGAAAATAGCAAAAAATACCAAATTGAATTCAGAGCGTTGTTAAATATGCAAACCGGACTATATCACTTTGGAAAAGATCACAAACGTAACTGTCCTAATACGATCGGTGTAACTGTTAACGACGTCACTACACTTCAATCTATCACGTGTATTAAATTAAAACGAAACTCACAGTGAAGGAGCCGGGCACCGGCTGCGAATCCGTGGGCTTACTGCAGATCGCCACCCGACAGAAAAGGAACTAACTATCTTCACTTTCACCGACGCGTGCTGGCCTGCCGATCCACTTGCTCCTGCCAACGAGGCTCCAATGAGAGTCCTGCGCGCCCGTACCACTGTTATATTCCCGCACTCACGCGCATTCCATAACTGCAATTTTTTACAATTATCGCTAATGGGTAATTATTGTCATTTTCCTTCATGTGGGATTGTAAACATACTACCTAATCGTATGCTAGGTAATCTATTGTAGAGCACGCACTCCTATGTCACGTCATTCTGATGGTTAATCAGATATTTAAAAAAAATTCATTCAACTTGTATGGTGGATTGTATACGAGTTGGTACTTTCTACTTTAGATGATTTTGGTAAATAAGGTACTCGTTAAATTAGTTCAAAAGGTTTTCAAAAGTTGGCGAACAGTATTGAATACCTATAGTTAGTTTATGTACCTAAGTACCTACCTTTCGAAATAGAAATAAACGCCTTACAAGAAGAGGTTAACTTTATACCTTAGATGTCTGCATGCAAAACAGTATCAGGCGTTATTAATCTGCTTTAAAATGTTAAACTATATTTTAAAAAACAACTGAGTGTCGAGACGAACTAGTTGCTAGCCTGATGTTAAGCGCCACGCTTGCCTAAAACAATTTAGTGTCACCGAAAACATCAACAGTCAAAACCCTGCGCGACAATTCACTGCGCTTTTAACCCTAAATTAGATGTTAAGTCTCATTATCCCTGTAACTTCACTGGAAACATTGCTCATAAATCCGAAACACTTTGCACACTACTGCTTGGCAGTTAAATAACTGTGGTTCTTCACCAGGCGGATTCTGCAAAAGAGCCCTTCCACTAATGTGATTGTTGGAACCAAAAATATATAAATACAGTGTAAACTCTATATAACGACACTTAAGGGACTGCGCATTTTATAGTGTTATAGAGAGTTGTCGTTAAATGGAGAAAATAAAAATCAATATTATTTTACTATTATAATAATTATGTATTTACTGGTAAAGTATAAAGTTTACAAACAACAATATTAATACAAATAAAATTATAGTCTGTTATCTTCGTCTGACGTTTTTGGCTGCTCCAGTATTTTATTTTAAATGTGAGGTGTTATAAACTAGTTTATTGCTGAATAATGACGTATTGTTGTCGTTAATTAGAGCGGGTGTGATGCTACATAGAGTGTATTTGTATGGACAACAAGGTAAACTAACCAAAGTCAAGTAATTTCGATGTTTTAGGGAGTTTGTCGTTAAATGGAGTGTCGCTATATAGAGTTTACACTGTATATACAACTATAATGTAACAAAAAACAATTAAAGTGTAAATGTATAGATAAACTCTTCGTCAAACAGAAAAATTGTAATGGAATCCTCAGCTAACATCAAAGCTTCAGATATCACCAAAGTACATTCCGTAAACCATACTTTGCTAAATATAAAATCTTAACCTACGCGTCAATGTACTACATCTTTGAAATTTGCAATTTCTTCAATAAATACCCCGAATATTTTAAAAACTTTCAGATAAACCACGTAAACATCCGCTCAGATTTAAACATCTTCTCTACATAGTATAAAATAAAGTCACTTTCTGCGTCTGTCTGTCTGTATATCCACTAACTTCTCCTAAACCACGCAAAGGATTTTAATGCGGTTTTCACCATCAATAACATATTTTTTCACGGATGGTTTATATCTTAAGGGGGCTCTTTCGTCTGCAGCTCTTTCGCTCACACATTTTTACATTGTTGACGATATAAAATTACTGAGTGCAAATTTACAAAAAGTGACACAACCAAGTTTTGCTGACTATCATAACATTATAAACAAAAAATGTTTGTTTCGATATCTTTTGATTTGACGGAGTAACAAGAAAAATATCACTTGTTACCATTCAACCTCCTTTCGCTCTATTCTCGACATCATCTTCAGATAACTTACAATCTCTCGTGTCCTATAGCACAAACGTCTTTCCACCTTGTCATGGGACTGCCACTGATCTTCGATTGCGGATGGAAAGTTGTAGTGCTAATTTCCCTACGTGGATGATCTTTTTTTTACGTGGCCATACAATCGCTGCCTACTCTCCTACATCTGAATACTGTACCTTATTCCATATTGTAGGTAGATAAAAAAAACTTTACCTTGCTTTGTTTTTGTCAGCATGCGTATTAAGCCCGATACAGACGTAGCTATAATATATATCAATATGAATCATAGCTAATCATATTGCGATATATTTTTAATACTTTCTTTGTGTTACCACACACGCAGCTATAATATACTAGCCGTCCGCCCCGGCTTCGCACGAGTGTAAGCTCGGCCTTCGGCCTCGCTACAAAATATAATATAGCCTATGTCACCCGGGGATAGTGTAGCTTCCCAACAGTGAAAGAATTTTTCAAATCGGTTCAGTAGTTTCGGAGCCTATTCATTACAAACATACAAAAATAGGTACAAATCTTTCCTCTTTATAATATTAGTGTAGATATATATTATAGCTACGTGAGTGATGGGCTTTATTGTTTTTATAAGCGCAGAGTGAATGTTGAGTTGGTACCAGGACGAACCAGCTATACCTATAGCTATATTACCATTAGTTAATATAGTAACATAGTTTAACTAAAAAAAAAACTAGTCGTTACGGATTTTATAGAGCCCAGTAATACCGTACCTCCACTTACTATGATGCATTGGGGTTTAGCCATGAGTATGAACTATTTTTGATTTTGTAAACGCGCGGTGAATATGAGGATCAAATGAAACGAATGTTATGAACTGTATTTTAATTAGTTTAAAAAAATATCAAAAAAATAAACTTTATGATATTTGTACATACTAGGAACACAAAAACGTGGGTAATCAGACGGATTGACTATAGTCAATCAACAAAAATATGCTCCAACCCACTTGCACTCGACCCGAATGGTTACATACGTAATTTAAAACTTTTACCGAAAGGAAAGCAGAATTTACGTATTTGACGCAAGCATTATTAACTTTGCCCGCCATTAAAGCCTACACAGGACTTTCTTTAGTAATCCCATACCAAGCCCACTCTCTCCATTGTTCATAATTTAGGTAGATATGTATATATTTTTTGGAACTTGTTAAATATAAAGATGCGACTACCTAGGCGATATCGAAAGGCGTTGTCGCTGCTAAGCCGCTGAGCCGGGACAGCGAAACAAAACTTAATGTTAGATAAGAATGTTTTTGAGCATCTGGTAGCCCACCTGATTTAGGTTTGATGTGTTCGCACTCGCCAGGCTACCTTTCCACATCTCCCTAGTTCATCTGAGCTGAGGTTAACAGGCGTCATTGACGATTTGTTTTTAATCGCATCTTTCGTAAATTAATGCATCAATAATACTACGAGTATGTGTGTCAGTCACACGGTCGCCGGCTATCGTGCGATGGATTTGGGCCATTGTCTCTGTTCGCTGCTGGTACATCCGATTTAATGTCATCAATATGAAAACATAATCATCCATAAACTGTTCATGTGGGCTACTCGTTGTTTTCACTCGATATGAAAATTGCTCGAATCAATCTAATACCAAATAGTAGTAGAGCTTCTCGATCAAGAGTGGCCAAAATTGATAAGCCTCGAGCAACGCCGTAAAACTGCATGTCTAGAGGTGTAGGCACGTTGAATAGGGTAGGTCTTGTTTTTATAATGATTGTTTAATTAGTCACATTTTCGGTCTACTCTAGGTTTTGTTTTTTGCTCCACCCTTAATTAAAACCTATGTATGCCCATGCTTCATGCTCATAGGATGGTTTTCCTTTCTTCCGCTCACATTCTTTGTATTCATTGAGCTATAAGCATGAATGTGTTGTGGAAGCCTACTTTCTAGGAATATCCAAAAAGAAAACTTCAATTATTACAATAACGCCATAAACCCGGCTTGTTGACTAGTGTATGATTTGTGTGCTAGATGGTGTGATAGAAAAAGGGTTCTTGAAGAGAAAAAAGATTTAAAACTGATATTCCGTCAAAATTTAGCCAGAACCCTCGTGGGCTTAAAAGAAAGTTCTAATGTAAGGATATAGGTGTTTATATGATTATTGTTTAGCTAAATAAGTTTTCGGTACCTACTCCAGATTTTTATTTTTTGCCCCACCCTAAATCGCAACCTGGCAACGCCCATAAGCAGTATAATAAGCTTTACTTCAGGACAAGTAGCAAGATAGTCCCCACCCACTCTGTGCTCGTGGAAACTCCAAAAATTCGTCAATGATTTAGGTACCCATGATGTGTACTGCCCAAGATGCGTACTGCCCAAAAATTTAAATCCATGCTGTCTTTCTTGTTTCCTGAGAACTACAAAATTCTAGGCTAGGACGAATAAATTACTAGATAAAGTGATCTATATTTAGCCTTACAGCCGCTTACCATCACGCGTGTTGGTGGCCAAACATAGATAAAAAAAAAATAAAGGAATTCTGAAATTGAATTCAATTGAAAGTATATACTTTCAGATTGGTCCCATAAATATTTTATCAAAATAGATTCAGTAGCTTGGCATTTAAAAATTTAAATAACGGGAAGGTTTTGTTGCTATGATGACAATATAATGTCATTCAAGGAACCGAAATTGCATATTTTACTAAATATGTGAAGTCGGTTTTTAAATTAATAATTGTTTGTAAACTTGCCACAATAATCAGATTAACATTTAAAAAAAATACAATCTTGTGCTCTCCGTGCTCTTTATTTTTGTTTTTTTTTATTCTAATTAACTCAGTAATTTTTATATCTTAATTTTTTTCTGCGAGCGGGATACCGAGCTCACTCTATCAACATCCTATATAAAAAATAAAATAATTAACATATAAACGTCAACTGACAGACAGGTTGTTTTTTCTCCGAAAGGGCTAGGCCTTTTTATCTGCCCAAAAGCGCGCCAATTCAAATGTACGATTTCGAACGTCATGGTAAAAAAACAGGTGTGTAGATTATTTTAAAACGTAATGCCAATGCGAGCGGAAGCCGCAGGCAAAAGCTAGGGAAAAATAAAATTATATCGATCACAATCCGGCATCCCTTTCGCTATAATATAAGCTCGGCCATAAGCTGCTAGGAATTAGTCACGAAACACTCACTTTGTCTAAACTATTGGTCTTCTTCTGTTAATAAAGCATAAATGGAAGACCTAGTTAAATAGTTAACGGGTTTTAACAACCATGTTAAGTCAGCTTATCAAGTACGAAACAGACAAAGTTATTCAAATACGTGCAAAAATGTTAACGTGACCTCTCGTCTCCTTAGTATGCAGATGTTCTAAGGACGAGCATGTGATTGATCAAGCAGCACAAATGTCAACGATGACCCCACGATTCGACTCAAGGTAACTCGCCTAGTTAACATAACCTAAACAGTAAAATTATGCTAAGCCTTACATACTGAGGCCAAACTCGATCGCGTCAACTCCATAGTAGTGCATTAATAACTATATTAGCTGATAAGTACAGAAAAGGCTACCTGTTATCGACATACGGGTTGCCTTGGCACCATTGCAGTGATCTTCCACTGATTCATTGCTGAAACTGGCTGTTTCCATCTTCATCGCTTTCGGAATAAAACCAAGGCCGGCTCTGTTTGTCTAGACAAACAGGCGCCACCCAGGACCGACAATAAATTGCCCAATCTAAATGATAACAAAGTTTACCTCCCTTTAAATTTTTCCACACGAAATTAAGCAACTGAAAAGCCGTTTACAACAGATAAAAACATCAAGTTTTTTATTACATACAACTTTCAATGTTACAACGCATACGATAAATCATTCAAAAACGGTATATTTACGAACGTCGTTTTGCTCGAAGTAAATCAAAAACTAAATACTGCATTGTGATATTATACGTTGTAAAATAAGAAAGTGGAATGGCGCCGCATGTTTACCGTGGCCATCGGGTCAATACGGCTGCATAAAACTTTGTTCCGAAATATCAAAAATTGCAAAACTTTAAATACTGCGTCGTTTTAATCCTTGCCTTACGTAAACCGTTGGGCAAGATTGTCCAAATATAAAAGAATAAAATCGAACCGCGTGGCTGCGAGCTATCCGGCAGCACAACGGTGAAATTAAATGCAAAGTTGCATAACGGAGCTCGCCTTTCCGCGAGGATATGTGAAGTGACCTTCACCACTAATGTCACCATTCTATACCATCCTTCTTGACGACCAATGGCAGACGCAGCCATCTACGTTTGCATGAACGGATACATCTCGAAAAGCCAAACTTCGTGTTTAACAGTAGTTAAAATTAACAATGCAACTCGCCACCGGTAAGTAGGTACTGGATAAAGAAAGCTCCGGATTCTATTATGACTAACATGCTATTCTTCATCGCTTATGTATGAGTACACTTTACATGCCTTAAGTGAACACTTCAAGTTTGTTACGATACGACCCCACTCTTGAATCCGTACTTCAGGTAAGAGGTGTTCTGTAACTCAGTAGCATACAGCAATATGTAGAAATCAAAAACATAAAATAGAAAAGAATAACAAATCTGTATCAAAATGTACTAACAGTGCCTCACTGTTTTACCCGCTCTAACAGGAATCGTTATTTCTATACCAAATTTCATCCAAATTTGGAGTTTAGTGGAAACAAACACACACATAATGTGATTTAAAAAATAAACATTAAAAGTAGGTGTGAACGACAAATGACGCTCAGTCATAATTTCTCCGAACCTAAGATAAGCTTTAATTAAATTAAAGCTTCCGTTGAGAGCTAATTCTGATGTGAAAGCGATAATCATTAATCAGTTTTATATTCATCCAGTCACGAAGGAGATAACGAACGCTAAGGGCGTTTTCCTTTAATGAATTCCGAAAGGGTCCGAAGTTACGCGGTCTGACGCAACATTATGATGGAGCTTTACGTCTTATTTTTTGTTTTGATCGTGTCTGATTGACCAGAATGCGGCTTTGTTTCAAAGCGTTTAAGAAATAAATTTAACTTATGGTTAAAGACCTTTAGTTTATGAGTGCAGTTGACTGACATTGAACCGAAAGAAAAAGCTTTGAATGTTTTGTAGTCCTCAACGCACATGCACTATGTTGCGTAGAAAAAAGAAAAGATTCCGGAAATATAAAGGGTAAATTTGACTTAGCATAAGACTTTTTGTCCCAAATCAAATAGCGGTAATTGAGAGAACGCTAAACAATTTGAAAAACAATGGTGCATACTTCAGCATTATTGAACAAACATCATGTTACAAACAGAGGTCAGAAATACAAACTTTAGTATTGCCTACGACATATTTTTCAAGAAATAGGCCATCCATTCACGGTACAAGTTTCTTAATTTCTATGTTTGTAAGCGATAATCAGCTAATCAGGATTTCCGAATACATATGTGTTGATTAATTTGTATCCTCCTAAGTTTTGATATCCGCAAAACAATCAAACTGGAAAGTCCCACTGAAATAAATTCTAAGCAAAAAAATCTAGGACACTTGCCAGTGAATAATAATAATGTAGTGCAAAAGCTGTTAGGTAATAGATAAGTTGAGTAATACACGGTGGATGATCTCAAGGTCATTATCTAAGATGCTCCTACCACGGCGTTCGGCGGTGCGGAGAGTGCAAGCAGCGCGGTGCGGCGTCACTCGCGTGGCGGCCGCGTCGCCGTGAACTTGGCCTGGTCTGCTCACCCTGGCCCCGAGGCCTTATCGGAGGCGCCGCCCGCGGCCTATAATAGCTGGGCCGGCGTCTCCCCCTGACTCCAGAGTTGGCCGTGCCTCCGCAAGACATGTTTCGCATCTTCTGTCTCCTCGTGGCCGCAGCTGCCGTCGCCCGCGCCTGCAAACCTTGCAGTGAGTCTGCTCTACCTATAACCCCAGTGGAAGCTATCATCAACAGTTTTTGTGAAATTGTGTCGTGAGCCGTGAACCACCGTACCAAAAATTCGGAAAAGAAAATCAGTTCGAATGCAAAGCAGTGAAAAGTTACAGTATCGTTTATGTTTTTTAACTTATTTTCGATCGAACGGTACGGTGAGTAAGAATGGAAGTGTTCGCATCTTTATTGCTCCGATTTTTATGAATTCGCGACTTTTATCGCGTAAGGTTTCGTAACAGCCCTTTTGGCGTTATTTACAATTCACACGGGCTCGTTAACGACCGCATTTTTTATTCAATTTTATATTTTCTAAACTGCTTATTCAATAGGAATTTGTCAAGATCTGTTATGTCATAAATGAGTGCTAATAGTTTAAAGTGCTTTTAGAGAGTGTGCACTTGCAACAACACTCGACCGTTAGCGCAAGTCCTCGCCTCACGAGGCTCGCGACGCGGTAATACTGTACGATATTTTCGCAAGTATGTTAAGTGTCCCCGGATGTGTTAAACATCTTCGAAATGCTGAATTTATTGCACCTTACGGATTAACAATTACATCTGCAGTATCCGTTATTCCCGTATACGATTATTTTACATTAAAAGTACTCGCAGATTCGTAAAACCGTGTTTCGTTGCACTTAGCGTTATCAAGTGGACGATCGCAAATTAACCCACTTCGTGATATGAGAATGTGAAACATGCGTTTTCAAAAAATACTGGTCCAATAGTTTTGTCCGATAAGAACCTGATATAGAGCCACTTTACTTTTATGAGCTAACGTTTTTGTGGATAGCTTCTTTAAAGACAAAAAACTGATACTATACGATGATATTCCCATAATAGAACTGATTACTGTTCAAAAGGATGAACTGATTTTCATGAATCGTAGTTAAGAACACTCTCAATCAGTCGCCTTTCAACAAAAAAAAGAAAACTAAATCGAAATCGGTTCAGTCGTTTGGGAGCTACGATGTCACAGAAAGATACACATGTAAAAATTATAACTTTCCTCTTTTTGCGTCAGAGTTAAAATAGCCATGATCTGCATAAAGCACGCCTGTATAAAATATGCCGTGTTTATTCAAAGCAGTTTTATAAAGTGATTTCCAGATTTATCTTATTGAAACTGTCTAATAGAACATAGTTTAAAAGCATTCAACTACTCTACAGTCATTTACTGAGCTGAAGAAACATGATATTGAATATCAAAACTAAGAGATTGTTTGGATGTGTAAAATTCGCGCAGCAGTTTGTTTACAAATAAAAGCATCCAATTATGCAAATGCCTTTCATCGATCCGGCAGCGTGACAAATCGGTAATAGAGCTCGGCATTCACTGCGTCACTCCGCGGACGGACTGACTGCCTCTTGTTAAATATGCGCCGACACCCATCTCTTAGTCATCGATTTATGTAATTACCTAAGAAAATCTTTCTCTTTTCCAATCACCATTGATTTATTGTATTTTGTTCGTCCGTTAAATGCAAATTACACTTTTTAATTGGGTTCTAAATAATTCATTTCTACCTTTATCTATGTTTCCGCAGAATTACAGTTATGGAGTGTTCAAATTTAGGATTACGAGTAATATATGTTTTTAAGGTGAAAAGGGTGCAGGAGTAGCGCCCTCATTGGGGAAAGGCATTAGAGGTACACTATAATATGGCTAAAGGAGGGTTCGACTCCCATAGTCGCTCTGGAGGGTGATGAACTGTTTTTTTGCACTATTATTTTTAGAACAAGGTGGAATCTATAGTTATAAAACTCATTACCGCCAAAACGGCAGTTTTTAGCTATTATGCGTTTAATAACCTATGCAATGCTTTGTGTTGATGGAAGTAGTAGGTACTCCAAAAGTGCTTCATTGCATTCTCGACCGACTATCGGAGGTAAACTTTTATTTGCTTATCTTTTAGTATGCATGTATTGTTTTTTTTTTTTGGTGGGGCGCCATTCCTGCTTCGACCAACCTAATGATTGCTTTCTATCATGCGAGATCGCGATCAAACGTTAGCCTAAACTCGGTCCAAGCATTTCTTTTAATATTTCACTTAATCACATCGAACTGAATTTTTTCTGCTACGTTCAAAAACCTAGCGAGAGGGATAAGACTTCGTGGTCTTCATTCAACTTTTTAGAATTATATTGCAGCTCTTATAGAAAATAAGTGCTTGGACGGAATTAAGTCCGATGTAAAAAAGTAAACCTACTAACGTCTAACTACTTTTGCGATGTCACGTACGACGATATTGGAAAAGGTCAATCGGCCATCTTCAATATATCGTTATTTTTGGGTCTGTTACAAAAGTGATAACTTTTCTACCGTGTCTTTTTGATAACATGAAAATAACATATTCTGGAAACTTGTATTTACCATTACAGTATCTACCACAAGCCTTTACGCCATACCTACTAATTGATAAAAGCTCGATAAGCGCGCGTAGCGTAGCGCGCGTTGATGTCTTTTGTAGGAAACAAGTGATTGAATCATTCCACCTTTTCACCCACAAACCTTATTCCGTTTTGGATATATATTTATAGCTGCCTCAAAAAAGGAGTAGTCAATGTTTAGTACGTTCGCGAGTTTCTCTATCCGAAAACTTTTAAAGGCTTCTAAATGTTATTACAACCTTTTACGAAGAATTTTTTGATGATAATTTTGACTTAGTTTAAATAGGTCTTTCCGTGCCGATTATTATTGCCGACATACTCAAATAGTGTCATATATATTACTTATTGAAACATGTAATTTAAGAACTTTATTTATTTATTTATTTATAGACAATTACTCGTCACACAGCTACGCCAAGGTGTGTAACGAGTCATACATTAAAAAATTACAATAAAATTTAAATTTAAATAAACTATTATACATTCATGTCAATTCAATATTATGTAAATTAAGTCAATCAAAATTCTTAAAAATTAGAAACATTCCATGAGCACACAAACATTTAAAATAAACACAAAATTATCTTCACAAATCATAATGTCAAAAAATTTATAAAAATGTAATATAACTAACACAGAAAAATATTAATACAAACATTCACAAACATTGGTAGTTTAATGTGAATTATATCAACGTCTGGCTGTTGAGCGATCAGGGCGTTGAGCAGAGAGATGGCCTGGGCCGTGGGAGCAAACTGACCCGTGCACGTGCGCATTTATGTACTTACCTTGGAGGATGTAATATATTGGAGGACGGTTTCAAGCTCTTGGACTGGAATGGTTTCGGAACCTTCGTTTTTCCGACAATATAGTCATCATGGCAGAGTCGCTGGAGGACCTCAAGGATACAATGCTCAGCGACCTCAGTAGCCTTTCCCAACAGGTGGGTCTTAAAATGAACATGGACAAGACAAAAGTCATGTCCAATGTCCATGTTGTACCCGTACCGGTAATCGTTGGGAACGATACTCTCGAAGTTGTTGACCATTACACCTATCTTGGACAGATTGTTCAGTTAGGTAAGTCCAACTTAGGCAAAGAGGTCGCCCGAAGAATCCAACTCGGATGGGCAGCGTTCGGGAAATTGCGTGACATCTCGTCCAAGATACCACAGTGCCTGAAGACAAAGATATTTGATCAGTGTGTGTTGCCAGTGATGACATATGGTACTGAGACGTGGTCCTTAACTGTTGGCCTTTTGGAAAAACTAGAGTCACACAACGGGCAATGGAGAGAGCTATGCTCGGAGTTTCTTTGCGCGATAAAATCCGAAACGTAGATATTCGCCAAAGAACCAGAGTCACCGACATAGCTATTCAAATCTGCAAGTTGAAGTGGCAATGGGCAGGCCACATCGCTCGAAGAACTGTTAACCAATGGGGAAGAAACGTTCTTGAGTGGAGACCGCAAACCGGAAGACGCAACGTAGGTAGGCCTCCCACTAGTTGGACCGACGACATTGTGAGAGTCGCAGTGGATGCAGATGGCAGGATGTCGTTCAGTATGGAGGTTAAAGGGGGAGGCCTATGTTCAGCAGTGGACGTCTTCTGGCTGATGATGATGACTTATGTACCTACATAACATATGTCTGCAAGTGTTCTTTCAATTGTTAATTGTTGTCCTTTTTCGTATGTCAGCATGTGGGGTCGCGCGCCGAGGACGTGTGGTGGGTGGAGACGAGGTGTCTCCTGGTGAGTTCCCCTGGCTGGCCGCCCTCAAGCGGGATGGTAAGGTCATCTGCGGTGCCACAGTCGTCGCTAGGGACCACCTCATCACTGCCACACACTGTGTGCATGAGTAAGTAACCTTAGTTATCTAATTAGGCTAAAAAGCTTTCGTGACTAACTGCAGCTTGAATATTAGTATCGGTCCGATATTTATAATTACCCTCAGAAAATATAAGATGAATAAAATGATAGAGAAAGATAAAAAAAGGGGAAGAAAAATCTAACCTTATATATACCATTTAAAGGCAAAATTTAACTTGCAATAAGATGCCGCGAGCACGTCAATATGCATGAAAATTTATACTAGGGTGCTGCATTTTTTGTACGTCGCGAGAGTAATATAGGGCATGAAAATCGAAAAAATGGTACACCAGAATGGACCAGTGGGCGAAGTACGAGTATTCGCTACATAATACGTATCAAATTTTATTAAAATTGAAGTTTGTATGGAATTTGATACGTATTTTGCGTAGCGAAAATTCGTACTTCGCAATTTTCGTATCATAAAAACTCTTGGTACTGTGGGCGAAGTACGAATTTTCGCTACGTAAAATACGTTTCGAATTCCATACAAACTACAATGTAGAAATTCAAAATTTGTATGAAATTGGATACGTATGTTACGTACAAATATACTCGTACGCTCTACTCGTATACTCGTACTTCGCCCACAGTACCAACTGTTTTTATATTGACCCACTTTACGTCACACCTAGTTACATAGGCAGAATTAACCTTGCTTGATACTGTGACTTTGACCTTGCCTTGTATCGGAATGTGACTTATCTACGTAGTAAATAAACGGTAATCGCGTGCTAAACATTTAAATTGGAGTAAAGAATACTGCTTATCAGGTTAAAATAAGGTAGGTCAATGCTAGACTAAATGCTTTTGAAGGTTGATCCTATGAAGCACTAAATCGACTGCCTCGGTGGCTCAGTTGGTAGTGATCCTACTTTCTGTGCTTGGGGGCGTGGGTTCGATTCCCATCTAGGACAAACATTTGTGTGATGAACATTTGTGTTTGTTCTATGTCTGGGTGTTAATATCTATTTAAGTATGTATTTAAAAATATATATATGTATGTATATCAGTCTCTGGCAGCCATATTACAAGCTTTGCTTAGTTTGGGGTCAGATGACCATGTGTGCAATAATGTCCCAGATAAAAAAAAAAAAAAAAAAAAAACTGGGTCATGCGTCTGTCTGTCTGTCCGCTAACTCCTCCCAAACCACGCAACGGATTTTGATGCGGTTTTCACCATCAGTTAGATATTTTTTCACGGAAGGTTTATATATATAATAAAACCCCGTGGGAAGCCGGGGTCGATCCCTAATTTAGAAATAAATAAATCTTTATAGTTTAAATTGCTCTTAGTCTAATGTACATTGATGAAAATAAGTGTAGCTACATAAATAATTAGGT
Source organism: Agriopis leucophaearia (assembly GCA_949125355.1). NCBI lineage: Eukaryota > Metazoa > Arthropoda > Insecta > Lepidoptera > Geometridae > Agriopis > Agriopis leucophaearia. The sequence goes on from OX421269.1 coordinate 15,251,014, forward strand.
ACAATGTTGTACGACATTTTTGGAAGTTTAAGATTGTGTTATATTTATTATGTTTGCCGATTCGTGGGAGTAGGACACCCTGAGACTCGTTAGAGTGACGATATACGTAAGGCAGCTGACAGTAGCTTGAAGAAAAATGCCTAAGATTGGGCTGAGTGGCGTTCCTCGGGAGAAGCCTATATCCTGCAGTGGACTAGTATAGTGCTGATTATGATGATTGTGATATTTATATTTATTGGTCAATTTTTAGAATGTAACCTAGGAAAAGTGATCAGTAGTTAAAGCATATGCGCATCAAAATATGTCGACACTTTTTGACGTGAAAAAAAGCCATGTGTTTTGTCACATTCACGACAAATAAAGACGACAATTTAGCAGCCGGCTGAATTTACGATTTTTATTTCGCTTTTAACATATTTTTGCAGTTATCAGAACTAAAAAACAGATTGATTATAGGTAGATGGGGTTCTTCAATTTAAATTGGAAAGGCTTGTTTGACTCCGGTTTCAATTTGTGCCATTCATCGCCGCGTTTGTCGAATAAAGGAAAGTCCAACTTGCATTTTCATCGGTCGTTAATCTTCACGTTCTTCATTGTTATTTGTGAAAACATTACTTACGTAGCAATTTAATAAAGGTCAAGTTGAGGTTAAGGGCTTTTTTTAAAGTTAAGGTTACAATTCGTGTCGAAGAACTCTTAATCTTTTACAAATAATAGAGTTTTTAACCGACTTCCAAAAGGAAGTGGTTCTCAATTCCACTGTTTTTTAGGGTTCCGTACCCAAAGGGTAAAACGGGACCCTATTACTAAGGCTCCGCTGTCCAACTGTCCGTCTGTCACCAGGCTGTATCTCATGAACCGTGATAGTTAGACAGTTGAAATTTTCACAGATGATGTATTTCTGTTGCCGCTATAACAACAAATACTAAAAAACAGAATAATATAAATATTTAAGGGGGCTCTCATACAACAAACGTGATTTTTTTGCTCATTTTTGTTTAATATTGATAACAGCAACCGGTAGACCCTTGAAATATTCACAAAATATTTAGTTATACATTCACTTTAGAAATAAATAATTAAATTAATATTTGAGGGCTTCCATACAACAAACGTGATTTTTTTGCCGTTTTTATAGATAATTGTACGGAACCCTTCGTGCGAGATTCCGACTCGCACTTGGCCGGTTATTTTTATGGTTGTTACCTCTTGACTGGGTGAAACGATTTTGATGATTCTTTTTTTATTTGAAAGCTGGAGCTTACCGTGTGGTCCCATTTGGTCCAGTTTTGACATTTTTATGTAGTCGTTTTTTTATATTGATAGTTGTTTTTTTTTAGCTATAGTTAACAGTTTAGGGTTGTTGAACAGCGCCTAATTTTCACACAACTATAGATAATCGAAACATGAAAAATTTACTCTTTTTGTCTACACAGCGACATGTTTTAGATTATGTGAAAATACATCGTAATAGGATTGATATCAAACAAAACACAAAAAAAGTCTAAGCAGAACTAGCTATGGAAGCAGGTTGTCTGCAAAATAGTGAATGCCATTAGTTCACTCTGCGATCAGGTCGTTCATCGCATTCTCATTCTTGTATCAGTCATCGTTCTCGTGCTCGATAGTGATCAATGGATGTGGCTACGTAAAAAAGGTGGTCTGACTGATAGTGAGTGAAGTGCCACAAGTAACTGCGAGCGGTCATGACTGAAAGTGAAAAGCCGAATAATTAACGGGCTGAGTTGCGTATCTTGGGAAAGGCCTATGTCCAGTGAACTAATGTGAGCCGATAATGATTTAAGTTTTAACAAATTTATATAACCAAGTTTAATATTAGTTCAATATAAATTCAATATAATAATAGTTATATATAAGTTAAATAATATATAGACAGCCCCGTTAGCTTAGTTGGTAGTGATCCTGCCTTCTGTGCTTGGGGGCGTGGGTTCGATTCCCACCTAGGACAAACATTTGTGTGATGAACATTTGTGTTTGTTCTATCTCTGGGTGTTAATATCTATTTAAGTATGCATTTAAAAATATATATGTGTGTATATCAGTCTCTGGCAGCCATATTACAAGCTCTGCTTAGTTTGGGGTCAGATGACCGTGTGTGCAATAATGTCCCAGATATTTATTTATTTAGATATATTAAACTTAGATATGATAATCTGTAGATCAAGTAACCATTGTATATTTGAAAATTAGTTGTTCTGTATATATCCATTTTGAAAATAATTATAGTAAGTTAATTTCCTGATACGTTTCTGTTATTTTTGTTTTTTATTGCACATACATTTCACATTCATTTCCTCTAGCACCGATCAAGTCTGACACAATATTTAGTACTTAAGAAGGATAGGGAGATATGCCATAGTACAATTATCGTGTTCATATGTATCTGTGTTCCATTTAATTTTTTACTATACCACTAAACTGCTTAAAGCAAAAACTGTAGGTACGGCACAAATTACTCCTTTTTCACACTGAGAAACTTACAGTTACACTAATGAACTAACTAATAGTCCTCCACATGCAAAAGAGGTGACATGATTGTCTGCGGGGTAAGTTTGACTAGAGACATCTAGTTTGATTCAGGCTAGATGCCTTCTCACCCGCAACAGGCCTGGTGCACTCCGCACTTGAGGTATGAAGCTACAAGTACGTAGTCGTCTTGTCGGACATGCCGTCCCGCTGCCGTGCGATAGACAGAGATAACGCGATAGACAGAGAGGCAACTTCTAGGTTAATATAGCTGTATGTAGTTAGCGCTCGCACGTCCTGAATTGCACTTTATCGTGTAGTAGCAAGTAGAAGATAGCAAGTGGACCCGGGTATGTCCTAAAACTGCGACCAGAACCACTGGAGGATGGGCAGCAGCGTCCTAATAGTACACGGTGAACGTACTGCGATCCCCAAGCCGTCTGCCAAGCGTGGGGATTAGGGCAACACCCCTCTCTATGAGGGAGGCCTTGTCCAACAGTGGACGTCAATTGGCTGATGATGTGTGTGTAGTAGCAAGAGTCTTCTGTACTTATACTTATATGTATTATGAGCCCGCAACGCCACCTTACCACATCTCCCTTGTTTGTCTGATCTGAGGTAATTACGTACATTGTTTTTTTTTTTAATTTAAACGAAAAACTAAAAGGTGTGTCCCTCACCTGACAGAAAGTTGCGACCTATGCCCTTGCGATTGCATCACCAACACGCCCACAACCCAGTCAGGTTTATAGTCATTTCATGTGGCATTTTCATTGTCACCTCCGTAAACTTTTATTATGACACGTGTTTGTAAGTATCCTACCATATGGCTCAAGTTCTTCAAAAAAGAGTACGAGATACGAGTGTTGGTTTATGTATTTATGCGCCCGGCGGTTTTAACCGCGTGGATATTCTCCCATCATCATCAGCCAGAAGACTTCCACTGCTGAACATAGGCTTCCGCCTTTAACCTCCACACTGAACGACATCCTGCCATCTGCATCCACTGGATGCCCGCGACTCTCACAATGTCGTCGGTCCATCTAGTGAGAGGCCTACCTACAATGCGTCTTCCGGTTCATGGTCTCCCCATCGGTCATCAGTTCTTCGAGTGATGTGGCCTACCCATTGCCACTTCAACTTGCAGATTTTAATAGCTATGTCTGTGAATCTGGTTCTTTGGCGAATATCTACGTTCCGATCTTTATTCGATCGATATTCTCTCAGGATCTATCATTTCTCCGGGATAAAAAGACGAGCCGGGGCGAACAGAAAGAGAGTAGGGATTTATTCTGGTGGATGACTGATACCAATGCTTAGTATAAAGTTATCAATTTGTGCATTTCTAAATTATTTGTAAGTGTGCAATAAAATCTACCTATATCTATATACTTATAATAAAACCGTAGACATAAAAAATATGTATTTGCGAGATTAAAAAAAAACACATAGGGCGTCTTAAAATAAGCAGCTTAACATGTTAAAACAGTTTTATTTGTTTGTTTGTTCACGCACATCTCCTAAACCACTGGACGGATTTAAATGCTGTTCTCACGAATATGCTTAGCTATGACCAGATTGAAGTACAGGCTATGTTATTTTACGAAAGGGAGGAAAAAGGGTTGGAAGTTTGTATGAAAATCTACGCGTACGAAGTCGCGGCCAACAGCACTAATATTAAATAAATAAATAAAAAGTTTGCTGTCATTCTCCGGCCCTCTAACTATCTCTATCCTCAGTGTATGGCTCTTACGTCAACTGGTCCCACCCCATACTGATCCCGTGGGATGAGTTGACAAAGTCATTAAATTTTGTTATTGTCGAAAAAAATTACATATCTACTTTCTAATCTATGTACAAGAGCAAAAAAATCGCGTAGACCCAGCTAAAACTGCCAAAGCTGACATCACTCTCGTTTTACCCATATTAGTAAGTGCCCAAAAATAGTACAACGGCATACGGTATCCATAGACAGGTGTTCAGTATTGTAAATCAGCCATGGTTTACTGACCCGAGCGGTTTGACGTCTCGGTTCAATGTTTTGGGTCAGCTTGAGAAGCAGAATGAGTAACAGTTGCAGAGGCCAACGTTCAACGTGTGAATCATGAGACACCATGTATCATTCGTCATCAGTAATAACCTCAGGCGTTGGTCAGAAGCGATAAAATTAACGATTTTTGATACCGTTATGATGGCAATGTTAGGGTGAAGAATATGTTGATTTTTTGGAACGGTAAGTGACTTTACGGAAGATAAAACGGCCGATTTATAAGCGATTTGCCAGTAATCACGCATATTTTCGACCCCTTTTCCCGGAATTAAATATCCCTTCATCAACACTACCTTCTTCCTAAATTTCATTAAAATAGTTTTACCCGCGCGACTTCGCTTAGAATCTATCTATAATAATAAATATCTGGGACATTATTGCACACATGGTCATCTGACCCCAAACTAAGCAAAGCTTGTAATATGGCTGCCAGAGACTGGTATACATACATATATATTTTTAAATACATACTTAAATAGATATTAACACCCAGACATAGAACAAACACAAATGATCGTCACACAAATGTTTGTCCTAGATGGGAATCGAACCCACGCCCCCAACCACAGAAGGTAGGTTCACTACCAACTGAGCCACCGAGGCAGTTAAATAAAAAGTTTATCTATAGATATGACATGAGCGAAATTCACTCACTCACTCACTGACTGAAATTTACACACTAAAGCCGTAACAGACGGACGTACCACGTACCGCCGTCTGACCGAACAGGAAGGAAAGAGAAAATTTTCGCTTTCCCTCCTGTTGGTCAGACGGCGGTGCGTGGTACGTGGTCCGTACGTCTGTTACGGCTTTTACGAAATCTCGAATGCTACTTCACCCACGAAGCTGAAATGTAACAGGTAGATCCCTTATGGAGTATAGAAGTCCGCTAAGAAATGATTTTGCGAATAGGCACGGGCATAAGGCCGAATTAAGAGGAGCAAATTACTATTAATTATTATTGATTTCGGATTTTCAAAATAAGGTTGTAAAGTAAAATGTAATTTTTAAATTTTTGGTAAATGTAACTCGACTCCTCTGCAAACAAATACATTTTAATAGATCAGTGTGATAGGCGAGCGGAATGGGCTAGCGTACCTAAATCATACAGTGTTGAAAAGTTTTCCTTTCTTAATCACTTGACCAGTTTTATTTTAAACGCATTTGTTGCTTTCGTATTGTGTTAAATAAAAGTACAGTCAAAATAAAGTACTCCCTAACCAGTAGGATGGACGATATAGTGGTTGATAATCTCTTTAAGGGGTTATTCGTTTTCTCCGCCTCAAAAAGCTTGTTGGCACAAATCCAAACAGCTGCCAGTTTTTGGTGCTAGACACATAAACACCTACGAGAAAGAAAGTCCACCAAAACGCAACTTCGCACGCAAATAGCATTTCATCATGAATATTAATAAGTTCCAAGCGATGATTAAATTAAATTATTTGTATTATTAGATAGCGCTTCGTCGCCTTCAAAGCGAATCTGCAAACAATGGCGTCTAATTGGAGAAAGTTGATGATTATTGACTGAAGGTGGTACAGTCAAGAGGTTAGAATCAAATTAGGACATTGATTAGAAAAGTGAAGTGCGTGATTACCCTAAATTCTTAATATTGCATCTACTAAAGTATATATTGGGTTTTTTGGCTTCAACGATCTGTGGGCCATCCAAATGTGTAAAGCTAGCTAGGTACGATTAGTTTAGATAAAATAATTATGAATATAAAAAATCGACTTCATAAAAATGACAGAACTGGAACAAATTAAATTGGGACCACACGGGAAGCACCAGCTTACAAATAAAAAAATAATCATCAAAATCGGTCCAACCTGTCGAAACTTCTGAGGTAACTAACATAAAAAAACTCTAATTGAGAACCTCCTCCTTTTTGGAAGTAGGTTAAAAAGGGTATACTATAATTCAAGTTGGGTCAAATTTGAGTGAAACTTAGGGACTCATTATTATGCAGTAGAGACGTTGAATTGCAATATTAATTAACAGCGATAAAAAGTTCTTTATTTCCGCTTTCGTTAAGATATACGTATCGTATCGCCACCGACGATATCGTAATTGCGATCTCAACAAATTATGAGCGTAAAATGCGGATAAATTAGCCTAAAAACTGTAAAATCCGATGCGAAACAAGTACTTACATAATAATTATGTTTTTAGCTTCATCGACCCGGGTATGAACATACCTAACTTAAGAGGCTGATTGCCGCCACAATTACCTTGCTTCTACGTTTTGATCATATATTATCAGATCACATTACATCAGAAAGCGAATTGAACGCTTAATAATGTAATGTGATCTGATAATATATATATATATATATAATATAATATATAGGCGTAAGAGATCGAAAAAGTATTGCTTCGAGCTCTTTTCGATCCCCTCCGCCAGAATATAATCCATAGAACCCGACATTATGAACAACTTCTACGTATTGATCATATATTATCAGATCACATCACATCAGAAATCGAATTGAACGGCGTAAGAGATCGAAAAAATATTTCTTCGAGCTCTTTTCGATCCCCTCCGCCAAAATATAATCCATAGAATCCGACATTATGAACAACTTCTACGTGTTGATCATATATTATCAGATCACAAATCATCACAAATTATACATCAGAAATCGAATTGAACGGCGTAAGAGAGCGAAAAATACTGTTTTTTTTTTCGTGTTTTCAGAATTGCTCCCATAGTAAAAATGTTCATGTTTATAATAATGGGTACTATGGCTCCCTTTCCGCTTAGTACAACCTTTCCCCGTATTCAAAAATGTAGAAAATGTGTGAAAGAGACTACTGTCCCTAAGGCAGGGGACAGGCTCTTAATTAAAAAAAAAACGTACGGACGGACAGGCAGACAGACGGACGGACAGAACGAATTTATTAGGGTTCCTTGTCGGGCTACGGAACCCTAATAAAAAAATGTGTCTGGGAAAGGTATGCACTTATTTTATCGCCCAAAAATTCAGCAGGAAACGAAACGCTACAAAAACATCACATCTTGCGTATGTTTGGCATCGTTATTTAATTAAATCCCGTCGCGACAATGGGAAATAAATCACCTCAAAAATGTAAAGAAGAAATATTATCCCAATTATTTAACTGGCACCAGGAAGAGAATACAATGTAAATACGCGTGTACGTAAAAGGTATACGTCTTGTACATTCCTGTGCCCTGTGTACGGGCGTACCGAGACCAAATTATCGGGAGAGTTGAGCGGCGGAAACACGATCGTAATATTTGAACAAAACTGATAACCGCCGTGATAAATTTTTAGTTCTTCATCTGCTCACCCCTGCATATAAGATGGCCGCAATGTATTTGCGATCAAAAATAAATACAATGCGTTATTTACGTCTCGGTGGTTATGCAGACAGGAGACATATCGCCGTTCAAATTCAACTCAATAAATTGGCTGAATTGATCATGTCCACTGTCCAGGTTTACCCCATCTCCACCGCAATATTGGTTGTTCAGATTTTCGGATTTCATTCTAAAATATCATCATCATCAGCCAGAAGACGTCCACTGCTGAACATCGGCCTCCCTATTTAACCTCCACACTGAACGACATCCTGCCATCTGCATCCCCTGGATGCCCGCGACTCTCACAATGTCGTCGGTCCATCTAGTGGAAGGCCTACCTACGCTGCGTCTTCCGGTTCGTGGTCTCCACTCTAGAATCTTTCTTCCCCATCTTCATCATATATTTTTTAATACATAGATATGTCGGTGACTCTGGTTCTTTGGCGAATATCCACGTCGATTTTATCGCATAAAGAAACTCGGTGCAAAGCAATTGCCCGTTGTGTGACTCTGAGCCGTCGTGTGAGCTCGTTGTGTGTTCTAAAATATGCAAAAGTTAAATTCAACCATAAAGTTTTATGACAAAATCAGTGAAACTTTGATTTTATTACACATCTGAGTGTAAGGCTCAACGCCGACTATAATACGAGATGATGAAGCGGCGTACAAGCGGCTGTGGATAAGATAGGGTTCCGTATAGCCAAAGTCATATGATTCATACTCTATAGTTCAGATACTGATAGAATTAGAAAAATTCAAACGAATCGCTAAGGAAACTAAGCCAAATTTCAGAGATCATCACGACACAACATATTACAAAGACCTACTTTTTTTGGTTTAATCAAAGAGAAAAATTCCTTGGGGTACATTCTTTGTTAATATCATTTGACGAAAAGAGTAAATGACCTTTAACCTAGATATTATTGTATGTATAAAAATTTTCGCTATGAATTAAAAATTTGTGATAGCAGTGTTACAAATAATTTTGAATAAAAGTTTTTTAAACTGATATATATATGCACGGCAAGTTACAAGTTTCTCAGTCTAATAGTTTAGAAATCCTTTTTGCCACATTGGCGGGCTATATTTTGCAAAGGGTTCACTTGATAACAATTATGTGTGAATTTTGTAAAGGACCTTTATTTCAAAAGACCTTTTCAACGACATCACACAGGAAGAGGTCCAGCGAAAATTTCTATTTTACATGTATTATAAAATAAAGTATGTATTTATATTATTTAGTAGATATACGAATAAAACGGGATACAACATTTCATTTTACATCTGGATTGTTTCTGTTCGCCATTCCAAGCTCATTGTAAACATTTTAAATTCTATTTGCAGTACAGATGTTAACAGTTATCTTGATTGCTCGGTATTAATTAAAACGTCACTAAAACCGATAGCCGTAAAATAATTTAAGATGAAACCAAACGCGGCGCCGTTCTTAATTAAATACTTGTTACTAACTGTACACGCAGTTCGAAATTAGGTAGATACTTATTGGTTTAATTCAGGCTAATTCGAATTCCCGAACTGGCCACTCCAATGATTTTTTTTAATATTCAGTGGTTTTAACAGACTTAAAAAAAGAAGGATTAGGGTATTCAATTCGATCCGTTTTTTAATCGACATCCAAAAAGGAGGAGGTTCTCTATTCCACGGCTTTTTTAAAATGTTTGTTACCTCAGAAAGTTCGACTGGGTGAACCGATTTTGATGATTCTTTTTTTTATTTGAAAGTTGGTGCTTGCCGTATGGACCCATTTCAATTTGGTCCAGTTCTGTAATTTTTATGAAGTCGATTTTATATATTGATAATTATTTTATCATCAGCTAGCACACGCCTTTTGTTTTTTCATAAACAATTTCCTAGTTTATATAACGGGAGAAAATTTTACTTCGTTCGCGTAGAATTACGTACAAACTTTCAACCTATTTGCAAAATCTTTTCTTAGCGGACCTCTGCTCTCCATATGCCAAATTTCAGCTACGTAAAAATGTTTAAAAAAAAAATCAAAGAGATATTCAAATTTTATCATGATTCAGTCAGTCAATGACTGAGTGAATGGTGTTTCACTTTTATTGTGGCCATATGCAAAACGGATCACGTGATCCGTTACCTATATCAAGGATGATTTTAACTAGAGCCTATATTTAGTATGGGAGCACAACTTTATTTTTATAATTAGCAAACTTTTTTCTACAATTTAAGCACTTTTATTGGTAGAGCAATATCCTCAATATGCTTTATGTTCACCCCGTATACAGTACCTTCCATTCATAGTCGAAAAGTGAGTGAACCAAAAAATATACCAAAGTTACTCAGTTCACACAAAAACAGTTTACAGAACCTTTTTAGCAGGCATGTTTTTCATAAATTTCAAAAAAGGTGAGGGTTCTCATTTAAAAAAAATATTACTTCAGTACTCCGTCATTTATTAATCGATTTCGAATATTTTTTTATTTGTTAGTTTATACTTTCAGTTTGTTCACATAGAAATTTCATTAAAATCGGTTTAGTAGTTTAAAATGAAATAATATTTATTACTATTGGATGACATAATAAGGTCATCCAAATTGCGTATTTTACTAATTTTGGAGTTGGTTTAGAAAAATATGAAATTATTTATCCTTCGGACTTCGGATCCATTTACTGTGTCCGGGATACAGTCAATATATGTGAACTCGCTCATACTAGATACCTACGTCATCCTCATCACCGAAATAATAAAACCGACCAAATGCGAGTCAGACTCACGCACGAAGGTTTCCGTACTATAAAAATTGCAAAAAAAATCACGTTTGTTGTATGGGAACTTCTCTTAAATATTTATTTTATTTTAATTATTTATTTTTAAAGTGAATATATCACTCAATATTCTGTGAATATTTCAAGCGTCTACCTGTTGCCGTTATCAATATCGAGCAAAACCGAGCAAAAAATCACGATTGTTGTATGGGAGCCCCCGTAAATATTTATTTTATTCTGTTTTTTTAGTAGGTATATTTTGTTTTAGCGGCAACAGAAATACATCATCGGTGAAAATTTCAACTGTCTAACTATCACGGTTCATGAGATACAGCCTGGTGACAGACGGACAGACAGACGGACAACACAGTCTTAGTAATAGGGTCCCGTTTTACCCTTTGCGTACGGAACCCTAAAAACGGCCCTGTAAACATTTTCTGTGTGAACGTAAGAACAAACCAGTTAGACATTAGGTTTCATTTACCGTTTATGCAAACTAGCTAACTCTTCTGGACCCGTTTGCTTTGTTCTTTTGTTTTATAATCATGCGCATTTTTATGGTCGTTGTCTTTTTCCGATTGTAATTTAATTCGGGTATTGGACATGATTTTGGTCTCTTTTTGGATTGAAAAAAGATGAGACTACTGGTCTTGCATTTATGAATTGATGAATTTGGGTGTTAGCAAGATTTATCTTAACTTGGGAATATATTCGGCTCAATTTCAATTCTTACAAATAGGTCTACGTTAGTATTTTTGGATGTAGGTATATCTTAGGTGTGCTATTAAAAGATAATTATCTTGATATATGTATATATTTACTTTCGTACTCTCAACCTACTGAAATTAAACACGTCTCTATTTAGTTTAAATCGACATTCTTCTACAGTTTCGTAGATTAATTTAAAAGTTTTTAACTTTACATTTAAGAAATTAAAGTCTAAAAAATATGTATACTTCTATATTTATACAATTATGTATATCACCACTCAATCCAGTGAATCGAGTCTCAGGGGCCTTACCCCTAGCTCGAAAAGTTGACCCGCATAGGTGTTATTTGTCTAAATGGTACCATCAACTACGATAAGCGGTAGCAAAAGTGAAGCTAGGGGTAAGGCCCCTGGTCTTCCATGCTACGTTCGCGTCCACTCTAGAACACATCCTGTTTCAGTGGCTCGGCAGATATGATCGGCTCACTGCCACAACATATTACTGATACGCTGACTAAAAGTTTTACCTATATTTAAAAACAATATCATAAAATGTATAATTACCTCTTGTGTCAACGTATTCTGTAAAATATTTTGCTTCATCTAACTTCATAAACGAATCTTCTTTGTTTTGTCTCTGACCAACACAAGGTCTGCATTGCGCTGTAACTTTGGGCCCTTAAGGCTGTGCCCTACAAAAAGATGTGTTTGACCTCTCATTCATACGACACACTTTCTATAGTACGTGGTTACGTAAACCACTGGTCTGTTATAAGTTGTTCGTGATTTTTGCACGCATTGTTGTCCTGGGTAGGTACAAACGCATGTAAAGTGATCATATTGCTTTTAAAAGTTGGCTAAGGCATGAGATTGCAACCGCTTTCCAAAAATTCAGAAACCACTAACTGTTTGCGTGTCCGTCGCATGCAGTATTTGATTTGATGACCGGCAACGTATCTACTTATTTACGTAAAAATTCAAACTGCGCCAGGATTATTTTCATTTTTACCAGTCTTCGAGCATTTAACCGCGGAAGACGCTAATGAGTTTACCGGCTATAATTTCTTTGTCCCTTTTTTCGGGATGCAGAATACGAATACACACACTATTAATACGGACACATTTACACATAAACACACACACATCCAATATAAAATCTTGTCCTACGCACACTATAACGAACTTGCAATATTGGCTTATAAAACATAGTGTAACTTAACTACTCAATATTGTGTGCATATGGTCACAGAGGTAGGTACGCCTCGGTGCTGTCCATAGATTGAGGATGTCAATATTTTTTTAGGTCTGTTGTGCTTCACAGAATACATCATGATTTATTCATCGGCCTCATCAACATTGTCTATGAAATCGGTAATTTATTTCAAGCCGAGATAATATAGTAGGTAATTCTTCATCGTACACTTGACCGTGACGGACTATGCGGGCACACTCCAACAAATTCAAGGTAGATTGGTTGGCGATCGGTTGCAATTTGAAGAGTTACAGCCCTTTTTGTAATCTATATAAGTTTTCCATTTATTTGCGTAGACAATCATCGACACAAAAAATAAATGTAACATTGTGATTTTTTTTTTAATTTTTGCTGATATTAGCAGAAATGTTTTACGAGAAAAAATATGATATGTTACTTACAATTGTTATTAGTTATTACTTACAAGGAAATTGAATGAAACTCACTTAAAATCACCACCTAATCTAACCTAATAATAAACTAAAAAAGCAGAAATGTTCATTTTTGTTTTAATGAAGCAAAAAGTCTTTAAATATTAAACATCTTTGTCGGTAGCGCACAACCACGCTAACTTATCGAAGTTTAGGTAGGTGCATCATTGCAAGCTGAGGTTCTGACCAAGGTTAGGTGTTATCAAATGGGGTCAAGGGCGCGTGTTGGATGCGCTCGTTATCCTTTTGTCCTCTCTACTACCACACGTTGCGAATCGATTGTCTCGCATCGCTCGGCGATGTGAGCGGAATCCTAATCGATGGTTAGCTAATACCGCACTAAACAAATCAGAGATGATGCGTGCGCGCATTTTATTGATATGAATTGCTGCGTGGGGCTTATTTAATGTTTCTTTTATTATTTCCTTATGGAGCCCAAATATTTTAGGATTAATTTTATTTCACGCAGCTTTCTTTACGTTCCTAATTAGCATTAAATACCTACTTCTCTCATGTTATAGTTGGTAGGTTTTAAAACTTGATACTTGGTGTTTCTTCCAATTTATTTTTGTATGCATGTAGAGCAGGTGCGTATAATGCAAAACCAGTTGGTTGTCCCGTAATACAACAGTTGGTATTATTATTTACGTGAAAGTATGTTTGCTTACTTAATGGTTAGTGTTATGCTAGTAAGTTCATATTGGCTCAGTGGCCAGCCCTGATGTCAGTTTTTTTTTTTTTGTAGGACAAACAAACGTGACTTACATTTAAAAGTGTACGTATATTATAACGTGTACATCCGACCATCGATATCGCTCAGTTGTCACTCGCGGTCACCCATCCGAAGACTGACTGTATTGTCTGTTTTTTAATTTCGGTGATCTTTTCAGAACACTTAGCCATCCTATAGTGCCACCCTAACTTCCTTATGCCCCTAGAGGATAGCGAACCCACTTTTAGAAACCCTGGTCTAGATTAAACCAAGTTACCACCTCATTTCAGGATAGAAGCATCCCGGCTGTCAGTGCTGGTGGGAGAGTACGACGTGAACAACTCCCGCGCCGAGGGGTTCGAGGTGACGCACGTGGTGCAGCACCCAGACTTCAACCGCTTCTCGTACGACAATGATATCGCCGTACTCCGACTGGCAGAGCCACTGCCTGACCACCTCTACAGGCCTGCTTGTATACCGGGTAAGTTGCTCTACTTTACTTTCGACACAATTGACGTCAGAAAAACAGAATCAAGATTTAGGCTTACTACATACTGGACTGTCAAAGAAATTGCCGACAGTATTTCTTGTCAAAGGCATATGGCAAATTGGCATCTCTCCAAACTCTGAATCCTGGAAACTTTGTTCAAAGAGAGCTTCAAAGTGCCTTCGCTCGTTCTTGCTTTGAATCAGCTGTTCCATAGAAAAATGTCTTTCTCATTCAACGAGGAACAGCTGACATGTTGTTTCGTGATTAGTCTCATATGATATGTACGTTGTCTAGAAAGACACGATATTTTTTTATCGATTAAGTCCGCGTTTGACCACCAACTCGTCTGTTGGTAAGCGACGATATGGTCGAAGATGAAGCACGCAGACTTAGAAGATACCTATTCACTCTGGCCTTGAACAGGCCCAGATTATATCAGTCAGGGAACAATTATTAAAGCGAAATACCACTACCTAACTCATCACGAAAACTAATTTACCTACGAAGTTGATTGGGCAGGTCCGAAACAATCCCATTGGTTTCAGGTTGGGGTAAAAAAAAAACAACCAATTCCTGTAAAGTGAATAATAAATATGTATTGTAACCTTTTCCCTTTACGTACTTGACACGATATTGAACCGAAAATATATACGAGATTCGTATCTTCTACGAAATTAACTAATATTAAAACAAATTTTTGTTCTAAATATTTTGAAATACTAAATTTGCACACTTATCTAGGACCGATGACAATGCAATAATTTATGTAGATTGGCCCATTATCCTTACCAGGATCTTCAGGATTAGCGATTTTAAAGCGTGATGTTTAGAATATTAAACTGTGAATTATTTTATACCTAAATCTTCAACGATCGGTGTCCTCTATTGGAAAATAGATTGCAACAAAAACAAAGTAGGTTAATAAACTAAACTCTAGTAAGAAGATTTTTTTATAGGTAGATATCTATGCGTCAGCAATTTGTGTTTTAGCGCCCATCTTTCCGCTCTCCAAATAATTGACTACGAAAAAAAAACTGCCATGAAGTAATAATATTTTACAGTTGCTTTCATTATCCGACGATGTTGTGATGAGATCGTTTTCACCTCCTGACCCTTTCATCTTTTCTCACAATAAAAAATCGAAGCCAGTTTGATATCTCAGTTCAGACTTCGCAACAGGTTCAGTATTTCTTTAACGGGACTTTTCACTATACCATCTACCAACAAGTGAATCATAGTTGAGTTACTTACTTTTGACACGCTTTTATTAGTTTCACTTGTAACTAACTAGCAGTGTAAACAAATCTTGGAAGTTGATTATAACTAAAGTTAACATATCAACATTTTACAAGTCCTGACATAAAACCAGACATTTCAATAAGTCTGCACACGTCTTTACAATGGTAACAGAGCAGTGGTATTACATGAACCAAGCTAAAAAAGCCGGACAAAGTCCTGAAAAGGGTATAAAAGTCCGGACATGTACGAACAAATCCGGAAGGATGGTAACCCTAACTATAACTTCAAATCGTATCGATTTCAAAATTTTCAAGTATAATTATGTAATCAGAATGACAATACAATAATTTGGTACATCAAACTGACCTGATGATGAAGCCAGGAGGTGGATAGTAGAACTTTTTTCTTCCACTGCTAGCAGTTTCTACCCTAATAGAGTCACCTGTAATTTTAGGGTGAAACAATAATTTATGTTGTCGCCAATAGATGGCGATGGCGATATAAAAACCGTAGAAATCTAAAAAAACTCTAAGTATACTAGACCCTCCCCGACTTCGCACTGGTGTAAGTTTTATTATATATAATAATAATAAAAACGCAGGGGCGGCTTTATGGCGAGCCGTCGGTGAGTGGCGACACCGCGTATCCCGATTCTATGGGGCTAAATGAGACCCCTGACCCCTGGCTTGCCTTAACCGGCCGTCCGGGGGTGGAAACCGCAAGAGCTGAGAATCTAAGCTCCAGGGTGGAAGTATTAAAGGGCATAACGCTGCGAGTAGCTCTTAGTGAAAGTGCAGCACACCTCTCTACACCCTAAGCCACCCACGCCAATGTTGCCCTTCCGGTGCCAAGATACGGCAGCCTTTATGGGGGGCCCATTCAGTGGGTGGGAAGTCATCACCTGCCTAAATATATTTTAAGATGAGACAGGATAAGGCAGGTGCCGTTTCTCATTCTATAGATCTGTTATTCCATCCACAAGTTGTTCACCTCAATAGCCCAGACTTGTTTAATTCTATACTGTACAATAGTTTCATATTCCTTTTTATACATATTCCATAATTGTATTTTTTATATTCAACAGGGCCTCTTGGTGTTGGCTTCGGCTCCACCAATGCTTACCAAATGTCCGGGCTAGACCTAGAATTTCATTGATTAAAGTGTCATAATAATAATAATAATAATTTGGTGAAAACCGCATCGAAATCCGTTGCGTGGTTTAGGAGGACATACGCAGAATGCGACTTATACTGTGTAGAGATAGAGACTAGAGATGTAGAGAAGATTAACGGGATATTTACCGTGATAAGCTTGTGGGTGAAGTTTCCGATAAACTCAAAGTACTTAGTTACTTTTTCCCAAACAAAAAGAAGAACAGTTCAAGAATTTGGAGACCGACAGGAAACCAATCGAAGCTAATGGTATAAAGCAAACGGGGCGCTAAGATTCGAACCTGCGCAACGTTCCGGTCGTTGCGCAGCAGGTTCGAATCTTGCCAGTCGTATTTTTTTTTTAATCGTCTATATCATTTAAATAGTTATTTATGCCTCATTATTGCATTATATAGTCCGAGATCACGTTATGTACCAGGAAACTCCTAGAGTTTGGGCTCTTTTGGTCTGTTTTAACGACTCGCGTAAGCGTGTTTTTTGTTTTAACAATATTTTATTTAACATGCAATGTTTGTTTGTTTGTTTAGGTCAAATCTTGCAAGCTGAATTAGAACCACTTTCTCTTATCCTACGAAGTTGTTTTTTTAAATGTCGGTTCAGTTCCGATGATAATGCATTAATATGTTAAGCATGACCTGCAGGCCTAGCACGGGCCGTGAAAAGATTGTCTTTCCACCGTTTTTATCCCGCTAGAAAGAGACAAACGTATCCATATTCTAGCTCTGTCGCGTCTACGCGCGGATAAAAACGGTGGAAAGACAATCTTTTCACGGCCCGTGCTAAGCCTGCTGGATTACCTCCAGATAAAGGAACTCTTCAACGGTCAACGACACGAAATTTTGTGTAAGGTTTTAATTATAATACCTGGTTTTAAGTTTTACTATGGCATGGTTGCTGCACTCAGAGTTGGTCAGACAGGTCCTGACTAGGGAACACCTCAATGGTTAACAGCAAATATATGAAAAGTTGTATACGCATTCAATTATGATAACCCATTCTAAGCGACACCATGACATGGCTATTGCCAAAGATTTCATACTTATACTTCGTATGTATATAATCTTAGGCTATTGCACTCAAGGTGGGCTCCTAACGAGGGAACTCTTCAACGGTGAACAGAACTGAAATGTTGTATACACAATTTAAAAGCTTGTAAAGTTCGTGTTTACACCCGGTGTTGGCGGACTAAAACAGCTTTTTTATGATCTAGTGCAGTATTTTTTAAACTGTGGATCGGGACCCCCTGGGCGGTCTCAATGCCTCTATAAGGGGGTCGCGGAAGTCGCGAAGCCTCGGTAAATGAAAAAAAAAACAAAATTTCAAAAAAAAACTAAGAAAAAATTATTAATGAGTAATTGTAAAAATAAAAAAGGTACGTTTTTGATGTTTGTAATATAATAAAATACAGATCCAGATAAACTGTGGAAGATCGTGTCGTGACAAAGTTTGAAAAACACTGATCTAGTCACGATCTAGTGCATAAAACACTTTTGTTGACTAGGGCATAAAAGTTAACTAAAAGCTCTTTAGAATTATTCAAAGAGGTTCAGTTCGTTATATATTTCATGTAAGAAGTTTGCTTAGGTCTGAAAATAATACCCATAGATCAATTAGATCAGGGTATTATTAAAGACCCAAATAACTTTTGTGTAATAAAAAGTTTTTTTTTAGGAATAAAGCCTAGGCTTGCGTTTGTACGCCAACTCGCCTGATTAGCGATGGTGCGGTCTTCGATGGAGCACGCTTGCCTTGCCTTGGTTTTGGCGCCAACGTGAATAAAACATATCACCTATTGTATTATAACTATAATTATTGATCAGATGCTGATGATGGGTCGCTGCGGGAAGGTGTGGACGCCAT
This sequence comes from Agriopis leucophaearia, assembly GCA_949125355.1. Classification (NCBI taxonomy): domain Eukaryota; kingdom Metazoa; phylum Arthropoda; class Insecta; order Lepidoptera; family Geometridae; genus Agriopis; species Agriopis leucophaearia. The sequence goes on from OX421269.1 coordinate 15,269,492, forward strand.
CGTTACGGGGTGGGGAAGCACGGTGGAGAAAGGACATTCCTCTAATATTCCTATGAAGGCGAGTATACATACCTTTTCTTTCTAGCCAAATTAGTATTATATTAGTAGCTTATACTTTAGAGGCTGCCCTCATCGGCCATAGGTGTGGCTTACGATCATTTTCAACAATTTTGAAAATTTAAAGTCGCTGCGTGAGAATTTAAAAACCGTTGGGCATTCTTTTTAGAATGGCATTTTAAATGCCATTTACCCTCTTGTATTTTATAGGATGCCAGAGGAGATCGAGTTTTTTTTCGATCTCTTCAGACAATTAAAAATCACTTTAAAACGAGTGCAATGATATACTGGAATGCCCAATCTTTTCTTATTCCTTCTCATCGATTTCTTGTGGTTGAAAATGTGCGAAAATAGATCGGTGTTGCTGGTGAGCGCGGCCTTAAAGTGAGTATTATTCCAGGCGGAGGTGCAGATCTGGGCACAGGAGGAGTGCAGCGGGGCAGCGTACGGGCGGCGCAAGGTGACGCCGCGCATGGTGTGCGCCAACGCACCCGAGCGGGACGCGTGCACCGGTGACTCGGGCGGCCCGCTGCTGGTGCCGCGCCCGCACTACACTATCGTCGGTTAGTCATCATCACCACTCATCATTAGCCTGTAAAAGTGGTCCAAGCATTTATTTGCTCTGACAGCTGAAATAACATAGTAACCAGTATACTTACATTGAAAATTAATAATTATCAATAAAAACCTACTTCATAAAAATGTCGGAACTGGACCAAATTGAAATGGGCCTACACGGGAAGCATCAGCTTTAAAGTAAAAAAAGAAAAAAGTTCTCAGAAATTTCGACAAATAAAAAATTTATAATCAAAATTGGGTGTATCGATTTTGATGATTATTTTTCATGTCGAAATTTCTGAGGTAACAAACATTAAAAAAACAGTCGAATTGAGAAACTCCTCCTTTTTGTAAGTTGGTTAAAAAAACGATAAAAGACGATTATTTTATTTTTTTATTTTACGTACCTAGCGAATATTTATACTACGCCCACTGAGGCCGTCTTTAAGAGGATGCTAACTGATTAACAGTAGCCCTGTATAGCCCTACATTAAGTATAGGAAATTAATTTTTTGTAACCGCAGGTATTGTATCATGGGGCAGAGGCTGCGCCCGACCAGGCTACCCGGGGGTTTACGCCAGGGTAGAGAGTTTCCTGCCTTGGCTCAAAGTTGCCTTGCGCCACGCCTGCACCTGTCAACCTCCTTCGTACGGCTAATGTTGCCAGAATCTACTGTAAAATAACTTAAGATACTTGTTTTTACCATAATTTAAGAATGTTTTTTATTTATTGTATAATAAATAGGATTGCGTTTGACCGCCATCTCGCTTGTTATTAAGCGATGATGCGGTTTATGATAGAGTGGAGTGGATGGTAGATGGATTGGAGTGGTGGTATGGGTGGAGTTTTTTTCTTGCCTAGAAGAAACATGGTACCACATGTTAAAGTATATCTCCTTAATACAACTTATGTAAAAGAAAGACTGTTGAAGTTGAAAGTGAGAAATAAGGCCAGTACAAACTACTTGTGTAGTTCTAGATAGAATGCAATTACATATATATAATTTTAGGTAGTATAGTTAAACAGTACTTATTAACCTATGTGTGTCTGTTTATTTCAGACATAATCTTGTTTTCTACTGTCTTATTATTAATAGAGACATCAGTATTAACTTACTTATGCTAATAAAATTGTATTTAATGTAAGTATCTAGATATATTTAATGGAGGCTGTGATTAGATTGTAGATAATATTTAATTTATACCTAGGATGAATTTAGGGAATTCATGTAAATTACATAGACAAAATCTTCTATTTATCTACATATTTAGGCACTGATATACTTGTACATTTCCAGTTTTGTATAACATATTGATAGTGCGATAAGTAATTAACGTACTCAATGTTCCTATATTATTTATGTTTTGTGGTGATTAGTTGAATTAAAGTAAGAAAACATCAAATCGTGTTTTATTTTCTAGTGATTTTTATCTTTGCAAGCTGCCTTTATCATCAACATCGATCATTCAGCCCACTTCAGGACATGCCTAATAGCCTCCTTTCGCCAATTTCCCCCGCACGCAACCCCGTTGCTTGACTTAGTGACAAAAATAGAGCTAGTAACGGTAGAAGTGAAAAATACCATCCAGTCAAAAGACAAATTTTGTATGAGATATTTGAGTTTAGTTAAACAAACATCAGTACAGCAAATGTTTTAATTTTCCCGCCGTTTTCTTGCGAGTATGAAAATATGCTAGATCAATATTTATCAAAAATCTAGATAAATACCTACATTGAGAAGACTCTACCTACCTAAAAACTTAACTGTACTTTCATTTTACGTTTTGCAAAAACTGACAACACTTCATGGCCGGATATGGAATACAGATAAAATTAACAAGAAACGGATGCTCTTACCAAAGACTAGAATATTTATGGCTAATCTAATGCAAATCCCGCGAAAATTTGACAGTGACATTTAAAATGGCAACCGCCGTTGTCAGCTGAGCGGATAGCAAATTTTGTTTTGTAGGTATTGAATTTTAAGCTTACATTAAATAAAACCACTTTAATTCTTTTTAGAATAATTGTTATTTTACATAGTCAAAGTAGTGAATATGAACATGTCAGAGAATGAGGCTGTAAGTATAATATTTTCCCAACTTTTCATGCCCTAACCCCAACCTGATTTAAAAATTGAGTTTTCCGCTTCCTAAGCCTTTATGTCGAACTATTTGTTAATAAACATTTTGTTTATGTATATATTGTGGATAAGAATGAAGTGTATTTTAGAATTCGTCGATTATTAAGATGTTTACATGTTCCTGTGTAGGATGATACATCGAGCGTGGAAAGTACCTCAAACACTGACAATACGTCTCGAAGTGAGACTCCAACTAACTCCCGAGTTAAGAAACGCCGTCGCGGTAAGAAGAAGACCACAGTGAAACCAGTGAAGCCTCCTTATAAGTTCAAGTAAATATTTGCTCCTTTACTTCTCTATTCAATCATTGATAAACAATGACCATAACTCAATTTTTGTAAAGAACGCTTGTTTAGGCCTTGGGTCGATTAAATTACTCTCCCAGCAATTTTTTCTTAGATTATTAAAACCGCCTTTTTGAATTTCACTAGTTTCGCGGTCACATTGCAAGTAAGATCAAGCTCTAAGAAACTTAGTGTGCTCTACAAGGCGAAGTAGTACTTCACGTCAAGACAAAGACTTTTGCTTAACAAAGCATAAGTCTATACTGCTCCCATCTTCAGCACCCAAGTACCAGCTTGAAGCACTTAAGGCATTACAGCGTACAGCTGTCCGAATTATCAATAATCCCACGCTCACTGTACACCTAGAGCTGCTCAGCATGCGCAGAGATGTTTAATAGAGTCTTTTTAAAGGGTCGGCAACGTATCTGTGATGCCCCTGGTGTTGCAGGTATCCATAGGCGACAGTGATCGCGTACCATCAGGCGGCCCGTCTGCTTGTTTGCCACCTATGGCATAAAAAAGACCTATGTCAGCAGTAGACATCCTATGGCTGATATGATGATGATTGAAAATAACTCTTCTGCACAAATTTCCAGCTGTAGTGCGAAAGAGGACCACGGACAGCCACTATTCGGTTGTCAGTTCAACCACCACCTCCGTGAAGGGGAGCCACAGGTGTTTGCCGTTGTTGGTAGCAACCGGGTCTCAATATATGAGTGTCCTGAGTCTGGAGGATTCAAATTCCTTCAGTGCTATGCTGATCCAGATGTAAGCATAACATTTTTCTGATACCAAATTGAAGTCTATTCCAAGTCTTTACTTTAGATTTAGCCGTCACCCGTCGTATTAGCAGAATAGGCATTTTTAACTGACTAAAAAGGAGGACAATTCTATGTTCCAATGTATATATAATTTTTTTAATGTATAAACACTGTTTTAAACTATCACGGTTGTTCACTACAGTTATATGATTATTTACGGGATATTTACTGTGGTAAGGTTGTGGAAGGAGCTCCCGATATTTCGGCGCAGTTACATGCACCATGTTCACGGGAAGACTGAAGAATGCAGGTGGTTGGTGGCTTACCACGGTAAATATCCCGTAAATAATCATATAACTTTTTTTTAATGTATGTTCACCAATTTCTACGAAAACTGTTGACTGATTTAACAAAAAAACTTGTTGGTAGGGTATACTTCCAATTTGGTCCCATTGTCACCAAGTCAGGATCTGATGATGGGATCCCAGGGAAATCGAGGGCAACACTCTAATTTTATAGGCACTTATTACGTTTTTCATATATTTTTGAACCTGTTTTTAATGTGATCCATTTGTCCATATATAAAATATCCAGGACATTTTTGCTACACACGGTCATCTGACCCCAAACTTAGCAAAGCTTGTAATATGGCTGCCAGAGACTGATATACGTACATATATATTTTAAATACATACTTAAATAGATATTAACACCCAGACATAGAACAAACACAAATGTTCATCACACAAATGTTTGTCCTAGATGGGAATCAAACCCACGCCCCCAAGCACAGAAGTTAGGTTCACTACCAACTGAGCCACCGGGGCAGTCAAAAGATTTAGGTACAAACACATTGCCTTTCTCCATGCTCCTCTCTTCCTCTTATTTATTTATGTGTTTTGCTCAGCATTGCTATATATGCATAGTTTTAAACTGTCACGGTTGTTCACTACAGTTACATGATTATTAATGGGATATTTACCGTGGTAATGTTATGGTTGTTCATCTATAACCACGGTAAATATCCTGTTAATAATCATAAAACAGTTATATAGGTACATAGGTACATACATATAGGTACACGCGCATGTAATAAGTCCATACAAGCATTTATGTTGTAAGTTTAATACATACCAAGTTTTATCAAAACCAGACTAGTAATATGAACGTAAAAGTGTGTCAAACAAGTGTAGTGAGTGTAGGCCAAAGGACAAACAAACCAACAAGGTTTATTTCTCCTTTCACCCAACAACAAATCAATGGCTCAATGTTATTTTTAACCGACTTCCAAAAAGAAGGAGGTTCTAAATTTGACTGTTTTATTTTTATTTTTTATATTTGTTACCTCAGAACTTTCGACTGTGTGAACCGATTTCTGGTGCTTCCCGTGTGGTCCCATTTCAATTTGGTCCAGTGCTGACATTTTTATGAAGTCGGTTATTTATATTGATAATTATTTATATAAATAACCAGAATAACCAGAAATAACCAGATTTTGATAGAAGCCAGAGATGTGACAAAGGATACATTTTATCGGAGTGTACGAGCTACTATTGGTGTAAAAATAACCCCATGTTCAAGAAGTCATGAACACATTTATTTTATGGCCCTCTATCAGGTGGACGAAACATTCTACACATGTGCATGGTCGTATGAAGAGGAAACCATGCTGCCGCTGCTTGCGGTCGCGGGTTCCCGCGGCATCGTACGGGTCTTCCACCCGGCCACACAAACTTGCATCAAACACTATATCGGCCACGGGCACGCCATCAACGAGGTGAAGTTCCACCCACGAGACCCCAACCTCCTCCTCTCAGCGAGTAAAGACCACGCTTTACGTCTTTGGAACATCATGACTGATGTATGCATCGCCATCTTCGGTGGCGTCGAAGGACACAGAGATGAAGTCCTCAGCGCCGACTTCGATCTGAAAGGCGAGAGGATCATGTCATGTGGCATGGACCACTCATTGAAACTGTGGAGACTGGACAAACCTTCGATGCATGAGGCGATCAAACAGAGCTACATCTTTAATCCACATAGAGCGCTTCGGCCGTTCAATTCTTTGAAGGAACACTTCCCGGATTTCTCGACGAGGGATATTCACAGGAATTATGTAGATTGTGTTAGGTGGATGGGAGATCTCATACTGTCAAAAGTAAGTTTGAATACTCATTTTTGTTCTATGTCTAACTCTTACAAAAAAATGTCCTATTTCACTATTGCGGTTGTTTATAGCGACTTATATCGTAACTACCCTCAGTAGCTGCATATCACAAGCTTAAAACTAACTGAGAGATTGACGCTTGAAGCATTTTGAAGTCTTAAATGTCCAAATTTACTATCTTGATTGAGATGAAGACTTGGGCCTAATGACTTGTAATATGTTTATGTCCAGTCGTGTGAGAACGCGATAATCTGCTGGAAGCCAGGCCGGCTGGAGGATGCGGAGCTGCGTCCTGGGGACAGCTCCGTCACCATCGTACACCGGTTCGACTACAAGGAGTGCGAGATCTGGTTTATTCGGTTCGCAGTCGACTACAGCCAGAGAGTGAGTAAATGCTACATCTAGAGAGTGTAACACACTTTACACTGTAATTTGGAGTGATTTAAAGATAGCTTGAATATTGTAAAGATATCACCATTTATTTTTGAAGGTAAAGATATTTTTCTTGCACAAAATACGAGTAAATCATACATACATTTAAAAAAGCGCATACAAAATAGATGGGTTCGGCCCCAGACACAAGAGGATGGGCTTTATGAACAAGAATAAAGTTCTTGCTCGTAAAGCTTCTCTTGTTGCTGGTTGATTCCGAAAACCCATACGAAACGCTTTGATTCCACTTTTGTGAAATGCTAGTATGTGGAATGTGCGGCCTGAATGGGTGTTTACTTCAAGACACGCCTTCTTGACATAACATTCCTCCTCCATTCCCAGCAGATGGCTTCCCAGCGAAGTCTCTGGGCTTGGGTCTCTATGATGTTTGTCTTTTAGCTTTTACTACTTCTGTAGCCCTTGTACTTCTGTTCTACTGCATCTGTAGCGATAATAGCTCAATGGTTGTGTTCAAATTCAAAACTACTGAAGATTCAAATCCCAACAACGAGCTTTAACTGCCGGTGAAAATAAAACGCTATAAGAAAACCAAACATGGTGTATAGGGCACTTTCTAGTGCCCAGCTGGTCAGCCACCACCCTCAAGTTGAAATTCTGTCGGCAATGGTGTTCCGACCGCCTCAATTGACAGCCAGTTCCCTGCACGTCAGAAGTGAAAACTTAAGTAGTAATTCACCTATTGTACAAGAGATTATTATATAAGAGATAATTATATTACAGCGTGACGATGTCGCGAGTTCAATGATTTTTGTTCACCCAGAAAGTGCTCAACGCTCCTAAAGAAGTTTTCATTTCAAAAACTAATCTTTTCTGCAATTTAGGATTTTGCTTTGAAGGTTGTGTGTTGTATTGCAGGTGATAGCTTTGGGCAACCAATGCGGTAAGACGATGGTGTGGGAGCTCGGTAACGTGGCGGGAGGGTCGCGCGCCTCCCAGCTCGTGCATCCTAGATGCGTGGCTGCAGTCAGACAGGTACTTACATCACTTCACATTGACACCATGTAATGTAAGACCTGTAACAGACACGTCAACCACGTCAGGCAACGAGAGAAAGAGACGGGAATTATATTCTTACTCTTTCTCTCCTGTTGGTCAGACGGCGGTTGGTCAGCCAAGTTCGGTACGTCTGTTACGGCTATTATAGTATAATGTGCCGCCAAATGATAGCCCGTTGTCCCAGTTGGTAGTGAACCTGCCTTCTGCGCTTGAGGGCGTGGGTTCGATTCCCACCTAGAACAAACATTCATGTGACGTAGATGTGCGTTTTTCTAAATCTGGGTTTTAGTATATATTTAAAAAATTGTGTATTGTTTATTTATTGTGTTGTGTGTTTATTGTGTTGCGTTGTGGAATTGGCGGTCAAACGCAAGCTTATTCCTAAAAAAAAAACCTTTTCATTCATTTCATTAACCGACTTCAAAAATGGAGGATGGTTCTATGTGTTATTGTATATTTAATTTTTTATGTATGTTCAGCGATTTCTCTGCCAGCTGTTGAACGATTAAAAAAAAAAAAATTTTGTTCGGCAGGGTTCACTTTCTATTTGGTCCCATTGTCACCAAGTTAGGATCTGATGATGGGATCCCAGGGAGATCGAGAGCAACCCTCAATCTTTATAGACACTCATTACGTTTTTCATATACTTTTGAAGTCGGTTTTTAATGCAAACCACTTGATTAAATGCATATCGAAATGAGTCCTCTGTACTATTATTATTATTATATATTTTTTTATATTAAACCGGGGGGCCTCCAGGCCTCTAATTCTGGCAGTGAGCCTCGGTAACATACAAGTGCTTGTTGCAGGTAACACTGTCGCGCAACGGCAAGGTGTTGCTGACATGTTGCGATGATGGAACCATCTGGCGCTGGGACCGCGTCAACAATGGGACCATTTGACAACCAACACGCAGGCAGGCAAGCCTTAGCACCCGGTGACAACAACAATAGAATGTACAACATAAATATAACTACTTGATCGCGCATGAGTCATAATTTGCTAGTGCACGACGTAAGGCACGTCGGTAATGGGGGGGGGAGGGGAGAGATCGTATGGAGCTTGTGATTGCAGAAAACAAAAGTCAACCATTCATTTATATGATTACTAGCTGCGCCCCGGGGTTTCACCCGCGTGGTGATGAAAATCGGTGGTGATGATAATGATGAAAAGTAACCTATGTGTTAATTCAGGACATAGGCAATGTATGTTCTAAATTTCATCCAAATCCATCCAGCCGTTTCTGCGTGATTGAGTAACATCCCTCCATCCATCCAAACTTTCACATATATGATATTAGTGTGATTTACCGTGGTAAAGTTGTGGAAGGAGTTCCCGATATTTCGGCGCAGTTACATGCACCATGTTCACGGGAAGACTGAAGAATGCGGGTGGTTGGTCGAACAGTTCAAAGTTTGGTGCAGACAATACGATCTACCCTCTTTCTTAGACTTGCTACGGTTATCACTGGAACTCGAACCTAAGTCCCGACAAAACACACTCACTGTATCACTGCGTATAGTATTTTTAAGGTTACCTAATACTGGATTCCACGCACTGGCGAGTTGAAAACCATCACCTCGATTGAAATTCTGACATTTCAAGATCTCAATAGTTTCCTGTACCAGCCTTGGTATGTAGTGGCGTGGTTATCACGTAAATAATCATAATAAATGTAGTGAACAACCGTGATAGTCTAAAGACAACCAATCAGTTCGCGCCTAGGATTGGCCCGCTCCAAAAAGATGTACCGTGATGAAGTACCTTTTCATCACGGCAGGGTAAAAGATGAACTTTCAAGTGGTTATATCGTTATTGGTAGCACAATGAGCTAGGCAGCAGCCTGATTACGTTAACTGTCACTTGCAAACGCAATCGTACTATGGCCTGAGGATGGATCTTAGACCCAACTAGCTGCGCGCTGCGATTTCAACCGCATAGATTACCCCAGGAACCTTGCATTTTGCGGGATAAAAGTATCATAATGTCCGGCCCTCCTTATTTCATGCTATCTCTATCCAAAAAAATCACGTTGCTCTGTGTCGAAAAGGGACAAAAACATTGTTTATTTTATCATTATTATGTATTTTTTATTTTTAGCTGCATAGGTAGGCCTCCCTATAGATGGACCGACGACATTGTGAGAGTCGCGGGCATCCAGTGGATGCAGATGGCAGGATGTCGTTCAGTGTGGAGGTTAAAAGGAAAGGCCTATGTTCAGCAGTGGACGTCTTCTGGCTGATGATGATATATTTTCTTAGCTTGCTCCCTTAGTAAAAGTTATTCATAATGATGAGTATAATGAACTTTCGGCTTTACTAGCATCTTGTGGCGTTGTACTCTGATCGCGGTTGCCTTACAACCATAAAGTTTTGGTTTGGACATTTATTTGGCACGATTACGACTATAGATATTGTATCTCGATGTGCAGTACGGGTGAGATGCAATAAGTCGATCTTGTTGACAAGGAACAGGGGCCTTACGCCCAACTCCAAACGCGGGTCCGAATAGGTGCAGTTTGCAAAATCACGTGACTTCAAACCGTATCTGGTGTGTATTGTGGGAGAATAATTATATTTTTAACTCGGAAAAATGATTCAAAATTAAAATCGGGTCCTAGCTAGTTATTAGAATATAGCGGTATACGACTTATGAATGCATTTGTTATTAATTGTATTGGCGGCTCCACATTAGTGCCGTGAATTCACGCGCGAATTCACGGCGCGAATTCTCGCGCCGTGCAACACAACATGCCCATGGCATGGCACAAGTCATGCCCTCCACATTCGCGGGATATTCACAGTCGTTCGTGAAACCCGCCGCGAAATGGACGTAGAATCTGCTGCTGCAATAACTTTGTTTGCTGTGGCAACATATTATTATTTAGACGTCCAAAACAAGAAAGTTATTAAAAAGCGTTGGAAAAAAAGAAGATGGTAGATGACATCCGTACGCCTTTATAGACCGGAGTAAACAAGAAGTAAATTGGCGCGGGGCCGTGAATGTGGATGTGTAAGCGTGAACGCCGCGCGAAGGGGGCGCCAACCCTTTGTCGCGGGACAAAATACCGACTCTGATCGGGGAACAGGCGTGAAACCCGCGAAAACCCTCCACATTCGCGTTCACGCGTGTTCTCGGAGCTTCACGGCACTAATGTGGAGCCGCCATATGAATTTTGTAATATGTAGATTAATTTCTTTTTTTTACATGAAGTTGACTTTGTGTAATAAATTGAATCCTAATTAATGTGTATTATGATTATCTCAATAAATAAGACTGTTTAGTCAAATTTAAATACTTACTTTTTTTTTTATTTCTACTAAAATATCAAAAACTACAAATTCAACATTGTCGCGTGAAATACTGCAACAAAATAAAATACTTAAGAGAACGTACATTTTTCAATTTTAGTATTTTTTTTTATATTTCTACAAAAATATTTAAAATTACAGATTCAACATTGTCGCGCGAAATACTGCAACAAAATGCAATACTTACATAGGCGGAAAGCACTGCATTACTCACAGTCGCGCAGTTTTTTATTGGTTTATCAACAGTATGATACGTTTCTTAGATATGTGCCATCTGAAGCTCCAATATAGTTTGTTCTGATAACGGTAGATTATATGAATCACTTTACAATTTAGATGTTGAATCTATAGTTTTAAACGTCCAATCATCTAAAATAATTGCAAAAAAAAATTCATTGCACTGTTAATAATCGAGAACTTCCCATTTATCACCAGTGACCACAGAAAAGAGAAGTAAATAGGACGGAAATGAGAAGGAAACTCTGTCGCCAGGTATTGTGACAGATATGTGATTGAACATTCTTATTTATGTCAACGCGTCGAACTCCGCGTCACAGTTGCTATGGGTTTATATGGGTACAAGTGGCTACAACAAATTTCTTACAAAAACGCCTTGACAGCCGTTCTAATTTAAACAAAAAAAAACTTTTCTGTGCCAGTGACAATGTATGGTGTTTCGTCGTCTTACCCGTGGCACAACCGCGTGACACTACCAAGAGTGCCATGGGGAACTGCTTTTCCCATTTGTTGCCAGTGGTGACAGTTAGTGGCGACAACTGGGAATATACACATTCGTATTGGTATCATTGTTGTTTATTTAAACAGAACAATGATACCAATATTTCGTTGTTATTATGCTTATTTTATATAATTGCTTATGTTTGTATGTACGCGCACACGTACCGAGCGTGACGTCACTTGCCGGGCCCAACAATACCAGCGCTGGTTGTGTAAAACCAGCAACATGCTGAGTTGGGGTCCGTTTTTGTGACAACGTACCTGTTTACCTACTTCTCTTTTAATATTTCTTGTTTTATTGTTTTTTCATTGTCACAAAATAAACTTTTCTGATTTCAATGTAGTCCATAAATGAAATAAAGACGCGCAGTTTTAGTTAAGACAATCTCTATACGATATACATCTACACAAGTATTCCTATGAGGTTTATAAATAAAAAAAAACATTATTATGACAAATTTTATTGTATGACCAACATACCTCTACGATTTAATTAACAAATGAATCACAGGGGCCAAGGTGTTATCTCGTGGTCGCTAATCTTCGTAAGTAACAATGCATCTACTTATAGTGATCTCTATGCGAGTCAGCCGCACTAAATCTGTCAACGGTTATCTATAGTCAAACAGTTCGATGGAAAGTCATTGGAAAGCCACTGGTCTTAAATAACTAGCAGAATACTAAAAACTATTCCAACGACACATTATCGACACCTAATAGCAGACACCCACACGAATAGCAGAATTGGCACCCAGGCACACGGCGCAAGTACCACGCGGCAGACCGAGCAAATCTTCTTTTACTGTAGACAATACCTATATAGATGAACGTTTGGCCACTAAGGTAAGCGATGGACTCGCCGAGGATGGAGCCCGTTGATCTATAAATCTATTCACTGCTGACCTGAAGCCTCGACCGTGTCCGGGTGGTTAGCTAACGCATATCTAACTTGTTTTGAGGCGACTAGCTCAAGTGCACTTATAAGGTACTAGACGCCCGCACCGGCATCGCACGGGTGTAAGCTCGGCCTTCGGCCTCGCTACAAAATATAATATAGCCTATGTCAACCAGGGATAGTGTAGCTTCCCAACAGTGAAAGAATTTTTTAAATCGGTTCAATAGTTTTGAAGCCTATTCAATGCAAACAAACAATCAATGTTTCCTCTTTATATATTGGTATAGATATAGACGAACTACGAACCTTTGCTTAAGTCGTCGCCGGGAGTGAAGAATAAGACTTGCCCTAGCATTCCAGAATGGATATGCTCTGGGATCCTAGCAGTTTGTTAGGATCTTCTGACAAATCCTGACTATTTACTCTAGCTTGAAGATGCCTAGATTGAAGTTATCAGTAAAAAAAGGAAGACTGCAGGGAGTTCCATTCTTGAGCAGCACGCATCATAAACCAAATCGTTGCGTACGATTTTTTGGCATTTCCACGAGGAACGGGTAATAGTGTGTAAACCGTAGTCTTATTTTGTCATGCACGAACGTGACAAGGTTAGTTTAAGTACTTACACGCTTGTCTAGTTTTTATTTTTTTTATAAATGTATCGGCTCGCAAGCCTTCAGGATGCGTCATGATACTTGCATCCTTCTTAACTCGCGCAAGTTAAACACGCCGTGTGCAAGACGCTTAAGGCTTAAAGTTACACCACAGACCTCCTTTTGCTACGAGTTACACATATTCAAAGCTGTTAATGAGGCTCGCGGAAATCGAAAATGCGGCCTTAGTTTCAATAACAATATACGAGTATATCGTCGAAACTAAAACTGCGCGCCAATCAATTACATTTTGCCAATTTGGTGGCGCGCAATTTTAGTTTAGATTATCTCAACTATATACTTGGTCCACATTTTTTTTAAGTCGGCAAACACAATTTTAAAAGCCAAATGAAAACATTTTGTTGCAGTTTTTTTTTTTATTCGATCTCGATTCGCGTCCTTTTGAGGCTGGATATGGAGGTCGAATAACAGCATACTGGGCCCTGATTCCATAACTAAAACACGCACGTAACACGGCGTGTTATGTTGACCTCTAAAAATTTGGCGTCTATTCTTTAGGAAATAAAGGCCAACTGTTTGAGGTTAACGCGTAACGTTAACGCGCCGCGTTACGAGCGTGTTTGTAGTTATTGAATCAGGGCCCTGCAGTACTATGACAATATGTGCAACGCTATTTATAAGGTTCTGGTTCGTTATTTGTCCATCAGCTAAAACCGTAAATAATGTGTGCTTATTTAATTTTAAATACTTTGATTTGATTTTAATATTTTGTTTATTGATGTCCTACTTTAAATTTTATTTGCCAGCATAGACATTTTACAATCAGTATCAGTAATTTTAATATATTGTACCAAATATAGGGCCTTACTTAAAAACGTTACTCAAGTCGACATACGCTTAAATATGCTCCGTCTTGTTTTCGCGTGTGACGAATTGACGATTGCCGTCAGCGAGAAGTTGAGAGAGCATTTTAAAACATAGATCAACTTGAGTAACGTTTTTAAGTAAGGCCCATAGAGTATATATAGGGTTTATGTGCCTACAATTTTTATTATTATAACATTATTTTTTAATTTTAATACATCAGCTACCACTACCAGCTATAAAATTTTACATTCAAAAACTTAGCAAATCATCGGGATTTACGGTTTTCATTTAGCTTTTTAAAATCTACTGCAACTGTCAGAATTGTAAAAAAAAATGGGTCAAGAATAATAGCATATGCCCTTAGTAAAAGTTGTTCACAATGATGAATATAACGAACCCCTTTCGGCTTAGCAGACCCTTTCCTTACAACCCTGTATCGGTGTGCTCGAACAAATTACTTCTGTGGGCTTTTGATTATAAAGTTCAATTTTGCTGACAGATTTGAGTGCGGATCACAGTCTGTAATTTAGACACCAATATAAACGCGTCTAATATTAGCTACGTACCAAATATACCTTTAATAATACCTACGGACTAAGACTAGACTAACATCCATGACTGCATAATTGAATTTAAGTCAACGTCCATTTAATTCAGTCTTTAAAATTTTACAATTAAACGAGCAATTTAGTCCGGATAAACAATAACCAATATACAAAATTTTAACGAGATCTTTTTATAAAAACATTTAGTGTATCATTTTAACATTAGTTAAATAACAATCATTGACTGAGATTCGTAAATGAGTAGGGGTACAAAAGAAGTACAATAAACAATGTTACAAAATATCAGTCGCGTCAACGGAGACTTGAGCGAAAATACATACGAAACTCACGGCCGTATTCTTAACTGTAACCTTACCTCCAATCAACCTCGAAATTAAATTTATTAGTTTTAGAACAGCTAAAATAAAATACAAGTTCTGACCAAAGGTGTTCAAAACTATAGATCTAACATCATCGCACTAAAAACTGCAACAAAATGCAGCGAATACTGCCTGTTTGTTTAAAAATCAGTCCACAATTGGTGTTTAACGGTGTACACGGTGTGGAACGATCATGCCGCTCTCACGTTGGTAAGGAAAATAGGACAAACTATTTAAATGTATTGTCATTGGTCCTTGATAAATGTGCAAAATTTCACTTTTATTTTGACGTTTTGAAGTAATTGAAAAACAAGTTCAAAGATTCCGTTACATACATACATACCAAGCTAATAATAGCGTGTTAAAAAGGTACCTTCAAATCCCACACAATACACTGCTTAAATATTTAAGAGACGCAAAGACCATGTTTAACGTATTGGTACTGTTGTATCTATAGTTTTAAAGATCTTTGGTTCTGGCCCTCAAAACATAATTTTGAGGTTGAATTGAGGTAAAAAAAAGTATTGTAGTCACATCTAAGAATATGGGGTCCAATCACTCGTTAAGAGAAAACATCAGTCGGACGCTACCATTGTTGCTACTTCACCTGCATAGGTACAGATAAGTTTATGTATGTGGAAATATAAATGACTAACTTCTGCTATCACGCAGAAGTGACCATTCAATTGAGTACCTACATTTTAATTGTTCGTAGTTTTTATGTTCGATTTGTGCAGGTTTTTGTAGCTCACAGGTCACATCGAAAACCAGGTCTGCTGTGCCCAAATTCTAACAAAACATATTTTGGTAACATCAGGCTTATTGTGGATGTCCGTTCGTACGGGAAGAAACGCGATCGTGATCACAATCCAAATCACGAACGGACTCCACAATAAGCCAGATGTTAGCTAAACATGTTTTGTTAGATTTTGGGCGCAGGAGACTCGGCTTAATGAGTTTAAACGCTTCATAGGACTGATTACAGACAAAGTATTGACATTACTTCGAACAAAGTTAAACAGGTGTTTAAATCACATCTACATTAAACATTAACAGTTAACAACAAAAGTCAATTCATATATCAACTCGGTAAAGGCACGTAACTACAAACAAACCATTCAAAACAATGGTTAGGGTGATTATCACTTCATGGCAACATTGATTTATTGTAATTAATTCGTGAATGCTAAAACATCCGAATACGGAATGTGAATAGGTCCTAACTATGACTAGTAATATCTCTTGGGTACGATATAAATACGTTACGAGTGCATGCATTTCTATTAATACTATTTTTCTACTTATTGGGGCTGGTTAAGTACTTATTCAATACAATAATGCATTCTACTTTGATTATACATACTTAGTATTAGACATGATCCAATAAAACAAGGTCTGGCATTTGGGAGCGACACATGCCTACGTCACTGTCTAGTTACCACTTCACTGCAACAAACACAAATTGGGAAACAAATTTGTTAATAATCTATTAAATTAAATACAAAAAGTATTTCAATTGTCATTTTGTTAGTCCGCTCAAGCGAAGCAATTAACGTTAAAAACTATTTAAATTTTTATTTTTTTATATGTATTAAAACATATTATTTAAATGAAAACCACATAGTTTTATCGGATTCCCACAGGTAATACACGGTGATTGGGGAGTTATGGTTTCATGCTACTGGTAATACAGCGTCGATGACGTAGGTTTGTGTCACACACGTGGCCTTTGTGTCTCGGAATGCCATACCTGGCGGAGTATATTATTATACAATGGTATTAGATAAATCAGATTTTAATTTTGTACCCTACAATGTATGCCATTAATTCTGACTAGAGGTCTGTTTTATTTGAAGAGCTTATCTATTTAACAGCAAATCTATTTAATTTTGAAATTTTGTACAAAAATAAAATTATTTATATAGAACAAACACTCAAGAATATGAACATAATTTAGAATTATTAGTTCGATTGAAAATGTTATCTAAGATGTCATTAAAAATATTTGAAACATGTTAAGAGATTCTATTAATATAAACGTTACAGTTATATGATTATTTACGGGATATTTACCGTGGTAAGGTTGTGGAAGGAGCTCCCGGAAGGAGAATTGGAACATGGTTCAATGCAAATGTGACAATAGAACATTTTTTTTTAAATAATATGAGTGTCTGTCAGTTGTCAACTGTGACTGTAGGCTGAAATGTATTACTTTCAACTCGCTCCTCAGGCAACTTCAGACCTACTTTCAGAGTATGAGTAATGAAAAATCATAATTATCGTCAGCGGCGAAATGGGATCCCCTGCTGAAGGGCTAACTTTACATCTTATTTATGCATAACGTTAACTTGGCATAAGTTGAAAAGTATATTTTTTTGTTTTACTTAAAAGCCAAAAATTGCAAAATCGGGCCGGGCTAGCGCGCACCGCGACAAAATCTTGTCGTCACTCTTTTTTTAATGTAATTTTTGTTTGAGGCTTTAGTCGCTATGCGATTATGCCAGCCCCGTTGTACAAAGCAACTTACACAATGAGAAGGGACCAAAGTCGTGTCGAGCGATAACGTGACAAGGTGCCTACGGTTGCAATACGCTTGTCTCGTTTTGGTGCGATAAAAGGAGTCGACAAAATTTTGTCGCCGCGTGCACGCTAACCCGGCAGATCTCACAAACACAATAAGCAAAAATGAATTGAAAAACTTATTCAGACTATTATTGACATACATGCTTAAGAACATTATTGGGGCTTCGACTACCTCGCTACATTTTAAAAGGAACCTTATGTTTGTACAGACTAGAAAAATTAATCATTTGAATATTGCTTTTATTATAATTTTTTATTCAGCACTTTCTCTTATGACTGTACGCGAATATTCCACATACTCATAGGTATATAAATACCGTTATTTCTTACCCTGCCTATTATATTTGGACTAAATAATCTAAGTTAGAAACGTGAAATTCGGAAGCAACCCTTTCAAAGCAGTAAAAGTAAGAAACATTTAGGACATTCTACTAGTATGTCGGTGCAGATGCGATACAGGTGTTTATAGGGGTGGCGTGGATCTGCCTTCCTGCTCACATGAATGGTGCGAGTGAGAAGGGGCGAACAAGATAGCATGCGATCAACATTGCCTTCGGTATGTTTTTTCTCTTGGATTTTATTTCACCTGCTTCTGCTTATACCGCGTAAGTCAGAGCGCAGTCTGAAATATAAGGTCTCGGTAAAGAAACTGGTGGTTATTATAATCAAATTAGTTTTGCCCCTGTTTCGCCCAGTCAGATAGACGTAAGTGCGCCAAGGACAGAAATAATATCGCAAAGAAGCGACTTGAATTGAATCAGTACAAATATACCAAGAAAAACATTACCACACTGACAAATAGGGGTATTTCCCCCATTTGTTAATGTGCTTTGGTAAATTCTGATTTTGTATAGTTACATACAAAACCAGATTGTATAAAAAATACATCTTTATTTCAGGCATTAAAAACCCATGTTACACATGAAACCTACATTCTTCAATTTATTTAGCGAAAACTATAAGATTTATAAAAATGCAATCTCCTAAATGCATAATGTTTCATACTTTTACTTGCCTGAAAACCTAATCTAAGTGTGAAGATCACAAGTCACAACACTCAAATTATTACAATATTATAAGTATATATAATATATAGGAAAGTCTGGTCCTATGCTGATAAAAAGCAATTGACCGTCGAGTGCCCTAAGTGATGGAAGTATAATAATGATAGAAATTGGTGAAGAGAGATGAAATATATTTATTTTCAGTCCAACTTTGTAAACAAAAATGGCCGACTGACAATGACAACCAAATGCAGTTACTAGCGGTTAGTACTGTTGTCTATGTGCATGGTAGGACGCTCCATAAACTTCCTCTCTATGGAGCGGATGTTGTCTTTGAATTTGCATAGATTTGACAGCTGTCAAGGGTGGCCATTACGCAATTTTTTGGCCATCTTTAGCGTTGATATTTTACACGGTATACGGGACATAGGGTATAGCCGCTCCAAAGGCGTTTACCTATCATGATTGTGTGCGAATAGTGCGTGTCATTAGCTGTCGGTCCGTCATTGTTGTATACAAAATAGACTAAAACTACACTATCATAGTAAATTACAGCCTAGATAATTGCATAGTTTCTCTACGAAGTGGAGTAACAATGACAAATATACATGTTTGTCAATTACTGACTTGTTGAACATGAATAATAATGTATGCAGAATCGTAACTCAAAAAACGGCTCCACTCAAAGGCCACCGACAAGGGCCACTAATAGCCACTGGCCCACTAGTCTGTCCGACTGATCAACAAACTATTCTCTCGAGGTAGACAAATGATTAAACCGAACATATTCTATGGCTTTAAATTTTGCTCTGAAAGTTCGATGGTAGGTCCTCAATTCAATTCTTAGATAAGTTGGTCACACAGTAGCAATATTATCGTGCATGCCCACTAGAAAAAAGAAAGACAGACGGTTCAAGTTAACTAGAGAGAGATAGAGAAACGATCGTGCGGTAAACCATGTGGGGCCATTATTAACAGGCATTTTATGGAAGTAACTTCCTTCATATATTATTTTTCGTAGCTCGTTGACATGTTCTACCGTACCTAAGCTAGAAGGCAGAAAACCGACATTACAGCCCAACGTTAGCAGACCACCTTGTAGCTTAGTCCATAAACCAGATAGGGGCTAACTTATATTGGACTATAATGTTCGTTTGCTGCTTTTTAGCTTATACACGGCAGCATTATTGTCATAAGAAATAAATGATTGAATGATAATGCCAAAAGTAGGATAGGAGATATTAGATAGGACAGCCGTAATCTAGTGTGTAAAATCACACTGTCACGGGAACTCATAAGTCCCATGTTAACTTCAAAGTCTTTCAAGTATTTCCAAGTCACATGTAAGCCTTAAGTCTCACGACCTTAACAAGTGCAACAACGCAAGTCCTATGTTAGACCACTTTCGTTTTGATTCTTTCGTTGTTTGCGTTTCGTAATTACCATAAAAAACAACGCACTTTTTGTCAGCGGACGGTTAACTCTGCGAAAAAGACAGGAGAAGAGTTCAGCGTGAGTTAGAACGAGAGAGAATTACCGCCAACTATAAAAGTACGTCGTTTGTGGTGTACATTATGTGTACCGGTTCTTATTGTGTTCATTGTTCATGCAAGCCAAGATCATTATTTAGGATAGTAGCATTTACTCCATCAGATAACATAAAACCTCTCAAAATCACACATGACCAAGTCCCATGTAAATTTTAGAGTCCCAAGATCCCAAAGTCCCAAAGCTTACAAATCCAATACGAACTCCCAAAATTCCATAAACTCACAAGAACTTTCAAGTCAACTTGTAAGACCTTCCGAAGTGTCACGTGTCCTGTTCTTGCTACATGTAAGAGTACCGGTGCTCGTCGCTGTACCGCCTGGTGACCAGTTCGATGTCGTGTGTGTGCGGTCACCGCACGCGGCCGGACGGCGACCGCAGGTGCGAGCGGATGTAGCCGGTGCGGTAGTCCATAGCGTCACGGTTGCGGCCTGAGCCGTTGTTCCCGCGCTGCCGGCGACGGCTCCATCTACCCGACAAATATATCAGAAGTAGGATTTGATTGAATTTAAACAAGCCGAAGTAGAAACAATGGCATAGGATAGATAGATAAATGAAAAATGCTTTTTTTATTATCTAAACAAAAATGGCGGAACTGACAGCCAATGAGAATGAATGAATGAAATCAGAAACGTCAGTTTCGTACAAAACACCGAATAGATAGTTATTCATGTGTATATCCTTTGTAGCTGGTTAGAGGCATCAAGAAGATATTACTATCAACAAAGAAGATACCACCGTCCAATTGCTTGAAGCTAACATTGCATTGTCCCTCGACCGGCCAATCAACAAAATATAATTGTATTACAAAACAAGACATTGGCCAAGTTGCGGCAACACCGCTGAAGCCATGAACAAAAGTTGAAGTCGACGATAGTTCTTTTATAAACTTGACTTATGAATGTACCTATTATTTTACATATTATGTTTGTATATTAGACAATAAATTAATATTTTTTATTTTCTCACTTTTTAAGAGAAATTCTATTGATTTGTAAATCGCCATTTTACCAATAAATTACGACATATTGTGAATAATTGCTAGTCCGCCATTGTTGTTTACAGCGAGTCTTCAGTAAGCGACGTATGATCTTTAACATTTTCTAGCGTAATACAAATACTTTTTCGATAAGTTCTCGTACTTCGCCTACTGATCATAGTAGATTCCTGTTTGATGAAGATGTTTAGGTAATAGATTCAACGTGAAAGACTGGCTTTTTAAAGCCGTTTGGTAGTGACACGTGAAATTTGAGGGAAAAACTTTGGGTGTATAGAAGACAGATCTGTCATGCGAGCCAAGGAAAGAGAAGTAAGCTAAATACCGTCATGTCTAGCTAAATACTTAAATGAAGTCTTGTTTCGGTACCTGAGGTGGGGTCCGCTCTCGCAGTGAATTTCTAATCGCGGTTCCCTAACGGACTCTATAGGTCTTTTTCTGAAAACGGTAGATGCCAATTCTGATAAACACCTAAACAAAATCACATTTTAATTTTGCGAAAACATTTATATATTATATATTGATACCAAACAAATGAATCAAAACTAGTGAATATTTACACAAAATCAGAATAGGTACCCACACAGGGTTATGGTGACTAATTTTAGTTTGAAGATAAATATACAATACAAAATTGAGAAGTTAAATTTACAGCAACCACACGAACTGTAGCATCGGCATTTTTGACATTTACTGTAAGAGGCTACTTTTATATTTTCAAAGGAGAAGGGGCAAACGCGGTCTAAATGTTCACCATGTCCAACAGGCCAGTGCGGCGGGCTGCTGAATCCGCAGACGGCCTCAAAAGGCGCAAATATAATTTAAGTAGCCTAGACAGGGTACAGGGTGTAAGGGAAACTCTCCGAGAAACGAACAGTGGTAATTGCAGATACGATACCAAAAAAAATTATGATATTTAATTATTTTTAGAGTTCCGTACCCAGTGTGAAAACGAGAATATTACAAAGCCTACGCTGTCTGTCTGTCTGTCCACCCTTTGAACAGATGTACCTTTCAAACCGTAATAGAAATCCAGTTGAGGGAGTTTCCCTAACACCTTGTTATTTGTTATTGAGCTAAACTGTTAACACCTAGACCACGCACAAGGGCTCTCCAAGTTTAACAGGCCAGGTGCGGAGAAGCGGGCAACACCCAACCAATGAGGGTACAATTCGTGTGGGTTCCAGTCAAACCGTCGCATACCTCAGCAGCCGCATGATGTAGTCGGGCCAGTTGTCGGGAAACATCACAAGGAAGAAGCCCACGGTGATCAGTATGATGCCGGCCAGCTTCATGCCTTCGAACTCTACGCCATACAGCACTACGTCCAGAGCTGCGAGTACGTTTAGAATAGGTTAAATGACTGGTGTTTCATTTATTACAATAATTATCAATATAAAAAACCGACTTCATAAAAAATTCAGAATTGGACCAAATTGAAATGGGACTATACGGGAAGCTGGTGCTTTCCGTGTAGTCCCATTTCAATTTGGTAGCAAACAACCATCAACAAACATTTTAAAAAAACAGTCGAATTGAGAACCTCCTTTTTGAGTAAGTTAAAAAGACTTTATTATGTAATAATTTTATTTTTAAATACTGCTAAGAACCATCTTAAATAAACTAGCTGTCAATAAAAAAAAACACATTGAAATCGTTTCAACCGTTTGGGAGCTACAAAACCATACAACCGACATAGGCATCAAGCTTACAAAGCCATTCGAAGTCGAACAAGGGTTAAATGTGTATATTAAAAAAATAAATAAAAAAATTTGTCTCTGACAGCCAGATTACAAGCTTTGCTTAGTTTGGGGTCAGATGATCGTGTATGCTAAAATGTCCCGAATATATATTTATTTATTTATATTAAACTTACTTGTTTTGATAATTTATTTGTTAGATTACCTGCTGATACGGGAACGGAAGTAATGAGAGCAAGAGAGACGAAGATATTATACGTCATTATGTTTCCGAATTGAAACACGAGGTGGAATACTGAAAACAAACAGAAAATAACATTATTATTTTTTCCCTGGCAAGTGCCTTTATCAAACAAAATACAAGCTAACTAACACTACAAAAACTGATAGACTGCCCATAGCCCGTTGCAGGTCTAAAGACAATCCAAATGCTCAAACCCACTAACAGTTTGCAGAAGTAAGTAACACTCATTAGTTAGTAATGAGTACAATGACAAAAGTAGACTCATTAGTAATTAGTTAGTGATGAGTTCAATGACAAAAGTAGACTCATTAGTAATTAGTTAGTAATGAATACAATGACAAAAGTAGACTGATTAGTAATTAGTTAGTGATGAGTACTATGATAAAAGTAGACTCATTGATAATTAGTTAGTGTAGAGCTCAATGATAAAAGTAGACTCATTAGTCAGTAATGACTAAAATGTCAAAAGTAAACTCATTAGTAATTAGTTAGTATAGAGTTCAATGATAAAAGACGACTCATTGGTAATTAGTTAGTGATGAGTACTATGATAAAAGTAGACTCATTGGTAATTAGTTAGTGTAGAGTTCAATGATAAAAGTAGACTCATTGGTAATTAGTTAGTGTAGAGTTCAATGATAAAAGTAGACTCATTGGTAATTAGTTAGTGTAGAGTTCAATGATAAAAGTAGACTCATTGATAATTAGTTAGTGTAGAGTTCAATGACAGAAGTAGAGTCATTTGTCAGTAATGAGTATAATGACAAAAGTAGACTCATTAGTAATTAGTTAGTGATGAGTACAATGATAAGGCCATACGTGGATGAGATTGGCCCGAGACAGGGATAAATGGCACAAGGGAGAGGAGGCGTATGCCCAGCAGTGGGTTGATACGGGCTGCCGATGATGATGACAATGATAAAAATAGGCTCATTAGTAATTAGGTACATATTTTTATAGGTATATATTTTGAATTTTGATAAGATTGGTAAAATTATGCATAAGCGTTTTTTTAATTTTATTTGAATATACATACCAAGTTCCAAGCACTTCACCCATCACTAAGGTCCACTTAACCAATCACTCGGTTCACTTCGCCAATCACAGAGTTCACTTAACCTATCACTTATGCACAATAAATTTTATTCTATTCTACTCACTGAGTAACGCGACGCTGGTGACGAGCAAGTATATCCATGGCATGCGGTGGGAAGGCAGCGTTTCAGAGCCGGTCAGATAGAGGGCGAGGCAGACGGGCCACAGTAGCGACGCGTTCACGATGCCCAGGATTGAGAAGAAGAGAGCTCGTTGGCCAGGGTTCACTTCACCCATCACTTTTCTAAATAGCACCTGGGAAATATTTGGTGTTAACTGTAAGACAAAGCATATGCTTTGTCTTACAGCCCTAAGCATCGTATAGTCATGTCACACGATATATATATTATAGTAGCTGCGGTTTCACTCTTTATATCCTCAGCTATCTGCCAGTGAAAGTCCCGTCAAAATCAGTAACAGTCCAGCCGTTTTGGAGTCCATGGGAAACATACATACATCGGCTTTTATATATATGACTAGCTGCGCCCCGTGGTTGCAGCCGCGTGGATTACTCCTTATAAGATCAGCTTTCTGCCAAAGACTGTCCGGCCGAGAAGTCAAAAAAAGAAAAAAGCGTAAATTCAATTAGACGTTAAGAATTACTAAATCAATAGTATACGGCAAAATATCACTTCATCATCAACGTCGTCATCAGCCAGAAGACGTCCACTGCTGAACCTAGGCCCCCCTCTCTAAACTGCATCTACTGGATGCCCGCGACTCTCAAGATGTCGTCGGTCCATCTAGTGAGAGGCCTACCTATGCAACATCTTTTGGTTCGTGGTCTCCACTCAAAAACCTTTCTTCCCCATGGTTATCTGATCTTTGAGCGATGTGACCTGCTTGCCACTTCAACATGCAAATTTTAATAGTTATGTCGGTGACTGTGTTCTTCGGCGAATATCCACGTTCCGGATTAGCGCAAAGAAACTCCCGAGCATAGCTCTTTCCATTGCCCGCTTTGCTTTCCAAAAAGCCAGCAGTTAAAATATCACCTGGTGGCAGTATAATACAAGTCTTTAATGTTTAACTAATGCAAGTAGTTATACATTTTCCAATTCTTATTCAAATACGATTAGGTGGCGTCGCGCGCGTAACCTTTGAACTGAATACTTGGCCTATTGTGGAACGAGGTCGAAGTAGCCTTATTTATTGTTAGTAGATAAAACCTTAGTTATTTAATTCTTGAGTCATCATGACCTATGCGTGTCGTATGATTTCATTCCGTTTGCTTTTAAAACAGCGGATCCGTAAGCTTTTAAAACCCAATAACTTCACCTGAACGAAACGAGACCGTGATGCTTTGAAACCAGAGAATTCACCTGGGACTTCATCTGAGTGTGATCTCCAGCCGAGTTAGTTTCTGGTACAATAGATTTCCCAGTTCACTATGGCCATTCATCGTGGGTCCGCTCCGCTATGAATGCGTTAGGGATGTTTTGTGTTAGGGAAATACCAATAAAATAGAGAAATACTGCGAATATTGGCGTGATACATAATGCAGTGCGCATTAGGTTGCCATTTTTAGCGCTTCGATACAATACAATAACTCTTTATTAAAAACCACAAAAACAAGGATAACATTAGATTCGATGTAGAATATGTAGTTTTAAATATATTTAGGATCAACTTGAACTACTAATGAATTCCGAGAAACATTCAATCTATATCATAGTTTTGAAATCAAACGTCGGCAACTTAAAAAGTCATTAACAAAGCATTTAGCTAAAGTAATTTAAACTTAGTTATTGATTTCTAGATAAAATGATGTGTGAAACATCAAGCTGCTTGCTTATTCAAAATGGTTGCGATAGTCACGCCACCGTTTTGTTTGAAACTTTTTCCGCGATTAAGAGCGGATACACACAACGTTATTTTAGCAGTTATGCAAGCAGGCGCATAAAAACTGCTGAATCTCAGAAAAATATCATCATCAGCCAGAAGACGTCCACTGAAAATATACGAAAGTCTTATTTCTTCAAAAGTCGCGAAAACGCGCTAAAAAAGTCGTGTATACGCTATAAATAGTTCATCAAATTTTGATGAATATTGAAAAGTTGCAATAGATTTGATGTTTTTGTTTTGTTTGTCCTAATACTGGGGAGATGAAGAAAAAAAACCCCGGGAAATTTAAAATTTCGGGGAAAACTGAAAGTGCTTTTTGCTCAGCTTGCCTTGCCTAGATTACAGATGAGAGCTCCGTTGTTTGTGGTGAAAGAAGGATGGCGCACCCGTCGTTTCCTTGCTTGTTTAGAGGAAGTGAAGTTTCTTTGTTCTCAAACGCCATTACCTTAAATATCCCGAAGCCGGCGGCAGCACAAGCCGCGAGCACCACGCCACCCAGTGTAGAGCTGCCTGCGATGCCGTCCATATACGCCAGCAGCGCTATACCAGTGTCGCACAGGATCGCTGCCACGATCTGATATAACCAGGATGAGTCAACAACCTTCAAACCAACGGATCAATGGTAATAGCGCAGGTGAGGGCGTCTTAAAACTTTTATAGTTTGGTGTAGGTAGACGAAAGTCGTATAATCGCGTGTATTGTTGTAATAAATTCAGCCATAATGCGAGCTTGAGAGTATAATTTCGCTCCCGATTACTAGCAACCCATAGGGTCACGCCGTAAGTCGTCAAATCAAGGTAAAATTATACATAGGATAAAATACACAAGAACAGCATTTTAGATACACTTTTACTGAGGGCAGAACTGGCGCACTCTGCACTTTAGGTATGAAGCTACAAATAGTCGTCTTGTCGGACTTGCCGTGCCCGCTGTCGCGCGATAGACAGAGACAACGCGAAAAGAGTTACGCGATTGACAGAGATGCAACTTTTAGGTTAATATAGTTGTAGGTAGTTAGAGCTCGCACGTCCTGAATTGCACTTTAATGTGTAGTAGCAAGAGTAGCTACTTGTTTAAATGATTTTGCGGAGTGAATCTTCTGTACTTGTATTTATATGTATTCTGTGCTAAGGGTGTCTACTGTCTACACACCGATGCCCCTAACTCGGCGGCACAAAACAGCGGGTTGGCGCCGATGGGTAAACTCAACTTTACAATGTTGCAAGCCGGGCAACTTTGCTGATACCACGGGAGCCGCTGCATCTGCAGTTTGCAGTCTAGAAGATAAGGTCGAGAAAATATAAAGGCAGGCTGTCGACGTGCCGCCATGGCCGCTGCGTCTGTGTAGACACCTTAGGAATGCACTCACCCTGACTCCAACGAACTGCTCGTGTAGGATGACCCAGGAGAGCAGATAGATGCAGGACACATTGGTGACGAACAGAGCCACCACATCCGTGGACAGGAGGAACTTGAGAGAATATGTGTACATGAAGATTGTCACTATCCATAGCAGGCAGAAGAGTCCGCAGCGGCTGATGAACCGAGCTATGGGAAGAAAACATCAGTAACAACATTGCAGTGCATTACCGAACAGAGTTTCATACTGTCGAAGCCACAGCTTTGAAATGTTATGGGGAAGTGTGACGCTTACCACGAGGCGAGCAGCTAGGTCGTCTCATTATGCAGTTGCTAAGAAAATTCACAAGGTAATTCTCTATTTGACTGCATTTTAACTGACTTCCAAAAAGAGGAGGTTCTCCATCAACTGTTTTTTTTTTTGTTTGTTACCTCAGAACTTTCGACTGGGTGAACCGATTTTGAAGATTCTTTTTTTATTTGAAAGTTGGTGGTTCCAGTGTGGTCCCATTTCAGTTTGGTCCAGTTCTGACATTTTATGAAGTCAGTTTTTTAAATTGATAATTATCTTATTCTATCCAAATCATAAATGAACAGATTTTGATAATAATGTATTATGGAATAGTATGAATGTCAAGCTTGTGAAAAAAACCTTGGCCACACAAGAGAAAGGGTAGCCTTGGAAGACCAGTTCAATGGTTGCGTATTGACACACAAATTTTGCAGAAACACATGAACTACGGTACATCAGACACCTTATACCCTGCAGTGAGTTGAATGAGCTTCTTAATTACGATGACTATGAACCTAAGAGTGATCGATAATTATTTATTAAAATACAACCACGGAATGACAGTAAAAAGTTTCTATGTATATATCTACCATGAAATGACAATGTTTTACATGTAGAAAACATAAACTTTAGTAAAAGAAATGCATACCAAAAGTGAATCCTTTTTCTCTAAAATCTCCAAAAGCATCGAACACAATATCATTGGCGGACTTGCACTTTTTGTGGATCAGCATCACAATCAAGTACAGAGGATAGAAGAATATCAGCCAGTTGGTGCAGAACCAGGCAGTGAAGAACGGGGCATTGTAGAGGTGCTGAAACAATGATGACAGCTATAGAGCCGGCCCATTTTAGGGTTGCATGTGTTTCTCATTATTTTTTTGTGCCATATGTGCCGCCTGCGATATCAGATGGGTCGCCTGATGGTAAGCAGTCACCGTCGCCTATGGATACTTGTAACACCAGAGGCATCACAAATACGTTGCCGACCCTTTAAGACTCTATTAACTCTCCTTTTGAAGAACCCCATGTTGTAGCTCATTCCACGTTTTGCAAGTGTGTGGCAAGAAAGATCGTGTGAATCGCACAGTATGCGATTTCCATGGATCTATGATATGTGGATGCACTTTCAAAAAGTGGCGGCTAGTGCGATGATAAAAGCTCCGCGGCTGCTTGCAAACACGCCCTGCCTACGATATCATCCCGTTTGACGTCGAGACGGCGAGGTCGTGGAGTGCTGAAGCACGTAAGTTTTTGCTGGACCTAGGCCATTAGAATTAGAAAACAAATCTGATTTAATTGCTACAAAAGGTTTTATTGCTTTAATGGCTTCATTTATAGCCCAATATGACTACCCTAAGTTTTCCTCCTCGGCGGAGTCGTGCATAAGTGGTGGGGGGGGGGGTAAAAATGTACCCCCAGAAGGGGTATTTTTGATGTTTTACGATAATATCTCGCAAAGGACTCACAATATCGTAACATGGTTTTAGTAATAGTTGTAGTGCATTAAATTCTGTATTGAATGAGGCCAGAAACATATGTTTTGGAGCACCCGTTCCTAAACTAGTGTGCATCAAAGTTGGTCAAATTTTACATAATTATGAGGAAAAAAAAACCTTTTTACTTCTGTTTTTGTCAATATTTTCTATACTTACCACACATCTTTTTTTATTACAGGCCTCCTGAAATATTAGTTTTGGCACCTGTCCCTTTCATTCGGATTGACATAAATATGACTGTGAGTTAAGAATATAAGTTAGGATGACCAATTATACCAATAGCATAAGTGTATAAATACTAATAGTGGGTCAGCTTGGCGTCTAGACAGAGCAACGATGAGGTGAGGTATGAATGAGAGCAGAGTTCTCCCCCTGCCTGCGAGGACTGCGGTAGTAGAAAAAGATTTTTTTCTCATTCTCTCCCGTTGGTCAGACTGGTTCGTCAGCCAAATCAGTCTGTTAGCTACTTCAGAAAATGTTTTTGTGACATTCAGATCAAATAAAAAATTCTGATCGATTATGGCATACTGCCAAAGTGAAGTCAAAATCACTTAAATTCAGTCAAAACAACGTAAATTCCCTACATAAATATACGACTCACGCACACATACGCATTCAAAACTACATGAATTCCATACTTAAAACATCAAAAAACTTTTTTAAACACATGGTTAAAAAAGTGGTTTCACTTTTCGTGTTCACTATAATCCAATGGCTATTTGTATTTGATCTGAGTTGTGACAACCCTAAGCTTCTAGACGTCGAGATCGAGACTGCCATGTAGCCATTTTGCAGAATAGAAAAGGAGTTGACTCACTATTAGTATTTGTTACACATATGCCAATAGGATGCGATTATGAGACGAGTTTGGAGGATGAGTACGGAACAACCCAACAATATTGCAAACACAAGAATAGAAGGTCAGGGCCGGCCATCTCAGGATGATTAGCAGTTGAGAACATTGCCATGCCAAGCAGGTGTTGAAGGATATATTGGTAGAACTGCGTGCAACTGTTACGGGTAAACTTGGAGCTTACCATCAGGCTAGCGACTTGCTCATAATATCATCACACTCAATTTTCATGCTTTCTTACTTGCACATTCTTAACTTAATTTTCTAAATTGTAATGACTATTTACAAAAATGTCTTACATGTGTGTGAACTCGAACAGTATGATTATAAGATGCCGAAGGTTCGGTGCCGAAAGACAGCGGATGCACATTGGGGGGGTACTCTTGTAGGTACATGTGTTTGATGCAGTGGGTCGTCGTCACCCAGGACACAGTGAGCAGGAACGTCACACAAATGCCATAATACATCTGTAAAGATATTAGAAAAAGGTATCAATATAAGGGTTACTTGGCAAGGGTGTACTAAGCCAAAAGAAGCCCTTTGCATTCATCATTATGACCTCAGATCAAACAAACAAGAGTAATGTCTCTATATTTCTCACTCCAGGAGGGCTAATATGCGCACCGTGACAGGGTTTTGTCAACTATTTTTTGCCAAAGCGAGACAGGCATATAGAAAACCGTAGGCGCCTTGTCGCGTTCTCGCTCGACAGGGCGACGACAGGATTATGTCGCGTGCATGTTAGCCATGCAGATGTGAGTGGCGTACCTACACTAGAAGATACATTCAAATACTTAGGTCTACAGAAATTTTTTAATGTTCATGTAATGTTACTTAAAACAACTGTTTTCATTTTACCTCCTTTGATATGTATGCAGGTAGGCATTTGTGTACATACAAATAAAAAAAGAATTTAAAAAGGTGAAACTAAAGGCTAATATCACTGTCTATCTAATATCCAAGAGAATGTAATACTCCTACGGAGATCTAATATGATCTAGTCACAAGGCACTCTTCACCCACTGCACTTTTCTGACCTTTTTGGCAAACTTTGAGCAGCAAGACCTCGGACACTTCTTGTCACGCAGCTGCCGCTCCTCATCTTGACTGCTTGCTGCAGATTCGCTGTATGCTTGCTGCAGAGACGGCTGGGTGGTGAGCGGCGGCGCTGAACACACGGATGCCTGCGGTGTGAGCGGCGCCCGCGGACTCAGTGGCGTCGGAGGCCCGTTTGGGCGCTCCCGCTCCACGTCGCCGCCTCCACGTTCAGCCTCCACCACCTCCTCGCTAGTAATGATCACAGATGGTGTCCGCACTCGCTTTGGATTAAATATCGTCGGCACGTCCCCGTCTCTCGCCATGGCTCTACATTACCCTGCACATAACTAAGACCTTCTGAACACTATTAAACAAGCAATGCCGTGTTATTGACTCCATAGCGAGGAGCTCGAAATTTACATGATTGATTTTTTTGAGTAGTGTCGTGTCGTGTTGCGATTTATTTTCCAGGGCAGAGTAGACACCGCTTTTCTTTAAAACACACGAAGTCCAAATTTATTTCGGTTCATCCATTTTTTATTAAATTGCTTTCCCATTTGCATTACTTTTACTTATTTTAATTTTTCTTCCCTTTGTTATTTGTTCTATGACAGAACAATTTTACGTGATTTTACGAATGAATGAATTTCAATCTTTAAAATACCCTACGGATAACTATATAGGTAGGTGCCTTTTACATTACGGTCGTGGACTGACACTGACAGCAGTAACTGACTGACAGCTTTATGTTATCAGTGGGGTTAGTACGAGAACTTGCGAAAAAGTTATCGATACGTAAACGATAGCAAATGTATGAAAAATTCTGATACCTTTTACGTCCGATAGAGGCGCTGTTCAATTTTTCATATATTTTGCTATCGTTTACGGAACGAATACCTCTTCGCAAGTGCTCGTACTAGGGCAACTGTCAGTCTAGACTAGAGCTTTTTTTTTTTTTAATTTATTATATACATAAAACAAATTACAATCATACAAAACAATATCTTAAAAAAATAGGTTCAGACCTGGATTATATATAGTTTGGATCTGCCTTTAAACCTTTGATAATTTATAGTTTGGATCTGGCTAGTACCGAAAAAAAAACTGCCAAAAACGTGATGTGATCAAAATGTATACGAATGGACTACTGAGGGGGGGTATAAATGCCAAAGGGGAAACAATAGGTATAGCGCTTCCATCCATTCCATATATTTATTTTTTCTGAGCTTCAAACTCGAGCTAGTACCGAAAAAGTTTGCCAAATACTGAAGGGGCGAGGTGGGTGGGGGGAATTCCCCGCGATTCTTCATTATAAATGTCGCAATGTGACATGATCGAAGAAGTGCACTCTCAAAGTTCTTTAATCCCTAGAGTTAAAGATCATCACGATACGTCACGCGACTTCACGCCAGGCGTGTACTGCAGAGACAATCATTAATTTTATTTTCATAAAATTAGGTTTCTTTATGTAAAAAAATAATAGAATCACACTTGCTTGTAGTACGAAAAACGTCTTGAGTTTTTTTTTGTTCTGCTTTAACTGTAAAATGGCACAGAAAGGCATTTTTGTGGGTACAGCAGTGATCATGCAATCAATAGCGGAACTAGCGCTTAACACTTATATTCTCTTTGTGTTTGACTCGAAATCAACTCGAAATGGTCGTAGATCTGTGGACTCGAACCATTTTTCTTTCTTTTGCTTGAACAAAAAAGCATAGACACTGTCAGCTCAGACTAAAAACAAGAAAAAAGCATAGACAAAACTATATTTTGGTCCAAAGACAAATTTGCTAAAGCGGCAACATTTTTATTGATTTAAAAAAGTGACTCGTGTTCTATTGGTTAAAAAAAACACCTGTCAAATCTAAGATTACGCTCATTGGTTAAAATATAAGCTCATTACGTATTGGTCCTAAGCGAAAAGTTTTTAATTTGAATAACGGACAGAAATCATTTGCAAAAACTATAGATGACATTCATGGTCAGTTAACCGGAGTCTGAAATCTGAATGTATATACAGTACATACTAGCTCACCCCGTGGTTTTACCAGCATGGGTAATGGCTAAACTTTAGATTAACACCAATCGAGTTGGAGGTTCATATTTTTTTTTTCACAGAAAGGTCTTAATATATGAAGGCTTCATGCGAAGTTTTAAGTTGCGGAAACTAACACTTTTCGAGAAATAAACTTATGGAAGTACGAAAATTCACCATACATTTTATCACAAGTCCATTACTTGGACGTTCCGTTTTACGTGCTATTTGTTGTAAAATGTCGTAAATTATTTTCAAAAAAATATCAGTTGCTATTTTATTTCATTTGGACAGTTTTTATGATAAAGTATTATTATTTACATTAAATAAGGCTCTTTGGTAAGCTTTCAGTCGTTTACTTTGTTTAAATAGTAAATGACAAGATTCCAAAATCATTAATAAGTGATGTGTGAAAAGAAACGTAACCAGAGGCATCATTTTATATTTTTGCCGGCTATCAGTCGTTCAGTTTAAAGAGTAAAGTAATATACAGGGAATATATGGTTCAGTCCTCGTTTGTTTTCCTTGCAGTCGAGAGCGATTTCCGTACTCCTGTTTGTGTAATAAGCGTTTGACTACTACCATCCAACAAAACGAAGTTGGTGCCTCCCCCTCCCCCTTGGCCATACTTTTCTCATCGCTCCTTAAGTCCCAGCCCTTTGTCCCGCCAGTTTAGGCGATTAATTTGAATTTTTGGAAAACTGAGGTTAGAAACTTAAAAAAATCATAACTCCGAGAGGCGGGGGGGTTTCGCAAGTTTTCCTTCAAGGGGGGTGTTCTCCCCCCCTCCCCCCGCCCTTAAATCGATTGGTGTTAATCTAAATCTCCTACCGAAAGAACAACCAGCCAGTGGGTAAAACCCACCAAGACCCAGATAACCACACGACTCCAGACCCTAGCCTGTATAAGGGAGAGAGCTTGTGCGCCGCCGGTCGGACAGTACCGGCTGGTCACTCACCCCTCCACCATCCTACGGGACACAGGTCCTAAAGAGGGCGCCGAAATGACGCCCGGTTGGACAGTACCAGGCGGGCGCTCGCCCCTCAAATTCCCTGGGAGCAGTGATCCCCAGAGCTCAGGTAGAGCAGGAAAAGACTTATTTAGAAGCTGATACCCACCTGTCCGATCTGAAGATAGGAAAAAATATGTATCGATCGCGTCATGCTAATATAGTTCTCGCTCTATAATTGTAATCTTTAATAATTTCTGAATTTCGAGGCACAGAAATTCATTCTCATAACCATAATTCGTGGCACTGTAACAAACATACAGAACAAACAAATATTTTAATATTTTTTTGGCACCCCGTGAATGTCCAGCATAGAAAAAAAGCGAGATAGTCTATTACCAACTTTTAAATTTTTTGAGATAGATGGCGTTCTGAAAGTTTTAAAAGGTTGGCGCTAGAGGGCGATAATTGTCTAGCCTATTTGAAGCATCCGGGAACCTCGCCATAGTAGTAGACATGGCGGGTATCAACCTGGCTAAATGACGAAATAAATCTTGTTTGCTAATATAAAAACGTGTTAATATCCTAAAAAAAGTGTTAATACTGAAAGACTAGTTAAGTTATATTGGATTAGGACAAAGATGCAGAATGTTGGACAGTCTGAAAACCGAAATATCGATAAGGTGAATGTGCAACTTGATGTGGTAAAATCGTCCACTCCTCAGAGTTCGGCTTCGAGTCCGGCCAAATCGGAAACCGAAACGTACTCGGGAGCGCCTGCCAAATACATGACGGACTCTTCAGAAAGCGAGGATGACTCCGTATCCGAGGTAAAACGTGTTTTGTTTCCGACAGAGGCGGTGGCACTGAGGGAATGTGATTATCTTTACCGCTATAAACTGCAAAGGACATCTTGTACATGTCTTGTCTCATCGTACAATTTCTTCTTTTACAAAAACTATTCTTTGTCATGAACTCCTTGAAGAAATAGCGTGTAGCATGCTGTATCAAAAAAAAA
Source organism: Agriopis leucophaearia (assembly GCA_949125355.1). NCBI lineage: Eukaryota > Metazoa > Arthropoda > Insecta > Lepidoptera > Geometridae > Agriopis > Agriopis leucophaearia. The sequence goes on from OX421269.1 coordinate 15,304,318, forward strand.
CTATTTTATATTCTCGATACAGTACATCGGTTGCCAAATATTCCGTAAAACGTCAGAAAGTCACAAGTACATAGAATACGTATTCCCGAGTAATGTATGAAATTATTCAATCCTGACGCTGCTATAGAACATTCATTTGATTCCTTCCATTAACGAGCTAACCAGGGGCCGATGTCCTGGAGGAGTGTTTCCATTGTTCATTCGTGTTTTGGACTGAAAAAGATGTATGGTGGCCATGTTTCTCGAATCACATGCAATCATTTGATGTTAATCTCTGAATAATGTATATTTCTGTAGCTGCTCTATCACAAAAATGCGAATTACATAAGTTAGGCTGGAAATCGTCATTGACGTCGCCAATCATGGTATGTTTTGTGCAATGACGCGCAGGCTACGCTCGAGCGGTACGCCTACAGTTTCGCGCAAAAATCACAAAATTTGGTGAATTACAAGGACCATTGACAGTAACCATTAGGCTCCAACAAGTCCTGAAGCACCACACTGTCAGTACCTCACATGTTTCTCGTTGGTTTTATAGATCTTGCTGGCTTGTTTGTGCCTTAGCAGGCCAGACCTGTTGGTAAGTCGAGACAAACTTATTGAGTGCCAATAGCTTCACCAACAATAATTGCTGTTGCCGTTTGAGTAACCGTTAACCTGCATAAAATGTGTGTGCTGGACAGTTACATATCATAAGATATGTTTTTGTTTTCTTTATGTTGAATGGTCCTTGTGATTCTAACAAAATGTATCGCTCAGTTTCCTTGTGTTTTATTAACCTCACTAACATTGTGACAAAGGAAGATTTAAAAACTAAAAGGCAGCATTTATTACACAGCCTCGCAAGCAAAACTTATCAGTATTTGATTAGACTGCCAAGTCACTCCAGCCTTATGGACCATTTACATCTGGCCATTCCACAAGCCATAATACTACTGAGCCTAGCTATTATTGGCATTGTATAAATAGAGACAATCCATTACATGGCTGGCTGTCGATTATGTACTGGCTTGGTATACTGTTTTGTCAAATGGCATGATGTAAATAGTCCATTATGTTTTCAGTTACAACTGAATACACTGATGCAACTTGCACATATTGCAACCTGCTTAACTTAGAATAACGGTGCACATGCAAGAGCCTGATGCATGTATGTCATGATACATGCACCCTTCTCTAGTTGCACAAATAAGATACGCCGTGTGCAAGATTCATAATGGTCCAGTGTTCCAGCTAACAACGCATGAATAATATGGATAAAATTTGATTTAAAACCAATTAACATTAAAATTAAATTGTTTTATTGGGTTTTATTATTTGATAAACTTAAACAGATGCTTAAAAATACTCAATCAAAATAAGCACCAGTAACTTTGTTTTCTAATATGAGTTTAAATTAATATTATCATAACCAATTGGTGCGATGCATTATCATAAAAGCCGGCAAACCCTAGCGCCTGTTATTTTAATAGTATTCCATTGTTATTCATATTCCATTATTCCAAATGTTTAAGGGTCACCCTTACATGGTAAAAATACCATACATTTGCACTAAACATTTTTTTACCTCTTAATTGAAAATGCATCCTGCATTTTCACAGAGATGGAGACATACTAGAATAGACCAATCACATATGTAAATTTACATCTCGTCTCCCCACCATTTTAATAGAAACAGTCAAAACTGAGCTGAGATTTTTTTTATCAAATTGTATGAAAAGCTGAGTAGTGTCATAGAGAAGAGCAGATTATAGCGATGCAGAGCTGAGCAGAGCGGTATATAAGGCAGAAGAGTGGGGTGAGACAACATGAGTGATGATGCCGTCTACGATGGAGCATGCTTAGGAGAAACCGATTCACTTACTAAAAATTTATTAAGTATTGCTCAAAATCATCTCTGCTACAAGCCGCTAGACTTCAGCTCTGCTTGCCTCCCCTACACAGCTCTGCTCGTCTACACTTCAATGTAAAACAACCACTTCTTTTCACACTTCTGCTCTGCTTCAGTGAAAACGCACCCTTAGAATGGCAAAACAATGGAACACCTTATTTCATCTGAGTTTCAACAGAATTACAATCTTGAAGACGCAACTCTAGTGTTAATAGGTTATAACTAGGCAAACATGCTCTACCTTCCACAGCATCGCCATTTTCCATGTGGTGAGATTGCGGACCAGTTTACAATTAAAGTTTTATGTAAATGTGTGCATACACACTCCCAACAGGCATACACTAACGTATTGTAATGTACATGTACACAATAAATACACAAATATAGTTTGATATGCACCCATGAACTTCATGAATAGTATATCCTTAAAACTTACATCAGAATCATCATATAAGAATAGTTATATGACTAGTCCCCATAGATAGTGCAGTTTCAAGACATTGAACATAATTTGTCCGAGGCGTTTAAAACCAGATTCAATATCCTTGCACCAAATAGGGCAAAAAAATGCAGTGCTTGCAGAGAAGCATACCATTATTCAGTTGCATATTTGTGAAATTAATTTTATTTTATTAAAGAATTAATAAAAGTACAACTATATATTTGGTTATTATGTAAGGTTGTCTATTTCAATATTGGTCCACACTTTTAGTACGGGTTTATTGGAAATTTGCAGCCTGCCGTTTCACCTGTGTGATTATTCCCTAAAGAACCATACATATTCACACTTTGGCCCTCTCAACTAACTCTATCCAGGAAAATCATGTTGTTGTGTGGAAGAAAGACACGATTGCGCATTTATAATAAATATTAGTAAGTATGATGTTGAATTTGTATTTCTAAATATCTTTGTAATTTGTACACATTTTGATTGAACATATTAAAAAGTAGAATCCTAGTGTGTCAGGTGCACACTACACACTAGGACTTACTTATCATAGAAAATATTTCAAAAACCTGCATTACCTTATGATTATTGCATTATCAGCCTTTCATGGACATAGACCTCAAAGAGAGAGGAGGTTCTTGGTTTCCTTACAATGTTTTCTTTCACCATTTTTGAGCAATGGCATTGAAAATGCATATAATTTATTTAAGTAAATAAGTCATTGGTGTAGGTTGAACTGAGTGCCTTCAGATTGTAAAGAGCACATGTTACCATTTGGCTACCATTGCTCGTTCAAAATAGGGAAAGCTGCGTGCATAAAGCACTAGCGATCTCAATACAATATCTGACAATCCCAAAGAAAAACTGTATTTTTTTTACAGGTTTTCAAATAAATTACCAGTAATAACAACCATATTTCTATGATATTACAATTTATTTTTCATATACGCAACTGAGGTATGATATGCTTTCCCGACTCGGCTGTATGCACTACAGTTTGTCGCAATATTTGGCGCGTGATGTTAAAACTAGCCCAAAACCAGGCCTGACTAAAAAAAAAAAAAAAACCAGCCAAGTGCGAGTCGGACTTGCGCACGAAGGGTTCCATACAATTATCTATAAAAACGGGAAAAAACATGTTTGTTTAGTGTAATTGGCGCAAGCCGTCCTAATTGAATAAATAAATCAAATAAATAAAATGGGAGCCCCACTTAAATAATTGTTTTATTTTAATTATTATTTATTTTTAAAGTGAATATATAACTAAATATTCTGTGGATATTTCAAGCGTCTACCTGTTGCCGTTATCAATATCGTGAAAAAAAAAACACGTTTATTGTATGGGAGCGCCCTTAAATATTTATTTTATTATGTTTTTTAGTATTTGTTGTTATAGCGGCAACAGAAATACATCATCTGTGAACATTTCAACTGTCTAACTATCACGGATCATGAGATACAGCCTGGTGACAGACAGTCAGACGGACGGACAGCGGAGTCTTAGAAATAGGGTCCCGTTTTACCCTTTGGGTATGGAACCCTAAAGAGTTAATGTGTGGTTAATTCAGGCAGACATTTTAGTTCATATTCCATAGAATTCAGACCATTATTTACACCTACTTTGCTAAATGACCAACTGTCCTGTTAAATGACTTTCAGACATACAGGGCTATGCGGAAATGTTGTACTATGCCGAAAGGGGTCCATTATAATTTATGAACAACTTTTTACTACAGGACCACCCCTGACATTGTAAATAAATATCAGCTGTTCCATACATCTTGTTAAGTGTGAATGTAATTTTTACATTGAACAGCTGTTTTTTTTTCATGATTCAGGGTTAGTCTCATGGTAAACATTGTTTACAATGATAAGTACAATAACCTCCTATGACTCAGTGCTACCATTCCGCATAACCTTGTAAGTTTACCTCTCCTGGCTTTTAAAAAACTGTTTTACACCATGCCTAACATTAGGAAGTGTGTATAGAATCCGATTTAACAACCAACCGCATATAACGACGTAGATACAAGATTAGTTTAAATGAATTTATTAGAGCGCCATGTTCGCCTGTGCGAAAAGAGTCATAGAAAGGAGAAAGAAACAAGTGGATCACATTAAAAATCAAAAATATATGAAATACGTAATAAGTGCTTATAAAATTTGAGGGTTGCCCTCGATTTCCCTGGGATATCATCATCAGATCCTGACTTGGTGACAATGGGATCAAATTAGTAGTATACCCTACTGAACCATTTTTTTTTGATTGGTTAACAGTCGGCGGAGAGTTCAGTGGAACATAGAACCATCGTCCTTTTTTGAAGTTGGTTAAAAAATACTGAAAGTTCCAGGTGTTATAGCTAGCTAAAGTAAATTCGTTTAAGTTAACAAAATTGTAGTCACATAAATATAACAAAAATCACGTACCCCGGGGTCCGTGGAGTTACAATTCAATAAAAAATAATAAAAACCAGTTACCATGATGTCAATATGATGTACTATTAACCTCGAGTGGCCAGTCACTGGTCCCCAGATAATAAAGTTATGAAGTTAAACTCGGTCCAATAATTTATTTGCTTTGACAGTTGCATAACATTATAATAACATTGGAAAAAATAAGAAATAAGTAAATGCTGAAAAAAACTTTAATTTTTCACTAAAGTATATCAGAGTCCTGCTATAGTCTTACATTCAAAACCTAGCGAAGGTGATCAGAATTTGTGGATTTAATTCAGCTTTTCACAATGTTATTGCAGATGTCAAACCAAAATGTTTGGAATGAGTTTGCATAGCTTGATATTAAAGAGGATAGCAGATGTTGAAATGCTACCTAATGGTCCAGTGCTAAGGATTGATATTTGCATGTGGAATTGTGGACTGAATCGGAATGATTCCTTTTGGAGAAACAAAAGAGGCCCTCTTTATAAATATATAATTGTATAAAAAAAATAAAAACATTTAATTCGGAAAAGGACTCATTTTAAACGGCTAGTCAGATTTTCATCAAACAAAACTAAAAACCACTGCAATTAAACCTGCTTTTAAATAAGAAAAACCATATTTGAATGGGTCTAGCTGTTTTGGAGAAAAATGCTACCAGACATGCAAACACACAAACTCTTACTACAAACACAAATACCTTCTTCAACATCAATTTAGTTATTTTTGAAAAAATCATTATTCTTCATACATATATTAATGAATATGTATTATTATTGGGGGTGATACGGAACCCTCAGTGCACGAGTCCATCTCGCACTTGGCCGAATAATAATGTTTTGTTTGGTTTTTTTTTGCCGTTTTATTAATTAAATTCAATATACATAATTTGGTGTAGTATAAAGTCATAAGCGCGCGCGATCTTGATGCATTAGGTAAATCTTTATAGTGCCACCTTTATAGACGGCCTAGCGGTGCTTTGAGTTCACTGCAAAGATAATAAATAATAATAAATATGTGGGACATTATTGCACACACGGTCATCTGACCCCAAACTAAACAAAGCTTGTAATATGGCTGCCAAAGACTGATATACATACATATATATTTTTAAATACATACTTAAATAACACCCAGACATAGAACAAACACAAATGTTCATCGCACCAATGTTTGTCCTAGGTGGGAATTGAACCCACGCCCCCAAGCGCAGAAGGCAGGTTCACTACCAACTAAGCTAACGAGGCTGTCTAATAATGTCATCATTCACTAGCATTAAATAACTTTATGTATATACTTCATTTAGGAAAACACTTGAATACTTGATATACTTCATTTAGGAAAATACTAGTACTAAATTACCTCTTTGGAAATTTAAAAAAAAAACGTTTTATTTACATTAGAAGAAAGATGATAATGTCATTGTGTTGCAACAGGCGGAGATGGAAGAAGAGGGCAGCGGTACTGAGCCATCCAAGTTCCTCCTCTCACACGACGATCCCGAGCGGGCCGTCGATCCTGAGATGCAGGCGCGGCTCGAAGCGCTACTGGAAGCGGCCGGTGAGTGCAAACAGTTGTCTAGAACCTTGCAGCTTAAACATTGCAAAGCGGAAAATCACGCAACGTGTACCTTAAAGCGCCGAGATACATTTTGTGGTCGCGCAACTTTTCGTATCACCTAAACAGAAACGCTTAAAATAAATAAACACATCAGTCATAAGACTGCACGTCGGAAGTGAAAACTTAAGTAGAATTCAACTATCCTATAAGAGATGGCGCTGTTTTAAAATACACGGTACAGTGTGTAGATGACGCGAGTTCCATGATTTTTGTTCATCCAACAATTGCTCAACACGCCTAAAGAAGTTTTCACTTCAACAGGTATGATCTTCAATACCTCACATGACAAAAGTTTGTAAATAGTGTCAAAATATTATCACTAATCATCTTAGTATCGTTCGCGCAAAACTTTATGAGCCCTCTGAAGTTAGGCGCGAGGCCTCCCCGACGCCCTGTAAAGTCCCTCGGATACCTATAATATGCGTACTGCGCAGCCACTGGGCCTAACTTCAGAGGGCTCATAAAGTTTTGCGCGAACGATAAGACTAGTAGATCTTACTAAACCCCTTTAATATTAATATTTCCTTACTAATGGACTTTTCCACGGCCGCTTGTTAACCATGAAGCTGACTCCATTTCCAGTCAGCGTTGGGCATACTACCCTACTCAGCAGTTGTAATGTATGTCCTAGGTCACAAGATATTTCAATTGTAATATACAGGGTTATGCAGAAAAGGTGAACAAAGCTAAAAGGGGTCCGTTATAATCATCATTAGATAGATAGACATAAGTATAAACTCTTTATTGTTCACAACACAAATTTCATACACACGATAAAACAGCTTTAAAAAACTAGTGCAACAATCAGCGGCCTCATCTGTATGAGCGATATCTTCCAGGCAACTTTAGAATGGAGATGATACATACAAAAAGAAGGCGGGGCGTACACATAGTAAATAATGTGACTTATATAAACGTACATTCTAAAAATAATACTTTATGAACAATTTTTACTGTCACTAACCATGAAATTGCAAAAAAATATCAGCTGCTCCATTCACATTGTAGAGTTTGAATGAAAGTTTTATATGGAACAGCTAATATTTTTTTGGGATTTTAGGGTTGGACCCACAGTCAAAGTTGTACATAATGATGGGCACTATGGACTCTTTTCGGATAAGTACACCCTTTCTGCGTAATCCAGAATATACGATAAGACCGGTGGTGTATTGAAAAAATTACTATTTAAGGTGAAACGTTTCACTTTGGCGGGAAATTCAAATTTCAAACAGTTTTTTTGTTCTTGTAGCTAGGCCGAGTAATTATTGTAAACGATAATGATGTTCGCGAAAATTTATTATTATTCTTTACAAACTCGCGTAAAGTTATTTATCTCCAATGCACATTATTACATACATTTGTTAATATTCAAACGGTTGATTGCCAAATGTAAGTAATATGGTGAGTAACTGATTAATAGCATGATAATGTAAAGAACGACCAACAATTGTCGCGAACACTATGCCATTTTACAATAATTACCCGGCCTAAATACAAGGACAAAAAACTGTTTGAAATTTGATTTTCCCGCCAAAGTGAAATGTTTCATCTTAAATAAAATTAATATTTTGCACCCATATAAAAAAAAAAACTTGTTACTTAAGTAACAAGGCTGTCCCACAATGCGGGCATGCGTGGGATGTAGCAATAAGCATGCCTGAAGGTAAATGTCAATATAAAAAACCGACTTCATAAAAAAGTCAGAACTGGACCAAATTGAAATGGGACCACACGGGAAGCACCAGATTTCTAATAAAAATAATAATAATCAAAATCGGTTCACCCAGTCGAAAGTTCAGAGGTAACAAACATTAATAAAAAAAACGGTTGAATTGAGAACCTCCTTTTTGGAAGTCGGTTAAAAACTGATATTTGCAAAGATTAATGTTATGAACTCATTCAGAACTGATTACTGTGCTGATATTTTTTTGGCGATTTCAGTGTTAGTCCCATAGTAAAAGTTGTTCATAATGACGAGTACGATGACCTCCTTTCGGCTTAGTACAGTCCATGTGCGTAACCCTGTACATAAAATAAATACATTAACTTGCAGCAAACCAAACTATCAATCAATGATGACTCATTGAGACATTTCACAAACTTGTCCAACAACTACTGCAAGGTGGACGCAGAAAATTAAGGAATTTTCCTTGACTATGCGAACAACGTACCTATATTCGAGTGGCCAGGAAATGAAGTAGGCTCAAGTTGAGGTGTTGCTACCGGTAACTTAGCACTCGCCGCGCATAACTTTTATCTAAGTGCACCTGTTTTTTGTTGACATAACGTCTATGACGCTGAAAGTTCGGTAAACAACACGGCGCGGAAGGTTTTTGTACTATCTTGATTTAATGACGATATCACATTGGGGTGACCTATTTTTAACCGACTTCAAAAAAGGAGGTGGTTCTCTTTTTAATCGACTCACAAAATGGAAGAGGTTCTCAATTCGACTATTTTCTTATTTTTTTTTTTAAATGTTTGTTACCTCAGAACTTTCGACTGGGTGAACCGATTTTATTGATTCTTTTTATATTGAAAGCTGGTGCTTCCCGTGTGGTTCCATTTCAATTTCCCAAATTCCAGTTCTGACATTTTTATGAAGTCTGTTTTTTTATTGATAATTATTTATGTTTTACCCTTTGGGTACGGAACCCTAAAAATATGTCATCCACGTCAACGAAATTGCGTGTTTATTAATTTTAATGATTAAAATCAGTTAAAAATTTTTTTTACAATTATTAGTTCTTACGCGAGGAATAATATGAACATTTAATATGCAAGACGAAGAAGATAAAGATCAAAAAGCTACACAAGACACTTGAAAATAAGATAGAAGACGAAAGCAACAGATAGATGCTCTAACGCACGCGCAAAAATTATAGTGGAAATGGGCGGGTCATGTAGGCGCGCCTCACAGGATGGACCAAAACAGTGACCCCATGGAGAGGTCCACCAGGCAAGCGCTACAAAGGAAGACCTTACAAAAGATGGGATGATGACATCAAAAAAATTACGGGTCCACACTGGATCCTAATATCCCAGGACATAGAAAGGTGGCAATCCTTGGAGGAGGCCTTCACCTGAGAGGGGTTCCTGATAAAGTCAATTCACATATAAATAATAATATACAAGCAAATACATGGATTGAGCATAAGTTTAGTATATTTAGTATCTTTAAATGCTGTCAGGAAATAAAGTAAGGCTTAAATAATATGCAAGAGCTTCTTTAAAGTATTTGCTGGATGTGCGAAACACATCGCTGAGTTACGTATCGAGGCAACCGTGGATGGACACCATTAATTATGATAATAATCTTCCTCAGTTTGATTCATTATGGAAACTTTGAAACTCACTCCATATGCATAGATATACACTCTCACAGCATTCGACGTACCACGCCACAGAGTGGTATTTGCATGATCGAATATCCACACGACATTGAACCCTATTCCTTAGCAATATTGGTGAGAACTTTTCGTATCCTAAATGTGCAACGTCACTTCTAAGCAGACGCGGTAGTCAGCGGCCACCGACCAAAGGGCTTGGCGTAAGCGAGCATTGAGAGCGATTTGTTAATCAACCAGTATCCAACGAACCTTGTGATCGTATCTAGGTCAATTTTCTTCCGCCTCATAAAAATTGTAGTAAAACTAGTTTTGGCCAGTGGATAAAGTTCACCGGTATCAGATGTTTGCGTTTCGAGCATATGATTATTACGTGTCATCTCGGGTCCCAAACAGTAGACGGAGTCGGTCATTGACCGACAGCGATGAGTACGTGCTAGGAAGGTTCGCGGCGGATCGCTCGTCGCTCCCACCACACGGCCGAGCGTGCCGAGCGCGCGGGGATTGCCCCATGGTAAACAAAACAAGCTCCTGCGCCGCGCTTGCCGATACCTTACCCATCCAGCAATCATTTCTATGTTCATACCATTCTTTAATCCACCGCTCTCCATTGCGTCCGCACTCCGCAGGCCACTATTTAGTGATGTGTTCACTGCATTGTCTGCTTCGTTTATACGAGGCATGCCTTTTAAGTTCTGTCGTTTCCATATTTCCCGGCAATTTTGAATTTGGAACTGTTCTATATTCGAATGTGTTTAAATTTTGAATCTCAAAACAGTTAAAAGTATTAGAATTAATGCTATTGTTTAGTTACAGCGTCGATTGGAATCTGTGTGGTTACGTACGAAAATGAATCTTTCTAAGGAAAATGTTCGTGCAATAATTTTCTACAACTTTAGAAGAGGCCTGACACGGCTTCAGTGTTTTGAAGAGCTAAGATCTGTGTTCAGTGATGAAGCCCCATGTCTGCGGACTGTCAAACGCTGGTATTTAGAATTCCAGCGTGGACATACTAGTGTTAGTGAAATATCTCGCGAAGGACGCCCAAAATTCGCCTTCACTGAAGATAACATCATTGCTGTGAGACAACTAATTCTCGAAGATCGTCATGTGACGTATCGAGAGATAGAGGCTCTATTAGGCATCTCGGGGACAACCATTCAGAAGATCTTGCATGAAGCGCTTGGTGTGAGAGAGGTAGTTTGCCGTTGGATACCGCATCTGCTTTCCGACGATCACAAGGCGGCCTGCGTCAGATGGTGTAAGAAAACTCTGCAAAGGTTCAACCGAGGAGAGTCAAATCACGTCTACGACATCATCAGTGGTGACGAATCTTAGATCTATGCCTACGATCCTTATTCTAAACAACAATCTGCAATCTGGTTCTTTCAAGACGAGCCAAAGCCGACTAAAGTTGTTCGTTCTCGAAGCACTTCAAAGAAGTTGGTGGCCACGTTCGTTGGATAAACCGGTCATGTTGCGACTATTGCACTTGAAGATCGTAGAACGGTTAACGCAGAGTGGTATACCACAGTTTGTTTACCACAAGTCATCGCCAAACTTCGAAAATCTAACTCAAAGCGACGCATCATCCTGCACCACGACAACGCAAGCTCACACAGCGCTCGTCAAACGATTGAGTATTTGAAGCAGGAAAAAGTAGAAATTCTTGACCATCCTCCATACAGTCCTGACCTAAGCCCTAACGATTTCTTTACATTTCCTAAAATTAAGAAAAGTCTTCGTGGTCAAAAGTTCCAGTCCGGTGAAGAAGCAGTCGACGCTTTCAAGTCAGCCATTTTGAACACCCCCACTTTAGAGTGGAATAAATGTTATAATAACTGGTTTGAGCGAATGGAAAAGTGTATAAAGCTACGTGGTGAATACTTTGAAAAACAATAAAAAGTACTATAAGGTTCTAGTTGTGTTTTTTTCTTCAAACGACAAAACTTAAAAGGTATGCCTCGTAATATATGTTCTCTTGCCCAGGTCACGAATTCACGCTAATTTGTATTGCAATTTGTGAATTTTTGGTGGGAAAGTGATGTGATTGGATTTTTGTTCAAATATACTTTATGTAAATGCACAAACAATTTTGTCGTGAATATTCATATTAACTACTGTCGTTCGTGTTGGCATATTGAGTATGACTGAGCATTTTATTGTAGAATTAGTGCTGTTGCCCGCGACTTCGTACGCGTAGATTTTCATATAAACTTTCAACCTTTTTTCCTCCCTTAATCCGGCCCATGCGCAAAATAACATAGCCTATACTTCAAGCTGGTCATACCTAAGCATATTCGTGTAAACCGCATTTAAATCCGTCCAGTGGTTTAGGAGATGTGCGTGGACAAACAAACAAACAAACAAAAATCTGTCTTAAAGTGTTCAGCTGTTTATTTTAAGATGCCCGGTGTTTTTTTTTTAAACACTTAATTACATATTTTTTTATCTCTACGTTTTTATTATATGTATAGATTTAACAACTTTTACTATGGGACTAACCCTAAAATCGCGGAAAAATATTTAGGTCTTCCATACATTTTGTCGAGTGTCAATGGCCGTTTTCTATGGAACAGCTGTTTTTTTAACCGATTTCAGGGTTGGTCTCATAGTAAACGTTGTTCATAAAGATGAGTACAATGACCTCCTTTCGGCTTAGTCAGTCTATCTAAATGCGTAACCCTGTATAGTAATTTCTTGTGGTATTTTTTTCATCTGTCCATTAGGCGAGGCAATGCCAAGGCCAACATACGTGAATCTATTCTGTTGCCAGTGGTGCCACCATGGCTGGTATAGTACTTTTCTACGCAAATATTGCGTAGATATTCACGAAAAAATATAGGTACACACACATACACACACACCAGCCAATTAAAGTCCACTGTTGGACAAGGCCTCCCTCATAGGGAGGGGTGTTGCCATAATCCCGACGCTTGGCAGGCGGCTTGGGTATTGCAGTACGTTCACCGTGTACTATTAGGACGTTGCTGCCCATCCTCCGTTGGTTCTGGTCGCAGTTTTAGGACATACCCGGGTCCATAGGTACATACATACCTACATAACTAATCTGTGATACGCCTATTTTTTTGTCTATCACGAAATATCAATTACTTATTCACCACAATGCTATGTATTCGCTTTATATTATCTCCCAATATCACTAGCGTACTTTCAAATAAAAAAAACTTTTGACTGGGTGAACCGATTTTGATGATTCTTTTTTTATTTGAAAGCTGGTGCTTCCCGTGTGGTCTCATTTTATTTGGTCCAGTTCTGTCATTTTTATAAAGTCGGTTTTTTTATATTGATAATTATTTGAAGTCTGTTTAAAAATATAATCATGACTGAAATAAAATAAATAGTAGTAAGGGATTGATAAAATTTTTGCTTATTTTTTTACCTGAAAAATTTATATGATAATGTATCTAGTTTCGTAGATCAAAATAGTACGCTAGTGATATTGGGAGATAATATAAAGCGAATACATAGCATTGTGGTGAATAAGTAATTGATATTTCGATTTGGTCCAGTTTTGACATTTTTATGAAGTCTATTTTTTATATTGATAATAATTTTATTATTTCTCTGTGGTGTTGGTGTTATCTTTAATAATGTAAAATGCGCGAGAGAGAAAACTGCGGACGGGAAGAGCTGCCTTAGTGTAGTCTCTCTATCTCTAATCGCCCTCTGTTCCCACTTATAGCAATTTTGGTTGTACCAATGGGAGAAGTAGGCCCTTAGTATTTACTTACCTAATATAGTAATAAGAAAATGAAAAATGAAAAAGATATAGGTACTCAAAAGGATAGATTTATTAAACGAATGAAGTTAAGTTATAAACAAAAGAATAGATCAAAATTTAGAATAGTGAATTTACCAGAATATAGCTCAGAAGGAGGCACATAAAATTTATAGGGTCGTGGTTGTTCGACCTGAAGATTCGCCTGTTTCTACTTCCGTAGCGCAGTACTACCCTATATTGTGAGTCCGCTCGAAGATGGTAGGTGGCCTCAGGGTCAGCTCGGGAAGTGGCCTCGGCACTAGGACGCGCAGCGAGGTTGGTTCAGCCGAAGATACGACGACCAAATCGTGAGGTTTTGAAAATCGACCGCACTCGGGTCGGACCGGTGGTAGTCCCCCAACTCGGACTACGCAATGTATGAAGGTTTCCTTCGGTGAAATTGGTCCTGGAATCGACAAACCAAATAATTAATATTTGGCTCATCTAAGTTCCGTTCTGAGGGCCCACCACGGCATCACAAATAATGTGGGTAGTTACGTGCATAGTTGTTTTGTCGTGGTGGTAGCTACTATCAGAACGGAGTTGCATTTTAGTACCTAGATGTGCTGAAGGCTTAAGCGATACATAAAATGAAATTAACAATGTGTTTGAAATGCTGAAGGCTATCTAAATGGGTACATTTAGTAAAATAAATAAAAAAAACAAGGTAGTTATAAAAAAATTAATTGAAGTGATTTTAAAGGAAATTTTCATGAAATAAGCAAGCTAAATATGTGAAATAGTACAGTGAAAAAGAAAACTGAAATATAATAATTTTACACAAATTGTACAATTATACACAGAATAAAAGCAAGACATGAAATGTTTTTATGTGCCATTCAAAACTCACCCTATAACGGGAAATCACTCTCATGGAGACGCACACAACAATAACAGCTAGATCGCCGGTATTAATGCTAATTAAAATCACTTGTCCGCTAGAACGCTAAACAAGTGTCAACCGTCTCAAGAATCAGAATCGCTTCGAATGGCCGCTAGGCGCGCAGTGAGCTGGCTTGCTCCCCTCATACCTCAAGTCATGCCCCGCCGGCCGTGAGTAATACTAATCTATGTGACATGCGAATTGCATAGCCACGTTCGTATTTGAATGTAATTAAACAACGCCTGTAGGTAGATGTACTAAACTAAGGAAATTAAAGTATTTTATTTGTTCTGTGTATGTTTTTAAATAATAATGTAATTGTAATTTAATTTAATATTTTATATTCTAATAATTTTAATGTATTTATAATTATATAAATATGTAACGTTTTGTTTCGTTACATTACCCGCCGGTCCCTCATAAGGATTTTAATTTAAAATTAAAATCCGCAATTTTTATGTATCAATTTCTTACAATTTACCTTTCATACATTCTTACGCACCTCTTATACTTCTCATTCATACTTCTTCTATATTCAACATACCTAAAATCGAATAATATAATAATTATAAGACTCGCCCTTTCATAAAGGAAGTCATAGGCCATAAGTATCGACTTATGACTTCTTGTAAGAAATGTTAAAAAGATTGAAATGGGAATGGGTAACGTAATGAAATTAAACTACTAAGACTTTTGACCTAATATTTTCAAGTCTTTAATATGCCAAGTGCCTAAGTTCTTGCCCGACATGTCCTCTAGAACGTAGACAAGTGGTGAACGTTTCTCGACAACTTTGCACTTAAGGTATTTTGGAGCTTACTTTTTACTGAAGAACTTATCCTTATCACTCAGGACATAAGCGCGTTTGTAAACAGTATCTCCTATATTAAATTTATGTTGTTTTCTGCGTTGATTAAAATTTGCAGAGTTCTTAGCAAATTCCATATTTCCCACACGTATAATATAAATATGTGTATAAGTAAGGTTTGTTGTAAATGGCACACAAAACTTGTTAATTTGATCAATGGTGTAAATACTCCGTTCTGTTACAATCAACTCTAACAGAACGCTTCGGTTTGATAAAGATTGATGTTTAAGATCGTTGGATCAAAAAAATATATACAAAAAAAAAATGCAACTGGTGTGAAAGCAGCTTTACAATACTCAATTGATAACAAAACAATTAAAACAAAAGAGTTTTAAAATAATAAAATGATTAAGTAAAAAAATATGTATAATAAAATCGTTAACACTTTTTTCATCGATTGTACTTTTTGTCGTTTTTTTTTTTTAGATTTTTTTTATTAGCAAATTTAAAGTGTCACTGGAGACAGTAAAGATACACAAAAAAAAAACTACTGTCACCTCAGTTACTGCAAACCAAAAAATATAAAAGCGTTTAACAACTAAACCACTCACCATACAAAAACTAACTACTTACTACTAGAAGCAGAAACAGAATCAACCACGTAAGGGGGCGCCAATGTACCGTGAGATGAGCGGCCCTACTATTTATTAAATTGGTTGTTCAACCTGAAGATTCGCCTGTTTCTACTTCCGTAGCGCAGTACTACCCTATATTGTGAGTCCGCTCGAAGATGGTAGGTGGCCTCAGGGTCAGCACGGGAAGTGGCCTCGGCACTAGGACGCGCAGCGAGGTTGGTTCAGCCGAAGATGCGATGACCAAAATCTGAGTTTGTGAAAACCGGCCGCACTCGGGTCGGACCGGTGGTAGTCCCCCAACTCGGACTACGCAATGTATGAAGGTTTCCTTCGGTGAAATTGGTCCTGGAATCGACAAACCAAATAATTAATATTTGGCTCATCTAAGTTCCGTTCTGAGGGCCCACCACGGCATCACAAATAATGTGGGTAGTTACGTGCATAGTTGTTTTGTCGTGGTGGTAGCTACTATCAGAACGGAGTTGCATTTTAGTACCTAGATGTGCTGAAGGCTTAAGCGATACATAAAATGAAATTAACAATGTGTTTGAAATGCTGAAGGCTATCTAAATGGGTACATTTAGTAAAATAAATAAAAAAAACAAGGTAGTTATAAAAAAATTAATTGAAGTGATTTTAAAGGAAATTTTCATGAAATAAGCAAGCTAAATATGTGAAATAGTACAGTGAAAAAGAAAACTGAAATATAATAATTTTACACAAATTGTACAATTATACACAGAATAAAAGCAAGACATGAAATGTTTTTATGTGCCATTCAAAACTCACCCTATAACGGGAAATCACTCTCATGGAGACGCACACAACAATAACAGCTAGATCGCCGGTATTAATGCTAATTAAAATCACTTGTCCGCTAGAACGCTAAACAAGTGTCAACCGTCTCAAGAATCAGAATCGCTTCGAATGGCCGCTAGGCGCGCAGTGAGCTGGCTTGCTCCCCTCATACCTCAAGTCATGCCCCGCCGGCCGTGAGTAATACTAATCTATGTGACATGCGAATTGCATAGCCACGTTCGTATTTGAATGTAATTAAACAACGCCTGTAGGTAGATGTACTAAACTAAGGAAATTAAAGTATTTTATTTGTTCTGTGTATGTTTTTAAATAATAATGTAATTGTAATTTAATTTAATATTTTATATTCTAATAATTTTAATGTATTTATAATTATATAAATATGTAACGTTTTGTTTCGTTACATGGTCATCCTAAGTTTGTCTACTTCCATTGTTAGCTTAAAATTATAAAATCGGTGTCAAATCAAAATTTACTGTTTTATCTAGGAAACCGTTTAGACCGAAACGCAATTACGGACATTTCTCTTGATAGAAAATAAATTTAAAATAACCCTGATTTGATCTTTTCTCCCTATTTTTTTTTGTTTCATTCAATTCATCAAGGAGGAGGTCCTTGCGTCGATTCCCCAATGTTGGGGGTCATGGCCCATCACGGCATCAACTTCTCTCTTACGATGTCCCGCCATCTGTTCCGACTTTCAGCAGCATGAACCGCTTCGGCAACGTTGATGTTGAGGGTGGTGTGGATTGGATCTGTCCAACGCATTGGGCTTCCTCTCGGTCTCTTAACCCTCTATCTCTATTTTTCCGGTGACGATCAGTTTTTGGAGGTTGTCATCAGGTTTACGGGCTATGTGGCCGAAGAACTCAAAAACTCACCGAAGGCACGTGTTGGTAAGCCTTGGCTTCTTATGGAGTTTGAGTTCTCTGAGAACCGATAGGTTGGTTCTATGCGCAGTCCATGGGATACGAAGCATTTTTCTCCAGCACCACATTTCAAAGGCGTCTATGCGCTGTCGGTCTTTAGCTTTCATTCAATTATCAATTATCAAATGATGTCTTCGATATCTTAATATACAGATTTCATAATTGTGGAGCGAACCGTAAGGGTACATTTTACAGCTATACTTTTTGAAAAACTTCAAAATTAGAAGTAGCGAAACGCACGACTGTGTGGTAGCCCCATGGTTTTGCTCCACTAAATGCGACTTTAATACAATACTTTAAGCTAGTCATTTGTATAAACAAGCGTTGCTTAAAAGTGAGAAAACCTCCCCATAATCGTAAGCAAAGTAGCGAAAACAGCTCCACACTCCATAAACATACCAGTCTAAACTCTAATCTAGTGTAAATACGCCACTATCTGCCTTGACCTTTTCACGTAGCGAACTGCACTCGTTCTATTTTGTCTAGGTGTTCAAAATCGATAACTTTCGTCAGGCTACATTCACGAGTCCATAACTAAAGTTTGCACGAGTTCGGACATTTTCTCCGATTTTATTACTATTAATTTGTATATTCCACATGTACATGTGCCAGATTCATTACAAATGTTGATATATTATACGCAGCTCTGTCAGTTATCCGTGACTCTAATTAAAACGTTACCAGAGACAGCTTCGAGCTAGTACTGAAGCTGGATAGTAAAACAATACGTAAAACTGCGTAGATGTTCCGAGCGGTTTGTGCTATGTGCACGCATAGGATTTTGTTAACCGACGTCAGGAGCGAGGTTCTAAATTAGGTCCGTTTTTTTACCCCCGACGCAAAAAGGGGGTGTTTTAAGTATAACGTGTGTATCTGTGGCATCGTAGCTCTCAAACGGCATAACCGATTTTAATGTAGATTTTATTTTAAAGATGATTTGAGCGAGAGTGTCCTTAGCTATGATAATTAGGGTTCCGTACCCAAAGGATAAAACGGGACCCTATTATTAAGACTCCGCTGTCCGTCTGTCTGTCCAACTGTCACGAAGCGTCACCACATGTCAAATGATTATGATTTATAATTTGACATGTAAAATAACATTTTATGAATAAATATGAATATCACATCAGAGATATTAAAAAAAAAACAAAAAAAAAACGGCCAAGTGCGAGTCGGACTCGCGCACCGAAGGTTCCGTACCACCACAAAATACAATAATTAATTATCAATAAAAAACGAGCAAAAAAATCACGTTTGTTGTATGGGAGCCCTCCCCTTAAATATTCGTTTCATTTTAATTAAATTATTTATTTTTAAAGTGAATATATAACTCAATATTCTGTGATTATTTCAAGCGTCTACCTGTTGCCGTTATCAATATCGAGCAAAAACTACCAAAAAAATCACATTTGTTGGATGGAGAGCCCCCTTAAAAATATTTATTTTATTCTGCTTTTTCGTATTTTTGTTACAGCGGCAACAGAAATACATCATCTGTGAAAATTTCAACTGCCTACCTATCACGGTTCATGAGATACAGCAGATTAAAGATACGACGGACTTACGACTACGGACTACGGACTTACGGACAGACAGACAGACAGCTCAGTAATAGGATCCCGTTTTTACCCTTTGGGTACGGAAAAATTTAGGAAACATACGCGAATGGTGAGGGTTCACCTCCCAAGTCAACATGTAATGTAGCATCGTATTCCAATACGAAGGCATCTCGTTTGACATTACAGTTTACGAGTGGTGCCATAATGACTCTATCGTCTCACAAGCGGTTGTTATGTCTCGCGTTATTTGGTGGGGCTTTCGTAATGCCTTAATCATCACATATAATAAGAATCTTGTAAACACACACGTAAATAGTACCCGAGGCTTAGTGACCGAAAGCGATATACTGGGCTACGCGGAAAGGGTGTACTAAGCCAGAAGAGGTCCATTATACTCGTAATAGGCATGATGACTAATATTTTTTATTAGGTACCTCATAAAAAAACTAATCATAAATAGAGCCTATCAATGAAAACAAAATTAAAATTTGTTCAAAAATAAATAAGTCATAAGTATTATAATTTCGTGCTAGACAGAGCGCACTGTACCAAGCTATGATGTCAAGCCGGGACCAAACATGAAATCGCGGAAAAAAATCAGCTGTTCCATAGAAAATGGTCATTGACACTCGACAAAATGTATGGAACAGTTGTTTTTTTTTCGCTAATTCGGAGTTGGTCCCATTGTAAAAGTTGTTCATAATGGTGAGTACAATGAACTCCTTTCGGCTCAGTACAGAGTATATGCGTAACCCTGAATATTCATCGCAAACTGTGCAAGCTTCTAAGATATATAGAGCTGGGTAGGACTTGTAAAAGCTAATGATTCAATTTCTACCTTTCTAGTTTGTAGTAAAGACTTGTCGATATCGATCGCAAAGCATTAACTATTCTAGGAACGCCAGCCTTGTCTATTGTACTGACATTTCTGCCCTTTACAGACTGCACTAATATCGCATTTTTAGTTTGTCCACACAGTCACCCTCACCCCCGCTTGCGCTGCGATAAATAGCTTCGTATTTTATACATACAAGCTCGAATCGAACACACCAATATAGTCGTTTTGTGTGGGTTACCTATAACATAACATGACATTGACATTTTATACAATTTGACTTTTTTTTTTGTTTTCACCACCGACACTTGGGAACACCTTGTTGCGTGAGTTTGAATTGTATTAGGGTTTCTACACACCAACGAAGCCAACACCAAGAGGCCATGTTTAATATAATACAAAGGAATGTGTATTCGAAGCGAGTATGAAACTATGATAGGATTGAAAAATTCTGGGCTATTTGTAGTGATTTCTTGATGGTGTTGAGCTGGTCCATGTTATCATACTCAGTTATTATTGTACATTCAATTAGGTATGTGATAATTTGCGAGCGAGAGAACTGCAGGCGGGAAGAGCCAATGTAAATTTTATATAGGATTAATTTCGGAGAATGTGCATCGGAACTACACGACCTTATCCTACCATCCCCTTTACGTTTCGATTCTACGTTTCTAATCCGTACGGCCAAGGATTGGAACAACCTGCCGGCTTCCTTGTTTCCTGAGATATATAATCTGGGCCTTTTCAAGGCAAGAGTGAATAGGTATCTTCTTAGTCTGCGTGTTTCATCTTCGACCACATCGTCGCTTACCAATAGACGAGTTGGTGGTCAAACGCGAACTTGTTCGGGATAAAATATAAATAAAAGATCCCTCTTAAGATAGAGGCACGTTTTCTCATATTGAAACTTCTATCAAACTAATCAATGTTCAAAATACAATTATATTTCCATAGGTTTCTTATATCATCTCGCGGTAGTTTTGGACCGGATATTACATCAAACGGACATTGAAATACGTAATTTTCTTTTTTATTACACTGGTAGTGTAGATTAAATTTGTGAAATGCTTTTATTGATGGTTTGGTTAACGCTTAAGGTGATACGTTTCATGTTTGGCGGGAAATTAAAATTTCAATCAGTTTTTTTTTTGTCCTGGTAGCTAGGCCAGGTAATTTTTGTGAAATGACTAGTGTTTGCGAAAATTGTTGGTTGTTTTTTACATTATCGTGCACAACTATTAATCAGTAACTCACCATATTACTTACATATGGCAATAAACTGTTTGAAACAGCAAAAAATTGTTTATTGACAAATGTATGCAATAATGTGCATTAAAGATAAATAGCTTTACGTGAGTTTGTAAAGAAAAATAATCAATTTTCGCAAACATCATGATCGTTTACAATAATTACCCGGCCTAGCTACCAGAACAAAAAAAAACTGTTTGAAATTTGAATTTCCCGCCAAAGTGAAACGTTCCACCTTAAGGCTTTGTTTGTTAAGGCAAACACAAATGTTCATCACACAAATGTTTGTCCTAGGTGGGAATCGAACCCACGCCCCCAAACACAGAAGGCAGGATCACTACCAAGCTAACGGGGCTGTCAAAAGGCTTGTAAAAATAAATAAAACGCGCTAAACGGACCTACAAGCTGGCTAAACAGAGCTATTCCATTGAGCTATCCAATTTAAATTATGAAAAAACATCCTGTTCCCGCCAATTTTAGTTTCTTTTATATTGGAAGTTTTTAAATTATTGTTTTTCTATTTAGTCTTATGCCATGACAACAGTATAGTATAGGTCATAGCAAAGTTTATTTTGTGTGATAAAAATACGAGAAAAACTAAAGGCATTAAAAATCTAGTCTGCAGTAGAGGTCAGAACAAATGTTTCTGTGAAATGATATCTTCTCTTATACTTGGGTCAAGATAATTGTGTTACTCTGCTGATCACATCACATCACATCATCAGCCAATTAACGTCCACTGCTGGACAAGACCTCCCTCATAGAGGGGTGTTGCCATAATCCCCACGCTTGGCAGGCGGCTTGGAGATCGCAGTACGTTCACCGTGTACTATTAGGACGCTGCTGCCCATCCTCCGGTGGTACTGGTCGCAGTTTTAGGACATACCCGGGTCGTGCTCTGCTGATCATTAAAGTTATTCTCTGTTATTAATGACATTCAAACGGCAAAAGTCGGCACGGTGAACGTACTGCGATCCCCAAGCCGCCTGCCAAGCGTAGGGATTATGGCAACACCCCTCTGAGAGGGAGGTCTTTGTTCAGCAGTGGACATTGATGACTGATAATGTGATGTGTGTGAAACGGCAAAAGTACCACTACAAGACGCCCTTAGGGACCGTTCAAGTATTACATAAGCACTATAGGGGGGCGGGGGGGTCTATGCTTTGCTTATTTTTGATGACATGGGGGTCTAGATGGTGATTACGTCAGCAGTAATTATTTTCTTTTTTACACATTATGGCACTGCTGCTCAAGAATCAATATATAAAAAAAAAACAGAATACTTACATTAAAAGAAAAATGCATATACCATTGTTTACGTAAGCATGGGAGGAGTAAGAGCTTAGCTTACTTTTGCTGACAAGGGAGGGGGGGGGGGGGGGGGTAAATAATTGTAATAAAACTGCTTACGTAATACTTGAACGGCCCTTTAGCACACTATGGTCAATCGCAGTCGTCAGAGTAGCGACTGCGATAGGTTCTCATCCCACAAATAGAGAGTGCTTGTGTGTGGGATGTAAACGTATCTCTCGTATAACGTCACTCACTCACATCTCCGGCACATTTACAACTGTTCCTATATTGTACAGGTATCGGCAAACTGTCCGGCGAGGGCAAGCAGCTGGCGGACCCCGAGGTGCTCCGGCGGCTGACGTCATCCGTGTCCTGCGCGCTGGACGAGGCCGCAGCCGCCCTCACGCGTATGCGCAGCGACCAGCCGCCCCCGCATCACCGACACCACCAGGATAAGAAGTAAGTCTGCGTCATCTGTAACAAGCTTTAGAAAGTAAGCTTGGCTTTAACGGATTCCGTTCACCCCTCACGGAGATTCAAATAAACAATACAGAAAGATAAAATACTAGGTGATTTGACAGCAAATATTATATGTTTAGACACCAAACCATGTCTTTGTCATCATCCTGATGATAATGACGAAGTTTAAAACACCATTTTTAAATCGACTCAAAAAAGGAGGACTGGTCTAATTTCCACTTTTTATTTTTTTATGTGTGTTTACCGATTTCAAAAATGTTTCTTTTGTTCGGTGGGTACACTTCCAATTTGGTCCCATTGTCACCAAGTCAGGATCTGATGATGGGATCCCAGGGAAATCGAGGGCAACCCTCAAATTTTATAGGCACTTATTAAAGTCGGTTTTTAATGTGATCCACTTGCGAGGCGCTACGCTAGTCAAATCTAAAAGGTTCATCAAGCAAAGTTTAGAAAATTAACATTTATATTGGGCCAGGCTGGAGTTCAATAACTGTATGGATTAAAACTATGGCGCGTATAATTTATACTATATTTACCTAGCATATTGCTAGTAGCGACAATACTATATTGTTGGAACTTAGTCGTACTGTTGTCATAGCACAGATAAGCTTTTAGGCCTTTTAGTGTTTGCATGAAGCTGTTTCCGCGGTGATCAACAACCGCAGAATAGATAATAGAACAAGACCAAACCGCCGCCTACTCCCGCAGGATAAGTGAGTAACACCGCTTAGCAACATTCTTTTTTTTTGGCAAGGTGTCAATTAAAAGGTAGCTCATAAATAAAGTCGCTTTAACGTCGTACTCACTGTTTCCCGCGATTTCACCTGCGGCTTTGGAGTTACGGTCATGCTTTTTGGGCACCCAACTCTATATTAATTAAATGGTCATTTTTAATTGGACCGGTACATTTCACATTAGATGCTTTCCCTATGTATGTGAAAGCAGATATCAACATAACAGATTTATGAATTACGACAAAAGGTCCCAATCACTTAAAAAAAAAAAAATTCAATATGAAAAACTGACTTCAAAATTAAGTAAGCGCTCGAAGAAAGTTATTGGACCTAGTTATAAACGACTGAACTAAACTTAAAAAGAATCACTGAAATTGGTCCACACATGAATAAGTGTTCCCTGAAAAATAAAAAATAAACAGGAGTTCATGCCATACGGACCGAAATGAAACCCTCTTTCCTGAACTCTGTTAAAAATTTATATTAAATTCAAAGACACCGGAATAAGATTAAAAGCGGCGTGAACTAGACACATGCTGCATCATTGTCCCCAAGTTCTCAAAGTGGAATAGATTGTCATCGTGCTATTTAACTCATTCATCATTTTTACTAACATCAAAGTAACAAACAATCCTAACTATTTACTCCATACGTATGTGTATGTATAATATCACAATAATAGTAGAGTTTGCATTGTCTATGTGTCCCAATTTCCGTTGTTGCTTTGTTCTGCGTACAAGTTCCTTGTTTACAATTCTTTAATTTATTCTGTTTTTGTGTTAGTTATCGCGACTGTTAACTTTGTTTTGGTTTAGCAAATTGTTTACAATATACTCCAAAACATATAGTACACAAGAATTTTCGAGCGAGAAAAAAGAGGGTCGAAACTGCGACTTTTATTTTTAAAAAAACATCAGTCATAGGACTGCATGTCAGAACTGAAAACTTAAGTAGTAATTTATCTATTCTACAAGAGATGGCGCTGTTTTAAAACATACGGTACAGCGTGACTATGACGCTAGTTCCATGATTTTTGTTCACGAACCCAAAAAGTGCCCATCGCGCCTAAAGAAGTTTTCACTTCAAAAAATGCATTCGCAATTTTGAACAAAACGTTTCCTGTCCCATATTCCGATTCGCGCTATCGCTGCATAATTCATTGTAATTTGTTTGTCAATGATGAAAATTCGAGAATTGAGTCCGCGGGCCCGTTTCTCCGTTCGATCGCGGTCGAGTCTCACGATTCCCGCGTCGTTTCGGATCGAGACGCGGCTCGCGACTGTGATTTGTGAAGCTTTGATCTTATCTGATGACGTTACATCACGACGCGTCCGCCGATATCTGAAGACTATAGTTGGTAACATAGCGCGGTGGTAAGTTTCAGCCAGCAATGCGGTTCGACAGCCACCGGTACAACGCCGACCGGCACGACCTCAGTGGGGGCAGACGGCGCTCCTTCCCTCGCCGAGGCTTGTTCTGACGGCGACGTCGGCACGGTCAAGAAGCTCCTGACTGAAGGGCGGTCGGTGCACGAGACCACGGAGGAAGGGGAGTCGCTGCTCTCGCTGGCCTGTTCTGCGGGGTACTACGAACTAGCGCAGGTGTTGTTAGCGATGCACGCCAGTGTCGAAGATCGCGGGATAAAGGTGAGATCATTGGGTGATAACTGATAACGATTAGGTCTGTTGCTAAATTCTAGAAAATACTAGCTGCGCCCCGCGGTTTCACCCGTGTGGTGAAGAAAATCGGTGATGATGATGATGAAAAGTAGCCTATGTTGTAATCCAGGACATAAGCAATGTATATTCCAATATTCATCAAAATCCATCCAGCTGTTTCTGCGTTATTGAGTAACAAACATCCATCCATCCATACATTCATCCACACTTTCACATATATGATACTAGTGTGAAGTGTGATGTGAGTAATTATCATTTTTTGATAGCTCAATTATAAATAATTGATATCATATTCGAATTATTATAAAATTGTAGCGTGATTACATTACGGTTGCGGTTCTCTAAGATTTAGGCTTATCTCCAGTTCGGACCGTCTGGAATAGAAAGCTCGAAAATCGTCACACAGGCCATAGTAAGAACGTCTTAGCTCTCATCAAGTCAATTAATGTTATTTCTTTTTGTGTGTAGGGTGACTGTACGCCACTAATGGAAGCAGCATCCGCGGGCCACGTAGACATCGTCCGACTGCTAGTGGCGCACGGCGCAGACGTGAACGCAGTTTCCGGTTCCGGCAACACGCCGCTCATGTACGCGTGCGCCGGCGGGCACGAGGATTGCGTGCGCGCACTGCTCGAGAACGGAGCCAACGTCGAGGACCACAACGAGAACGGACACACGCCGCTCATGGAGGTATGTGATGTGACGGTGTGTCCGTCAAGAACAAGTAATGAATGACCGGGCAATTCGTTCCTAGTGGACTCTTGCTCCTGCGCAGACTCAATCACCACCACAACCAATCGTCGCCAATACCAGAAGACTATCGGTTACCAATAGTCTTGATTGTGATGGCTGTAAAAAGACTAGAAAGATACATGCAAGAGATTCTAAAGCCGGTGACGATGCTGACGTCTACTTATACAATTCACGCCAAACTTTGTAAATCTGTTGCAGATACAATAGAAGCAGAGCTTATCATAGTAAAAATTTATAAAGATCTACGTGAAGTTTTCATGTCTGGTGCTTCATTACGCCAATCATTATTGTTTTAATGAATGGTTAGATGGTTTTTCACTTTAACAACAATAATGTTTCTTTGACCAGGCTGCATCAGCGGGCCACGTGGGCGTCGCGAAAATCCTCCTCGAGCATGGTGCCGGCATCAACACCCACTCCAACGAGTTCAAGGAGTCAGCCCTCACCCTGGCCTGTTACAAGGGCCACCTCGACATGGTGCGGTTTCTACTCGCGGCTGGAGCTGATAGGGAACACAAGACCGATGAGATGCACACAGCGTTGATGGAAGCCAGCATGGACGGGCATGTGGAGGTCGCTAGGTTGCTACTCGACTCTGGGGCTCAGGTGAGACTTGTTTTAGTTTCTATTGCTATGGAATATAGGGTACAAAATATAATGTAGATGATGCACTGAGTAATGTTCAAGGAGTGAGCTCCTATTGCTGTAAAGACAACGGGCGTGGATATAACACTAGACTGACAGATTTTGACACGGCATTGATATGAGAATAGTAGGAAGCGAAAATGTTTCAGCCTCATAACCATGATTGTCGAATAATGGATAGGCAAGTATCTGTTCTGTGTGTTACGGTGCTGAAACGTGGACACTTACAGTTGGAGCGGTCCACAAGTTCAAGGTCGCTCAGCGAGCTATGGCGAGGGCTATGCTTGGGGTTTCTTTGAGGGATCGTATCCGGAACGAAGTTATTCGCCAGAGAACCGACATAGCTCAGCGTATTAGCAAGCTGAAGTGGCAGTGGGCCGGTCATATCTGTCGCAGAACCGATAACCGTTGGAGTAGACGTTCTAGAGTGCAGACAACGAATCGGTAAACATAGCGTAGGACGCCCTGAGACTCGTTGGAGTGACGATATACGTAAGATGGCTGGCAGTGACTGGAAAAGAAAAGCCAAAGATCGGACTGAGTGGCGTGCCTTGGGAGAGGCCTACGTCCAGCAGCGGACTAGTATAGGCTGATTATGATCAAGTATCTGTTACATTCTCTAACCTTCCAAAGATCATTGTGAATGTTCAGTTGAAAGGCCTCGTTCGTACACAGTTCATTCTCATCCTTGTTGATTGTTACAAAACCGTTGTTCCAAATCCCCAGGTGAACATGCCAACGGACAGCTTCGAGTCCCCTCTGACGCTGGCAGCGTGCGGTGGACACGTGGAGCTGGCCATGTTGCTGCTGGAGCGAGGAGCCAACATCGAGGAGGTGAACGATGAAGGCTACACGCCGCTCATGGAAGCCGCTCGCGAGGGTACGTACCTACAGGACATGTCAACTGGAAACATTAAACTTTATTGGCCTTATATTGTAATACAGGGTAACGCGGAAAGGGCGACTAAGCCGAAAGAGGTTCATAAAATAGCAAAAAAAATATAGGCTACATATTGCTATTGCCATAAAAAAACGACAAAGTGTAAGGAACAGCTGATATTTTTTACGATATCAGAGTTAGGCCCATAGTTAAATATTTTCATAATGATAACTTTTATTAAATGGCAACCGTGGCGTAAGTAGGTATACCGGATCCTTTTCGGCTTACTACACCGCGTAACAGGGGTTACAAGATTAAGAGGAGAAAAAACAATCAAAAAGTCTGTTATGATGAAGCTGTGCGTTACCAGTTTCTAAAAGTTGCCAAATTTTTGGGGAAATATAGATTTTATGTTGAAATTTCAAATGATAAATACAGTAGAGCCTCGTTAATCTGAAATATCATAAACATATCCCTGTTGTACGCCACTGGAGCTACAGTGCCAATGCCCTAGAGCCTCGCTCCGGTATTTCAGAGCTAGGATATCTCAGTGATGAGTCCTCGCCCCCCATCCCGAATAAGAATTCCTGTCTTCGGACTCGCATAGCGTTCGGGTTATAGTTTCAGAGATGGATGATTGAACAATAATAACCCTAAAAAACGACCGTGCAAGTAGCATCAAAACATCGAAAGAGCTCTCGTTACTAAGAAACACCGCCAGCGGAACACCTTGATAGAAAGAGAGAGTGCACATTTAGAAAGGGCTACATTCGGGTGGTATTTCGAGCCTGTGTACGATCTATCGAGATTCAATTCGTTGAATTAGGTGTTACTTTATGGAAGTAAATCTTCAAAAGTGTTTCTTAGATGAATCTCTATTTTATTTTTTTAATATGTCTCTTATCTCATAACTTTCGACTGGGTGAACCGATTTTGATGATTTTTTTTTTTATTTGAAAGCTGGTGATTCCCGTGTGGTCCCATTCCAATTTGGTCCAGTTCTGATATTTTTAGAAAGATTTTTTTTTTGTTTTTTTTTTTACGGTCTATCAAACCAGACTTGTTGCAATAACGCAAGGATTTGCCCATCCCAATGTAATTAAATCAATTGTTTATATTGATATACATTTTCCTTTGTGTTTTTGATATGGAAGTACAGGAAAACGAAGAACAATAAACAGTCATAATGATAGTTTTAGCAAAAATATTCTTTATCTCATTTTCGTCAGTGACAGACCACATTAGCACACATCCACACACCACAGATATAACGGGAACACTTAAGTCAGTTGCATACAAGTTGCAAAGGACAAAAGACATGTTAACTAATATGGGTGTATGAAACATTTAATTAGAAGGGAAAAATGAATACTGAATAAACAAATCTAACGCGAGGCTATAACAATATAAGGTAGGTTTAAATAGCGTTGTGGAAATTATTTATTTATTATTAAAAAGCACCAATAACACTATTACAAATAAACTTATGCGATGCTAAAACAAGTTTAAAATATACTCTTGTAATTAACGTACTACCTCTTATGTTAAAGACTTTGAATGTTTGTTTTTCAAATACTATTTGTCTATCCAGGCCCAAGTTGGTGTTGCAACGGGGCTTTTACACTATTTTTGTTTGTATTAGTGAAAACCAATTTTTGGCTTTTGTGTAACTGTTTATCACATATCTACTGTGTTAATTAGCAGCTGTTTGTTTTCCATGTAAAAATATATATATAAAAACCAAAAAATATGTCATATATTATTAACTAGTCGTCCGGCCCAACTTCGCACGAGTGTAAACTCGGCCTTCGGCCTCGCTACAAAATATAATATAGCCTATGTCACCCGGGGATAGTGTAGCTTCCCAATATCGAAAGAATTTTTAAAATCGGTTCAGTAGTTTCGGAGCCTATTCAATGCAAACAATCAATCAAATCTTTCCTCTTTATAATACTAGTATAGACAACAAAGTTTTTTTTTTCTTCAAATTATAGCATCCCCGCGGTTTCACCCGCGTGGTGATGATGATGATGAAAAGTAGCCTATGTTGATCAATCCAGGACATAAGCAATGTATATTCCAAATTTCATCCAAATCCATCCAGCCGTTTCTGCGTGATTGAGTAACAAACATCCATACATCCATCCATCCATCCAAACTTTCACATATATGATATTAGTGTGATGTGATTTCCCCTCACAGGTCACGAGGAGATGGTCGCACTACTGCTGGGTCAGGGCGCGCAGATCAACGCGCAAACAGACGAAACGCAAGAGACTGCGTTAACCTTGGCGTGCTGCGGGGGCTTCCTTGAAGTGGCAGACTTCCTAATTAAGGCGGGGGCCGACGCTGAGCTCGGGGCGTCTACTCCGCTGATGGAGGCTTCACAAGAAGGACATTTGGAGCTTGTTCGGTGAGTGAAATGTTATGTGTTCATGCATTATGTGCTACGTTTTTTTGCTGGAATGATTTCAATACTCAATACTTGTAAACAGTTTGTATGTGTATGTGCCCCAATAGTGGCACAGTTTTTTTTACTGAGATGGGGCGACAAATGTTTTACGACCTCTATTGAAGTTTAAATAAATATTAGAAGTGATTGTGAACTAGAAATCTTTACGTTGTCAATGCGTGTGTGTTGAAAACTTTGCTAAATAAGTGATGAAACATGCTGATGTGATTATCAACTTATTGAAAATTTGTTACTCATATTATCATTTAGAAAATTTGTTTTTATGCTTTTCATGTATGCCATAGCTACTTAATTTATGACCAATATGAACACATCAAGCTTGTCAGAATGTTTCTTGGATGTGTCTTTGATTTACTACATTTGGCCAGTAAAGAATTTAACCTTCGAACTGACCTTTAGTGGGCATGATGGAGATGCTGGGATAGCTTTTGTCATAAAGCTCTAGTGCCATGTTCTTGGTTGGTAGGAAACATTAAAAATTCGAAGGCCTCATTTGTGATCTTTGTGTGTGCAGGTACCTGATCGGCGCGGGCGCAGACGTACACGCGCAGACGCAGACGGGCGACACGGCGCTCACGTACGCGTGCGAGAACGGACACACGGATGTGGCGGACCTGCTGCTACGCGCGCACGCCGCACTCGAGCACGAGAGCGAAGGCGGCCGCACACCGCTCATGAAGGCGTGCCGCGCCGGACACGTGTGCACCGTGCAGTTCCTCGTCGGCAAGGTACCTACATTTGGATACTTGACTAACGCAGACTCCATCCTTTCCACCGACAGGTTGAATGTTTGAGGAAGGCAGTGTAATGTTGATGAATGAAACTACGCCCTGCCGGACCATAGTGTGCGAGGCGGGGGCATGGTGATCCACAGGTTATACAACACAGGGAGTAAGTAAATTCGGAATAAAAACTAACTTTTGAGACTAAGATGTCAGGCGAAAAATTTCAAAACTTGATTAAAGAGTAGCCATCCAAACGAGCAACGGAAATTGCTTCAATAGTTTTATCACGTTATTTTCTTTATAAGAAAGTGTAACCTAACTTTATCCTTTACCTATATAACCTTTAGCTCTGCTAGCTATCAGTTTATATTCACTCCAAATTTTCCCAGGGCGCAGACGTGAACCGCATGACTGCGAATGGCGACCACACGCCTCTCTCGCTAGCGTGCGCGGGCGGGCATGTGGACGTGGTCAAGTTCCTCCTGGCGTGTGATGCTGACCCCTTTCGGAAGCTGCGAGATAACTCTACTACCCTGATAGAGGCGGCTAAGGGCGGGCACACGGCTGTCGTGCAGCTGCTGTTGGACTACCCGCATTCCGTCATGCTGCCGAGAGGTATGCGATTATTAGAGTTTCTAGGTGCCTTACCGAAGCTTCGAGATAATTGTACTACCCTGGTAGAGAGATTAGCTGTTTTTAACGGACTTCCAAAAAGACTCAATTCGACTGTTTTTTTTAACGTTTATTAACTCAGTACTTTCGACTGGGTAAACCGATTTTGATGATTCTTTTCTTTATTTAAAAGCTGGTGGTCCCATTTGGTCCAGTTCTATCATTTTTATGAAGTCGGTTTTTTACATTGATAATTATTTTATGGTGAAATGGCCTTGTAACATTTTGCACAAATCAATCACTTTGTATAAATAGTGGGTAATGATTCGGCATGGTGGAGATGCTAGATGGTGCTATTAACAGTATAGCAAATGACACGACAAAGATGTTGGAATTGCGCTCTTATCAAATGAACACATTCAAACGCCGCGTGTTCCAATAGTTCTGTAACTCTTCAGCTTAACTTGTCTAGAGAAGATTCAAGTTGTAATGTTTAACCCTTAACCACCTAACGGCGGTCACAGTGACTCCAGCGGTTTTTGTTTTTTGAATTATTCCATTATTACGCGAGCTATGCGTCTATGAGTTCATCTACTTTACCGCCCCGCTCCTCGGTACGCGCTGTGCGCTCGACTGCTCCACACGGCCGCGCGTTCAAAAGTTACAGGTAAATATATTTTGTTTGCGGTCATGGTGACCGACGTTAGGTGGTTATGTTTTTTTTACAAAATCAATTATTTTTGTTTTTTAGCTTTATAATGTCTGATGAACGACTAGACCGAAACATCTTGGGATGGTTAGAACAGATCGGAGATCAGATTTCTGATTCAGACACGGAAAATGAACGAAATGAGCCAGAATTGCCAAATGAAGACTGCAGTAACATCGAAGATGTTTCAGTGGATCATGTCATTGAAGGCGAGTGTCAGTCTGACTCAGAAATAGAAAATAATGAGAAATTATCATGTTTTATAACAGCACCAAAGGTGGCGTTGATATGTTATAAGGAATATGCTATCTACTCAACTTCCCGACGAACTCAACAATGGCCTATGGCGATATTTTATAGAATGCTGGACATTTCTGCTGTAAATGCATACATCGTAAATAACATGAACCAAGCTCAGACAAAGGTGCGTAGACTCAATTTCATGAAACAACTGGCTGAAAATCTTGTAAAACCTCATCTGGAACGACGTGTGAAGAAGCCCAGCCCAGCAACCAGAACTTCAAGGCGCTATTCGCTGCATACTGAAGATGGATCAAGAGCCTAGCACGTCTTCAACTATAACGTCGAAAAGTTTGAAATCAGGAAGACTTGATCAACCTGTGATGCTAAAAAAAACCGCAAAACATATCACATGTGCTTTCAATGTAAAAACCCATTTGCGTTGAGTGTTCGCAAAAGATGTGCTTAGACTGTTGTTAAAAATTGTAACTGTTTACCCATTGTGATTTTATAAAAAATGTGATTTGATTTTGCCATTAATAGTTTTATATAATAGACATAAGCACAATACCAAAAAATAAGTAGATTTTATTATGTTTCAATTATAGTTCCTTGTCAGATCTCAGATTTTTTATGATGCCTAGATTTTGTTCTAAAATTTTCAAGTTAATTATAAGTATTGATTAATAATATGTATAAGTGTTCTTTTTGAAAGTTTATTAATATCATTATAATAAAAAATAAATATAGATTACGATCTGTCTTTCATTTATGTCATTATTAATATTTTTTCATGTAAAAACAGAAAATATTGCAAGTGGTCACCATGACCGCCCTTAGGTGGTAGTGTAACTCAAAAACACGTTAGGTGGCTAAGGGTTAAATATCTGGTACAGGTAACAACGGCACGTGCGCGGAGCCGGAAGGCGGCAACGCGGGTGGTCTAAGCGCAGCGCAGGCAGCGGCGCTAGGGCTGGCCCATGCCCCTGCCCCGACTGCCCCCGCCGCCCGCGCCCTCCTCCCCCACCACCCGCACCCCGCGCCCCACCCTGCGGCCCCACAGCCGCACCCTCCCACGCATCCCCCCGCGCAGCCGCCGCAGCATCAGGACCTGCCGGCCAACTTCGCCAAAGTCTACCTCGACGGTTAGTACATACAACAATATTGCCAAGTTATTTGAACTTAGTCAATAGATGTCGCCATTCTTTTAACTGGATATTGAAATGGAGAACGACTGAGTTTGGAAATAAAAAAAAAAATTAATTTGCTTCAGTTGACACAACCTGAGGCTTTTACTGTGCTGTGTGCTATTATACTCCGTCAAAGCATTCACATTAAAACCTTTCTACAGCAATTGTTTACAATTGCTGTAAAACCTAAACGAATGAATTTAAAAGCAGTTTTTAATTCGTTTTAATAATGGATGGATCATGCTTAGCTTTTATAAAATCTACCAATTTCTTCACGTCTTACGGCTAGCGCGGGTTCGAATTAGCGCTAAAACAGCGCAGTTCCGAAAATCACGCGAATCTTAACGCGCCTAGATAAGGTTTGCGGTCACGCAACTCGTCTCATTCAAACGCCGAAATGATCACTTAAAATTTCTTAAAACAGTAGCCGTAAGGCAGGGGTTAGTAAGGTGTGGATTTTTCTTAATAACATATCAATAGTGGTTTTCTTCGTTTCCATCGCATTGTTGATCTTTCGGCAAAATACAGAGCGTGGTGTAACGGCAGGGCGCAAGAAGGGCGGCGGCGGGGCCGCTGCGGCGCCCGTACCGGCGGCGGGTGCGCTCCCCGCCAAGCACAAGTGCGCACGCAAACAGCGCGCCGCGCCGCCTCACTCCGACCACCACCTGCCACCGCCGCCGGACATTCTCGACGAGCACGTGAGTATATCGCATACTGACAAATCTCACTTACCTACTATTATTATTTTTTGCCATAGGTGGCTAACAAAACATTCTACCCAAACAATACTTTATAATGTCTGTCCACCGAAGCTGAACAAAACCGACATTCTCTCCCACAAAATCTGACTGAAATCTTCACTCGATTAAGCACGTAAGCCGTCCGACGTATACGACGCGGGCCTATGGACGGCTACCTTATAAACTTTATTTTATTTTTAAACAAGTTTTTATCTTCTCGGCAAACCCTTTCATTTGATACCCATATCATGATGGTAGATAAGAACATTTTGTCCGCCATCTTGGGGCGTCCGCCATATTGAATTTATTATCTAGGACCAAAGTGCTTGGGAAGACAAATCCAACGAACCCAAACTCGACGGGCTTACGTCGCGCGTCGTTGATTTAGCAGTTCCTATGACCACCATCTGTCTCCATCATCAGACCAGCTTAATAAAAAAAAAAACAACCTCATTGGTACCATATCATTGTGTTATCACCGAACTTACATATTAACCAAACAAAGATTCAGCTCAATCGGTTGAAGATAGTTGGTTTAAAATTCAGTTGCAAGATTTGTCCTACACATACTAACAGGTCAAGTTAAATAAAAGCTTGTAAAAATGGCATTTCAAAGTATAGTCAAGCGACCACAGGCTCAACTCCACTCCAATATCCACCCACACACCAGATTTGGTAGCATTGCAACATACGCGTGCTGTTTCGTCACACTCGGTTCAACCAGCTGCCCTTTTCTTAATCCTACCAATAGTTTCGATTCATGATCTATTCACTTTCCCCATTATCCTGAATGTAGATAACGGAGACAGAGAATGGAACTCGAAAAATCTCGAAATTAAAGTTAACTCGGAAAGATCACTTGGAGATTGAATTCCTCAGAATACAGTAGCCGAATATGTGCATAATTGGAATGCTACCGTATCTACCGGCAGTTAGGTTTTTTAAATTGTATTAGTAAGCTTAAGATTCAATATTCTCGCGCCTTCACTTCGCTTGGATGGACAGACAGTTTAAATCCTTGTTCTATTTTTGGGAATGCATCAACGGCTCCGTTTATCAGAGAAATAAACCTTAAAAGTCACAAAAAAATCATTCTATATATTTAGACTACAATATGGTGTTGTGAATTTCGTGTGAGCGAAGACTGTCTGAACAGTCATCCGCTCCATCACAAGCAATTCACAGCATCTACCTCTTTTACTTGATAAAATGAAATTTTAAGTCATGATGTAAGCCCGAATTCACGGAGACAAGTAGACACAGCTTTTCTAGTGCTTCGCTCCATAAAGTATCATTTGATGGTCTGTAAACTCGACCTTCTTAATTTTGCTGAAAATTACACAGCTTAATTATTAACGTTTTAAGCATTATTAACTTTGTTTTGAATGCGCAAGGATCGAATTTACAACATTCATATGTATGTATATCAATCGTACTGTAACGCAAACTTTATGGATTTGCTAGAATCATTCATCCATTTGTGTTGCTTCCTCATTATCCATCCAAAGGCGGTGGCAGAAAATAATAATTGGAAGATGCTTATTTTATAGAAACCTCGCAAGCTTTCTGGCTGTGACCGTTCAGGGACATTGGTTACCTCAGTTCTGTTTCTACTTGTCTCTTATACTCTTGAAACCTTGGTGTTTGTCATTCTTCTTTTTTTTCATGTAATTTTAAAGCGAAAGCCGACTATATACTAAACATTGATATGGCCTTTCCTCTTTTAATTTGCACTCATCTTTCTGTTGTAAAGTACTAATTTTATTCATCTTTGTACAAAGTGGTTATCTCATGATTTTGGTCAAAATTAAAGTTCTATTTCTCATCGGAAGGTTACAATCAAAGAAATAAAATGTTTCGTACTTAATGAATTAATAAAGTCAATGGCATTAATGAAACATTCGCTGGCGTTATAACCCTTTGAAAGTAATAGACAAGCTTTCCTTCCCGTTTCCTATATTGGCTTCTTAGGAACCACTATAAATGAAATTAATCCTCTCTTGTTGGCTTTCAATACTATCATGTGTTCATCTGTTTGTGCTTGCTTCCCTCGATGTAGATATGCCAGCACGCCATGGCAAAGGTTTCCCTACCGCCGGGCTTTACATGGAAGGACGTAAACAAGAATAAAAATAAAGACCACAATAAAAATAAAAACAAAGTGAGTCCTCCTTCAGTATTGGAATCGCTAGTGATGTTCTTGTTTTTCTTAGATAGTTATTCATAGTTTTTCACTGGCTAAAGTCGTTTCTGTTCTTTGTTTTATTGGTGATGGTAGATACCTTTTTTTGGGCACTAACTTTGTGTGTGTAGATGTTAGATACAATAACATGGCGCCGAGAAGACAGGGCATGCTATGCATTTTTATATATACTCGTTTCCGTGTTTGTTATCTGAAGTCACCATGTTGCCACTGAAAGCTTTTTGCTGTCTTTAAACCGCTACGAAATCCGTCTCAACTTACGAACAAGGTATATATTGAACTAGCTGTCACCTGTGACTTCGTACGCGTATACTTTCATATAAACTTTCAATCCTCTTTCGCTCCCTTAATTCGGCCCTTGTGTAAAATCTGTTCTTAGCGGACCTCTACACCCCTTAAGGAATCTACCTGCAAAATTTTAGCTTTGTAGGTCAAGTAGTCTTCGAGACTTGGTATTGAGGGATGGCTGTCATTTTTATTTATAATTTTGAAACAGCTGGTCGCACTGTCTCCAGTGTGCATGTTGACTGGAGACAAAGAACTATCCAGATGGCACACGGGCCATTTGGAGCATGTCAAAGAAAATGCAAAGAGAAAAAGAATTGCTGTCCACTTGGAGTCATTTTGTACCGGAAGTTTTTAACCGGTTTAAAAAAAAGGAGGGGTTCTCAATTGGGTTGTATTTTTTTATTGTTTGTTACTTCAGAACTCCGTCATTTATAAACCAAAATTCTTTTTATATTTGTAAGAGTATACTTTTAGATTGGTCCCATAGAACTTTATCAAAATCGGTTGAGTAGTTTGGTTTTTAAATCTCAATAACTAGAAAAAATATCCCGTAAATAATCATATAACTTTAGAAAAAATATGTCATCCAAGTAAATAACCTTGCGTATTTATTCATTTTGAAGTCGTTTTTTATTGATATGTTTTTTTTCCATTATATATCTTGTTCGTAGATGTACATAAACCCATTTCAACGCAGCTTTATTTTGGATTGTGTTGTGTGCACACATCCCTTTCTTCTTGCTTGTGTTTGTCGGTGAGGGCATAACATTTGCTACGACAATTAGAATGTTAATGCATGTCATTGTTGTTATGTTTTCTTTTCAAAAATGCTGACAACAGAAGATAACACACAAGTCGTAAATAATTATAATTAGGGGTAAAACGCTATAATTATGACCCGAAATAGATGGAAATGAAATGATGATAAGGATCCACGAAGACTCCATTTTAGTCCGCGTCTTTACTTAATATCAAGCATTATTTGGATAAGCAAGCCTATCATGAATTAAAACAAAAAGCACGCCACCTTCCTTTTAATGCTTATAGTACAATATTT
Organism: Agriopis leucophaearia; assembly: GCA_949125355.1. Taxonomy (NCBI): domain Eukaryota; kingdom Metazoa; phylum Arthropoda; class Insecta; order Lepidoptera; family Geometridae; genus Agriopis; species Agriopis leucophaearia. The sequence goes on from OX421269.1 coordinate 15,342,264, forward strand.
TGCTTCTAATAATTAATATTAATAATAATTAATAATATTAATTAATAAAATTATAAAGGCCTAATTATTCGTGTCTAAGTTTTATCTATTGGCCACATGTGAACTAAGAAAAGTAATTAACTTACTAGCAAAACCTTAAGTGTGGGGTATTCGTGGATGTGTGATTCGTAAACTGTCTGTAATGGTAAGGGTCAAAAGTTCATATTCATTATTACAGTATTTATAAACATCAACATGTCTCACTAATAAGTCAGTATACTCGGTCCCAAGTTTTAGAGCTTTGACAGCTGCATAGATACCATAAAACTCACTTTTGCTTAGAATTTTAAACGTAGTATTGTAGCTGATATCTATATCAGTTACCATATACTTTCGGGTGTAAGGGAAAGGCTAGAAACCGAAGCCTAGCAAAAGTGCTGGTGATTACTGATATGATACTAGAAAAACGCATTTTTGCATTGTTTTTGTTGCTTTGGGGACTTAAATACAAGTGTAATTACAGAATAAAAAATACTTTTTTAAAATAAATGTAATACAAATTGAAATATCCAGCTGGCGTTAGATGTCAACAACCGAGCTCCGCACGCACGCAATCACTGCTTGATTGACACATTTGACACTGACCCCGAGTTTTGTACGCTTTACATTGCTGGTTTGAAAAATACTATACCACTAAAACAAAAGATCTCGACCGTGAGGAACAGAACAAAGGGAGGAAAGCCTTTGCCTTGCACTGAGACGATAATGCTTTAATAATAATAATGTTTTTATACAGCTTTTTTTTACAATGTTATTGCAGCTGTCAGTCCTGATAAAAACTCGGCCTAATTATAACAAGTGACATATATATTGATCAATAGTCAATTTTAACTAACACCCGCTTATTAATGCTTTGCCAACATTGACATGTGTGTGAAATCTTTTTATGTAAGTAAGTACCCTGTTTGTGATTTGTCCGAATATTTCCAGAGAGGAGAGGTCCTCGTCAACCAACCCCGTGTCGACGCACTCGGCGAGACTGATAGAAGCCTGATCGACTTGGGAGATCAGACTGGTGTGTATTTTACATGTATTGAGACTCTAACCAAGTTGGATAACCTCTGGCTACCCTCAAATTATTAAGTTCTTTTGTAAAGCAAAATATGTCAATACCAAGTTAGTTTCGATTCATCAAGATTGTATTAGAAACAAAACAATTTTCTGTCTAGATGGTAGTTTGATGGTAACTAGAGATTGTACATTTCGCAAGTAGATTTAGAAATCAATTTAAAAATGAAGTCAACTTCTGAACACCGTTTTATCGTTAGAGGCACAAGCGACACTCTTGCAATATCATCCCAGATAACAAAAAATTATCTAATAGCACACTATATAGCACAGGATTCACAGTTATTGATATTATAGATTTAGTGTTTGCTTCATGTGCCTACACTGTATGTTTATGTTTCACATGATATAACGAAACTAAATTCAGTAAACGACATAGAAATAAGTAGTCGTGATCAGCGACCAAATATTTGCATTGTATATCTGTTGAGTTGGGCTAAACGACGTATGTCCTATGTGAAGGTCCTCCGACGCTCGCCACATCGGCGCTCCACGCCCTGGACCTTCAGTTCTGCGCTCAAGGCAAGTTGTGGCACCTTGTAACATCATCGCCGCCATTTTGTTTTGTTTGCTTCACGTAACCACCGATTAATGTTAGCCACATATCACTGCTAAAGTAAGCCTTGATCGCCTTTCATTTTGTTTTGTGTACCTACTCATGTTAACCGCATACAACCTCACAAGATCACATGTCCCTAAACGGATCAAATTTAGTGTCACATAATTTGTATGATAACTCCATCTTGTTAGTTACAACCTATGTCTTTAAGTCGCGAGTGAATCGGTTTTTTCTTGGCAAGCATGTTCGATCGTAGACCGCATCATCACATCGGGCGAGGTGGCGATCAGACGAAGCCTATTATTATATGTTTTTTTTTTCTCATTGTCTATAATTAAAAAAAGATATAAATTTTCAAAATATGATTCACTCATAAGTCCTAACCATGTTTAAACCCAACTGTAATAAAATAACCAATCCATATAAAAGCAAAAACGCATGTACTCGAAGGAAGAAGCTGACGTATAGTATATCGCCGATATAAGCAAATAAAACACTAGTGTGTAATCCAGGTGGGTTATTCTAGGACCTGCGATATGCGATTTACCTACCTAGTTTTAACACCTGTCACTCATTCGGATTGACATAAATGTGACGGGGACATAATATCGCATGCACGAGAAAATCCAGCCAGCCTACCCATCAAATCGAAATCCTGTTTTTATAATGAAAGTAAAATCTATCCAACAAATAAATTAACAATAAATATTAAATATACTAAACATTTTTGTGCCTGTTAATTTTGATCTCTATTTCACACAGTACAATAGTATGTGTTGTGTAATACGCAGGTGTGACGACGATCCATACCCCCACCACGCCGCCGTACCCCCCTCCGCAGCAGCTGTTCCCCGTACAGCAGCTAGCTGCGAACCTCAACCAGGTAAGTTATTTCTTTGATTAACTGTTATCTTTGTTTGATTCCATTATGGGAAGACATTAGGATGTTTCTAGATGAAAGATCTCTGTACTACCCAAATTTGCTTCAGAGGTGCCGAGACGCGTTCTGAGTTTATGGTCAGAATGACCAATGACCATAGAGTAGAGATAACCCATATCCAAACCTTTCTCTACGGGATACTATTGTTGAATTTGTTCATCATTTCGTGCCAAAAGGAGCTCTAACAGCATGTGAGATGTACCAACTCGAATTTATTTTAATAAAGAAAAGTTAAGGTTATTGACATGTTCTAAAATTTTTGATTGAATGTCCTTTTAGTATGTTCCAATAGAAGAGCGACCGCGCGCTAAGGCGACACGTAAATGCGCGAAGTTCAATTGCAAGTGTCTGTTACTAGATGCGCTACAGCGGTTAGACCACCATCTAGACGAGGTCGGGGCTGTTGTCACGGTAAATGCAAGTCTCTCCCCATTACTTAGGACACGTAGAAGAAAAGATAGATTTCTGTATCTAATTTGTTGTATATTTATTTGTTTGTTCACATGCGTGTAGATTATGAAGTATTGATTTGTTCATTATAAAAATCAGTTTAGTAATGAAATTATTGAGGGTAGATGTTAATTCATGATACGTAATATTTAGTGTTTGGTCACTAAGCATTGTGTTGTATCTAAAAATCATTATTTCATGTAAAAAGGTTTTCAACATTAATACTGTCCACAGTCCAGTAAGTTATACCGCCCATTATGAGTTGCAAGTTGCAATGAAACCAAATGATCAAGAAGTATTTTACTTGCTACTTGTCCACAGTCGTAATGTTAAAACAAACAATTAAGTCGATTTTTAAGGTATCGCTTCCAGCGCTCAACCCTCGCCCTCGCGCCATACCCGCAAAGATTTTAGGGTTAGGGTAAAAGGAGAGGATGGGGGAAATTATCTTTAAAAGTGGCTTGAAAAAAGTAAGCTGTAGATTAATTTGTGAATTGTTCCTACAGCACCAGTTGCAAGAGCTACAACAGCAACAACTGGCGCAGTTGGCAGCGCAACAGCAGCAGCACCAGGCGAAGCACAAGCCGACGCCGCTACAACTGCAGCAGCAGTATGTCAGCAGTGTTGAGCTGCAGCAGGTACGGTGCTATTACAGATGTTAGGGTAGCTTTCGGATAGCGATGCCTGCAATTCTCCTGGTCCCACGAAGAATATAATGGCGCTCGCAGATAAGTTTAGTGATAATATTGTTGTCTTTAGTGTTAATGGAAAATAAAGTCATTTTGATGTCTGCCACATGAGGTGCGGCTTTGTCACGCAACTCGCCTGACTCGCCTGATTCGGTGACGCCCACTAATCGTGAGTTGTGAAAATAACGTTACGTTGCCGCGTTGTGAAAACTGCCCTAGTGTGGAACCATCAGTATGTGCATGTGAGTCTGTTGGTGGTATGGAGTGGTCGCGTCAGTCGGCGTGTCTGATGGCAGTTGGTATTACTTGGTAAAAAAGACTTCGCCCATGGTATCTACTCGACACCGACCCAACTCTAATGTAATCATTGTAATGTGAGCCCTATATTGTGTATGTACAGCAAAATTCAGCCTAAACTTTAGAACGCCTAAAACTGAAATAAATGAACCACTTATAATAATATTCTGTAATTTAAAACTCTAAATTATACGACATAAAGCCCACATTCGGACTGCCCCCGAATCGAGGTATCGAGTAGATGTGCCATGCAAAAAGGCTCTAGATGTTTTATGTGTCAAACAAAAACAGCTGCAGTAGCTGGAGCGACATGAAAATTAATTATCCAACGTAACCGGTATTCCATCCATCCATCATTCCATCGGTGTCCATCTGGCGTACGCTCCTCATTTTGGCGGTTTGCTGGCGTATTGAAGACTTCGAGTGCAGCAGTTTGTATACATGTTCGATGTTTTCAACAGCAGCAGCAGCTCCAAGAGCTGCAGCAGCTTGAGGCGCTGGCGGCGCAGCAGCCCGCACACCAGCTGCACCAGGATGTCAGCGTCATGGAGCTGCAGCAGGTACGTACCAGTGTTGTTACGTCATCGTTGTAATTATCATTACTTGGATATTAGCGCTTCTTAAATTTACATGAGCCGGGCTGGCTTGTGCGTCATTACAAAATTTCAAGCAGCAAACTATGAGTGTACCACGCGTCGACCACGCGTGCACGCGATGTTCATCATTTAAAATGCTTCCGTTAATGGCTCACATATCATTTTGATCATAGCCGCGCTAATGTACAAAGTATCTTAATTGGCGAGATGGCCTTGCTATATCTGTCTCATTTTCACGCAAGAAAATAATATTCATTTGTAGTGGCCTGAGTGGCCTAGCCCTTAATGCATTACAATGTAACTACATCTTCCTAACATTGCATTGTGTACGATGGGAATACACGCCAGCTTCGATCATTGCCTCGCTCTTCGGAGAAGGTTAGCGCATCATTTTGATCGTGCGCGTTGCATCCCCTACAAACCAAATAAAATTCACTCGCGCGACCTAACATCGAAATGCTACTTCAGATTAGAAGAGTAGTCAAAAACGAATATTCCCATTATCGTTATGGAAAAATCTGAACGATTGTCAACCCGATAAGAAAAAAAAAGTATTTGACTAGACTCTTCATGTATGGTCGCGCAAGTGTTTTAAAGATGACCGTTTTCTCACATTTCTAAATATCATTTAAGGTGGTTAGTAGTACGCAACTAACTTGGGCAAAACCGCACATACAAGTGCTTGCTTCATGGTTAGAGCCTAGCGAGTTGCCTAGGTACTTGCTCTGTGAACTTCACGCTTCGCCAGTAATCTTTCGAATACTTTGTTCTATGAGCACGTATCCAGGCTGCTTGCTAGGATCCAAACGTGAAACAAGGTACCTGTCACTGGGGTTTCAGGCTTAGACTAGTGAGATTTTTGTGTTTTGGTAACACGGTATGTTCTGCAGTGCCTGGCGGCGGAGACGGGCACGTGCGGGGGCGCGGTGGAGGCGCGTGAGTTGGGCGCCGTGCTGGCGTACTTGCAGCGCGAGGTGCCGTCGCTCGTCGCGCTGCCGCCCAACGAACTGCGCTCGCTCGTGCTGCAGGTAACTACCCACACTGACCCTTGACTGACCTTACTACTTATACTACATTAATGCTCTGGCAATGCGCACGCATTGCCAGTATTGCCAGAGCATTAATGTAGTAGACCGTGCGCAGCGTCGCCAAGTCGATCTCGTCCATATGCTATGCTTACCTGTATCATCAGATGGCCAATATCTGTGTTTGGGATATCTCCAACGATTGCTCTGCTATTATTCAATAGATATTAATAATGTATCTCGGAGTGTTTCAGGCCCATTTTAAACGTTTTTGGTATGTGTAGGTGATGCAACAGAAGTCGCATGAAATCCTGAGTGGCAAGCTGGGTGAGGGCGGCGCCGGCGAGGGCGAGGAGCGGCAGGCGCGCCGGCTGCTCGCCGCCGCCGAGGAGCTCAGCGCCGACTGGGCCGCGCGCCAGGACCACCACCACCACCAGGACGCTGCGCCACCGCACCAGGTACACTACTGACACCACCCACACTTCACAGGTGGATCTCGGAGCCAGGAACTATCAATGGCGTGGCGTGAGCGCGTTCGTTGCAGTTCGGCGTCCCTCGATAGTACGTGAAACGTGGATATCGCTCGAGATGAGTCGTCAAAACGACAGACCGCTAATGGATCTTGTTTGTTTTGTAACGCACGAACTGTCGATTCTGGTCGAGGCTTTTTAGACTAGTTGGTATAGTGTGATGTTATTCCAGGGTATCGGGTGTCAGTTCCGCGCGCGGCCTGCGTCGCCCGCGCTGCGACCCGAGGAGCCCGAGCAGCCACACTTCGCGCTGCCGCCGCCCACCGTGCCCTACGACGACTATAGGTACTTATGGACATTTTACCTACTTGCTAAAAAAGAACCAACGTTACTAGATTTTCCGCATGGTGCTTCTTCTTACGCGGACCTTTTCAGCATCTAGGCCGTTAAACGGCTTCTTGAGCTTGGTCCCGATGTAGCTAATCCAGCCATCCGATATCCTCTGAGAAGACAAGCAGGTCACAGACATCGAAGCAGAGCTCCAGAAGCGACATTTCTCGGTGACCCGAGGAATGTCGTACGCTGGTTTGCCACGTTGCTGCACTCTGGCAGCATATGCGCGACCGTTTCATCTGCCTCCACGCAACCTCATGGTGCGACATGTCTGAACCTAGTTTTTCTCATAATTTGTCCCATCTGACCTCAATCCATGTCTCTTATGCAATTGTTCTTAATAACATTCTTACTCCACTTTGACGAGACTTGACCAAAGGGGCAGACAGAAAATCAACTCAAAACTACTGGTTGATTTTTCATCTGCCGATTATTATCAATTCTCTAAATCAGTTTTTTTTACCCTTTTCCACGACGCGACCCCCTTAATATGAAAAAAAAAAATTCGCGACCCCCATACCCTCCACAGTTTATTATCTGTATTTTATTATATTACAAACTAGTCGACCGCCCCGGCTTCGCACGGGTGTAAGCTCGGCCTTCGGCCTCGCTACTATGACCCGCTCCAGGAACACAAAATTTCATTAAAATCGGTCCAGCCGTTTTTAGAGTATCCTATGTCCGTCTCCTGGTTCTAAGCTACCTCCCCACCAATTTTCAGCCAAATCGGTTCAGCCGTTCTTGAGTTATAAATAGTGTAACTAACACGACTTTCTTTTATATATATAGATATCAAATACAAGTACAACCTTTTTTATACTCTTTAATTAATATTTTCTAAGTAAAAATATATTTGTAACTTTTTTTTTACCGAGGCTTCGCGTCCCCCGCGTCCCCTTTATAGAGGCTTGGCGACCCCCCAGGGGATCGCGGCCCACAGATTGAAAAACACTGCTCTAAATCAAACGAAAATAAATGGGGTAATAGAAATTGGGGTAAAAATACTAGTCCTTATTTTGTTAGTTGTTTTTTACTAACCCACCTCTTTACTGCAGATCCGCGTCGTACACGCCCCCCGCCCCTCCCGCGCCCACGGCGCATCCCCCCGCGAAGCGTGACCAGCACCACCTCACCAATGCCGCGGTCAAGAAGAAGGTTAGTAAGAAAGAGGTAATGTGTCGTCTCGTCTAACCTATAACCACCGCATGCTCCCACTGTCTTTTATGTGTGTTAACTTCATAATACTGGCCGGTATTAAATGCACGTATAGTCACCATCAGATAAAATAGTGGTCTTATTCAGAAACGTACGTCTTACGCCTTGTATTGACCTAGCGAATTGAACAACGACTCAGTCTTTCCACGACAGGCCTGTATATATAGCTAAAAATATAGAGCTGTCTCGTCTTCGCGCGTTATACTTTCAGTTACTTTCAGATTAGCTTATCAAACGTTTATGAAATAGGATGTTCAGGATGTTAGAATGTAAGGCCGCAAAATTGTATCCGCTTTGTAATCCGCCTAAAATTGTAGTCTTGTTTTATTATGCTAGCAGAATTAGCTAACTAATGCCGTAAGAAAGAGGAAATGTGTTTTTTTTTTCTAACCCCAACACTGACAAAAAAACTTGGGCGGACCTTAGATACAAACAGGCACCAAAAAAGCAGCAGCATAAGCTGGTGTGAGTGAGCTGAGTGTAGCGTATTGGAAGACGATTGCTAATTATACTGTGATTGGTTTAGCCTATAATTACATTACGCCGGCAAGTTTTCGGAACCTCGTTTTGAGTTTTCCTATGGCAGCGTTCATCTTCTTTTATTCGTGACCGTTGTTTTTAGTTCAATTTAATACTGGCCGGTATTAAATGCATGTGTATACTAGAAACTTGTTAAAATGATCGCCTGGAGCAGTCACCATATCAAGACAGCTCCAGAGGCCCCATTTATAATACTTTGAATAGTCGTCGTCAAATAAATTAGACATCAGTTCAAAATGAAGTAGCAAAAGCATTGTCGCTGTATTCGCTATTTGCGCTGTACGGACATACTTTAGGGGTATTGTTTTTTGTATAATATGATTCTGAACCCAAGTAAAAAAAAAACAATGCATGACCCTTAATATTTGACAGAGGTGATCTGCTGACAGATCTACTAGATTTTCTAACCCTATCAGCTGTCAGAAGCTGTCAGTTGTAAGAGGTTAGTGACCTAACTAGTGTCGCGTTGCTTTGAACGTATTTGGACGCGTCTTCGTGGGGGGGAGGGGGTGTACCCCACCCATCTTCACAGAAGCTAAAATCGTACTTTTTTATGCCACTATATTCTGAAATATCTCCGTTGCCTATCGATACAGCCAGTATTAGAGAGAGTTTCTGCTGCTTCTCTGGACAACTAACTGTTTTAACATAAATAAGGGGCCAAAATAACCGAGCGAGACAACATTTTTTTTTACGGTTTCTTCTGACGGCGACTATAACAATTAAGCTGAAAGTTCCCATTTTGAAAATATTTTCATTGTTGTTATAATACAGTAGAAATGCAGAAATAGAAAATTTGCTTATAGGAAATATTTTTCTCATTTCGAGATAAGCAAGATGGATGAGATGTTCAATATCTGATGATGACAGCACAGGTAGCTGCACCTACCTTCTGCGCTTGAGGGCGTGGGTTCGATTCCCACCCAGGGCAAACATTTATGTGATGAACATTTGTATTTGTTCTATATCTAGGTGTTAATATATATATATTTAAGTATGTATTAAAAAATGTATATGTACGTATATCAGTCTCTGGCAGACATATCACAAGCTTTGCTTAGTTTGCTGTCAGATGACCTTGTGTGCAAAAATGTCCCGAATACTTATTTTATATATTTACCTCTCCCTTGTATGTCGCATGCTATTCGTTTGTTAGAATAAAATGTGTTCATTATTGTCATATCGTACAGCTGGTGTATGAATGTGTTGTAGCTACGCGCGCAGAGCCGGCTGACGGCGCGGCGCGCGGGCAGCGAGGCGGGCGGCGCGGCGGCGGCTGCGCCCGCTGCCTACTCTGCCATGGACGTGGACGGCGAGACGGACTCCAACCACGACACGGCGCTGACGCTCGCCTGCGCCGGCGGACACGAGGACCTCGTCGAGGTACACATTCCCTCCTGGCTGACACGGGCGGAAACTTCGTTTGTGTACAACTCTCAAGCAGTCTAAAGTAGCTAACAGTCGTGTCATGCTTGCCTGACAAGTTGACATGTCTGTTACGGCTATTAAACTAATTTTTGTAGTGGTTGAAATTTTTCTGGAGAAGTATCCTGGCCAAATATTTACAGCCATGTTAGTGGTTTTTTTTAACTAATATTTGTCTTAAAATTACTTGACAATGAGATATCGTAACTTTTAATCCCATTGAACTTGTTGTAAGGTGCGATTTAAAAGAGTAAAAACGTAATCAACATTTTTGTCTGACAAATGTGAGAGGAAAACTCATAAATATTTGTCATGTGGTGATAGCCGATAGCCTTGTGTTTTAAATGCTTACAATGATGAAATCAAACTGATTATCTACTAATGAGTCTTAGTGTACAAGCTGTTTTAGTTTGGGATTTATCATACTAATCACACTAATAAATAAATAACTATATCATATATATGAAAGTTTGGATGGATGGATGGATGTTTGTTACTCAATCACGCAGAAACGACTGGATGGATTTGGATGAAATTTGGAATATGCATTACTTATGTCCTGGATTAATACATAGGCTACTTTTCATCATTATCATCACCGACTTTCATCACCACGCGGGTGAAACCGCGGGGTGCAGCTAGTATCATATATGTGAAAGTTTCAATGGATGGATCGATGTTTGTTACTCAATCACACAGAAACGGCTAGGTGGATTTGGATGAAATTTGGAATATACATTGCTTATGTCCTGGATGTACACATAGGCTGCCTTTCGTCATCATCCTCATCACTGATTTTCATCACCACGCGGGTGAAACCGCGGGGCGCAGCTAGTTTGCAACAATGGCGTTCTCATTATTTTCTACTCTTTCATTTCGAACTGTAATGTATCTCCTGCTATATTTGTAACTTGACATGCCCTCATATACATTGCATATAAACCTTGTGTTCCATTCCAGTTGCTACTGTCACGAGGGGCAGACATCGAGCACCGCGACAAGAAGGGGTTCACGCCTCTCATCCTCGCCGCCACCGCAGGACACGAGAAGATCGTCGAGATCCTCCTCAACCACGGGGCTGACATCGAGGCGCAGTCCGAGCGCACCAAGGTATCACCATATCTGTGTACCTTCTACATATTACACAGAAACACTGCCATATGTTCACTGTTTTATCAATGTTGCTTATTAAATAATAAAAAAAAAAAAAACAATATAAAAATGTCAGAACTGGACCAAATTCGAATAGGACCAAACGGGAAGCACCAGCTTTCAAATAAAAAAAGAATCATCAAAAGCGGTTTACCCAGTCAAAAGTAAAAAAAAAAACTATTTATACATGCCCTTGTTAATCTAGTTGTTTGTATTGTGATACTTGTAAAACTGTTTGTATAATTTAGGATACACCTCTGTCGCTGGCGTGCAGCGGCGGCCGCTACGAAGTAGTGGAGCTGATCCTCTCGCGCGGCGCCAACAAGGAGCACCGGAATGTGTCCGACTACACGCCCCTCTCCCTCGCCGCCTCCGGGGGATATGTCAACATCATCCGGCTACTGCTCACGCACCAGGTCACTACTTATAACACAGAACAGATAACAAATGGGGAAGAAAGGTTCTTGAGTGTAGACCACGAACCGGAAGACGCAGCGTAGGTAGGCCTCCCACTAGATAGACCGTCGACATTGTGAGAGGCGCGGGCGTCCAGTGGATGCAGGTGGCAGGATGTCGTTCTGGGTGGAGTTAAAGGGGGGGAAGACTACTACATGACTACTTCTATACTAAGGTTGGCCCAAAAATGATGGCACCGACGACGAGCTTGATGCATAGAGCTGATTGGAGTTGCAGCAGAAAAGACAGAACTGCAAAATCTAGCTCACCATGATAACTTTCTGCCGTGCGAAAATTAGAAGGATCTCGACAGCTTGGTAGTCGTTAAATCGACAAAAAAGTAGTTCGCAAAAAAAATGACATATTTATGTGAGACAGAATAACCTAGAAACTAGTGTGAAAACTGGCAGCCTTATCGCTCAAAACAATCTCATCCAGGCAATATTATGGTTGAGAGGATTCATAGAGGATGTAAAAGGGGGGGGTTTTAAACACATCTATAAAGTTTTCGAGAGAAGTTTATAGGTGTTTCCTAAATATTATGATAATTGTGTGTGTTTTCAGGCGGAGATCAATTCCCGTACCGGGTCAAAGCTGGGCATCTCCCCCCTGATGCTGGCGGCTATGAACGGTCACACGGCGGCAGTCCGGCTGCTACTCGACTGCGGATCTGACATCAACGCGCAGATCGAAACCAACCGGAACACAGCTCTCACACTCGCCTGCTTCCAAGGTAACACTTCGACAATCATTAATAATTATCAATATTGGTTCAGTCGGTTCGACTTCATCAGAACTGAACCAAATTGAAATGGGACCAAATGAGAAGCACCAGCTTACAAATAAAAAAAGGATCATCAAAATCGGTTCACCCAGTCAAAAGTTCTGAGGTAACAATCATAAAAAAATTAAAAATACAGTCGAATGATAACATCCTCCTTTTTGGAAGCCGGTTAAAAATCTGGGAAAAAAAAATGAGCTAGGTATAGTCGCAATCGTGCCAAAAAAAATACTGAACCAAAACTCTGCGCACGCTACGCATTGTGCAGACTTTTTTGTTAGATGTATGGCAACCGCGATCTCTCTACAATAACAGTTTTTTATCGAACAGCTGATTTATTTTCGCAATTTCAGGGTTAATTCCATATTAAAAGTTGTTCATAATGATGACTACAATGACCTCCTTTCGGCTCAGTACAGAGTATATGAGTAACCCTGTATACCTAATATATAACAGACTAGCTGCGCCCCGCGGTTTCACCCGCGTGGTGATGAAAATCGGAGATGATGATGATGATGGTGAAAAGTAGCCTATGTGCCTATGTTAATCCAGCACATGAGCAATGCATATTCCAAATTTCATCCAAATCCATCCAGCCGTTTCTGCGTGATTGAGTAACAAACATCCATCCATCCAAACTTTCACATATATGATATTAGTGTAATTGCTACATTTCCGCCGATTTATCAAAAAAAAATCCTTAGCCATGTAGCTTTTAAAGAATTTCACCAACGTAGAACGTGTGACGACGTGTTTACTAATATTACCACGTTACCAGGTCGGCACGAGGTGGTGAGCTTACTCCTGGACCGCAAGGCGAACGTGGAGCACCGAGCGAAGACTGGTCTGACGCCGCTCATGGAAGCCGCCAGCGGGGGCTACGTGGAAGTGGGCAGAGTACTACTGGATAAAGGGGCTGATGTGAACGCCCCTCCCGTACCCTCGTCCCGGGACACGGCGCTCACCATAGCTGCTGATAAAGGACATACCAAGTTCGTTGAGCTGCTGCTACAAAGGTGAGAGCTCGTGTTTTCTGTACTAAAGTGCTCACAATTTATCACTGCAGGCAGAGTCGTGAAACGTGTGAGCAGAAAGGTGCGTTTGCGCACTTTTTTCCACTTACAGGTGTTATGGCAACCCGTAGTGATGTACAGCACTAGTGTCGTAATGTGTGTTCATATTAAATAAACATCTATATCTATGTAAAAAAACGTATAGATTAAAATAAACTGTAATTGCGAGATATAAAAAAAACACACAGGGCGTCTTAAAATAAGCAGCTGAACACGTTTAGACAAGTTTTAGAGTTTTGGTTTGTTTGTCCACGCACATCTCCTAAACCACTGAACGGATTCAAATGCGGTTTTCAGGAATATTCTTAGCTATGACCACATTGAAGTATATAGGCTATGTTATTTTGCGCAAGAGCCGGATTAAGGGAGGAATAAAAAGTTGAAAGTTTGATAAAAAATAATAATAAATAACTGGATCATTTGTGCACACATGGTCATCTGACCCCAAACTAAGCAAAGCTTGTTATATGGCTGCCACACTGATATACATTCTTTTTTTTTAATACATACTTAAATAGATATTAAGACCCAGACAGAACAAACACAAATGTTTGCCCTAGGTGGGACTCGAACTCACGCCCCCAAGCGCAGAAGGCAGGTTCGCTACCAACTGAGCCACCGGTGCAGTCCTGTGACTTATACTGATTGTCTATAGTCAAAACATATTTCCCACTCCATGGGAATGCAAATCTCAATAACAAGTGTAACTTCGCTGAACTGCATACATAATTTTGATCCTCATTAGACTATCAATCGTACCGTTGGACGTCGTAGGATCATAGCAACTTCATGAAAAGTTCTCTAAGTAGTCGACAGAATATTTGCTTTGAGATCCCTAATGCATAAAACTCGATTTGTCCTTCAGGCGAGCAGCAGTAGAAGTGAAAAACAAGAAAGGCAATTCTCCTCTGTGGCTCGCCGCGAACGGAGGCCACCTTGCTGTAGTCGAAATGTTGTACGCGGCCGGAGCAGATATCGACTCACAGGACAATAGAAAGGTAACTTGCTGAACGAAAACCACCTCTATTTTTAAACTTAAAACGTTCAAAACATATCAAGCCAGGTCTCTTTTCACTGTTTTCGCGAACGACAAATATCGATAGAAATGTAACTTGCTTAACGAAAACTACCTCTAAATAAACTATAAAATTTATATTCGAACAAGAAAAACTGCCCCCCAGTAGCTTGCCATTATCAAGACGATACACGCGACCAACTCTGATATCGAATCAATAGAAAGATAACCTATTTCACTTGGATGTTGAACAAAAATAGCTTTCTATGTAATTCACAGTAAAAGCAGAATTGAGTGTAACAAACACTCAGCATCAGTCACAAGAGCCATGGCATCTGGTTCTTCAGATGACAGAAGACATCAGAAGACATGGATGTCAAACGTATAACACCCCTCGTTTTAAACTATCACGGTTGTTCACAGTCTTGGTACAGTTATACATGTTATGTACAGTTAGACTTCTGCCCCGTGAACATGGTGCATGTAACTGCGCCGAAATATCGGGAACTCCTTCCACAACCTTACCACGGTAAATATTCCGTAAATAATCATATAGCTATAGTGAACAACCGTGATAGTTTAAAACGAGGGGTGTTATAATTTTGACACCCATGTCTATCTAAAGAAACAGATGCCATGGCTCGTTTTGTGACTGATTCTGAATGTTTGTTGCACTCAATTCTTCTTTTACGCAGTTACATGCACCATGTTCACGGGACAGACTTCTGTCCAGTGAACATGGTGCTTCGGTCCCGTGAACTGCGCCGAAATATCGGTAGCTCTTAGTACAGTAAATATCCCGTCAATAATCGTATAACTGTACCCCACTTTTGTTGTCATTGATAGCTGTATTGTACTTTTTTTATCAGTACTCAATCCTTAAGCCCTTTTTAAGAGACATGAATTACGTGCAACTACGTTTAGAGAAAATCTAGATAAGACAGATTTTTTGTGTTTGCTAAAACTACTGATTTTACAACTGTGACTGTTTCAGGAAGGTTATCCAGTTGTAGAAATGTTGTAGCTGTAAAAATGTCTTTATCGAAGCATTGCCTAAGACTTGTTTTGTTCGCAGGTATCTTGCCTAATGGCCGCCTTCCGCAAGGGCCACACCAAAGTGGTCAAATGGATGGTCGGCGTAGTGACGCAATTCCCCTCCGATCAAGAAATGACGAGGTAAATAAATTACTTCCTATCTGCACTCTAGTCTTCATGATTTTGCCTTCCGTACATTATCTTTATTTCCGGTTATTTTTTGGTCTATAGACAACGACTTTCGCACACTATTTTTTCTTCTATATTTTTTTTATTTAAGAATTGGCTTGCTCTTGACCGCCAACTCGCCTGATGTTAAGCGATGATGCGGTCTACGATGGAGCACGCTTGCCTAGAAGAAACCGATTCACTCGTGATTTGAAGATACCCATATTGTAACTACCGGGGAACACCCATTCAGGCAGCGCATCCACAGACAGCGGTTCGCACAGTAAAAGTGGAATCAAAGCGCTTCGTACGGGTTTTCGGAATATCAATGAAGCTGTGTCGATTTTTCGTGCCCGCTCTGGCAGTCCGACAGAAAAATGGGCAAGAGGGAATTACATCATGCAGATCTGATGCACAATCTTCGAAATGTATCCGATACAAAACCGATAGAGTAGCAACTTCACGCCGCTGCTCAATACTAAGTAACTTAGTCTAAACTAGCTACTAACTATATTTTAAACGGCATAACACTATTAGGAAAATAAAGTAAAAAATCCCAGTCTCCTAGCTGCGTGCAATTGCACTGTGGCGCGTACCTGCATCAAAGAATACATAATACACACGCCTGCACTCTTCACCGCTTCTATGCGACCGGTTAGAGCGGACTATTTATAATAATTAATGTAGGGTAGATGAATAACAAAGTTTAAAAAAGTTCTTATTATATAATATTATAAATGTTAAACTATAAGTTTGTGGTTTATTTGCCATTGTTTTTTTTACATTATCAATCACATTACTTTCTTTTTATCATTATCTTCACTGTTATGGTACTCTGTTAATTATATTATTGTGGTTTATTTAAGTTTATCAAAATGTCGAAGTATAAGTAATAAGTTACTAAATTAATTAATTTCTCACATAAGCAAAATTGAAAAATTTCTTGTTGAGAAATAAACTTCTTTAAACCGAACTAGGACTTCGTTGCTGATGAGCCTGTTGTAATTGTACTTTTTTTATATTTTTTTAGATATAAATTAAGGATTGCAACTGTTCTACCATGTGAGAGGTCTCCGAGTATCATAAAAAATCCGAAGGTTAGGTGACCACGCAGCCCATACAAACTATTATGTTACAGATACACTAGTTATGGTTTTAACCACAATCTCACTTGATGGAAAGCGATGATACGGTTGAAGATGTAGTATGAATGCTTAGGAACTTTCATAAATAGTTCAAGTTGGTCTTGAATGATAATTTTATGTAACGGCTTTGTCCCACAGGTACATCTGCACCATATCTGACAAAGAGCTCCTCGAGAAGTGCCAAGAGTGCGTTAGAGTGATCCGAGCAGCCAAAGAAACGCAAGCTGCTCGTGCCAACCAAAACGCGACCATATTACTAGAGGAATTAGACGCTGAGCGGTGCCGTGAAGAGAGCCGCCGGCAGGCCGCTGCCAGACGCCGAGAGCGCAAGAAGAAGAAGAAAATGGAGAAGAAGGTCACCGAGGTCAGTATGGAGGTACATATGCATTTATTAGTTACTTTTTTCATAGATGGTGAACTCACGAGCTAGCCGAGTGCTGTAGAAAAGATCTGACAAGGTAAATAGAAGACTTGAATGTTGATGTCGGCTGATAGAAAAGAGCAAATAGAAAAATAATAAATTAGAGAAGATAGTAACCGAGGTCAGTATGGAGGTACATACGCAATATTCATTACTTTATTAGGTGGTCAAGTCACGACTCAGCTGTAGAAAGATCTAACTAGGTCGTAGAAAAGATGTCGAATGCTGTTGACATACAAAGACAGATAAGGAAAGGAAAAAGTCAGCAAAGGTAAGTACACAATATTTAGTAACTTTTTATATAGGTGGTGAAGTCAATAAAAAGAAAAGATAGAATATACATAGTAGAATACTACTACAGATCTAACGAGGTCAAGGATCGGGTTCGTGAGTGCATGGGCGAGTTGAACACCAAGTTGTCGGAGCGGCAGTTTCGATGCCATCGCTCAAAAACGGTGACGGAAAATATCGTGAGGAAACTGGTATGTCCAAGAACCTCAAAAGTTCTGACATATGACATACAACAACATGCACTGGGCCAGCTTGATAGATTAGGGCCTATCATCTCTTTCTGAGAGAAGGCTTGAATCCCAACAGGGATAGATATGTAGATAGATAGATAAACTCTTTATTGTTCACATCACAAATCACATAATACACGATAAAACAGCTTTAAAAAACTAGCGTAACAATCGGCGGCCTTATCACTAAGAACGATCTCTTCCAGGCAACCTTAGGATGGGGAGGATTCATAAAGGAGGTAGAAGGTGGGGCGTGCAATAGTGAAATATTTGATACTTACATTCTAATAATAACACATTCTAATACTACTACAGTGGGAATATGATAGGCTGAAATGAATATGAATGTAATGGTATGAATGAATATGAATGATGAGGCACCATTGCACTGCCTTGTTGATAACAGCGATAATTTGGAGAAGTAGCGAGTGGATCGATTTCTTCTGGGCAAGCATGCTCCATCGTAGACAGCATCATCGCTTAACATCGAGCGAGATGGCGATCAAGCGCAAGCCTATTTTACAATTTAAAAAAACAGCGATACTTTAGAGAAGTCGCGAGTGGATCGATTTCTTCTGGGCAAGACGGTGATCAAGCTCAAAGCTATTTTGCAATAGTAAAAAATATACCAATACCACTTCTGAAATGATATATATATTGTGTCCATTGTCTAGGAGGAGAAACGCAAAGTGGTAGAGAACGATAAGAACTCTATATACAGCGAGAAGGGACTGGGCGAGTGCTCCGAGGGCGGCGACGGAGACGACGAGCCCGCCGCGAAGGAGGAGGGCGACTCCGGCATCGACGCCAACTCACAGGTACCTAGTTTACAGCCCCGTTAGCTCAGTTGGTAGTGAACCTGCCTTCTGCGCTTGGGGGCGTGGATTCGATTCCCACCTAGGACAAACATTTGTGTTTAACCTATGTCTGGGTGTTAATATCTATTTAAGTATGTATTTAAAAATATATATGTATGTATATCAGTCTCTGGCAGTCATATTACAAGCTTTGCTTAGTTTGGGGTCAGATAACCATGTGTGCAATATTGTCCCAGATATTTATTTATTTATATACTAGTAGATACACAGCGGTGACGTTGTACCATTGAACCTCACACGCTAAAAAAATATATATTTGGAAGCGTTATACCTACAGTTTGCCCTATAGCACTTACACCCTCCTCGGACCTTCCACCGTCCAATAGTTTACATTTTGAGTACATTACATTTTGAGTTGTGTGCCGCAGGGGTAAATGCACAATACACCCCAAGCGGTATGTCAGTGCAGGCCTTATCAATCCCACTATAAATTAGAATTTTCCTTGTTTGTCTGATTTCAGGATTACCTCTTATAGATTCCGCATTCAAGGCAATCTTAGCTCACGACGCGTTGATGCCACTACACCTATAAAAGTCCACTCCCATTGGTTCATTTCTACGCGTGGCTAGCCGAAAACTTGAGATAACCAATGGGAACGCACGATCCCTGACCCCGCAACCCGCGCTTTTCTCAAACTTTGGTAACTTTGGGTCTGAACAAAGACCACCATCCATAAGGTATAGGGTATCCATAGGGGTTAATCTATATTAGGAATAACCGGCTTAATCATATGTTATGTGAAAAATAAACAATAACATTATAGCAACAGCATATAATATAAACAAACAAGGGGTCATCTGTTTGTCATAAAGTTCCATCATCTGAAGTGGCGTTAAACTAGACACTTTCACATAGCTTATCCTACAGACAACAATCGAGTAACATTGTTCATTTCTCGCAGGGCTCATGCTCTTCCTCTGACGTGAAAGCGCCGCCCGCGCAAAGCGCGAAAGTGAAGAAGAAGAAGAAAGAGGAGAAGGCCCCGCCACCACCGCCCGCCGCGCCCGCGCCGCCCAGGAAACTATCAGACAAACCGGACAAGGTACTACTTCTACTCAACATCACATTCATAGCTCACCACTAGGATTCCCTACCTTAGTCAGGGGTGGAACACACAAAGGCAATCATCATCATTTCAGGACACAAGCCTTTTCTCAGAAAGAGGATTGGGCCCTAATCCACCATGCACCACCAACATCCCAGTGCATGTTGGTGAATTTGATATTTGTCTTTGAACTTTTGAAGATCTTAAACATACCGGTTTCCTCACGATGTTTTCCTTCACCGTTTTTGAGCGATGGCATTGAAACTGCACATAATTTATATATTATTATATATAAATTATGTATAATTATTATATTATATTATTATATACTAGCTGCGCCCCGCGGTTTCACCCGCGTGGTGATGAAAATCGGTGATGATGATGATGATGAAAAGTAGCCTATGTGTTAATCCAGGACATAAGCAATGTATATTTCAAATTTCATCCAAATCCATTCAGTAGTTTTTACGTGAAAGAGTAACAAACATCCATACATCCATACTTACAAACTTTCGCCTTTATAATATTTATTAGATAATTATTATATATATTAGGTAGGCACTAAAAGTAAAGTAATAAGTCATTAGTGCAGGACCGAGGATCGAACCGGGTGCCGTTTTACTGTAAAGCGCACATGCCACCATCACTCTTTCTACCGCCGAGCGAACCATCGTTCTACAGTCTGTCACAAAGAAAATAACACCAAAATAAGTAACTTATACCTTTACATAGCCAGAGCAGACATTTAAATTCATCAATATCTGCCCAGCCGAGAATCGAACCCGGACTGCTTGTAAGGCAGACACGCTAAAATGACCCATAACGATCTTCTGTACTGTGCTACTCTTGTGCAACAAATGTGTTGTTAGCTCTCGTGATAATAAGAGCCTATTGGAGATGACACGACTATAGTCCGCTAATTGTTTGTCATTATAAACCCGCTCAAAATAAGCATGATAACTAGTTTTCAAAAAGTTTAACTATTTAACTTGTTTTTATTATAGTGACGCTATTTGCTGTAAATGGCGTACTAACCTTTGACACCTAACACACCTCCCCCCCCCCCCCCAAGTTCCCCCTCTAAGTTTTTACTTTTTGATTTTATTATTATTTCTTAGTTAATCCTCCATAACATTACATATTCTGTGAACATTTCAACTGGCTATTTGTAACGGTTCGAAAGATACAGCCTTTAAAGGGTAGGACAGACAGACAGCGTAGGCTTAGTAATAGGGCCCCTCAGTTTACACTCTTTAGGTAGGAATCCAAAAAACATAGTACAAGTTCTTTATTCAAGTGTCCATGAAAGAAAAAATCTGTCATCAACATCTCGCTGCTCTGACCCGCTAATAACCAACCTTCAGCAGTGCAAAGGCACCAGAAGAAAGAGTCAGTGAAAGTCCATTCAAATTCACATATCTTTTTCCGCAGCCTAAACCGAAGCTCGACGCCAAGGCCGAGAAGGAAACCACCCCTAAACCGGACAAGAAACAGGAGAAAGAAAACGTAGCGCCTAGCTCTCCCCCCGCCACCCCCGTCAAGCCCGCGCCGCCGCCCGACCGGCGCGCCACAGAGAAAAAGGACAAGTTAGTATTCTGGCTACACGGCATACTAAGCTGATCTATGCTTGCATATTCAATTTAAAATATATGAAAAACGTTATAAGTGCGTATAAAATTTGAGAGTTGCCCTCGATTTCCCTGGGATCCCATCATCATCCCATATACCAAAAAAAACAAACAAAATATATTTTTTTATCGGTCAACTGTTGCCGGAGAAATCGGTGAACATACAATAAAAACAAATTTAAAAAACTGTGGAACATAGAACCTCCTATAAAAAATACGACCACATAGCCCTAGCACAATGCTAAAGGTACTGATTACTGATATACATAGTTACAGCAGATTTCCCAATGGGGTGAAGGAAAATGTATAATATTAATGTAACAGCTTATTTAGTTTCATAGAACAATTTGTTGTGTATGCTTAGATATGTTAACACACAACTCGGTCCTTTTTTTTTAACTCTGACAGCGACAATGACATTGCAAAAAGCTGTAAGTAGTGACAAGTTTTTTTTTTGTAACCTCCGTATTAAAGAGCTGAACATATTTCAAACAGCTAAACATATTTTCTTGAATCATAGCTAAGAACACTCAGTCATGACGTGATTAAAATTAGGTCAGCCTTTTGGGACCTTCAATGCCACAGACAGACATACAGATATACACACATTTAACTAATAACACCTCTCTGTTTGTTCAGGTTTATAAAAACATTAAGATTTCACTGTAGTACATTTGGTAGCTACAATCTTATGTTCGAAAACCTAGACAAAAGTGTTCAGGATTGATTTTCATTCTACTTTTTTCAATTACAGCTGTCATAGGTAAAAAAACTTGGACCGAGTATAATAGATGCTCACTTCTAATACTAATTATCCAATTGTGCATGCTGAAATTTAATTAAATAATCCCTTTAGTAGTTCAATAATCTCCCTATGTCTATTGTTTTACGGTCTTATTCAGAAACCTGCTATAGGCCTGTTTTTGCTAAAAGGTGTTTTGTCTCATTCGTGACATAACTTGTTAACATAAAGCCAGGTTTCATGTGCCCAAAAGTTAACAAAACATGTTTAGCTAACATTGGGCTTATTATGGAGTCCCTATGTGATTCGAATTGTGATTGCGATCGAGTGCCATCCTGTTCTTTTCACTAACTGCGCACCACGCGCGTAAGCGAGATGACACGCAATCGTGATCACAATCCGAATCACGACCGTACCTCCGTAATAAGCCCCATGTTAGCTAAACATGTTTTTGGTAGTTTGTTTTGTTAGATTTTGGGCGCAAGAGACACTGCTTGAGGCTAACAAAACACTTAAGGTGATACGTTTCATATTTGGCTGGAAATTCAAATTTGAAGCAGTTATTTTGTTCTTGTAGCTAGGCCGGGTAATTATTGTAAACGATCATGATGTTTGCGAAAATTGATTATTATTCTTTACAAACTCACGTAAAGCTATTTATCTCTAATGCACATTATTACATAAATTTGTCAATAGACACATTTTTGCTGTTTCAATCGGTTTATTGACAAATGTAAGTAATATGGTGTTACTGATTAATATCTGAACATGATAATGTAAAGAACTACAACAATTTTCGCAAACACTGTGCCATTTCACAATAATTACCCGGCCTAGCTACAAGGACAAAAAATCTGTTTGAAATTTGAATTTCCCGCCAAACGTGAAACGTTACACCTTCATAGCATACATTAAGTAATCAAACGTTTCTGAATAAAAGGGTAAGTAACACAATGGAAATAGAAAGAGGGGGTTGAAATAAAACATTGTTCTTGCAGAAACCCCGAAGAGGATAGCCCTAAGAGCATTACAATACAGAATGCTAAATACGGGAATAGCTCTCGAAAGAGTCAAGTGTTCGAATCCACTCGACACAATGTGGACAAAGACGATGTTGATACCAACGACAAAAATAAAAAAACTCACAGCAACCAGTAAGTCTCGATTCACTACTGAAAACATTCATAGTCACGAACATTACAAGGCACACAGAGATTTGACATCTTATATCTCGGGGTGACGAGCGCAGTGCATTGCCATCCAGGGTTTTGAACTGTTGAAGTTCAAAATTCTGAGTGGCGTTGAGCTGTTATGGGCAAGCGTGAAGAGCCATTAGGCGAGCGACATCGCTCGACTCGACAGTATCATAAAAAAAAAACATACAAGAACATAAATATATGAGGGGGAGGGAAACCCCCTAATGAAGCTCCACCATACATAATTATCAATATAAAAAACCGACTTCATAAAAATGTCAGAACTAGACCAAATTGAAATGGGACACGGAAGCATCAGCTTTCAAATAAAAAAAAGAATCATCATAGAATCGGCTCACCCATTCGAAAGTTCTGATGTAACATAAAAAAAAAAAAACGAATTGAGAACCTCCTCCTTTTTGGAAGGCGATTAGAAAACCAGATGGCCCGATTCTCAAACCTGTCAAGTTCAATATCATAGGATTGATAAAATTAACCCAAATTAAATATCCACTTCTTTAGGGAAAAATGGTGGATATTCGAGTGTCGCGTTCTCTGTCAATTAAAAAAAATACTCTGACAGTGATCAAAAGGCTGCAAAACTTGGGTTTTGGTCTTACTTGCATGTGCTACCAATAAATATTTTCGTTTACTTACATTTTATTGTAGTTTAGTTACTGCATGTTTGTTTTTGGTTATAATTGCTTTCAGTATTTTACAGATAATTAAAAAAAACGATTAGCAGATTGCTAAACATATTCGACCTTACTTAAAAACATTACTTAAGTTAAACGATGCTTAAAATTGCTCTGTCAAGTTCTCGCTTATGTAAGTTGCCACGCGCAAAAACGAGACAGCAGTTATAAGCGCTGTTTAACTTGCGTAACATTTCTTAGTAAAGCTGATTTTTTCTAGTGGAAACTTTTGTAAACAAAAGTAGGCTTCATATGTAAATGAAATCTCAACTTGAGGAATCGCATTTAAGAAAACTTTAAACAAGAGGCTGCCTTTTTAATTCAAATAAGTGACGAGACTAGCAAGTCCCTCGCCTGATGGTCAGTGTTTCATTGACCATAACATAGTGCGTAGTGCGAGTTTTTCCAATTGCGTTTATCTACTCACAAAAAACCTTAACACAGTAATGTTTGCACACTTGCACTTTTGAATAACTGGCAAATGTGTGCTACTTCCCCAGGCAGACACTGCAAAAAAGTCCTCCCTCTACAAAACTTATGCCACATTGATATATCAAACCAAGCACTTTTTAAAATTGTAAAATAGGCTTGCGCTTGGCCGCCAACTCGCCTAATGTTAAGCTATGATGCGGCCTACGGTGGATCACGCTTGCCCAGAAGAAACCGATTCACTCTTGACTTGAAGACACCCAGATTGTAACTATCAGGGAACACCCATTCAAGTGCAGTCCACAGACTACAGGTTCGCACAATAAAAGTAAAATCAAAGCGCTTCGTACGGGTTTTCGGAATGTCAACCATAAAGCGGTGGCGATTTTTTCGTGCCCGCTCTGGCAGTCCGATAGAAAAAAGGGCAGGAGGAAATTAAATGCAGATCTGATGCATACTCTTCAAAATGTATCCGATAAAAAACCGATAGACTAGCAACTTTGCGCCGATGCTCAAGACTAAGAAGCTTAGTCTGAACTAGGGCTTCGTTGCTGATGAGCCTCTTGGCACGCTACGTAACACGTACTCATACGGAAATGTATCTTGGTAAGAAACATCCTTATGCCTTACATTTCAACAAAAATCGAATCAACACCATCAAACAAATCTCACTCTAAATAATTCCATTTAATCGACTACTGTCCTCAGAAAATACGTCATTATTTCACTATCAAGCTGTAGCTTGTAGAACCATCAATAAGGGTGTTTTTTGCTTGCAGGTGGGAGGTGGACCCGAAAGCTACGTCTCCGAAGGGCGGCTGTGTTGGCGGCCGTCGCGATGAGGGCTGGAAAGAGGTCGTGCGCAAGTCCAGTGTACAGACACTCTCCACGCTCGAACCTGGGTAAGGATAATGGAGCTCTTCATATACTAGTCATTCTTCAAGCCAAAGAGGTTAACTGTATTTAGAGCTCTTGATTTATGCCCTAAAAGGTAAGACGCTCCATAGAGTGGATACTCCACAAAGCAACATAAACTCAAAGTCAAAACATTTCTTGCACATTTATATTAAATAAATGACACTTATGTTGACATAATGGCACAATAAGAGATTTTCTGACAACCGATAAAAATAAAGTTTAGATACAAAATGACCCAATAGATGGCGTTGCAAACAATGAGTGATAAAAAGCGAGTAGCCAACTGTCATCAATTTAAGTCTGTCACTGTCACCAGGGTCACACTGATTTCATTATTTGTCAACTCCATCCATTCATACTAAAAGATAGTAATTGTACTATCTTTTAGTAAAGTTTTTTCTTATCCTTTTTTTTGAGCTGTCGGAAAATCGTCCATTAGGGTATGGCTTATCGGCATTTCGCTGCTTGCGAAGCTGTACATTCGCTATTTATAACAATAAACATCCCTAGACACGCCATTTTGAACAACCTAGTGCCGCAGTGCATGTGTGTCGGGAGCCAATGGATTCTCAAAAAACAGATATAAATAAACTACATATGTTTTGTACAGTTGCAAGAAAGTATCGGTGGCGTCTCACGCGATCTCGCGAGTGATCGGTCGCGCGGGCAGCAACATCAACGCGATCCGAGCAGCGACCGGCGCACACATCGAGGTCGACAAGCAGAGCAAGGGACAGGGCGAGCGAATCATCACTATCAAGTGAGTTATTGTGACACGGGACGTCAGTGCACGATTTATTTTTATTAACGCTCAATGTGACGTGGTCTCGGTGTCTATCCTTATAAGGATCTGTGGTCCAGCCCCGCGTCGACTGTTCTAAATCTTTTAAGTGAAGTAGAATTTTGAACCTAACGTAAATTCAAGTATTACGTTGAATTTAAGTCAGCCCCCCCCCCCCCCCTCTGTCAGCAAAAGTAAGCAAAGCTCAGCAAAAAAAAGATGTATGTTGGCAGTTGACACTCAGTCGGTCCCTGACGATCACTGTTTTAGGCCGCATCTGACATGGCTTGTTGACAATATGACACTCATCCTAAACCTGTCCGAGTAAAGTGGTAAATAGCTTGTTTATTTTCCCAGGGGTTCTGCGGAGGCGACGAAGCAGGCGGGTATGCTGATCGCGGCAATGATCCGCGACCCCGAGGCCGACATAGCACTGCTGCTGCCGCGCGCCAAGCAGCCACCCCAGCCGCAGCCACAGCCGCCGCCGGCCAAACCTAAGCAACCACCACCGAAGGTAACACTCATAAACACCAAGTCGAAACCGCGCACCGAGGTGTTCCGCACCAAAAAAAAATGGTTTTCTTTCATTCAGTGCGGGCTCTTTAGCATGCGCCTGACTTGCACTTGGCAGGTATTTACTATTAATTATTTTATTTTAGAGTGTATACTATGGGGGAGGAGGTCCAGCAGTGGACGTACTATGGCTGAAATGATGATGATGAGTGTATACTATAATATATACCATAGGCGGCGGTTTTGCTTACCATCAGGCGGACCGCATGCTTGTTTGGCGCTCTTTTTATAAAATATTAATATAATCATGCAAGTTTGACGCTTGTACGTATTACCATTTTTACACTAGAGCAAAGGCAAAAATAAGTTTTTAGTATCCCCCCCCCCCCCCCTTGCCCTTGCTTATGTCCTGGATTAACACATAGGCTACTTTTCATTATCATCAACCGCGGGGCGCAGCTAGTAAGTGATAAATAATAGTTCGAAAGCTACAGATGCGATCACGTTTGCTTAACTATTTAGATATCCTTTTGAAAATAATGTGTGTGTTTGTACAGCCAGTGGCAGCGACGCCAGTGGCGGTGAGCGTGCGGTCAGCTGCGCCACGCCTGGCTGCGAAGCCCTCGCATGCGGCTGCGCCCCGGCCCACCGCACCGCGTCTCTCTGCCGCGCACCGTAAGTATTTTCTAATATCACTTGATTTGATGACCGTATCATCCCTTGACATCAGCCGAGGTTGCGGTCTACCAATGTCTTTACCATCGTTGTCAAGGCCCGTCGCTTGTTTGCAACTTACATAAATATATAAAAGTACAGTAAAATAAGTAATAAGTGTTCGTTATAAATAAATAATTATAAATTATACACCCAATGGCTAAAGACGAACGTCGCCAAGAAAGGTTCCGAAAGTTTGGTGCGACTTTTCCTTGTGACTGGTTCCAAGGAAGTGGTGCGTCTATGCTCAGAAGTGGGATTTAAATTGGTTAGTAAAACGCTTCTAAAAAGTTTCGCTTCTTTATTAACAATTTTTGGGCTCGTACTTCTATATACTAGAAGAGACTGATAAGAATATGTTTGGCCATTTTGTATGCCATGACAAGTTAATGAAAACTATCATAGGACAGGTAGAAGGAAAGTGAGGACCATCAGGAAGTCCAAGGAATTTTTTTGGCCAATTGAAGGCAGATATTATATCGTCAAGAGCCTGGTAGTTACTCCATCACCAAGAACTACTCTCTTAAATGTTGAATGAACTAACCATTTTTTTTTTTAAATTGGGGCGATAAATCCTTTACCGACGTCTCGATTGGGGTGTATTTAGGGTTCCAACCATACTGTTAAAAACTGTTTTTAGCTCAATAATATTGTTTACTGTTCAACACAAATTAAGTATGCAATATACTCTTTATTATACCGGTACAAAAAAAAAATTTGCGCCCGCGGGACAACGTTTTAACTGGCCTCTAAAACGAAATTGGTTAGAAAATATTAAATACTGTTTATTTTTCAAAATACTGGTCATTTTCATTTTCTTACGTTAGTATTCTTTATTTCTTGAGCCAGAACTTCGCCAACTTAGGTGTATTAGTCATTTCCCCCTACCAGCATCCAGCCGAACTATCTCTCCATGAAATACTAGAGCAGAGGTAGCCAGACTTTTTTTTCTCATAGACCACTTTCAAAATTTAGCTGGTTCCGGTGGACGTCCTGCAGCTACATTACTACCATATTCCCAAAACTCGACAATAACGTGGACCCCCGTTGAGTCTCCCATGGACCCCTGCGGGTCCACCCGGACAACTTTGGGAACCTCTGAACTAGAGTAAGGCTCTGGGGCGCTGCCACAGTTTGTTACATAACACACAGGTTAAAGTAATAACTAAAGTTTCAGCAGCCACATCATCTGAGAAACGTGTGCCAACATCTCTCCCCGCGGCTGTAACAGTGACAGCCCCGGCGACTCCGGCGGCTAAATCCAGCGCAGTGTCGTACACCGGCGCTATAGTGGGTGCTCGCTCGCACACCTTCGCGGCTAAACTGACCGCGGCGCCTGCAGCCACACCCATTGAACCCAAGCCGCGTCCGCAGCCTCAGGTAACTAGCTCGCCCACCTGCCTGCTCCACACTAGCTGCATCGTATCAGCCTATCATGTTTCATGGAGAGCGAGGATGGGCCCTAATCCACCATGCTGGCCTAGAGCATGTTTGTCAATGTCGTATATCTTTGTTTTTTTGAGGATTTTAGACATACCGGTTTGCTTTCATCGTTTTCGGCAGAATAGCGTCGAAACAGCACATAGTTTATTTAAGTATTAAATAAGGCATTGGTGCAGGACCGAGGATCGAACCGGGGGCCGTCAGATTGTGACGCGCACATGCCACCGTTGCTCTACACACATGCACAGTAGTTGCAGGCGACTACCTAACTATACAAAGATACAGTCAAGATGGTCAACGGTCGAAGTATGAATCGGAATTATACAAAAAAAAAAAATTGGCAGGGTTAAAAAACAGGCTTTTACAATAGTTCACAAGCTTTTGACCACAGCTCGCCTGGTTTGCGTATTTAGGTACGTAAATATGTGTACTTATACAAATCCTTCTCAAATGATGGTAGTAAATGCTGTGTTGAAAGGATTACTTACGACAGACTGGTGCCGATGAGTTTACTCTGTCTATACAACTGTTTATGAACAAGAATGAAGACAAATGAAAAGGACACTAAAGAGTAAATATAACACCACCAACAATTTCATTCTACATCCACATTTAACCATATTCTAAGCCAGCTTTGCTATAGTAAACGCATTACCATATGAGTCGAGCAATAATCATCATATCATAAGACCTGTAAGTGCGAGCGAGATAGATCAATGTTTTATGATCCGACGACTCGGATGATAATGCGTTTACTATAGTAGTCTGCACCTATAATTGTGTTGACGTTTAGCCAAATTATTGTGCCTTGCCTCTCCTAAGCAATTTAATGACATACATCATGTTGGTGTTCATTAAATAAATAAATAGTAGTAAAGTAATGTTATTTAAAACGTTGGGGTTGTGGCAGGCTGCGGCGACTCCAGCCAATTATTAAAATTTAAATTATTGTGCCTTGCCTCTCCTAAGCAATTTAATGACATACATCATGTTGGTGTTCATTAAATAAATAAATAGTAGTAAAGTAATGTTATTTAAAACGTTGGGGTTGTGGCAGGCTGCGGCGACTCCAGCGACGTCGGGCGGCGCCGGCGTCGGCGCGGCCGCCTCCCCAGTGAAGTGCGCGCGCTCTCCGTCGCCGGCCAGGCCCCCCACCGAGCCGGAGCCCGAGCCCAAGCACCGCCTGCCCGACCGCACCTTGCAGGTATATTACAACTACCAATCATTCATACATATGACAAAAACACTAAACACACGGGAGGTTCAATATCGGGTTTCATCCCCTAAATTTCCTCCCTATATCAAATAAATCAGTTCACAATTGGAAAAGATGTCACGTAACATCGTAATACACATAAAAATACATTTGTATTGAGAACCTCCTTTTTTGGAGTCAGTCGAAAATGTCTATGACTTGAGTTTTCATCAATGACGATATAACTTGACAGCTTATCCTTAACCCCGCCATAATGAAAAGGTACTGAAATTTCAGCAGGATCTTTTTCGTGCGGGCCAATCCTAGACGCGAATGAATGAATGACTTGTGTTGCGAATGAGTTGCCTGGAAGAGATCGCTTATAGCGATAAGGCCGCCAATTGTTTCACTAGTTTTTAAGTTGTTTATTTATGTTGTGTGTGTTAATTTTTGGTGTGAACAATAAAGAGTTTTCTATCTATTCTATCTATCTATCTATCTTGTTTTCTCCAATCACAAGCGCCATACCAAACCCCCCCGGCGACCGACTCATGCGCGATCAAATGGTTATATTATCTTTGGTTTTCATTGTACTATTCTCGACACTGCTGGTCCTGTAACTCCATGGAATTAACACCAGATAAAAATATTCGGTTCCTGATAGAATGTCCACGCTTGTGACAACATGGGCCGCAGCTAATCACACTAATCTATATGTGAAAGTTTGGATGGATGGATGGATGGATGTTAGTTACTCAATCACGCAGAAACGGCTGGATGGATTTGGATGAAATTTGGAATATACATTGCATATGTTCTGGATTAACACATAGGCTACTTGACATCATCGTCATCATCACCACACGGGTGAAACCGCAGGGCGCAGCTAGTTTAGACATATATTTAAAATGCTCCAGCAGAGAATAACGACGAGTGATATCAAACTTAGTTAACAAAAATCGTGTGTAGTTACTATTATGGTGTTGGTTGTTACAGCTGAGCCCCGACAACACAAGTACATGGAGTGAAGAGAACGCGCTGAACACCTCTGCAGCTCTGCACATCAACACTACGCCAACGGTGAGTCATATTTTTAACAGACTTCCAAAAGGGAGGAGGTTCTCAATTTGACTGTGTATATATAAACTTTATTTTTTGAATTTTTGTTGCTATAGAACTTTTGACTGGGTGAACTGATTTTGATGATTCTTTTTTTTTTTGAAAGCTGGTGCTTCCCGTGGTTTTTCGAAGTCTGTTTTTATATTGATAATTATAGTGTATAACACTCACTCACTTCACTTGCCGGGCCCAACAGAATACCAGCGCTGGTTGTAGGTATACAACCAGCAACATGCTGAGTTGGGGTCGGTTTTTGTGACAATGTACCTGTTTACTTACATCTATATTAATATTTTTTGTTTTATTGTTTTTTCATTGTCACAAAATAAACTTTTCTGATTTCTGTATATAATTATAGTATTGTTATACTAGACTGCTGGCACATCAGGGGCAGACAAACTGTTTTACACCATTTTTATCCCGCAAGTAGACGCGATAAAGCGTATACATACATATTCTAAAATGGATACGTTTGTCTCTTTCTCGCGGGATGAAAATGGAGGAAAGATAACTTGTCCATTGTTATTGATAACTTGTCCGTTGATAGACCTAGCTATAATTTAGCATTCTGAATTTACAGAACACATGGATAATAAATAATATGTAGTCCCATATTATTTATTTAGCTTTGTCAGTTTAGTAAAACTAATTGTTATGTCGTTGCTTTACAGTCGAGTGCGTCAAGCGGCGGTGCGCAGGAGTACTCTCTGTTCAAGGACCTGAATATGAGCGCGGCGACCGTCTGGGGCGCCGGAGATGCGCATCACAACGTAGACATGCCGCCGCCTCAGGTAAACTATAGCCGAGGAAATATCACTCGTGTGGGAAATGCTTTATGGGCTACTTTTCTGGGTAAACTCCGTCGTCTTGGCAGTACACATTAGAAAGTATTCACGTAGGAAGCAGGCTACCAGCGCTTATCGGTACTGGTCCTCTGGACGTCATAGCAGGTACACAAAATCGGCACGATGGTTTTCCATACAAGAAGACGTGCTCACAGTGTGTCCTGCCTGATTAATGTTACAAATCGAAAAAAAATTGCAGGCGGACGCGAGTAAGGCGCCCGGGTACCGCGGTGGAGGTGGAGGTGGCGGGGGCTGCTCCCCCTGCTCGCGCACCTCGTCGCACGGCTCCACTCCGCCGCCGCAGTACGCACCGCCCGCGCCGCACGCGCAGCCGATCAACTACCACCAGCCCATGCCTATAGGTGACTATCATACACACACACACACACACACACCTCAACACATAGTACGTCGGTATACACACCACTACACAAATTTAATATATATATGTATGATTATTTTTAATAAGATCTATTTTTAAACTTAACATAATTTTTAAGTTTATGTAGTGATTGTAATTTTTTTTCAACCTCGTATATTTCTGCATTTGACCACCAACTCGCCTGTTGGTAAGCGACGGTCTAAGAAGCAGCAAACAGACAAAAAAATTTTTTTTTTATCGTGTGTAATGTAAAATGATAATATGTGTA
This sequence comes from Agriopis leucophaearia, assembly GCA_949125355.1. Taxonomy (NCBI): domain Eukaryota; kingdom Metazoa; phylum Arthropoda; class Insecta; order Lepidoptera; family Geometridae; genus Agriopis; species Agriopis leucophaearia. The sequence goes on from OX421269.1 coordinate 15,374,529, forward strand.
GTTATAAAATGTTAATCTATTATTTGTTACAAGTTTAACAAAAAAATTTAATGTATTCGTTTAGAGAGCTGTCAATTTTGCTAAATAAATAAAAATAAAAAAAAACAACGGCGTTACAAACAGGACAGTTTGGAGTTTTCGATTTTCCCATAAAATAAGAAAATTTGTAACATGGAGTGTGCCTAAGACTTGCTACTTGAAATTTACTAAGTTATACTATCCGGTGATTTTTTATCGACAGGCACAAACAACGTCAATTCGATGGATATGAGTGGGATGTCGAGGAACGGACCTATCTACCAGGACAACCCCCGGAACGGACACAACATGATGAATCCTATGGTTTGTTTTATAATTTTGCTAACAATTTGTAGAACGATCTGTGGAGATAGATATGCAAGATTCCTAAATGAGATTGTCGTACACCCATCGAGATAAAACACTTATTATTATATAACATTATTATTAGGATAATAAAGTCTATATTATAATATTTTATGATGTAATGTTAAATGACTTGCCTAATGTGACAATTTAGTTATAATGCCAATAAAGAATTCTCATCATCAACATCAGCCATAAGACGTCCACTGCTGAACATAAGGTTCCCCCTTTAACCTCCACACTGAACGACAACCTGCCATCTGCATCCACTGGATGCCCGCGACTCTCACGATGTCGTCGATCCATCTACTGGGAGGCCCACCTACGCTGCGTCTTCTGGTTCGTGGTCTCCACTTAAGAACCTTTCTGTCCCATCGGTTGTCGGTTCTTCGAGCGATCACTTCAACACAAATAATTCTATTCTAATATATAGTATAATGTCCATTGAATAAGAAATGTGTATTTTGCAGGTGTCGATATCGAGTGGGTCGCACGGCATGTCGGGCGCGTCGCTCGGACTGGGCCTGGTGGGCGTGGAGTCGGTGTCGCGACTCAACCCGCGCGCGCCTGACTTCGCCCAGCGACATCCGCTGCTGCACAAGCACAGCCCCATGCCGCACCACTCCAACCAGGTACACAACAACCACTGACTGATAGCCCCGTTAGCACAGTTGGTAGTGAACCTGCCTTCTGCGCTTGGGGGCGCACCTCAAAATTTGAGGGCAACCCTCAAATTTTATAGGCACCTATTACGATTTTCATATATTTTTGAATTCGGTTTTCAATGTGATCCACTTGTTTCCATACAATTTAGTTCCGCAGGCGTTAACGCTAACAGAAAGTGAAGTAAATAAAATATCTGGGACATTTTCGCACACATGGTCATCTGACCCCAAACTAAGCAAAGCTTGTAATATGGCTGCCAGAGACTGATATACATACATGTTTTTTTTAAATACATATTGAAATAGATATTAATACCCAGACATAGAACAAACACAAATGTTTGTCCCATGTGGGAATTGAACCCACGCCCCTAAGCGTAGAAGGCCACCACTACACTACCAACTGAGCCACCGGGGCAGTCAATATGAAAAGTTAAGCGTGCGAAGTCGCAGGCAACAGGTAGTATAACAAGTTTGTATATTTGCAGATGTACTCGAGCAGCAACAGTGGCAGCGGCAACCTGAGCACGTTGCTGATGTCCTACCAACAACCCATGAGCCAGTCACCCAAACCCATGTCGCACTCCCACCATCCATACCAGGTCAGTTTTAGCACTTGACAATCAACTATTAGCTGCGTAGTGCGCTCCGCGGGTGCACCTATACATTATAATTATCGTTTAATTTTGCAAGTTGAAGTGGCAATGGGCAGGCCACATCGCTCGAAGAACTGATGACCGATGAGGCAGAAAGTTTCTTGAGTGGAGACCACGAACTGGAAGACGCAGCGTATGTAGGCCTCCCACTAGATGGACCGACGACATTGTGAGAGTCACAAGCATCCAGTGGATGCAGATGGCAGGATGTCGTTCTGTGTGGAGGTTAAAGGGGGAGGACTAAGTTCAGCAGAAAATTTCTCTTTTTTTTTTTTATCGCGCATAAGTCAGCGTTTGACCACCAACTCGCCTGTTGGTGAGCGACGATGTAGCTGTGTGTGGAAGTCTTCTGGCTGATGATGATGATAATTATCAGCAAGGTAGTGTTATGAATGCTTGCTATCAGGTAGCACTTAGTCCTTTTTTTATACATACAAACTTGGCTAACTAAGGCTTGTGTTTGACTGCAAACTCGCATGATGTTAATCGATGAGCCTTGACTCCGATGATGAAGCATCACTTGCGTTCTCCGCGTCTCGCTGTACCTAACCAAAGGCCTCGTCCAAATCGGGGAGCAAGCGCGGTGGCGACAGCGGCTGCGAAATATCAAACGCAATATATCGTCCATAGTGAAGTGACTAGCACATATCCCTGGAGCCTGGGTCTTAGAATACTGCTTCGGGATACCCTGCCTGTCGTAAGAGCCGACTAAATGCCTTTGGGCTTGTGGGTGGTCAGATTTGGGGATCTGATCTCCCAGTTCAGCAAGCCTGGGGAAGACAACGACGTGGTGTGGCCCGCGCCGTTGTAAAGAAAACGGAAATGCTCTGAGCATTTCCCGGGAGTATTGCTTCAGACGGTGTGGTAAAAAAAAAAAAAAATATCACTTAGAATCGCTTCAATTTACTGATAGCACTATGATAGGCATTCGCTCATTCGTTTCACGAACTCATCACAAGTTCACACCTATCCGCCAGACTTGTCGCGACAGTTCGAATATTCGCCGAATCCCGATAGTGTATCTGTAGATGATGAACGTATTTCCTCCCCCAGTGTCTCCTGGAGCGCGGTGTGGGCAGCACGTCGGGCACGACGCACGGCGCCGGCGTATCGTGGGGCGAGGAGGAGGAGCGCAAGCCGCGCCCCATCGGCACCGAGCGCGCCTGGACCCGTGCGCAGGCCGACCTGCACCACATGCCGCATCTGCCCGACCACGACCGCACATACCAGGTGCGCATACCACACCTTACCTTTGTAGTGGTAGGATTCTTTTGCAGGGGTCCGCCTGGGGAAGTACCACACCTTTGCCAGTTATTCAACCGCCAAGCAGTAGTGTGCAGACACTACTGTGTTCCGGATTGAAGGGCAATGTTTCCAGCGAAATTACAGGGCACACGATGATTTGACATCTTATATCTCGGGGTGACGAGCGCAGTGCATTGCCATCCAGGATTTTGAACTGGTGAAGTTCAAAATTCTGAGTGGCGCTGTGCTGTTATGGGCAAGCGTGAAGAGCCATCAGGTGAGCAACTTCGCTCGTCTCGTCACCCAGTATGATAAAAAAAAAAACGCCACTATGATAGTTATGGGTTTTAGGGTTCCGTACCCAAAGGGTAAAACGGGACCCTATTACTAAGGCTCCGCTGTCCGTCTGTCTGTCACCAGGCTGTATCTCATGAACCGTGATAGTTAAAAAGTTGAAATTTTCACAGATGATGTATCTGTTGCCGCTATAACAACAAATACAAAAAAAAAAAAAAAAAAAAATATTTAAGGGGGCTCTCATACAACAAACGTGATTTTTTTGCTCATTTTCCTCGATATTGATAACGGCAAGAGGTAGACGCTTGTAATATTCACCGAATATTTATATATTCACTTTAAAAATAAATTATTAAATTATAATAAAATTTATATTAAAGGGGGGCTCCCATACATAAAACGTGATTTTTTGCCGTTTTTATAAATAATGGTACGGAACCCTTCGGGCGCGAGTCCGACTCGCACTTGGCCGGTTATTTTTTTAGGAATAGGCATGCGTTTGACTGCCAACTCGCCTGATGTTAAGCGATGATGCCGTCTACGATGGAGCACGCTTGTCTATAAGAAATTGATTTACTCGTGATTTGAAGACCCAGATTGTTTACCGGGAACATCTCCAACTAGAAGTCGGAGTCGATATACACATTCTTTCTCGCTCTTGACACATACACACCTGAATCTTGAACATACTGAATGGGATCAAATATCTTATCTATTACTATACCGTTCATTAATTCTAATGGCATCTTAGGATCACCAAGATACAGGTGTCGGCTAATTTCGAATCCATAGACAATTACATATATTGGATATTTTTGTAAAGTTGTCAAGACAATATTATACTTTTGTGTTAAATGTTTATTTTTTTAACTTATCGTTGGAAATCGCACACTGTGCATTTTACGCGATCTCTTCTTACCTCACACCCGCAATATGTGGAATGAGTTTCTGCAGAATGTCCTAGTAACTATAACATAGGGTTCTTCAAAAGGGCTGTTAATCGTTAAAGTCTTTTAAAGGTCGGCAGATAGCAGATACGTATCTGTGAAGCTCCTGGTGATACAGGTATCCATAGGCGAAGGTGATCGCTTACTATCAGGCGGCCCGTTAGCTTGTTTGCCACATATAATACGATATCACTTTATTATACACAATAATTTTAAAAAAGTAACTCAAGGTTAATACAAAACCGGCAGTATAATAGGCGGCCTTATCGCCTTAAGCGATTTCTTCCAGGCAACCTTTGGATGAACATGAACTGATAGAGAAGTATGGAACTTTAAAAAAAAATGTGTCGTGTAATTGAGTACCGTCTTGTATCGCAGGGTATGAGCGGCGTCGGTCACGGCGTGGCCCACGGCCTGGAAGGGTCCGCGTACGGGGCCGGCGGCGTGGCCGGGGGCGGCGCTGCGGCCGCGGCCCTGTCCCTCATGCACGCGCTGCCCCTGCAGTACCTGCCGCCCGGGGCGCCGCCCGACCCGCTGCACCACTGGGACCACCACCACAACGACAAGCAGGTGCCCAAGCACACACAGGTACATATTTTTTTCTAATTTTTTTTTTTTAATATTTACTTTGCATAATGGCCGAATCATATTTTTTTTAGTAGACAGACATTTTTCGTTTTTAAAAAAACATCAAATGCGGGAACAAGATAGCGGTGCGCCATATTAGGGCCTTAAAAAATGAGCCACTCCACATTTTTAATCTTTAAATATCAATAAAGGGTTACGCATATAGACTGTACTAAGCTGAAAGGAGGTCATTTCCCATTAGGTCGTAATGCTGCTGGTGAAATCTTAATTGAATGATCTCATTTCAAGGGTTGAGAATAGATATGTACAGTATTTTAACAGCCTCGTTAGCTCAGTTGGTAGTGTACATGCCTTCTGCGCTTGAGGGCGTGGGTTCAAATTCCACCTAGGACAAACATTTGTGTGATGAACATTTGTGTTTGTTCTAGGTCTGGGTGTTAATATCTATTTAAGTATGTATTTAAAAATATGTATGTATATCAGTCTCTGGCAGCCATATAACAAGCTCTGCTTAGTTTGGGGTCAGATGACCATGTGTGCAATAATGTCCCAGATATTTATTTATTTATCAATGTAAGTTTGTATGTTGTTTGCAGACCTGGAGCAAGTGGAGTCACTAAGTAGGATCCGGCGCCTCAATACTGCCTTACCCGCGGGCGCCGCCGCCGCCGCCGCCGCCCGCCGAGGACTACCTTATTATCCTAAACCTTGGAAACGGTGTAGATATTAGTGACAAAGATTATTATATACAGATTATCTATATACATAATAGAGAAGATGTCCTATCGAGATGAGAACTACTTATAACTGTACGATCGACTGAAGTGAGCATTAAACGATTCATTATAATGAAACTCGTGAGGGAGCCGGCTGTAGTTTTATTTGTTAGTCGCGGAAGTATGGGCCGGTCGCATCGTAGTAGTGAGGGCGCCCTGCGCGACGCCCACGCCCTTTATTCGGTGTAGATATATGTACTGTACGCGTACCGATGTAATGTTAGGTAGCTTGGAATGTGATTCCGAAGTGCCGCTCAGTGTTTTGCGTTGCCTTGCGCGTACGCCTCGCGCCCGTCTTATATACATATTTTACACTATTATATGGCATAATACGATATTAGTTTGGATTACTGATGCGCTCGCTCGCTGACCGAGACGGAACATTCAACGTGTATTCATAAAATTTGCTTGTACATGAGAATTAAATATCATATATTGATGCACTGTATGCACTGGTGTTTTTAATAATACCACCTGTTTTTTCAATAATTCTTTTTTATTAGGTTTATTTGGGTAATGTGTATATTTATAAGTAAATTATTATTGAGGACTTACTATGTCTCGAATATAATTAACGCAGGATATGCGGTAAGTTCTAGGCAAATAAACCGTTGTCAAAATATCTAACGTGTGTTCTTGAATAGCCTCAGTTTATGAACACCCGAGGTCTCTGCCCAGTCTGCCGTACTGACATTGGACACATTTGAACAATAAAAAATATTTTACTTTGAAATCTTACATCTGAAACAATAGGAAGTTTTCCAAAGGGAATTTTTAAAAGTTGTTCATTAAAATATGTAGATGGCGTTGACGAGACATGGATATGAAAATTCAGACGAAGAAAGGTCAATTATTCCTATAAACAGACTATCTATCTGAAACTGTCTGTCGTGCATATTTTTGTGTTATTTTATTTTGTGGTTATTATTAGTTAACAAAGTACTTGTTTTTCCACAACTCAACACAAATTAGCAGGTACATAAGTGTGCCTTGCTTAGCCTTGTTATAAAATGTCTCGTCTTGTATTGTAGGTTTCATTGAACAAATGCAAAAAAAACCTGTTTCGTCAGCGCCATCTATCTATGATTGCAGAACTGTTCCTAGAGCTGTCATAAAACCACCCATTCCATTGTTCGCTACATAATTATACATTTCAATTTGAAGCAATGACAGAACGGCCATACCTACAAATAAAGTAACCTTGTATAGAGCGATAGGCCAAACCTATTGTTAGACTTTAGAAGGCCCCCGACACAATTTTAGGATTTTCATTGTAAGACAAACAACCGGAACCTACATACTAGCATTTGGTTGTAAATGCAACGGTCACCCATCACTCATTGCCAACTTAAGGTACCAATGAAACATCTGATTGACATATAAAACATATTTATTAGAAAACCAATCACATAAAGAATATGTATAATTCAAGAGATTCACTTTTGCTATTAATAGCTATTATTTACTTAATTCATGGTACATATTTAGTAAATTACATATTTACAATAACTACAAAAATTAAATATAACTTTATAAGTACTCATAAGCTACCAAATTCTATTTCCCAAAATTATAAACTAGAAACATGCTACTTTTTTAAATGCATAAAATCACATAGTTAAGAAAATGTTAGCTCAAAACTTTGGCGACTGGGATTTAATCTTTACAACGATAAAGCAGCACCTAATGTTCTAAAACTCTGGCCAATCATTATGTGATAAGAACTAAATACATATTAACATAATTGGTTCGTACAGAACCACTTTTCTATATTTCATTTCAAATTTTGAGATTCGCGCGTAATGAACATCTACTATCACGTGACCACGCATAGAGTAACATTAGTTTCCAAGTATTATGGTGATGGTAGAATGGCTACGAGCCGTGCGTTTTCGTTGTGTTGGTACTCCGACCTTCGGGAACCTTCGGGACCCGACCTCGAGCAGTTGGAGATAAACCGTCGTGCGTGATATACGTCTCCACCTCACGAGTGCGCAACCTCGGACCATACGAGGTGCGCGAGCGCGTCTAACGCCACCCCATCTTCTGCATCAATTACAAAAGAAAAACTGTAAAGCGAGCGTAACCGCACACCCCGAGTGCCACCTTCGGATCCTCACAGGTCAGTGGCTTTTCTTCCTCACCATATTTTGGTCCTTCGAGCCGGATATCTTGTTTTCTGTGTTGTGGTTACATTTTTACGTCCATTTTATCATATTGAGTCATATATTTCGAGTCGCCATACCGCTATATCCAAGTGTTTGGTTTTGATACTGCGTACTTTCAATGTAATTGTGCATATTTCGTGTATTATCGTTGCGATGTTACTAATCCCGATAATATTATTGAGTTAAAGTTGAGTTTACACCTTGTTATTTGCTTTATTTTGTATTGCGCCGAACTTCGACCTGCAAAATGGCGGAACAAGATATTTACGAGCGAGATATTATACTTGACGAAGTCAAACGTGTATTAGAGTATCACGAGAAAGACGAACAACAATTTCGAATTCGAGCTAGAGATATTTTACAAACTCAAAGAAATTTCATTAAATTGCAAACTAAAATTGAGAGGTCATTGTTGAAATTGCAAACTTTAAATCGAGAAGAGCAACTGCAAATCAGAAATGAATTTAACGATTATTACTACGCGATACAGGGTCATGTAGACGAGCTGAAGCGAAGGGATGATGAGGGCAGGCGAATGAGCAAAGCATTATTACTAAATAATTCCATGCAATCTAATCACGGACATTGTCATATTAATAAGTTGCCTGTTTTACCGTTGCCATCCTTTTCCGGCGTGTCCACGGAGTGGACGTCGTATCACGATTTATTTCGATCAGTTGTACACAACAATGACAACTACACAGATGCGGAGAAGTTTAGGTACTTACTTCTTACGTTAAAAAATGAGCCATTTAATCTGATCAAATCAATACCTATCACGGATGAGAATTATTCAATTGCATTAGAGATTCTTAAATCGAGATATTCGAACAAAAGAGCTATTGCTTCCAAACATCTTGATTGCATTTTTGATGTTGAATCGTGTTCTGAGAGGAACGTTACTGCAGGTCTGCGTAATGTTTTGAACATCTATCAGGAGAATATAAAAGCGTTGGAAGTAATGAGGTTTCCCATTACTGAATGGAGTTTCTTGTTGTTACATATTTTATTACGTAAAATACCTACTTCGATACGCAAACGTTTTGAATTGTCGTTGAAAAAACCTTCCGAGATACCAAGTGTTGAGTCATTGATACATTTCCTAGAAAAAGATTTAATTGCAAGCGAAATTGTTGATTCCGGCGATAAAAAATCTCAAAATGTGGGTAGTCCAAAAATTCCTCAGTCGAGTGGCAGAGGCAACTCGCCATCTGCTAAACGCCAATCTTTCCGAGCGTTGAGTGCAAATGCCTCGAATACAAATAAAAAGTCGAGTTCAAGCGAGTCTCGACCTTCATGGTCTGAGAATAAAGATGGCAAGTGCGTTTGTTGTGACGGTCAACATTCGTTGACTAGATGTAGCAAATTTATGAGTTGGTCACCGCAGGTGCGTTACGAGTTTATTAAACAGCGAGATGTATGCTTCAATTGTCTAGGCAGGTCTCACACCGTATCACAGTGTACGTCGAAGTATCTATGCCGATCGTGTTCGAAAAATCACCACAGTTCGATTTGTTTCAAAAATAAAGGCGAACTTCCGAGTACTGATAAGAATGCGTCCTTATCTTTTTCTGAGAAATGCATTGAGTTTGAGACATCACCGCCATCTAATGCAGTTACATCGAGTGCGGCGACACAAGTAGATTGCGCGTCATCAAGTACTTGTTCTGTTCCGACAGTGCTGCTTGCGACCGTACTAGTAGATGTATATGTTGGTGGTGAGAAATGCTCGACCGTTCGTGGTATGGTCGACACTGGCGCACAGATTTCTTTTCTTTCAGAAGCGTGTGCAAACAAATTGGGTCTCAAGCGTCGTTATTCGAAAACTCCCATATATGGCATAGGAGATAGCGCGCCTATTCGTTCGAAAGGAGTAGTATCATTTAACATCACCCCGAGAAATGAGTCACAGCCGTCAATACCGATTGATGCGCTGGTTCTGCCGAAACTTACGCATGCGTGCATGCCAAGTGTCAAATTACCTACTTCCGGTTGGCCACATATAAATAATTTAAAACTTGCGGATCCTTCGTATCACTTACCACAACCGATCGAGATGATATTAGGAGCGGATATTTTACCTCAGGTATTTTTAGGTGACGTGATATCTGGAGGTCCCGGTTTACCTATAGCCATGAACAGCGTGTTTGGCTATGTGTTGTTAGGAAAGCTAGCGTTCGATTCTCCGACTTTACTTCCAGTTCAAGCTTGTTTTAGCTCATTTTCCGATGACGGCGACTTGAAAAAATTCTGGGAGCTCGAGTCAGTACCTGAAGTGAAGGTACTCACCCCCGAGGAACGTCTATGCGAGTCCATTTTCGAGAGTTCACAATCTCGTGACTCCACAGGTAGGTACTCAGTTGCTTTACCCCGTAAACCTGATGCCTCACCTCTTGGCGAGTCACGTGACATTGCCCTTGCTCGGTTCCACAAACTGGAGCATCGTTTGGAGCGGAACCCGAGTCTCAAGGTTGACTATCATTCGTGTTTACAAGAGTATTTGGAGTTGAGTTACATGGTGCCGGTTTCAGACCCTCCATCAGCAGGTAGTACATACTACATTCCTCATCATTGCGTGATTAAAGAGTCATCTACGACTACTCGAGTTCGTGTAGTTTTTGATGCGAGTTGTCCCAGTTCTAACGGGACTTCTCTGAATGACATACTTTTGACTGGTCCAAAACTTCACCAGGATATTGTAGACATCCTTTTGAAATTTCGAATGCATAGTGTCGCGATTTTAGCTGATATTCGGCAAATGTATTTGAAAATAAAGGTTTGTGAATCAGATCGTGACCTTCAAAGGATCTTGTGGCGTACTTCGCCGAGCGAGCCTATACGCGATTATCGTTTGAGTACGGTGACATTTGGAGTTGCTTCGTCACCGTACTTGGCGCTTCGTACTATGCGGCAGTTGGCCCAAGACGAAGCAGAGTCATTCCCACGTGCGTCCAAGGTTTTATTGGACCAAATGTTTGTCGATGATGTGTGTTGTACTGTGAGTGATGAGGAAAACGCACTTTTATTGCAACAGGAGTTGATAGGTATTTGCAAATCAGCTGGTTTCGAGTTACACAAGTGGCATAGCAACTCGCCAGCATTACTTGCTGCAGTTCAGGCGCCAGTTGTTCATGGTGAGCGGCAGGATGAGGTGTCCTTCGCTTCCATGGAGAAAGACAACCAAACTAAGGTCTTAGGTCTTCAATGGAAACCTCAGAGTGACCATTTTACATTCAGTGTGCAATGTACCTCGAATGTCGCTACGAAGAGGGCCATTCTGTCGCAGATTGCGAAGATCTATGATCCGATGGGTTGGATTTCACCAGTCACAATTTTTGCAAAGCACCTGATACAGCTTTTGTGGGTCCGAGGCGTCCAGTGGGACGACCGACCTCCAATTGACATTATAAATGCGTGGACAGCTTTCGTCCAAGAGTTACCTCTTTTATCGCGAGTGTCAATACCGCGTCAGGTATTTTTTCCATCTAGCAGTGTTCAGCTCCATGGTTTCTGTGACGCTAGTGAGCGTGCCATGGCAGCGTGCGTGTACGTCCGTCTTACTGACGACGACACGAAACAGGTTCGGACGTTTCTTATTCTCGCGAAAACGCGTGTCGCCCCGATATCATCGTGCCTGTCCATACCTCGCCTCGAGCTTATGGCAGTCGTGATGTTATCTAAACTAATCGAGAAGGTGCAAAATACCTACCGCGATCGCGTCAACATTACTGAGACATACGCGTGGTCGGATTCGTCCGTAGTGCTTGCGTGGCTCCGATCACCGCCGTATGAGTGGAAAACTTTCGTTTCGAATCGCACAAGTGAGATTCTCACTAGACTACCAAAATGTCGCTTCCAGCACGTTCCGTCAGCCCAGAATCCGAGTGATGCACCTTCTAGAGGTCAATTACCTTCGACATTCTTACAAAATGATATGTGGTTTCACGGCCCGAAGTGGCTTCATGAGGAACCCGCTGCTTGGCCAAGGTCGAAGCACATCCCGAGTACGAGCGAGGAGAAACGCAACGTACCAGTTGCGGCACTACCTTCCATTCAGATTGAGGAGATTGAGATTGTAGACAAATACTCGACTTTAGGTAAATTAGTTCGAGTCACATCTTATGTGTTTCGTTTTTACAACATTTTAAAGTCGAGAGTTAAAAAGGAGAAAATTTCCCATCCAAATTTCATTACAGTCCATGAGTATAATTTTTCCCTAAATAGATTGATCTATTTAGTGCAACATCAAGTCTTCGACGAGGATTTTAAAAACATTTCAAAAGGTCAACGACCTTCGAATCAGCTGAGACGGCTTGATCCGTTCATTGATGAGTCACAGTTCTTACGTGTCGGGGGACGCTTGCACAAGTCGTTGCTTCCCTACGAATCAAAACATCAATTGATTTTGCCTAAAAAACATCGGCTTACGAGTTTGATTATTGACGATGCCCATATTTCGCATCTGCATGCGGGCACTCAAACTGTTCAATACCTACTTTTACGTAAGTATTGGATTTTATCGAGTCGAGACGCAATACGTAAACATATTTTCCTGTGTGTGCGCTGCTTTCGTGCGCGGCCGGTACCGTCGCGACCAGCTATGGCGCCACTGCCTGCCGCTCGAGTACAGCCGCAACGTATCTTTAGTCGATCTTCTGTAGATTATGCAGGCCCATTCTATGTCCGGGCTAATAAAGTGAGAAATGCAAAGGTCATTAAATCATGGATGGCAATTTTCGTAGATTTAAGTGTGAAATGTTGCCATTTTGAATTAGTGAGCGATTGTTCGACAGAGGGTTTTTTGGCAGCATTGCGGCGATTTACGTCCCGCAGAGGCATGATAACCGATCTATATTCTGATTGCGGGAGAAATTTTGTAGGGTGTGACAATTATTTAAGAGAATTGTACGAGTTTTTGAGAAACGATTCAGTTCAAGCTGTTTTGAATTCTCATACCTTGCAACAGGGAATTACCTGGCATTTCCAGCCACCGAATTCTCCTCACCTAGGAGCTTTACACGAGACGTGGGTGAAGGGAGCCAAGAGACATCTCTGTCGAGTTGTAGGTACGCGAGTACAGACCTACGATGAAATGCATACCTTATTGTGTCAAGTTGAAGCCGTGATCAACTCGCGGCCGCTTTGTGCTCTGAGTTCTGACGCAGCTGATCCGCTACCCCTTACTCCGGCCCATTTCCTCATCGGCGGCCCTCTGACGGCCCTTCCGGATGTTTCCCTGACCGAGTCAAACCCCGATCGCCTACCTAGGTGGCGTTGGGTACAACAATGTGTTCAACATTTTTGGAAGCGATGGAGCCGAGAGTACTTACATGAGATACAACAACGTAGCAAATGGTATACGGATATTGGATCCCCCATCTGTGAAGGTGACATTGTTGTTATGTGCGATGACAATTTGCCTCCACTCAAGTGGAAGTTGGCTCGTGTACATGCCCTTCATCCTGGTACTGATAATAAGATTCGAGTTGTAACTTTGCAGAGTGGCCGTAGCTTTTACAAGCGAGCAGTTGCAAAGGTTTGCAAGCTTCCTATAGAGTAATTAAACGAGGAGGGTTAGGTACCTTTCCTTCAGAAGTACCTACCACTTAGCTTAGTGATTAGAGTTAGAGTAGACTTAGTGATCATAGAATAGTTTCATATAGATGAGTATGAGTAATTACGTTGAAAGAAATTACGTTCTTTCAAGGTGAGCGGTATGGTTCGTACAGAACCACTTTTCTATATTTCATTTCAAATTTTGAGATTCGCGCGTAATGAACATCTACTATCACGTGACCACGCATAGAGTAACATTAGTTTCCAAGTATTATGGTGATGGTAGAATGGCTACGAGCCGTGCGTTTTCGTTGTGTTGGTACTCCGACCTTCGGGAACCTTCGGGACCCGACCTCGAGCAGTTGGAGATAAACCGTCGTGCGTGATATACGTCTCCACCTCACGAGTGCGCAACCTCGGACCATACGAGGTGCGCGAGCGCGTCTAACGCCACCCCATCTTCTGCATCAATTACAAAAGAAAAACTGTAAAGCGAGCGTAACCGCACACCCCGAGTGCCACCTTCGGATCCTCACAGGTCAGTGGCTTTTCTTCCTCACCAATAATAATTGCAAAAAAATATTTTTCATTCCACCATCTCGGAAAGAGTATTTTTGCTCTTCAATATCTGAGTGCAAAAACCGTTTTTATCCGCTAGAGAATAAAGTAAAATTGAATTTAGAACATCGTGAGCACTATTTACTTCTACCTCCATGGTGCCAAATTTATCATACAACCTTTTTTTAATTTGTTAAAAACTCAGACTCGGAACCTTCTCGTGTACTTTTTTTTAATTTGATTTGCGCGCGCCTTTTTCTTTTCACGTCATATTGTTAAAAACTTAGGTAAAACTTTTTAAAACTTAGGGTTTTTCTCTTGTTTTCAATTTTCTTGTTTTTAACAAGAAAATTGAAAACAAGAGAAAAACCTAAAATGAGTGATTCTAGCGACGAGGAAGTTTATTTGACTGAAACTGTTAATAATGCGCAAATGAGCTTTCTCCCTCAACAATCAATTCAGTCATTTCCTCGCTGAGGTGGGATGAAAAGTTACGTGTTGCACTCGAGTGCAAAGATTTTTCACCTCATGCTCTTTTGCTTCCCTCGCTAATGCTCAGGATTCTTATTTTTTTATCACTCGCTATGCTCGTGTTCAATTTTAGAATTCTTCGCTTGCTCGGTCATCAAAATTGAGCACGCGGTTAAAAGCAACTTTGCACTCTTGTATAACAAATAACTATTAGCCAATGGCTTATTGTTGATTAATGTAAAACTAGAAGGATTCGCCAAAGCTTTTTGAAAATTAGGTACTGCTTTACCACCTTAAGGCAGGACAGGAGGTCGGGTCATTTTTATCCTTTCATAAAAACGGAGTACTAGTTAGATTTTTCCGCAACTAATAGTCTCATTTTGATAAAAACTTAAGGTATCACTTATTCAACACTTTTAAACTATCACGGTTGTTCACTACAGTTGTATGATTATTTACGGGATATTTATTTATCTTATTCAGCATAACTTGTGATTAGAGAAAACAAAAGTCATTCATTCAATTCGCACCCAGGGTTGGCCCACTCGAAAAAGATCCTGCTAATTCAGTTCCTTTTCATCACGGTGGGTAAAGGATGAGCTTTCAAGTGGTTATATCGTCATTGGTTTGTATGAAAGTGACCCGAGGTCCAGAGTGCCCTAACTAGGAATGTTTAGAGTTCAGAATGCCTCTCGAGTATTCTAACCTCGAGGTCTGCGTGCAACCTCTCCACTTTTTGCGAGTGCTTCTTGATCAACTGTTCCTGCTCGTTGAAGGGGTTAATCTTGTCGCCCGGTGCTGCCATCTGGAAACAGACAAGTGTAAACAGTAAGTCATTGAAGAAAACTTAACACCATTTAGGAGAGACACTCCGATCGTGCCATCTTTTATTATACAGCGTTTCTCATATACCCTGTACCAATGCCGGATTTAGAGGTTTGGAGGCTTCAGGGCAACAAAGGAGTGGAGGCCCCCTGGAGTGGAGTGTTTAATAGACTGAATTTGTTTTTTTTTCTGAAGTCTCTTTTGTGGAGGCCCTGGGGCTGTAGCCCCGGTTACCCTCCCCTAAGTTCGGCCCTGCCCTGTACTAAACCGAAACGAGGTCATTGTACTCATCATTATGAACAACTTTTACTATGGAACCAATCCTGAAATCCCAAAAAATTAACAGCTGTTCCATTTTGTCGAGTGTCAATGACCGTTTTCTATAAAACAGCTGTTTTTTTCCGCGATTTCAGCGCATCATGGCGAGATGCGGTATACGATAGAACATGCTTGCCTGGAAGTAACCTAGAGTCCTAGACGATTAGACTGTGGTTTTTTTAAATGTATTATTGGCTAGCGTTCGACCGCCAACTCGCTTGATGTTAAGCGATGATACGTTCTATGATGGAGCACGCTTGCCTAGAAGAAACCGATTCACTAGTGATTTGAAACACCTAGATTGTAGCCCCCGACTTGTTGACTGCCCCAGTGGCTCAGTTGGTAGTGAACCTAACTTCTGTGCTTGGGGGCGTGGGTTCGATTCCCATCTAGGACAAACATTTATGTTTGTTCTATGCCTGGGTGTCTATTTAAGTATGTATTTAAAAATAATAGGTCGGGGAAAAAGTCTTTTCGTATTTTGTATGTATAAAGTTGTAGTAAAAATCTTATCCGTTGTACTGTTTGTATCTGGCTGGTTTTGATACCATTAAAAAGATGACATTTTAAAAAAGGAATACAAAAAGTAAAAAGCAATTTCCCGCCATTTTTCAATTGTTTTTTTGTTCGATAAAATGAGTGAATCTAACGAACAAATTCGATATATTGTGAAATTTTATAACAAAAAAGGGAAAAATGCGACACAAGCCGCGAATAAAATTTGTGACGTTTATGGACCTAATGCAGTGTCATCAAGAGTAGCACAATGTTGGTTCAAGCGTTTTCAGTCCGGGAATTTTGATGTCAAAGATGCAGCTCGCTCTGGTCGCCCTGTTACGGATAAAGTCGATGCCATTTCTGAAAAAGTGGACCAAGATCGGCATATTAGTAGTTACGACGTAGCTGAAGAACTGGGGATTGACCACAAAACAGTTTTGACCCATTTGAAAAAAACTGGGTATACAAAAAACTCGATATTTGGGTGCCACACGAGCTCACTGAAAGAAACCAAATGAATCGTGTACTCATTTGCGATTCTCTATTGAAACGTAACGAAACCGAACCGTTTTTGAAAAGATTGATCACTGGTGATGAAAAATGGATCACCTACGACAAGAATGTGCGCAAAAGATCATGGTCAAAGGGCAGTGAAGCACCACAGACTGTAGCGAAACCCGGATTAACACGTAATAAGGTCATGTTGTGTGTATGGTGGGATTGGCAGGGCATCGTTCATTATGAGCTTTTACCGCGGGGCAAAACCATCGATTCGGATCTCTACTGCCAACAGCAGATGAGACTCAAACAAGAAATTGAGAAAAAACGGCCGTAATTGATCAACAGAAAGAGTGTGGTCTTTCATCATGATAACGCCAGACCGCACACATGTTTGGCCACTCAGCAAAAATTTAGAGAGCTTGGTTGGGAAGTGTTAATGCATCCACCATATAGCCCTGACCTTGCACCCTCAGATTTCCACCTGTTTCGATCTCTTCAGAATTCTTTGGGTAGTGTTAGATTAACATCAAGAGAGGACTGTCAAAACTACTTGTTGCATTTTTTTGATCAGAAGTCCCAAAAATTCTACAGCAACGGGATCATGTCACTACCTACAAGATGGCAACAAGTTATCGAACAAAATGGCACATATATATTATAATTAAATGTAATTAAACTTGAAAAAAATATGTCTTGAATTTGTTTAAAAAATACGAAGAAACTTTTTCCCCGACCTTATATATATGTACGTATATCAGTCACTGGCAGCCATATTACAAGCTTTGCTTAGTTTGGGGTCAGATGACCGTGTGTGCAAAAATGTCCCAGGTATTTTTTTACTATCGGGGAACACCTATTCAGGCAGCATTCTGTTACTACCTTAAGCTAGCATTACCGATCTCTACAAACATCATGGAAAAAAAACTAAATAGAGGTGTTACCATCTTCAGCTGTAGAGTGATCGAACGCCTAACCGGTAGGTATATATATATTTTAATTAAGATAAGAATTTATTTCCAAAAACATGATATTAATACACAAATTAGTACACTAAAAATAAGGTAACAATTCGCAGACATTCCTGCGGTTCCACACTAGGCTCCCACATATTTAGGAGGCATTCTCGTGAATATTTAAAGATACAGTTATCCTAGCAAGTGTGTGTGTGTTTATGGGATATGCGTGATTGTGATAACTGCGTGAATGAATGATGAAATGCTCACTGCTTAGTACGAATCCGGGTAATTAGGTTTTCGGTGTCTTCATACGACAAAGTTAATAAATATATAGTAGGCTTAAGTTTGACCGCCACGCCTGATGTCAAGCGATGACGCAGTCTACAATGGATCACGCGATTTGATGACATCCAGATTGTAACTATCGGAGAACACCCAATCAGGCAGCGCATTTCACAGACTAGCGGTCTGATTGATTTGTTTTTATTATGTCTGTGTCCTTGAGTTTGTCGATAGCAAAAACAAGACAGTAACCTTGGTGTGATGTTTTTCTTTGTTGATGATATGTTCGGCTTGCAACTGGCGCAGCTTCAGCAGGCGAGACTCGTAATGCTGCAGTTCTACCTGAGAACAAAGAAATGGATAAACTCTTCACTTGTTTACATTACATATCTATCTATATATATATATATAATAATTCTCACAGTTTAAAAAAACACTCTTTAAAATCGCTAATCTTGAATATACTGGTAAGGATAATGGGACAAACTAAAGAGGTCTAAAATCGTTTTGAAAAGGCCCCCCTTTTCAAAAATCACGTTCACGATTCCATTACATATATACATACCAAGCTAATAAAAGCGTGTTAAAAATCGATGTGGGAATATGTGTATGTTCTTATTGACTTCGAAACGGCTGGACCGATTTTGACGGGACTTTCACAGGCAGATAGCTCATGTTATATTATGTATGTAATTTCTGGTGAAAATAATAAAGAGTTATCTATGTATTGTAAAAACATCGCAACTCACCTTCAATGAAGCCAGCTCATCAACAGTGAAGTTAGCGGCTGTGGCCATTCTCCAAAGTCCTTGCACCTTGGGCTCGATGAACTCCTTGTTGTCAGGCCCTGATAACAATTAGTTCAGAACAGTTCATATATCTTTACTCAAAAATACTTGTAATGTTCACATTATTTGGTCATTGACAAGCTTCTTTGAGCAAAGTCGACCTTTCTGTGCTACTCGAATAGAAAACTAGAATAGATGCCAGCGAAGTTGTTTGCTGGTGAACTATAGCCACCAGCAAACAACGCTGCTTGCGCCTATTCGAGTAGCTCGCAGAGGTTGGATTGGAGTGTGATTGTGTGAGTGGAAGTGGGGGGTGAACGTGCGTGAGGGTGTGACTCGAGTGCGTCAAGGGGGTGGGGGGTGAGTGTGAGCGTGGGGTATGGGTGAGAGTGCGAGTGTGGCTGTGGGTGTGAGTGCAAGTGTGTATATGATTTTATTTTAAATTTGGCTGTATAGGTAAAAGGTGACTGCACTGCTGGCCGTAGCGTCATAGCGTATGACGGCCTCGACCTAAGCTTAGCTACGTTCTCGGCCTTCAAGCTTGGACCGCGCTGTGATGGCCTGGACCTGCGCATACGCTGCGCTTTCGGCCGTCAATTCATCTGACACTCATTACAGACCGCGACACTAATATATCTGGGACATTATTGCACACATGGTCATCTGACCCCAAACTAAGCAAAGCTTGTAATATGGCTGCCAGAGACTGATATACATACAAACACAAATGTTCATCACATGAATGTTTGCCATAGTTGGGAATTGCAGCGCAGAAGGCAGGTGTTTACTACCAACTGAGCCACGGGGCAATCAAACTACTGCACTATTATTTCAAATAGATACACTAGAATACACTTTAGAAACGTATTAAATTACGATAACAAGCGGATTCATATTTTTATCTAATAAACAGACATGACCGATAATTTTATGTTCATGAAGTCATGATCATGAGTCAGACACTCAGATATAATAATTATCAATATAAAAGAACCGACTTCATCAGAACTGGACCAAATTGAAATGGGACCAAATAGGAAGCACCAGCTTTCAAATAAAAAAAACATCTATATGGTTTCACCCAGACAAAAGTTCTGAGGTAACAAACATTTAAAAAAACACAGTCGAATTGATAACCTCCTCCTTTTTGGAAGTCGGTTAAAAATAGAGATGGATTACGGCGTACTGCCAAAGTGAAGACAAAATCGGATTTAACACTACATGAATTCCCATTATATATACACGACCTCACGCACATACGCTTTCAAAACTACGTGAATTTCATACTGAAAACATTAAACGACTACGCACACATGTTACAAAAAGTGGCTTCACTTTTCATGTTCGCCGTAATCCATCTGGCTATTTTTTGTCACAAAATTATGTCGCGGCGCGCATGCTAGCCCGGCTGATGTTAAGTGACGATGCGGTCTACAATAGAGCACACTTGCCTAGAAGAATCCGAAAAAAGCGTTTATCACACTAATATCATACGGAAAGTTTGTATGGATGCATGGATGGATGTTTGTTACTCAATAACGCAGAAATGGCTGGGGATTTGGATAAAATTTGGAATATACATTGCTTATGTCCTGGATTAACACATAGGCTTCTTTTCATCATCATCATCATCGATTTTCATCACCACGCGGGTGAAACCGCGGTATCTAATATTTTAGTGACAATATTGTAATTAAAACCAGTTTTCTCACCTCTAGCTGTAATCCTCTGCAGTTTGTCGTACCCGTCCCTCAGGCCCCTGTGCTTTTCCCGGACCAAGTTGGCGGTGTCGAGGAAATCCTTTGATAGTTCATTGTTTTCCGCATTGATTTCATTGAACTTATCTATTTCCTCGTCATTTACAGCATCTGAAATTTAAATAGGAAAGTGCCGTTACACACGGTAAATTGAACCGAAACTTGGGTAAAAATAACAACGATTTCGTTTCGGAAGAACTTTGTATTTTATATGATCAAACAACGATTTCGTTTCGGAAGAACTTTGTATTTTTATATGTAGCCTTAGTACGAGCACTTGCGAAAAAGTTATCGTTACATAAACGATAGCAAAATGTATGAAAAATTCAAAAGAAACAGCCGTTAAAAAGTAGGACATACAGACAATGTAGGCTTAGTAATAGGGTCCCGTTAACATCCTTTGGATAATCCTTTCTTAATAGGCTTGTGTTGCTGTCACTGCCACCTCGCCTGATGTAAAGCGGTCATGCACTCTACGATTTTGCACACTTTTTTAACTACTTCCAAAAAGGAGGAGATTCTCAATTCGACTGGTTTTTTAAAATGTTTGTTTTATCTCAGGACTTTCGACTGGGTCAACCAATTTTGATGATTCTTTTTTTTATTTGAAAGCTGGTGCTTACAATGTGGTCCCATATCAATTTGGTCCAGTTCTGAAATTTATATGAAGTCTGTTTTTTATATTCATAATTATTAGTCAAATAAAATAAATATCTGGGACATTATTACACACATGGTCATCTGACTCCAAACTAAGCAAAGCTTGTAATATGGCAGCCAGAGACTGATATACATACATATATATTTCTAAATACATACTTAAATAGATATTAACACCCAGACATAGAACAAACACAAATATTCATCACACAAATGTTTGTCCTAGATGGGAATTGAACCCACGCCCCCAAGCGCAGAAGGTAGGTTCACTACCAACTGAGCCACCGGGGCAGTCAAATCAAAGCATACTGATCTTACTTTTATATCCCTCGTCTTTCTTGCCATCCATATCCGTCAACAGGTCATAGTACTGGTCGATTTTATCCTGATGATGCACAAACTCTTCCTTGAGAGCTGCCAGCTCTTCACTGGTGAACCCTGACTCCTCAGCTTTAGCCCACAGCATATTCAGCTTCTTGTCTTTGAAGAGGCTCTTGTTTATATGGTGATCTAGGGCTGCATTGTAAGCCTGATGAGAGGGTAATAGATTTAGATAATAATAAATGTATTTGTGATTAATTTGGTTACCACAATATTCAGCTTATGCTATCTTATTATATTACACTAGCCGTCCGCCCCGGCTTCGCAAGAGTGTAAGCTCGGCCTTCGGCCTCGCTACAAAATATAATATAGCCTATGTCACCCGGGGATAGTGTAGCTTCCCAACAGTGAAAGAATTTTTCAAATCGGTTCAGTAGTTTCGGAGCCTATTCATTACAAACATACAAAAATAGGTACAAATCTTTCCTCTTTATAATATTAGTGTAGATTGGATTATTAACTTTTAAATTTATGCAAAATGTTGTTTCTAAATAGGGTTTTGACTGATTTTTAACTGACTTCCAAAAAGGAGGAGGTTATCAATTCGATTTTTTTTTAATGTTTGTTTCCGCAGAACTTTTGACTGGGTGAACCGATTTTGATGATTCTTTTTTTTATTTGAAAGCTGGTACTTCTCATTTGGTCCCATTTCAATTTAGTTCAGTTCTAATGAAGTCGGTTTTTTATATTGAGAATTATATGAAACCATTTTCAATTGTTTATTATACTATAATAATGCAATTTTGTGATTTAATCCTCATGATTTTCAGTATTTGTGTTTTAAATGGCAGATAAAAGTTCAAATTATTAAACTACCACGTAAACTCTCTCTTTGACATTTATGGGGCCACGTGATATTAGTGACGTCACACATGAGCAAAGGGGTTCTTCTTGCCATACAATTGTTGCCTCTATTTACTTTTCTGTGACGTCATAAGTACATTCGACCTATATGGTTGCAGTCAAGTCACACAATCAATCAAAAATATATTTGAAATTTTCAGAAAATCTGAACTTATTGTAATTAAATAATTTTTAAAGCCCCTTCTTTCCCACGACTGTCATTCGCCATTTGTCCAGCCATTCAGGCAGAATGCCGAGGGCTCTCTGGATGCTGCCTGCTGGAAAGTTCACACTGTTTGACGATGCGATGTAGGCGCTATCGTTGGTGAAGAGGGTAAGGACGACTCCCCTTTTACCTGGAAGCAGGTCTTCCAGGACCAGTATGTCTTCCATGTAGATAGCGTAGATTGCGGATGATGCGCAGCTCCCTTGCGGTACTCCCGCGCTGATCAGCCTGGGTCCAGAGTCAACATGATGGACAGACACCGAACCGGCAATCGACGAAGAACAAGGTGGCGACTCAGATGACTGCAGGTGGCATCATTTTGCACATCATCTTGAAGCTGAGACCTTCATGCCACACCTGGTGGAAAGCCTTCTCAATGTCGAGGAACACGGCGATCGACCGCCTCCCTATATTGAACTCGTCTGCGAGGTGGTGGATCACATACATCAACTGGAGCGTTTTTTTGAGTTATAATGATGAGTACAATTACCACCTTTTGGCTTAGCACAAGGTATATGCATATCCCTGTATAATTCAGTGGATTAAGCGCACAGCGTTGCTACGCATGTGTTGCTACTGCTTCATTACTGACATGATTTCAGTACAGCAAAGCCTTAATTATAATTCCCTGTACTTACCCCGTGTTCCTTCTGCCTCGGAGGAGCATTCTCGTCAAAGTGCTCTCTTAAACCATACACTGACATGATATTTGTTAGCTTACGCCTGATTTCTGCCTCTTTCAGCCCTTCTTTGTCACCACCATCACTTTTTAACCTCTTTAAAGTCAGCTCCTCTTTGTCTTGAATCATTAGATCACTGTATAGAGATTTTAATTTAGGCTCAGTGAGGCGCTGAAAATTCAAGAGCATTAGATAATTTTTGGTCACAGGTTCACATATGACATGATATCTCATTCTATCTACTCAATAGTGTAAATGGGTTGCAAACACATAGGTAGATCACTCTCCAAATAGACTGTGTAGTGTTGTAGGTTAATATTATAGACAAGTAAAAGTAAAGTAGTTTATATTTATAGATTCTTACATATAAATTACTTACATGTTGTGCTTTGGACCACAACAGGTTCAATTTATTCATTCTGAAAGGCTTTTCTAGGGATCTAAAATTTACATCACTTTTCTTTTTTTCATTTGCACTTTTGGTATATTTATTTTCACATAAACTGATACTTATGAAAACAAAAAAGCACATAAGTACTTTCATCGTATAATAATTCATTCTATAGACCAAGATTTTTGAAAAATTTAAAGAAAACACGGAACAAAACAAACCGGGAAAGAAGGAGGAAAATACCTTGCTAGTTGCTATTATAATAATGGGAGGCAATAATGTACGACACAAATAATGTACGGCATGATATTGTACGGCATAATAATGTACAGCATGATAATTGGCGTATATGTACATCGAATATCATGCTGTGCATTAACGTGCCGTGCAATATCATGCCGTACATTATCGGCTCGGTTCAATAATGCACACCCCGATAATGTACAGCCTGATAATTGATGACCATGAAAACGCGCATAATGAGAGTCAGATTTGGCACACAGAGCAGTTCAGAGCACCCCGACTTCAGTAGGTTAGATTCGAAATGGGTCACAGAACCGACACAGAGCACCCCGACTCCACCTAGTCTTGTGGTCCCTACCCCTAGTGTATATAAAAACCGCGGGAACCAGAGGCTCAAGGGAGGTCCTGAGTGTGAGGGAGCCATACGAGACCAAATGGAGCGAAGGGGAGGTGGCGAGCGAAGCGAGCCGGCGACCTCCGTAGCGTAGAGAAGGTCAAGTTTGGCATGATATTGATATTGAAGCGACACTCAGGGGTGACTGCAAGAGCTTCTGGCCGGAGCCCACCTGGAGTCAGACTTGAGTTGGTTAGGTTTGAAATGAGTGACAGATCAGTTCTAACGAAGCAACAGCCAATCAGAGCAGAGACATTTCAGCAATATAAGCCAATACGGGAGATGCCACTTTATATCTTGTTGTACATTATTGGTCGTACATACACGGCCCGTGTCGTGAAACACAGCCGGTATTGCACGACATGCTAAAATACGGTATAATAATGTACAGCCCGATAAATCGTGTTTTTTTTCCATGTACATGTATTATTGTCTGTACAATACTGGCTGTGCTTTCCTTGGCGTACAATATAGACACGAGCTGATAATTGACGGTCAGTATTGTACGACATGGATTGTACAGCATGATATTCGATGTACATGTACACCAATTACCATGCTGTACATTATTATGCCGTACAATATAGTGTCGGCAAATATCATGTTGTACATTATAGACACCCATTGGTGTACATGTACATCGAATGTAATGCTTTGCATTATCGTGCCGTGCAATATCATACAGCACGTTATCAGCTCGGCCCAATAATGCACGGCACGATAATGTACTGAATGATATTTGATGTACATATACACCAATTATCATGCTGTGCAATATTGCGTCGTACAATATTGTGCCGTACATTATTGCCTCAGTTCAATATTGCACACCCCGTTTTGTACAGCATGATAATTGATGACCATGAAAACGCGCAAAATGAGTGACAGATCTGGCACACAGAGCAGTTCAGAGCACCCCAACTTGAGTTGGTTAGGTTCGAAATGGATCACAGAACCGACACAGAGCACCCCGACGCCACATAGTCTTGTGGTCCCTACCCCTAGTGTGTATATAAAAAGCGCGGGAGCCAGAAGCTCAAGGGAGGTCCTGTGTGAGAGGGAGCATGAGCTCCTGGCGGGAGCCCACCTGGAGTCAGACATGAGTTGGTTAGGTTTGAAATGAGTGACAGATCAGTTCAAACGACGCAACAGCCAATTTTATCATGTTGTACATTATTGGCTGACGTACATTCTCGGCCCGTGTCGTCAAACACAGGCCGTATTGCACGACATGCTAAAATACGGCATAATCCGCATAATAATGTACAGCCCGATAAAACGTGGATTTTTCCCATGTGCATGGATTGATGCCTTTACAATAATGGCTTTACTTTCCTTGCCGTTGTTTAAAGACACGAGCCGATAATTAACGGTATTACCAGTATTGTACGACATGGATTGTACAGCATGATATTCAATGTACATGTACACCAATTATCATGCTGTAAAGTATTATGCTCTACAATATCGTGTTGGAAAATATCATGTTGTACATTATAGACACCCTATAATATCATGCCGTACATTATCTGTGTCGTACATTATTGCCTCCCTATTGTATTGTATTATGTATTTCTTTTCACCGTAGGTGGATGGTCATTCGTTTGTTCGTAAAATAATTTTATTTTGTGAAATCTATGTCCATGCATCATTGTGGTTTGTGATTGCAATTGCTTCTTTTATATTTTGTTGAAATAACTAGCATCGCTTGGTGACTACTGGTCTATCGCGATTAACAAACAAACAACAATACATGAGAGCGCTTTGCTAGTGTTCACAATTGGGAGTCTTCGACTAGCGCTCTTCAGCTGTCCCCATCTGAGAGTGCATCTGTACCGGGGCTGGGACACGTACAGTCGTCTGACCATCGGCACTTTCTCTCGCTGATGCG
This sequence comes from Agriopis leucophaearia, assembly GCA_949125355.1. NCBI lineage: Eukaryota > Metazoa > Arthropoda > Insecta > Lepidoptera > Geometridae > Agriopis > Agriopis leucophaearia. The sequence continues at coordinate 15,400,474 of OX421269.1, forward strand.
TTGCGGGTTCGTTACCCAATACTCGGTTGTGCAAAGAGTGTTCGACGGCGGCGCCGATGTTCGGTAACGGTAGTCTGTGAGCGGGGCGCGCCGATGTCGCCCGCGTGACGGTGGACGCGTGTGATGAGTGCGTGATGGTGGAACGCGAGGGAATGCGCCGTGGCTGCGGCTGGGGCGGCGGAGTGCTGGGCCGCTGGTCGCTGCGCCGCTTGCTGCTCGACAGCCCGCCGTTCGGCCGTCGACTGGCGCACACAGGTAACACATGTTTTAAAATCTACCCTCCGAAGTACTTAAGTGATAATATGTCGAATCGAGTGGCTAGCCTTAATGTTAAAGTTGTTAGTCCAAAAGACTACACCAAGTCCTAGATATTGTTCCATCAAAAATTACCCTTGTGCCATTTTACTGCGTGGTCGAATACCTGTCATAGTTAGGGCTCCTAAATTGGTTGTTTCACCCTCATTTACATGACATTTAAACATTCTCCTATTTATCATCAACTTGGTCACAAAGTGTAATGTAAACAACAATGTAAAATTAACCCAATCCTGAGGAATTAACAATAGCCCACTAAAAGTTCCACTGCCGTATCCCTCCTGCCTCCATCATCAGAATTGCACGGGGTTATAAACTTGTACTAAGACTAAAGAAGGTTGTAGCCAAACATTGTTTTTGGTTCATAAAAATATCAGCTGTTACATACATTAAGTAGAGTGTGAATAACATTTTTCTATGTTCAGCTGATATATTTTTTAGGTTTCATTGTAAAAGTTGTTCATAGTTGGTGTCATAGTAAAGTTATGTTCATAATGATGACTACAATAACCTCTTTCGTCTTAATACGCCCCAAGCTTATGAACCTGTACTTGTTTCAAATAGATACTAGTAGGTATAAATAGTTTTTTAAACCCCCAAAAGAGGTGATAATCTTTAAACAGCTAAACAGGTTTTTTTTTATCATAGCTACACACACTCAACATTCTCATTCAAGTCTCTGTTCAGACAAAAAAATAACTAAATCAATTTTTTTCCGCAATTTTGGAGCTACAATGCCACAAACAGATAGACACATTAACTTATAACACCTGTCTGTTTGCGTCGAGGGTTAAAAACTTAATTAAACAATACACAAGCTCATAACACTTTACAAAAAACAGTTATACAGTTAGATCTAGAGACAATCCAAATGCTCAAGCCCACTATCAGTTGGCAGCGTACCCAGCATGCTTGAGCCTTACCACACTGAATGGCTTGAGCCGGATTTGATTATCCCCGACAGTGTACAAATATGTTTATGGGTAAAAAAGTTGGCTGATACAATTAGGTTAATTCCAATTCTAGGTATAAAATTATCTTATCAAGAATTCACCTCAGTTTTGATAAATATCTATGATAATTTGAAGAAAGTCTTTATTTGGTAAATTAAGGACAAAGTCATTTTATTTTTAATATTAGGCTTGTGTTTGATTGCCAACTCGCCTGATTAAAGCGATGATGCAAATCGCTTAACATCAGGGCCCCGATTCTACTAAACCAATTGTTATTAAATTGTTAATGAATTTTCTCAAAAATTGCCCTTTTGACACTTTTGGTATAGATAAAGTATCAAAAGTGAAAAACAAAATTGTTTTTAAATTGTTAAGTAATGAATTGCCTCAAAAATTACCCTTTTGACACTGAGTAAAAAAAATTGAGGCAATTCATTAACAATTGAAAAACAATTGGTTTAGTAGAATCGGGGCCCAGGCGTCTGTAAGAGCTCCGCCATTTTCAGCCAGATATTATTGACCAGAATTCTTGTTTTTCATTTACTTTTTTACAAGTTGTTGCAGCTGTTATACATACACCCTTAATTTTTTACTGACAAAAAGGAAGATGGTTCTATTTACCACTGGTTTTTTTTTATGTATTGTGTTCACCGATTTCTCCGCTAACTGTTGAACGATTTCAAAAAAATATATTTTGTTCGGTAGGTATACTTCCAATTTGGTCAGGATCGGATGATGGGGTCCCAGGGAAATCAAGGGCATCCCTCAAATTTTATAAGCACTTACGTTTTTCATATATTTTTGAAGGCGGTTTTTATTAAGTTTTTCATATATTTTTGAAGTTGCTTTATAATGTGATCCACCTTGTGTTAGATGGGTATCTCCTTAACACTATGAGGTATGTATTTTAAATAAACCAGCCAAGTGCGAGTTGGGCTCGCGCACCGAAGGTTCTGTACCCACAAATTACAAAAAGTACAAAGTAAAGACCGCGCTCGACGTTGCTGGTGGACAGAAATTTGTCATCGACTCACACTGGCAATTATTCATTCATTGTTGTTTTACTTACTTTAGAGTGTGTACATACTAAATTCATGCCAAGTTTGACGCTTGTATCGTTCGCGCAAAACTTTATGAGCCCTCTGAAGTTAGGCCCAGTGGCTGCGCAGTACGCATATTATAGGTATCCGAGGGACTTTACAGGGCGTCGGGGAGGCCTCGCGCCTAACTTCAGAGGGCTCATAAAGTTTTGCGCGAACGATACATATTACCGTTTATACATTGGAGCAAATACAAAAATACATTTAATACTGTACCCTTTAGTTTTTACTTTTTGGCTTTATTTTTATTTCTTAGCTAATCCACCATTAACATTCTGTAAAAATTTCAATTCTGGTTATCTATTATGGTTTAAAAGATATGACCATTAAAAGGTAGGACGGACATATAGACAGACAATGTAGGCTTAGTTATAAGGTTCCGTTTACACCCTTTGTACCAGCTGTTTGTGGTACGTAACTCTAAAAAAACACATTGAATGGAATTGTATTTTTTTTTCATTGCAGCCTGGTAGTCACATATAGTTTTATCAGACCTTCATATTAAACAATAAGATTTTAATTGAAGACAAATATTTTGGTTAAGTTTTACGAGCGTAACCAATTGAGACATTCACAGCAAGACGTTTCCAGTCATACAGGTCAATGCTGCGGCATTGCTGCCGTAAAACATTGGACTATGACCTCTCATTGTAATTAACAATGTCACTATTTTCGTACAATTGACACAGTGACATTGGTAAAGGGTTACTTAGATTCATTCAACACATCATTGTATAATGTTTATAATGTAACAGATCCCCGGTTTCACCCGTGTTGATATACCATTAGGATCGGTTTTTTTAACAGACTTCCAAAAAGGAGGAGGTTCTCAAATCGACTGTTTTTTTTACATGTTTTTTACCATAGATCTGTCGACTGGGTGTACCGATTTTTATGTTTCTTTTTTTATTTGAAAACTGGTGCTTCCCGTGTGGTCCCATTTCAATTTGGTCCAGTTCTGTCCATGAAGTCAGTTATTATATTGGTATCTAGTCCGGCCCAGCTTCGCACGGGTGTAAGCTCGGCCTTCGGCCTCGCTATAAAAATATAATATAGCCTATGCCACCCGAGGATACTGTAGCTTCCCAACAGTGAAAGAATTTTTCAAATCGGTTCAGTAGTTTCGGAGCCTATTCAATGCAAACAAACAAACAATCAAATCTTTCCTCTTTATAATATTAGTATAGGTAGATTATTCAGAACATGGTTGTTGACCAAACACCCGCATTCTTCAGTCTTCCCGTGAACATGTTGCATGTAAGACTCTTAACAGACATGTCAACTTGGCTAACCGACTGCCGTCTGTCCAGCGGGTGAGAAAGATTAAAATTTCTTTTCACTCCCGTTGGTCAGACGGCGGTTCATCAGCTAAGTTTCCAGTCTAATCTTTCTTTTTTGAAGTCGGTTAAAAATTAATGACTTTAGTCCACGCCGGTGAAGCCGCGGGGTGCAGCCAATATAGATGTACAAATAATAATCGCGTTAATATGTAACAATCGTGGCGAATCAAGCATTCGTCCAATGCCATCGGATATGCTAACTTGAATAGATAAACCGGTGAAATCCGATCGACGAGGCTCGCCGTGAATGGTAACATTGCTTCGCACCTTGCTCAACTCATTATAGGTGGATATGGTAGGATTTGGCCGACGCGACGGGTGAACGTTGTGAGCTTCAATTGATGTGTTTACCATAACTAGCTTTTGCCGGCGGCATCCCACATAGGTATTTCGGTCACGTCACACTAATCACACATCACATATCATACCTATATGTGAAAGTTTGGATGGATGGATGGATGTTGTTACTCAATCACGCAGAAACGGCTGGCCGGATTTGGATGAAATTTGGAATATACAGTGCTTATGTCCTGGATTAACACATAGGCTACTTTTCATCATCATCATCACCACGCGGGTGAAACCGCGGGGCGCAGCTAGTGTTATATATATGCAAAAGTTTGTGTTTGTTCGCAATCGACTCTCAACCGCACTTTAGGTATGAAGCTACAAGTAGTCGTCTTGTCGGACTTGCCGTGCCCGCTGTCGCGCGATAGACAGAGAGTTCTTCTAGGTTAATATAGCTGTAGGTAATTAAATATCTGGGACATTATTGCACACAAATGGTCATCCAAACTAAGCAAAGCTTGCAATATGGCTGCCAGAGACTGATGTACATACATATATTTTTAAATACATACTTAAATAGATATTAACACCCAGACATAGAACAAATACAAATGTTCATCACACAAATGTTTGTCCTAGGTGGGAATCGAACCCACGCCCCCAAGCGCAGAAGACAGGTTCACTACCAACTAAGCTAACGGGGCTGTCGAATTAGCGCTCGCACGTCCTGAATTGCACTTTTTTTGTGTAGTAGCAAGAGTCGCAACTCATTTAAATGATTTTGCGGAGTGAGTCTGTACTTGTACTCATATGTATTCTGTGATAACACTATTTGTGACGTTCAGTTGATACGTCATCGTAAGCCGGTTCACTTACGGAAGCTTAAAGTGGACAAGTTTTCTAATCGTCCTAGTTTAGACTCGTATGATTACGACGTTGATTTATGCATGACTACACTGATAGGCATGGTTTAACACACTTTTATTAGCTTCACATGTATTTAACCACACCAAACTATTAAACAAATCTAGGAAGTCGATTTTATTTTAATCTTTAGGTATTGTATCTCGATGCTTAACCGACTTCCAAAAAGGAAGAGGTTATCAATTGTTTTTTTTTATGTTTGTTACAATTTGGTCCAGTTCTGATGAAGTCGGTTTTTATATTGATAATTATATCATACCTAAGAACACTCGGTCAAGTCATCTAACTTTAAATATTAAAAAAAACTTAATCAAAATTGGTTCAGCCGTTTTGGAGCTACGATGCCGCAGACAGACATATACAGGTACACACGTTAAACTTATAGCACCCCTTTTTGTGTCAGGAATTAAAAACAATGGCTTTTCCTACACACTCACTGGTTTCATCTCATTCTTCATGCGTGTATTCGCGATCCATATTCATATCCAACCACAACCATAATAAAGCAAAAAACAAAAAAATACTATTAATAATGGGGGTGGAAAGAGCAAGTGCTAAGAACCTAAGCTCCAGGCTCCTAAGTGTTAAAGGGCATAACGCCGCGAGTAGCTCTTAGTAAAAGTGCAGCACCACTCGACACCCTAAGCCACCCACGCCAATGTTGCCCCTCCGATGCTAATATGCGGCAGCCTTAATGGGGGGGCCCGTTTAGTGGGTGGCAAATCATCACTTTCCTAAATATATTTTGAGATGGGACAGGATAAGGCAGGTGCCGTTCCTAGACCCCATAATTTTTCGAAATAAAGTTGTCATAATGATTCTACTTTCAATCCAAAGAACCAAATACCAAGAAGTTCGTTCTTGACACTCGAGTTGCGTAGTCATCCGAATCCGACCATTACGTATCAAACATCCCCGATTTCTCTTTAAGCCTTCCACGACCAGTCAGAGAGATATGAACTTGGCAGAAAGACAAATCGAAAACTGACTCGTAGTCTTTGAAGATAGTTCAACTTCAACTCTTAATTTGTGGCTATTTCGAAGTGAAGATGCCCCACAACTCCGCCAATGTCAAAAGAATTTGAAGATAGTTAATTGATAAATACACTTTTATCAATTACGTTATCAAAATCGATGACTTTTATACAAAAAAACATCGGATTTACGGAAAATTCAATAAACGGGATTGATCCCCTAATTTTCTATTCTTAGAGGTGGAATATTTTCTTGAAATGGTGCTATTCTCGAGATAGCCTATTCAATAAAAATACTCCCTGAGCCACCTACACCAATGTTACCCCTCCGGTGCCAATATGCGGCAGCTTTTATGGGAAGGGGGGCATTTAGTGGGTGGCAAGTCATCACCTGCTTTAACATATTTTGAGATGAGACAGGATAAGGCAGGTGCCGTTTCTCATCGTATAGATTTGTTCTCGTATCCACAAGTAGTGCACCGCAATAGCCCAGTTTTTAATCCTATTCTGTACAATAATTTTATATTCTATTTTATGCACCTTCCATAATTGTATTTTGTACTCAACATGGCCTCTTGGCGTTAGCTTCGGCCCCACCAATGCCTACCCAAGGTCCGGGCTAGACCAGAGACTGTTTCTAAATAGTCATAATAATAATATAAACTCCTTTTTTTGAAGTTGGTTAAAAATAAGTACATAATGCAAATTAGGCATACGTGGCACGCGTTAAATTAAATTGCTTATTTTCGTGCTGGCATTCTTCATTGGGCAACAGAACACTAGCGTATGATTTACGAGTATGTAGTCTTTATGTAACTCGCACGGATCGGGCTGTGCCAGAGTTCATGTTTGCTGCGTGCCGTTAAACGTTGTTTATATTCATAACACATCCTTGAGGTGACAATGCTGCTAAATTAAATGCTTTCCATCTCCTGGACCCCTTCTGTTTCAGTAGTTTGACTCATAATTAGCATAACAGCTACATTTCGGCAGCGTTTTTGGTCCTTCGAACTGTTAAGTCCTACAAGTCCTCCCTCATCCATTCTATTTGTCGTAATGTAATTTAAATATTGGTGATATATATATTCTGAATGCCAACCAAATCTATACAAATTGCTTACCTGCATTGCTTAGCTGCTAATAATCATCATCAGCTAGAAGACGTCCACTGCTGAACATAAGCTTCCCCCTTTAACCTCCACACTGAACGACATCCTGCCATCTGCATGCACTGGATGCCCGCGACTCTCACAATGTCGTCGGTCCATCTAGTGGGAGGCATTTTTTTTTAATTGTAGAATAGGCTTGCGCTTGGCCGCCAACTCGCCTGATGTTAAGCGATGATGCGGCCTACGATGGATCACGCTTGCCTAGAAGAAACCGATTCACTCTTGACTTGGAGACACCCAGATTGTAACTATCGAGGAACACCCATTCAGGCAGTGCATTCCACAAACTAGCAGTTCGCACAATAAAAGTGGAATCAAAGCGCTTCGTACGGGTTTTTCGGAATGTCAACCATAAAGCGGTGTCGATTTTTCGTGCCCGCTCTGGCAGTCCGATAGAAAAAAGGGCAGGAGAGAATTAAATCATGCAGATCTGATGCACTCTCTCCAAAATGTATCCGATAAAAAACCGATAGACTAGCAACTTTGCGCCGATGCTCAAGACTAAGAAGCTTAGTCTGAACTAGGGCTTCGTTGCTGATGAGCCTCTTGGCACGCTTCTCAATTGACTCCAAGGCCCCGAGCTGGTATTTAGCTGATCCATCCCAAAGGTGAGAGCAGTACTCCATGCACGACCGAACTTGTGCTTGGTACAGTGCAAGCAACTGGTCCGACGTGAAGTACCGACGCACCTTCGATACCTAGCTTTTTGGCAGCCAATTGAGCCTTGTTTATTGAACTCTAACAAGATTTCTTAATTTCATCATATCGACATGTCGAATCCAAGGATTTGCGCTACGATTCTATAAGCTACGTACTCGTTGTATCATTATTTAAATGCTGTGCTCATTTCAATATTCAATTATGCCTAAAAATTCGCTGAATATAGTAAAATTTGTTATTTAAATACGATCATCTTTATTTTTCACTACACACAAAAAAAAGCCAAATGTCAAGGAAAGTTTCGACACTCGTACGATTGCATTATAAATATTGAACGTTTGAAGACTGAACAGACCACGAAAATTAACTCTTGAATATTCCAAATGTATGTGCCCATATTCATTTTATTACCGCAATCTTTCGACTGCTCCTACAGAACACTAGGCACACTGTGCGATTCACACGATCTTTCTTGCCTAGTACCTGCAAAATGTGGAATGAGCTACCTTCCGCGGTGTTTCCAAGAAGCTACAACATGGGGTTCTTCAAAAGGCGAGTTAATAGAGTTCTAAAGGGTCGGCAACGTATTTGTGATGCTTCTGGTGTTACAAGTATCCATAGGCGACGGTAACTGCCTACCATCGGCGGCCCGTCTGCTTGTTTGCCACCAATGGCAAATAAAAAATGGAACAGATATCGTATTTTCCACTACTACTCGAAACGGATACCCGGATTCCAAAAACTATATTGTTGTATTTTGGGATCCATTATTACTCGTACGTATTACTTACCTGTTTTTTGTAATAGGTAATATGAAATTGCTCATATTCACAGATACTTTATGCTTTTATGATTATATTCTGTGTATATCGGGGATGCTTGCAGCACTTTGTTGGAAGATAATAAAATTACGAGTAGGTATATTTTTCAGAACCTGCGATTGCTTTTATAGATCTTAAAGTCAATTCATAAGGTTAACAGTTGCAGAATCGACACTGAGATCATTATTGGCTAACATAAATTATTACAAGGTATTCTTCCAGTTGTTGTTATCATTTGGAATGTCAAACGTACATTGCAGGAAAAGAGCAAGGCTCACGTACGTTCACAACTTAGCAGAAACCAACATATCCTACGAAGCGGGAAGTGGAGCAATACGTCTGTTCTTGTTTTTAAATTGCCAGGAACTATAAAACTCGATGACCATATGTGGAAGTTTTAAATAGCATTCAGCAACGACAGCGGTACCTAACAACAACTTCCCTGATATTTCTACGAGAAGCTGTTGACCAGTACAGATGTTTGAGGACACAGTTTGCGCCTCAAATGTTCGCCAATCAGGGCGTCCTGCTTCGTTCTCCGAGTGGAAATGACATGCCTTTCTCGTATCGCTATCAGAACGGCCCATCTATGGTTTGCCCACCGCCATAATTGAATTTTCAGATCCAATCTCTTCTAGGATTGTTATCCAAATAAATGTTATGCAATCATCTGCTATTCACTAATCATAATATTTTTTGTTGATGTTTTGTTAGCTTATAAGATGTGCCGTGTGCTGCTTGGGAAATGCATTCATGTGCCATATCATCAGACAAGTCATAACCTATTGTGTAAAGTAGAGACATTGTGTTGCTTTCCCACCGATGTCATGAGGTCACTTCTCGACCTCCCAATACTCATCGTTGTTTAGAAATTGCTTTAGCAATACCTATTTTACTACCCTTTGTGTTGAAAAATGTTAGTAGACGTGGTTCATCATTATGTAAATTGTTCGCATGCCCTCGATAATAGATAAATTGCTGTATTCACTCTCACCGCGTAGTTTCACTAAATGACAGTTTTAAAGAGCTGAAAAACTACAGCCTTGTTAGTTTTAGTCTTTGTGTAGATGTTAGAACCATACAACTTCCTCAATTTTCTAGTCTAGGGCTTGCATAACCGTGTCCGTCGCGCTAACGTCGTCCGCGTATTGCTATCGAGAGTACCTACTTATGTTAGCAGCCCAAGCAGGTAGACGTGGCGTGGGCTTGCAACCACTTGAGATTGTTTCGACCCCTCATCTATTTTAAGTGTGTGTGTAATTTTAAGTAGGTTAAGATTTTAAAAGGCATTAAATAAGCTCATGTCCTTCTGAGCGGACCTCTACATCGGTTTTTAATTTAATCATAATTTTAATATCACCATCGCGACGCTCCCTGAATCTTGACTGGCGCAGCCGGTAGGATTTCCATGGTTGAGCTGTTACATTTTCCGCGCTTTCACAAACTGGTGTATGCACTTTTGCACCTTTTGTGAGATAACGTCGTTTAACGATTTTCGCGACTCCGCTTATCAAATTCTAAACGGTTTCCGCGCAAGTGACGGCGGAAGCGGCAGCAGTAGCAGCAGCAATGGAACTCCGTCGAACCAAACAAATTCTGTCAAGAAGGAGCGATGGTGCCGGCTGGTTGGTGGGTAAAACTTTTCACCTTCCTGTCCAATTCCCCTTTGACTATTTAGAGATTAAACATTTCTCTCCATAGTCATTATCTGGTTTTCACATGAAATTCTATGAAACTAGGTTCCTCTGTATTAATATTTTAAGTCTTAAATTTATTTTTGGTTAAAAGATATCTATATTGACCTTTGTAAAATATATGTTATACTTACATTATTATTATTTTTACAAATTTTACATTTTCTTTTACAAATGTTACATTTTTTTAAACAAATTTTACAATTTTCTTTTACAAATTTTACACTTCCTTTTACAAATTTACATTTTCTTTAAAATATTATTACTTTTATTTCTATGCGATCAATTCTCGCATTTTTGTGTATTAGTATAAGTTTAGTTATGATTAAAATTTGTAATTAGTAATAACAAATATCTTCCTATATACCTAACTCTTTAAATACCTATGTAAGAAAACCAGATAATAGACAACAATTAATTATCAACTATATTTTATTATCATTTACAAGCTTTATATATTTGTGATTGATCTCTAAATAAAACCATTTTTGTAATTCCATTTATCCCTACCTATACTGGCGAAAAGTGAAGTACTTACCGGCCTCATGCCCCCAAGCAGATTGAGACATTCCGAAGACATTTTTGCGACATTATAATCGTGCAAAACAAGATAAAAGAAAGATTGCTAATGATTCCAGAACTTCAGAATGACCATTATTATAATCATCAGTTACAACACCACAACCTCAAATAATGGAAAATTAGATCTTGGTCAATTTCTATTTGAAGTACGTCCTACAATATTGCCCCGGACTAAACGGATTATAACTGATAAAATAGAAGTGAAAGTGTTAGTGAAGTGTCAACCACTGAGTGTCATTAGATTACCTCGTAATATAAGGTGTAGTAAATAAGGCATTATTAGTTAAGAAAAAAAAAAACTTTACCTATTTGTAATATTATGTTATAGTTTTGATGCATGACTTTCTGCATAGGTATAGCGTTTTCAATTGAGACAAAATAGTTTTAATATTATTTTTTGTGTGTTAGCGAAATTGTCCTATTCAAATTCTTTCCCAGGCAATTTCGCTCTTGAGGAGGGAGAACTTATGTTAGCAGCCCAAGCAGGTAGACGTGGCGTGGGCTTGCAACCACTTGAGATTGTTTCGACCCCTCATCTATTTTAAGTGTGTGTGTAATTTTAAGTAGGTTAAGATTTTAAAAGGCATTAAATAAGCTCATGTCCTTCTGAGCGGACCTCTACATCGGTTTTTAATTTAATCATAATTTTAATATCACCATCGCGACGCTCCCTGAATCTTGACTACCTACTTGTTCCAAACTGTCGGTGCTCGCCCCCGGCCTCCGCTCCGTGAGATGTTGAGTGGTGAAAGTGAAGCGAACCATTCTGAACGATATTCATCGCTTCCAACTGGGTAACCTCAATACACTCATGCACAATTAGTCGCGCTGCAACTCTGACTGAACTCTCTAAGGATATGTCTAATCAAACCCGCAAGTTGAAACGATCTAGGACGTCTTTATAGAAAGTTCAATTGAGTTAAAGTTTGGAATACCCAAACGGTTTGAAAGGTTTGGGTTTGATGAGAACCCTTGAAACTTTTGCTCCTTTTGGAATTGGTCCCGACTTCTAACTGATTAAGTGGTATTACGTGACAGTTTGGGACGTATCTACAGTTCTTGTGTCTCGTGCAGATACTATATACTCGGCTGAAGTGGGTCGATCGTTTCATTTTTGGCAGTCCTCTCGTGTAACTTCGCACATGGAAAATGTTTACATGCTAGTTTCATTTATTCATTGTAAGCCTATCATGTTCCCACTGCTGGGACACAGGCCGTCTCTGACACAGAGAGAGGATAGGCCCTAATGTTGCGCAGTTTATGTTGGTGAATGTCATCTATACTAAGATATTGGAGGGAAGATTTGTATTTTTAGATGTTTGTAACGAAATAACTCAAAAACTACTGAACCGATTTAAAAAAATCTTTCACTGTCTGGAAGCTACACTATACCCGGGTGACATAGGCTATATTATATTTTGTAGCTAGGCCGACGGCAGAGCATACACCCGTGCGAAGCCGGGGCGGGTGGCTAGTATTATATATTTGAACTTTTTTTGTGAGACACTGGTTTTATCACGATGTTTTCCTTCACCGTTTATGAGCGATGTCATCTGCACTTACAATATATTTAGGTACTAAATAAGTCATAGGTGCAGGGCTGAAGATCGAACCGGCTGCCGTCAGATTGTAAAGCGCACATGCTACCGCTCGGCCTCCAACACTCAATACATTCTAGTTTTAACTTGAACATAACTACATATTTTACACGCCTTGTCGTCCCTCGTAGCGTATTTTTTTTAATTTTATTACAACATAGGCTTGCGCTTGGCCGCCAACTCGCCTGATGCTAAGCGACGATGCGGCCTACGGTGGATCACGCTTGCCTAGAAGAAACCGATTAACTCTTGACTTGAAGACACCCAGATTAATTTACGCTGAAAGATGACAAAACATTTAATACAGATATATTTTTACTATTTATTCCACTCACGTTCTACATTATACCATTCCACAGTCTACAGTTTAACTTTGTTACAATTTATATTGTACGCTGGAACTGCAAATGATGTTGCTCAAGCAAATTCAATTTCTGTTTGTCTAAGTTCTTTGCATCTACAATAGTATTATCTATGCTGTGTTTATAGAGTATCTATTTCAATAATTTGTATATATTCTGTAACATTTCTTCAAAGCTGGTAAAAGATGCAATCGCACGTCGTCGTGTATTTCTATGACTGGAATTTGCATCTGTTAGAATTTGCACGGACTATCGGTAAAGATACGGTTCTGTATCAACAAAGCCAGATCGTCCTACACTCTGTGCACACAACTAAGCTTGTTTAAGACGTAGTGTCAATGTCAAATCAGCTCAGCCACCTTTTTGTTTTAAATTGATACTCGAATTCGCATAATTGTAACACATTGCAGCAATCCGAAACTTCGTATTTCGATAAAATATAATAATAAATAAAAATCTGAGACGTTTTTGTTCTTGCACACACGGTCAGCTGACCCCAAACTAAGCAAAGCTTGTAATATGGCTGCCAGAGACTGATATACATACTTACATATATATTTTTAAATACATACTTAAATAGATATTAACACCCAGACATAGAACAAACACTAATGTTCATCACATGAATGTTTGCCCTAGGAGAGACCCACGCCCTCAAGCGCAGAAGGTAGGTTCACTACCAACTGAGCCACCGGGGCAGTCAACTAAGTTATAAGTTGTTCATTTTGATACCGATTACGGCATCTTGCACATAAAAGACAAACTCCCACGTTCTCATAGTAATTTGTGAGGAGCATTTGGACCGCAACCAAAACGGTAAGCAAGTTTGTTCGCATACTATATTGTTTTTATTTTTGGTTTATCACATTCAAATAATTTGGAAACGAGATTTCGTGAGATTAATAAGGCTTTTATTCACTAGCATTCGCAAAATTCATAATCAATAATTAGATAAGTTTTATTTACACTCAATATATTTTTATCATACTTTAAAAAGTTACAAGCCATGACAATAAAATACTCAAGATATAAAAAAAAAACTCGGCTTAAAGTTATGGCTCAATTTTCCAGTCAACTGGTTGTCGGCTATTTTTGTGCGAAACAGAAAGTTGTTTTCACAATTTAACCGTTGTAAACCCATTTAGTTGTTGTCTTTATTATTGCCGCTATATATATATACTCACTAACCTAACCGGCAATTATACTTACAATTACAAGCTTTTATGCATTTTGCCCTGTATGTCTTCGTATGTATGGGACAAATCTTGCAACTGAATTTTAGACAAGTGGGGTTAGTACGAGTACTTTCGAAAAAGTTATCGTTACGTAAACGATAGCAAATGTATGAAAAATTCAGTTTCCTTTTACTTTTTTTTTAATCTTTATTATTTTAAAACAATAGGGGGTTTGTCATAAAATGACTATGCCGCCCCGTAAAGCTACAGTAAAACAGTTTCCTTTTACGTCAGATAGAGGCGCTGTTAAATTTTTCATACATTTTGCTATCGTTTACGTAACGATAACTTTTTCGCAAGTGCTCGTACTGAGGCCACAGTTATCCTCAACCGATTAAACCGAAATGGCATATTTATAGTTAGTTCGGTGATAATGCAATGTTATGGTACCATCGAGCTGGTCTGATGATGGCGACAGAAGGTGGCCATAGGAACTCCTAAACAAAACGACTTAACCCCGTCGAGTTTGGGTTCGTATTTGTCTTCCCAAGCACTTTGGTCCTAGATGATAAATTCAATATAGCGGACAAAATGTTCTTAATTCTTATCTACCATCATGTTAGGGGTATCAAATGAAAGGGTTTGCTAAGAATACGAAAAAGCTTGAATAAAAAATGTTTTTTTTTTTAATTAACAAAGTTTATTAACGTATAATTTATTGTTATGCCAAACCAGGTGTTATGTACCTGACATTAATATAACCTTAAAAGAATAACAATCAAATCATTGTTAAAGCGATAAATAAACAATTACCAATTAAGCAAACAGGTCAAACAAGCTAAATTTTTTATTAATTCTTTGATTTATTATGCTAATAGGCACATTTCACAAGTATTTATCATTGACCCAGATGACCTGTTGATATTTAACATCAAGAATGTCATGAATAAGGTATGCAACAGTGCGACAAGTTAATGAACCAACACTAATTGAACGGTTTCTTTGCGTATAATTACATTTTCCTTCGTTGACTTTTCCACGCCGTTTCATTTGTTGTAATTAATAGTCGTGTTAACAGCAAGATGTTATAACTTGGCAGAATTACTTTGCTACCGGCTAGTCAGCTATGAGATGAAACGTTGTTGTTCCTTCTGTTAGCTATTTATAACGGTTAGAGTTTTTTTAAGTTGAGCGTTTGATCACCAACTCGCCTGTTGGTAAGCGACGATGTGGTCTAAGATGAAGCACGCAGACTTAGAAGATAACTATTCACTCTCGCCATGAAAAGGCCCAAATTATATCTCTCAGGAAACAAGGAAGCCGGCAGGTTGTTCCAATCCTTGGCCGTACGGATTAGAAACGTAGAATCGAAACGTTTGGTACGTATCCAAGGAAAGTCCACAATGTATGGGTGGTAATGGGCCGTTTTCCTACTTGCCCTGTAGTAGAAAGGGGATGGTAGGATAAGGTCATGTAGCTCCGATGCACATTCTCCGAAATGAATCCTACAGAAAATTGACAGACTCGCTACTTAGTTGGGGCAGTTGCAGTAGATTGTAATAAACTGAATCATCTTCATCAGCCTTTTATTGCCCATGTCCACTGCTGGATAAAGGTCTCTTCTAATGCACGCCACTTAGCTCGGTGGGCAGTTATACTCGTATGCATCCAATTTATATCCGCCGTGCGTCGTTTTACAGAGGTTGTCTCTCCAACTGGCCGTAGTATGTCCTCAGTCCTCACTCACTCACATTTACCTAAACGTGGTCTTCACTCTAGAACTCGTCTACCCAATCGGTTCTTTGTGCAATGTTGCCGATCCACTACCAGTTACCACTTACTAATTCGTCGATCTATATAAGTAACTTTACTTCTTTGTCGGATCACTACGTTTAGAATTTTGTCTCGAAACTCAGACAATAGCTTTTTCCATATCTCAAAAAAACTGAATGAAAACGGTAAATTCTCATCACTTATGCTTATTTTTTTTAACCGTAAGATGGCAGCCGATATAATATAGCGAAAAGAGTTAAGAAAATGTTTTTATTCAGCTTTTTATTGCAGCTGTTGAAGCTTAAAAATGCGCCTAGTTCATCGAGTTATATGTACTGTGCGTAGTACATTATATAACTCGATGACCTAGTTTAAACTCTTCTGCAGACCAAACGCATGTCATCAACAGCATAGCTTGAACGCGGGCTCGTGTGTTTTGTAATAAAAGGAACTGTATGAAACATATATTTGGTGTGTAGTTGTGTACTATGTAGCCAAATGTACCAGCAGCATCTAAGCAGCGTAGCCGCAGAGCAGTTCGTGCGGTGTGTAGTGGTTGTTATAACATAATTATCAATATGAAAAACCGATTTCATAAAAATGTCAGAACTGGACCAAATTGAAATGGGACAACACGGTAAGCACCACCTTTCAAATTAAAAAATCGGTCAGAATCATCAAAATCAGTTCACCTACTCGAAAGTTCTGAGGTAATAAACATATATTTAAAAAACTGTCGAATTGATGACCTCCTTCTTTTTGGAAGACGGTTAAAAACGCGCAGGCTCACGTCCTGTTTCTGCTTTTGGAATATAAAATTATTAAGTGAATGCAATTTGTGAATAAAACGTGGTGCCGCGTTAGTGTGTCTGTCAAGACAATAATGACATATCTAAGATAATTTTTCAAGGTTGAGGCAACATTTTGATCTTACAGATAAATTTTACATATCCATAACATGTTACGTTTCGGGATTCCCAGATAAAGTGATAAAAACAAATCGTATTTTCAACGAATTCGTGTCTTACCATTTGGGATAAAAAAAGTCGTTAAGCTTGTTTACACTCCATTATCTCAATGCATACATTTTGGCGTGAACCCAAACGGTATCAATAATTTATTATCT
Organism: Agriopis leucophaearia; assembly: GCA_949125355.1. Lineage (NCBI taxonomy): Eukaryota > Metazoa > Arthropoda > Insecta > Lepidoptera > Geometridae > Agriopis > Agriopis leucophaearia. Next base: position 15,417,328 of record OX421269.1, read on the forward strand.
CCGAATATATGCTCCGTTGATTTTGATTAATAATAGCCGTACTGAAGTACTTGGATATTACAAGGAAGCCGCGCAAACGGAATATTAATGTTTTATATAAAGTACCATTGATCAATAGGATACAAGGCTAGATACGTCGCTATACACACGGACCTTGCGGAGGCATGCCATGCAAATTCTACTACCTGATTACTAAAATAACAAAACCGCTTGAACTGGCCTTACACAGTACAACAGTACTTAATTTATTCTCAGCGTAGTAGTTAATTTATCAAAGGATTAGATGACGTCTGTCCTTCGTGACTGGTACAGGGGTTCGTAGACTTACCCAGAATATGATAATATTATGGTGACCTAAAAAGTTCAACCCCAGTTCACGTCCTACTAAAGGTTCTGTAAGTTGGTATCGCAACGTTTACAATAACCTTTTTTTATTATTTAGCTGTACACACTTTTTTTTCTACTATTGATTAGCTTCTTTTATTTATGTATTTAATAATAGGCAGGCGTTTGACCACCAACTTGCCTAATGTTAAGCGATGATGCGGTCTACGCTGGAATTCTTATTCTGCTACAAATACGATTAATGTTTCCATTGAAATTAGGGTGTCAATCAGGTGACGACCGCAATGCATTGCGTGTTTTAACACACCGTGTTTGAACTGTTGAAGTTCAAAATTCTGTGTGGTACTGAACTGTAATTAGCAAGCGTGATGCTTACCGTCAAAAATAAATCAATATTTAATTATAAATCTTTATTGGCCAAGCCAATACACTGGGCAAGCATACGGCTTGCTCGTTTCGTCACTTAGTTGCGAAAAAAAAAAACTAAATCAAAATGATAACAGAATTTTGAAACTATTTTGTGATAACATTCTACAACAAGGACTAACATATAATTCATTTCGAAAGGTTTTTTTCTCTTTATTTGTATAGCAAAAAAATAAAGACACAAAAACCAAATCCGTCTATCCCAGTTCTACCCAGTAATACCCAGTTCTAGTTCGCTGTAACTCGGAGGCTGTATCAACACACTCTTCAGCACACCCTCGACACTTTTTGTCTGGCTAACCCGACAGTGAGACGAGTGTAGGCTGAACTATAGACGAAGGCTCTGTTAATCTGTAGTCAGGCCAGGACCAAGGAAGCCAAGAACTGGTATCACGTAACAGAGTTTACTTCGTCGCGTGGGAGTCTCTTTATTGCGCCTTTGACGAATGTCCTTCCTACGCACTTCGCCTACTCATGTAAACTGAGTAGTTTTACACAAACCTTCGTTTTTTTAATTCCAAATATCTGCGCTAAGAATTCTTCTCAGATTACACAACAAAAGGAATTTCGGAATGTCGGGATTTTAGGTCTAATGACCTTTATGATAGTTTGTGGGTCGACGTTTATCTGGTTATTGTTGAAAGTTGGGCAGATTCCGGATTCCTTCCACCCTTTTAGGACATAACGTGTAGAAAATATAAGATTGATCAGACTCTGTATTTAGTTTATGTTGCTCGAAAGAGAAAAATTTATTGACAATGTCCTCAACTTGGCTGATTTGTCGCGCCCTGAGCAAAATTAATCTTATCGCATTTTTCTGAAAGTATACAAGCTTCTGACCGTCAACGCAGCTGTAAGTATATAGCATCGAATTATAAACATGAACTGCAATTACCTGGGTTATCATCTACCGATGAAAACATTACAATAATAGTTGTATCACTACAGTTATATGATTATTTACGGGATATTTACCGTGGTAAGGATGTAAGGTTGTCTTCCCGTGAAGGCGTGAACATGGTGCATGTAACTCCGCCGAAATATCGGGCGCTCCATTCACAACCGTGGCAGTTTAAAACAGTTTTTTAATAGTTTTAATTTATAAGTAAAAACAATATTTGTTATTGTATATTATGTGTTCTAGGTTCAAATATCTTTTTTAAATTAGTGATCATGCATGTACATTTTGGAAAAGGGAAACAGGCAGGCGGCTGAATCTTAGCAGTGTTCAAAATTACCAATTGCATGGTTCAATATTCGAATCGAAGGTATAAAATGCATAAATAATTTAAAAAAACTTAAATTTTTAGTATCATATTCCAGCGTAAATTTAAACTCACCTGTTAAGTAATTAATATTCATAATTATCTCACGTACATTATACATTATTTTGCGAATAAGTCGTGGTCTAAGAGCGAAATCACATGGACCATAGATAATGTGCAAAATAATGCATTGCAAGGGCACAGGTGTCCATGAGTAGGCAATTTAATCTGGTAACGACTGTACATGCAAGACCACAATGTTACTCACACAAGTTCTTCTTGTGTTTGCATTATTTTACAAACTAACAAAAAAAGTTGCGGTAAAGTCATTACCGTTAATGAGTCTACCTTTAAGCTTATACTTATGACTGTGAAGAAGGCAAGTCGGATATATTCACATGTAGAGATACCGTTGAGAAGGTAGGTCGAATATGCAAGAATTTCGTTGCACCTTAGCGCTTTTAGTTGTTTTTTGAGTCCTTAGTCGAGCTCGTTGGCGTGTCTGGCTCGGAACCGGTTTCTATTCCAACGTCTCCAGCCTTCTATTCCTGGCCGAGGACGACTTAGATTACTCGTACTTTGACCTATCTTGTGTTTTCGATCTATCTCCAAGTAAACATTCATTTTATTTCACTGAGGTATCATGCAATCAAATTTATGTCCTCTGCTTTATTATTCGGGTTAAAGGTTCTTGTGTCTTCTTTGTTTCTGACCATAAACCGTCAATGACTGCTTTGACATTGAAACCTTTGGAAGGCATTCGAATCAGGTGATATTTGATATTTGGCACAACAAAATATGTTATCGACAATATTATTTTTACGATAATAATTATGACGGAACAAACACGAATTGCTCAGATTGTTCGCATCCTTGAGGTATTAAATGTCAATAGTAAGTCCGTGATGACGTCACGTGCAATTTAAATTGCACGGCTATGACATTATCGGGACACGAGAGTGGTGAATTCTTCGGTATTTACCTATAAATGCAAGGAATTGTAGCATTGGCCGTATGACCTTAGATAATAAAGTCATCGGAACAATAAAACGTTTGTTTCATAATAAAATGTAAAATGGTAAGTTTTTATCAATTTTCAAGCAAGCTATAAAAAGTATTACCGCTGAAGTTCTAAGGGACCGTTCAAGTATTACGTAAGCAATATAGAGGGGCCGGGAGGGTCTATGCTCTTATTTTTGATGACATGGGGGGTGGGGGTCCAGATGATGATTACGTCAGCAGTATTTTTTTACACATTATGGCACTGCTGCTCATGAATCAATAAAAAAAAAACAGAATACTTACATTAAAAGAAAAATGCATATACCAATGTTTACGTAAGCATGGGAGGGGGGGAGTAAGAGCTTTGCTGACAGGGGGGGGTTAAATAATTATAATAAATCTACTTACGTAATACTTGAACAGCCCCTAATAGCATAAAATAAGCGATCATAAACATCGCGTCTCGTCATATCTTCATTAGCATCCGCGAATAAGTTACACGCGTTCTCTCGTCTAGATGAGTCTAGTATAATGATGTCATAGTGTTATTGAATTGATGACCGAGGTAACCAACCGAGAATGTCAAGACAGAGTTCGTTGCCGCTTGTGATGCTTCAGTAGACATAAGTTCTCTTGATCTTAGACCTTTCTAAGATGTGTCTCATTGTTTAATCGAATAAAAAGCAAAGGACAAGCCCTTTACTAACGTAACGAATCGACATCGGACAGTTTGAGATAATTTCTTTTGCATCGGACTATACTAGTTTGACTGCAATCTTACATTCTTACCTGATGGAAAACGACGATGCTGTCGAAGATGAGCAAGTTTGTCTAGTAATAATCCTATACATAACATTTATCCGGGCTGACAAGGCATCGACAATGCCGTTAGTGTAGCAGATGTCCATAGGCGGCGAGTACCGCTTGCCTTTTTGCCGCTCTTTTCTATTAAAAAATTGAACTCTTCAAGATTGTAATGCGTTCCATTGTTCTGCCGTTCTAATTAAGAAGAAAAAAGGCTAAACGCGTGGTGATAATGAATGGTATTACGACCACATAAGGGTGACGCTTTGCAGTTTGTCTGGACGTCCGGTAATGGAATATTGATGGGGGAACAAGTTCGAGTAGTTTTATTTCACAATTTCCGTCGAAAATCCTGTAAATTTTATCTAAGATCTGTATGTGAATTTCATGACGTGCAATAAATTATTGAGTATTGAGCTTACTGCTCTCCTATAATTTCAAACTTTCTAAGAGACAATTTGTTTTTCTTTAAAATAAGTCAGTTCGCGAAGGTAACGTAGGATATAAAATTAAAGTCAATTAGTTTCAAGTGCTTGGAAACGATTCAGTTCAATAATGCCTTATTAATGCATGACAAGTGATCGATTGGGTGGCGCCAGCGCCAGTGTCAACAACGCGATTATTGCTTGTTGGTGACGTTGGCGAATTTTCTAGTGTTCCGCCACTGTCCATTATTTTATATCGATTGTTTTCATCTTAAAGCAATGATACAGAGTTGAGTAAGAAAAAATATTAACATACATGTTGGCTCGTTTTTTTTTACGTTTTTATTTTCCACATATTATTTTGTTCCGTGTATAGCACATAGCTTTTAGTCCATGAGTTTAACTTTATCACATTACTAGCTGTAAACTGCGAAAAAAAAACATATATAGATTACGCATCCCCGAAAACTAAAATTTTATACTGCCCCGGTGGCTCAGTTGGTAGTGAACCTACTTTCTGTGCTTGGGGGCGTGGGTTCGATTCCCATCTAGGAAAAACATTTGTGTGATGAACATTTCTGTTTGTTCTATGTCTCGGTGTTAATATATATTTAAGTATGTATTTAAAAATATATATATGTATGTATATCAGTCTCTGGCAGCCATATTACAAGCTTTGCTTAGTTTAGGGTCAGATGACCATGTGTGCAATAATGTCCCAAATATTTATTTATATGGCAGATTCGAATAGACTTAAAATTAAGTAGTTATATGGCATTGAATGTTCTTTACTATATTTCCTTCAAACCATGTTTAGTAGTCTTTTCAAACTCTTAAAGACGAAGTGAATACTAAGATTAATGGAAGTTGCACGAAATATTTATTATTTTACATACGGTTACATAACGCAGATAAATTATGTCCTGATTTGTTGCGCTTCTATTCTATAAGTAGGTAATTTGGCAAACGTTCGTGTTTTAATTGGACGGCTTCATAGGGAAACCCGTTGTTTAACTTCCATGCCAGCCATTTGGGGTTTTCCCCAATGCGTTCAGCTTAGACGGAATTGTTAATCCATAATGCCTTGGTTTGGCTTGTCGTCGTGTCCATTGTCCTCAAATTGCTAACCTACTGTATTACAATTTGTTTAATTAGTACTTAACATAGAACAACATTTCGAATTCATTTGTTTTGATAATACTTAAAGATCTATTAATAAATCACGTTTAATGTTTTAGTTAACAAATGGGATTACGCCATTGTAATGTTACTAATTAAGTACCAACTAATGAATAGTGCATCTTCTTTGATTAATTTAGTTAATTTATTACAAACGAAAGACTTACGTATCTACAGTACATTTAAACTTATTATAATTTTTTAAGTAAGTACTGATGTTTAGAATTGACTGTTGAGGTTATGTGGCTTCATGCCTATTTTAAGGATTCTTTCCTTGTTCCTTTTTAATGGGAAATCTAATATGTCCGGTTATTTCAGGAACATTATATTTGCCTTATTTGATGTAGGTAATTGACGCTCACCCTGTTGAAACTCTGCATAGTACCAAATTTTAGTACCGTATTTATGTTATCTCTTTGTTTTTGTTGGCTAGTGTGATCCTCTGTCAGTTAAGTTGTATCTTACAAGTTAACGCCTAAAAGAATGTGTGTTATTTCCATAATTATTTCACAAGCATGTCACGTGTTTACCTCCTCTTGCCAAAACTTTTATATTTACGTTTGTTTGCCACCAAAGAGCACGTAGTTGTGATGAGTAATCCATGTTTTCTAACGAGCAAATCGATTCTTCGTCCTCAGTGCTCTGGCACGACTTTTCTACTAACGTTGTATGAAGTCACCATTATCTTAATTTTTTTTTTTACGAAATCATAAACTACTATTGTTATAAAGCTGGGCGTCATAAAAGTACAACATGCATTTTACCACTTATAATTAATATACTGTTGTTATCTGTTCATGTATGGTCGTGACCATACATGAACAGAAAACTCTATGCTTTGAGTCATGTGATGAAGAATGATTCCTTATAAATCAAAATCCTTCGAAAGTTTAATCTGAAATTACTTTATTAAATTTCAATTAGGTAATAAGGGAAAATACCATTATGTATGTATTTGTAACGTGAATTCCAAGCGTGCACAATGGTGTAAGGAAATTAAAATTCCGATAAAAATACATATATGTGAATTACCCCTTCGTATACCTAGTAGTTCCTTTCCTCCGAAGATTATTTTATTTCCCATCACTTCTTAAAAAATAACCGTCATGTACAGACGTGTCTTTGACACCGTTCTGTTTTAATTATCAATTAATACAATATAGTGTTAAGAAGTGAAGTTAAATGTTATCATGTTGGTTGTTCCAGTACTGGACCAAGCGGACGGCCGGCCAGTCAGGCTGAATAATGCTGAGCAGGCGCAGAGACATCAAACAACAGTCGACTTTATCGCTGAAGATGAAGAGGTAACCGTTGCGAACTGCCGACCAATTATTCAGAAATTATACATTGAATATTTATAACCTAAGCATATTACGTCAATTAACGTCCTTGTTGGCTTGTTGGCGCTAAAAATGTTTCAACCTCATTACCAAGTGATTTGTTTTTCTCATTTGTTTTACAATAACATTGAATGAATCAATGCGCACACAATCGTAATCACGTTTGAGAACACGCCTCCACAAATGCGTTCCTAGCTTATCATCACTACACTGTTTGATAGTAGTGCACCAGCTAGCTGCGATACTGAGTTAGAGTGCACCGCCAGGCCGAGTCATGGGTGAATCGATACGTCTAGCCGGCTCCGAGTTTTATTCCATCCACACTAGATCGGCGATAACGTCTAGTCGCCAAGACTCTTTGTAACAAAGTTTCTAACAACCTGCTGAAAATTGGCTATTCAGCAAAAACACGTTACGGTTATCCGTTACGCTTTAGCTGACCTTGGACGGGCGGATCGGATGCTTGTTACCGACTAACGAAATTGTGCAAGAACCTCGTGGCGAGGCCGTGCGGTGTCGGGTCACGTCCGACGCCTGTAATCCGCACGCCTCGCATGCAACCATCAAGAATAACACTTTCCACAGTGTAACCAGTCCGTGGACACGTCCCATCGCTTCCATTGCGAAATTTATGAAAACAAACTTAATTATAATGCTATTTTGCATATTAAACGCTTTTGTTGTGGTCTTTGACGCCCGATCGAAAAAAAAGAACAAAGAATTTGATGTTGGCGAATTGAATACTGGTTCTACATCGGATGCACTGAGAATAAAAATGTTGGCTTATGTATTCTGGCAGTGACAATAGTGTCGATGCATTAATTCAAGTCACGTTGACCTTTTTGCGCGGAATTTGATATTTTCCGCCTCTATATTTGTTATGTTTAAAACCTTTTCAAGTTTGCTCGTCACTGTTTGTACGGAACTAAACAAAGCGCTTCGTTTCGTTTTAGTATTTCCTGGATGACCATAGATAAACTGAGCGTAAACATAGTTTGTTTTGGCGATTGGCGCGAGGCTTACATGACTCAAGTTAAATTGCGTAAGGCAAGCTACGAACTCGTAAGAATTTCCCGTTAGTAAGCTGAATTTGAGCTGAATCATGAGCGGTTCCGTATCTCAATATCAAGATGTCCGCAGATGCTTTAGTTCATTCCTCTTCCTCGAGCTTACGCATGATCGAACACGTCATAGATAATATTGTGTGATGAAATTCTAATGTTAATTAATCACCCAGGATCCCGACTAAGCACGACTATAGCTTATCTTATACATCCTATCCCCATTGTCCTTTTTCCTTTTGTTGTGGCGAGGTAAAAAACGAAAAAGGCTTTCTTATCTCGAGTAATAATTTAGTAAGCGCTCTTAAAATATCATTTTTAAAAAGCCAAAAACAGTCTTAAAATACAGTGTGGATTTAGTAAAATTTATAGCAGAAAGATATAATAATTTGCTTGAAATTGTTCGGCAAATTGCCAGATTCACGCCCTTGTTTGCAGAACGGAACAAGGGTGATAAATATTCGCACTACCCTTAGTGATAAACCTTGTAAATATTGGGTGTGGCGGTATTGAACTGGGGTAATCTACATTTTCTACATACATAATCTATTTGTATGCTGTCTAAACTATCAGGGTTCATAGAAGGGATCCATCTACAACCGTGCTGTCTGAAAACATGCATTACTAACTGTTTAATCGTATGTTATGGTTCTTGGATGCCGGTTTATACCCGATAGCTATTTAAACAAAGTTTTAAACTATCACGGTTGTTCACTAAAGTTATATGATTATTTACGGGATATTTACCGTGGTAAGGTTGTGGAAGGAGCTCCCGATATCTTTCCGGGAGGTCTTCCCGTGAACATGGGGCATGTAACTGCGCCGAAATATCGGGAGCTCCTTCCACAACCTTACCACGGTAAATATCTCGTAAATAATCATATAACTTTACCGATAGCTATTTGCTTTGTTCTGTTATCTTCTAAGCCAGGGGTCTCCAAACTACGGCCCGCGGGCCAAATCCGGCCCGCCACTGCCATCAATCCGGCCCGCGACAGGAATTGAAACTCGCGGAATTGTCGGTGATTCAGCCCTGTGGATCTGATAAAATTAACAACTGATATGACTGGTCTTAGAAATTCAGACAATTCCAAACATTTTCCGCACAAAGACTGAAGACTGTAGCTGAAATAGATAGTACCTAGAACCATACATAGTATCACTACTCGACACTAGATGTAGTTACGTGTCACAATACACAATTAATAGTAATTGAAATGCAATAAGAGCTAAGAGCCTATGTTTGCTTAGGTGGGCAGAAAAATTAAAACTGTTACGGCCCTTGCAACATACCGAAAAAAATATTATGGCCCCAAGGATTCCAAGTTTGGAGACCCCTGTTCTAAGCTAATACAGGTGGTAAAAAGTGCTTTAACTTTTCATAACAGTGTATTAATATCGTTATAACAGATTGCTCCGTATCTTCCGCCCGAGGCCCCAAGATGGGGCTCGCAATGGTTAATATTTCATAGAAACGGCCGCCGCTCAATAGACATTATTGCCTTTCGATTAAATCCTGCAGACAACATGGCTGTGTTTTAACTCGCTGATTTATTGTTGGAAACTCCTATATTGGCATCGTTCGTATCAGAATTTTATTTATCATGACGGGTTATGTTAGGAATCGGTTTTTAGCTCATCTTAGAATACTTTGAGCTGTTAACGAATGGTTTGTTGTAAATGTTTCTAATATTAGTGATAAAGTCATATACTTACTAGTAGTAAGTTTTATATTATGCTAGCTTCGCCCTGCAGTTTCGCCCGCAGTTAAAGGAGGTTGCTTTAAGGAGGTACATCTTTACCTCCTTTGACTTAGATGACATTATCTTTTTCTCTGTAATATGTCAATGTCGTCAAAATGCTTGTTCTTGTTACGTTACGGGATCCCGTAACGTTTGCATCGGATCAACGGATTTTTTTTAATATGGTGTTTTAATATTTTCCCTACAAACTCACTGGATTAATCTGAAGATTGCCTGAAAATTTCATCAAAATCGGTCCAATCTTTTGGAGTTCATAAAGAACGTACATTGATATTAACATACCTACACACATAGCTTTTTATATCCACACTAATATTATAAATGTGAAAGTAACTCTGTCTGTCCGTTTGCTACATAATCACAGCTAAACGGCTTAACCGATCACGATAAAATTTTGGGAGGTAATAGTATGTATTATGAGAACGGAAATAGGCTATTTTTTTCTGAAGAAATTGCGGACGAAGTCGCGGATACAACTCCGGAGTCCGTGGAGATGCACAACAAACAATATTTTTAAAACAATCAAGTTTTTTTTAGTAGGTGTACTGATTGAAAATTATAGGTACATAGTTGGACGCACTCTCGTCGACTTAAAGTTCTCTCTAATTTTCACAACACTACAAGGCAGAAAGTAAAAAGACAAGACGCGTTTTACTTTCTCGTGTCAATATTATTTTATTTCCGAAAAATATGTACCATCAAGGATGGATGGTACTAGGTACCATCCATCAATCCCAACCCAAGTAAAGTTCAAGAACTAAACAAAATACAATTATCTCAAGAAATGATGGAGTAAACAACCCAGTTTTCTAAAAGTAGGTCGGGTACATTTGATGTAAGAAATATTATATTCATAGCCTATTTATGAATAAAAAAAATAAACAGGATTCATCGAAGCAATTTTCCCCGTCACAGAAATAAATCAAATGAAAGCAATATCAAAGTAGGTTATGTTCTTTTAAGAAAATAAAATACGTCTAATATTTATTACCTGATGCCAATAAAAATGTAAATAAAGATCTGCGTGATATATTTATCGTTGAGATCGAGATTCAGCTAACATCACATAACAAAATAACTTTAGATCTTAATAAAACCGGCCAAGTGCGAGTCGGACTCGCGCACGAAGGGTTCCGTACCATTATCTACTCGTATAATAAGCAAAATAGTACCTATTTATTTAATTTTTGTATTGCCACGACATCTATGAGTGAGTAGCGGCAGTAATACAATGTCTCGTAATGCCTTGAACGCATTAGGAGACATCTAGTGTTGAGTAGCAAAATCAAGGTACTCGAATGTTAGAAATCACGTTTTTTTTTTTGTATAGGAGCCCCCTTAAATATTAATTTTATTCTGTTTTTTTAGTATTTGTTGTTATAGCGGCACCAGAAATACATCATCTGTGAAAATTTCAACTGTCTAACTGTCACGGTTCGTGTGATACAGCCTGGTGACAGACGGACGGACAGACGGACAGCGGAGCCTTAGTAATAGGGTCCCGTTTTACCCTTTGGGTACGAAACCCTAAAAACGGCAAAAAAAAAACATGTCTGTTGTATTTGAGCCCCCTTAAATATTAATTTTATTCTGTTTTTTAGTATTTGTTTTTATAGCGGCAACAGAAATACATCATCTGTGAAAATTTCAACTGTCTAACTACCACAGTTCATGAGATACGGCCTGGTAAAAGGCTGACAAACAGACGGACGGACAGCGGAGCCTCAGTAATAGAGTCCCGTTTTACCCTTTGGGTGCGGAACCCTGAAAATATATACAATTTAATTCAATGTGCCGTTTTTAGGGTTCCATACCCAAAGGGGTAAACGGGACCCTATTACTAAGCCTACGCTGTCTGTCTGTCCTTCCTTTTAACGGCTGTATCTTTTGAACCATAATAGATAGCCAGTTGAAATTTTCACAGAATATGTAAGTAATGTTACGGCGGATTAATTAATAAATAGTAATAAAGTAAAAAATTAAAGGGGTCCCCCATACAACAACTTTTTTAAACGTGTTTTTGTATTTGCTCTAGTGTGAAAACGGTAATACGTACAAGCGTCAAACTTGCCATGAGTATAGTACACACTCTAAAATAAAACAACAAATAATAAATTGGAATAAATGGCCAACTGCGAGTCGGTGACAACCACCAAGTTGAGCAACGTCGGGCGCGGTTGGTACTTGAATGAGGGTAACTCTTTCAAGTACCAACCGCGCCTGGGCGTCATATTGTTTTTTTTTTTTACTATAACACTTGTATTTTGTGGTAGTGTAGAACCCTCAGTGCGCGAGCGTAACTCGCACTTGGCCGGTTTATTCAGGCTACTTTATTTCTATCATAACAGCTGGTTCACCTTTACCGTATGGCGTAATACACAGACAAAACCACCTTTCTCTTAATAGATTGTTGTCCGTATTGGATTTAGTGCTATCGACTCTGTATTCCATTGTTTGATTGGATTACTAAAAATTCTGATGATCAGACCCTTACGAATTACAAGACTTACAAAACTATACAGAAATAAATATAAAAAATTAAATAAATTAAAATAAATAAAATGAAAAACAATTGTATTTTTGGATCGCAGACAATATTGAAGAATACAAAAAAACTGCTGTATGATAAATGAGTAATTTAAATCCGAGTAGTAAAAATAATGAAATTAAGGTTTTTACGTAAAAGATCCTCACGGGTAAAATTTAAAAGAAAGCATTTTATACAGGGTTTTTTTAATAATCCGTCACCTCTTATAGGCAGCTTATGTACATCACAATACAACCAAGTTTTGTTTCTATGACTTTTGAAAATACGCATAAAACAGCTATTCCATAAAAAAAGTTAGTAAAAACAATTAAGTAGTTTGTTACGATATAAAGACGCTGCCGTTAGAAATGGCTAGTTAATTGAATTTAAACCTGTATAAACAACTCTTAGAAGTGTGTTCATCTTTCAATAAGTCGTGTAAATTGTAATATTAGAATATTAATACACTACAAATTGTAATACACAAATTTTTCCTACTTACCGCCAAACTCCATTGCTGTAAACCTCACGATCTAAATTGGCTAGCTGTAAAGCCTGTTGTAATAGGATCGTGTGGGTAGCCTCGCATTATTTTGCAGAATACGCCCGACCATTGCTGTAATAATAAAAGGGGATCAAAACCTCGCATTTCATCCGTAGCCCCAACTCGGAAATGTCCAAATTGGATCCAAATCTCAATAAATTATCTCCCTGCTGTACCCGCGTCAATTTGCCTCTCATATCAAAATATATTCAACTTCTCAAGTTATTTGTTGATAACGTAAAGATTTAGGTTGGGCGTTCGAACGCCCATTAAATTAATTTACTGCAAACAAGAGTCAGTGGCACGGTTATCCTGAAATTGTTTTTTTTTTTGTTTTGTCTTTACTTTACCTCGTTATATTATGTATTGCCTGCCAGTAATCTTGCTACATTTTACTCCATTCCTGATTAATGAATCCTAGTTACGGATAAAGCTAGTAGGACTTATTATGTAGGACACATGAATGTTTTTCTCTTTCTATATTATATCTAAAAGGGTCCAGCAACGGGTCGACACTTTCTCTAATGGCCGCAATGAAATCCAAAAGCAAAAAATAAACGGTGACTTTCGTTTTTTTTTTTACTTACATCTTAACGATTGTTAATTGTTACAGGGTACATCGTACGTAAGATACTATTGTTTTAGGCGGTCAGTGCAATGTGTATGAACCGAGATGTGTATTCATTTCATGCATTAGATGTTTTCCTTTCATGACAATGGTGACTGAGAAAACAATCGCCTTTATAACTCGCCAGATAATTGCCGAAACAGAGATATCCAATGACTATACTGCTAATTATACGACTTGTGTTATTGCTTTAGTGTCACATCTCGTATAATCATGTTTTTTTTATTGATTGACTAAAATATTTGCACAACAGTTTGAACAATGGGGATAGTTCATATTTTTCTTCTGCATTGTAATTACAAGACTATTTGGAGTTTTTCATACATCAGTTTTTGTTGAAAAATTTTGGCCGATGATGGATACTTTTTACTAAATATGAGTGACTTTTATTTGCTCTTTGATTACGTCATCGTAGGTATTATAATGAGCTGGTGCTCTGCCCTGCCATGTCAAATTATAAGTCTGCGTGCTTCATCTTCGCGCACAGGCGAGTTGGTGGTCAAACGCGGGCGATTCGCGTTTTTTTTTTTTTTAATAAATATCATCTTTGAAACAAACCTTCAGTTTCGAAGCCGCTACTTATTATGACGACTAAAATCAGTCTGTCTGCAAAGAAACCGGAACATTAGTTAAAAATATCTGTCTACCTGAGTTGGGGGACTATACCGAATTGAATGGTGTTAATATTGCGTGACCATGAGAGCGAACTGGCCTTTGGATCGCTGAAAATGGTCTCGTTTTCATAAAATACGTGAAGAGAAGTTACAATAAATTATTTTGTCTTGTTCAACGAACGCGTATTGACTTGATTAATCAAACGCTGGAAGTTCTAGCCATTTAACTCCCTATTGTGTCTCACTGTTAGAAACGAGAAGACTGATGACTGTTCACTATTAAATGCTAATTGTAATTAAGGTAGATGCAGACAAACATAATAAAAGCGATTGTTGATGAGATTTGACAGGCTACAATATTGCTCTATAAATAAACACAGTATTAGCGGTTCATTCAAAATGCCCATGTAGGTACAATAACAATGCTGTCGACTAGTATTTCTGTGTGGCACCTTAATTTCGTATTCATCTCTTGAAACTTTATCCCAAACCGCAAGCTACTGGAATTTTTAGTTAGTCATTTGTTATGCTCGCCTCGTCACGAAGGTGCTTATGAACTCAGAAACGCGGCTCCAACTTGCAAAGCCTTTGCAAATTTAAGGTTTTCACGTAGTACCGAATTGTCAAAGGATGTTATTAAGCTTAAGAGCTTTTCCAGAACGAAACGACTTGAAAACTTACTTTGGACTTGGACAAAAAACTTTGCCGTTTTAGGAACATCACAGACATTTCATGTACGACTTCAATATGTCGCTCTTACTCCATGCCTTTCACTGTCATTCGTCTCTCTCGCTCCGCGATAAGTCGTGAGTCGACCCCGATTGTCCCGACGTAAAGAAACGTCAACACCCGGTAAATTACTAATTAGACACGAAGCTTCGCTTTTGTAAATGTCTTTGACCGGGTTCCTAAAAGCTGAGCGCTTACTAAGCTCGACGGGAACAACATTATTCTCAATTTACTCCCACTAGAAAATTGCCACTGTTTCGTAAAGATGTTTTGTTTCTTAGATTTGTGTAGGCCGATGCAGAGCCAGTGCCGATAGTTTGATATCAAGCATCCTTCCTTACAGATAATATATGCGATTCTTTTAATAATTAATTCAGTCCCAATAACAAAGATTGAAGAGTCGATTTTTAGATAATGCGTAAAAGATAATACTGATTTAGACGATTTAATTTTTATTTTTCTTAGACCATAACATTACAGTTTAGAACATATTTTGCACAGAAAAAACACGTTTTGGTTTGACCCCCATTGAGAGTTTTAAGACGGGTTATATTCTTCTCATAGCCAATTCAATATAATAAGACATTGCTTATTATCGTTTTAGATGACAAATACATAATTCGATACAATACAAACCATTTCAAATTCCGTGATATTTTCGTAGTAGCGAATGTTTTGAAAACAAAATAATACCGAGGCGTGTCCGATGCACTAGTTCACCAAGTGCATTGCTTGATTAACCGGGTAAAGAACTTGCGTAGGAACGCTAATTAATTGTTATTACGAAAAAGCGCGACTATTGATTCGATCCAATTCCTCGAGAGTTGGACCGTTAAATATTATTACACGCATGCCGCTGTTATTGCATTCGAAAGAGTTATAGAAAATCCAGCCAGGATCGCGCGACCTATATTCAACAAATTCAATCAGAATACAGGTTAGGTGTCGTCACATACGATTCGACGTTAGGTATTATATACGAGCGAATACAACGGAAAGCGCAAGAGAGGTCAGAAGACGACTTTAAAGACAAATGGTTAAGAACGGAGATAGAGAGGACTGGAAGAAATTAGAAGAGGCCCATGTGAAACTAGGACAAACAGATATAAGTACAGAAGAATAAAATCAATTTTTTACTATAAGAAAAATTGGGAATGCGAATAAAGACTATATTATATACGAGTGATACGTGAATATTGCATTGGATATTATTGCAAACAATATATCTGATTACGATCGATCGGGATCTATATCAAATATTTCACCTCATTAAACTGATTAATCTACTTTTATACGTTAAACGGTGTCAATAATTAGATAATTAAAATGTACCTACTATCTTAGGTTAAATGTACGATAAGGCAGCAAGCTGTAACCCTTTCAAAATATGCAGAATCATTTTTGATGTGAAACATCTATTAGCGCGCGCTTGGCAGTAAAACCGACTCGTGTGCCGTGACGGCAAACGATACGACGCTCTCTTATGCCATCATGTTTTACATCTGCTAAGCGTCCCGTGACGGACGACTTTGTTTTTTACATAATAAATTCCCTGTATCGCATTAAATACGACATTTATCCCACTTCTGAATTGATCGAAGTTTGGCATTCATGTTCTTAATGTTAATCATTGACCGTTTTTGTTCCAGGGAGACGCGCTGGAGTGTCCGCTATGCCTCTCCGTGTTCCCGGCGACGTCGATGGAGCGGCTGGCGTGGTGCTCGCACCGCTGCTGTGAGCCCTGCCTGCGCCAGTATCTGGCCATAGAGATCTTCGAGGCTCGCGTCCCGGTCAACTGTCCCGTATGCCACGAGAGCATGCATCCTTCAGGTAACTAAAACATCTCTTCCTTTATTTTAACTTCAACTTAGATCGGTGGAAATCGCACACTGTGCTTTTTACGCGATTTTTTTTTGACCTCACACCTGCAATTTGTGGAATGAGCTCCTGCGGCATTTCCCAGTAGCTATAATATGGGGTTCTTTAAAAGGACTGTTAATAGGGTCTTTAAGGGTCAACAACTTATCTGTGATGTCCCTGGTGTTGCAGGTATCAATAGACGGTGATTGCTTACCATCAAGCGGCCCGTCTGCTTGTTTGCCACCTATGGCATTAAAAAAAACTTTCTCACTACTGTTAACTTTTTTGGATACCTCACAAGTGGCGTGCTTTTCGGCAACATCTAAACATCCCGGAATACTGAGCTAGTCGCGCTATCATTTTCCAAGCATTTCTCTAATTCTATTAAATGACTGTTGGAGGGATAGAATACTTGTGCAAATATTGTATCCCACTTCTGAAATCGCCCATATTTGTGTTGGACATTTGCCTTTCTTTATCCGTTCTTTTACTATACTTTCGTAGTTCACACGAACATTATATTGACGCTCTTACTATTTGATTTAAGCGTATTTGTCCGCTTCAATGTATTTGCTTTTCCATGGTAGACTTAGGTAAGGTTTCCAAGGTAGGTTGTTTAAGGTAAAGCATGGTTCCTACTTCCCTATTAGACTTTTATCAGCTTATCGGCCAAAGATATATACTGCTTATCATAGATAGGTAGTTAATTAAGGGCAAAATAATCTTCAAAAGTGACACTTCAAATTCTCGAGGTTTCTTTTGAAATATAATCGAACGTGATCACAGACAATATTAAATCTCATGACCTCGGTGCATTCGACGCAAATAGTACCAGATCAACCAGATTTTGAAACAAACGTCTATTACCAACCATACTTCTCAGCCGTTGCAAAGCCGTTAAGATGTCATTAAAAAGTCTGTAGATTGTTTCAATCTATCAAATACCTATCAGCTAAACCGGATCTAACAGGGTTCTGTGATTAGTATTGCAACCGAGGCATGCGGTTTTGACCCACATTCGACTGAATGTATGATTAGAGTCGTGAAAATAGCTTCTGCGGCATAGTTTATAGATTTATAGATAAACTCTTTGTTGTTTATGCGTATTGTCGCAAAATTGAGTTGGTTAGATTTATTATGCATTCAACTTTAGCTAGGTTTTACTATTTTACGACATTAAGTCTGAGTGGGTACCATCTGGTACCATACCACCGCTGTTAGATTACTGCCTCTGCTATGCAATCTCTGCTGTTTAGTAAAGTAATCGAGAAGCCTAAGCAAAGACTTGATTTGAGAGCGTAGTAGATAGATAAAAGCTTTTTAGGTCCGTACCCAAAGGGTAAAAACGGGACCCTATTCCTGATCCTACGCTGTCTGTCTGGCTGTCCGTCCGTCCTACCTTTAAACGGCTGTATCTTTAAGGAGGTTATCAATTCGACTGTTTTAAAAAATGTTTGTTACCTCAAAACTTTTGACTGGGTGAACCGATTTTAATGATTATTTTTTTATTCGAATGCTGGTGCTTCCCGTTTGGTCCCATTTCAATTTGGTCCAGTTCTGATGAAGTCGGTTTTTTTATATATTTTTTTTCTTTTATAATTAAAATATCACTCCACAGACACCGGGGTCCGTGACTTTTGTTATAATTTACTACTATTTTGTTAACTTTAACGAATTTACTTTATAAAAAAAAAACTGTTTTTTGAACGTTAGGTGGCTTATTCACCTATTACTTAACGAAAACAAAGTGAGAGGCTGCTTAATTATACAGACACGTTTCTTTTTATCTCGGTCTTATTAAGCACCTGTTGCTTGTTAAATGATCTCACATTATGAGCCCCATTGCGCCACGAAGTAATTTTGCGTGTTGGAAACAATTTGATAAAACTTTTACAATCGCTGTAGATTGATGTAAATCTGTCTGTACTGAAGCGAAAGGTTACATTAATTCTGTCACAGCTGCTATTATATGAATAGCGATATAAAAGGAAAACCGAAGGGCGGAATATGAATGGATAAATCGTGACGCATTATCGAGCTTAACCTAATCCATGATAAACGATATAGATAACGAATTTTATGTGATGTGCTGATATATTTCCCGGTTTTGCTAGATTTTCTCGGGTTAATAAGTGCTCTATGTCGTATCCTAACCTACAACCCAAAAAAAAACACATCAGTCATAGGACTGCACGTCAGAAGTGAAAACGTAAGTAGTAATTCACCTATTCTACAAGAGATGGCGATATTTTAAAATGCACGGTACAGCGTGACGATGACGCGAGTTCCATGTTTTTTTTTTTTTCACTAAATATGCTCAACGTGCCTATAGAAGTTTTCACTTCAAAAACAGAAAACAACGGCACAATCCAACAGTATAGACAGGGACGTAAGATCTAAATACTTGGAAGAATATGGGGAGATTTTTGCTTTGTATAGGTTAAAAATCATATCACAATATAAGAATAAGAAAACTCGCGAAAAGCTCTTATATCAAACTAAAAAAAAATAAAAAATCGGTTCAGCCGTTTAGGAGCTACGATGCCACAGAACTCATAGACATAGATATAATACCTCTCTTTTTGCGTCGGAGGTTAAAATCAAGTATTGCGAGATAGAAGATTCACGAAGTTTAGACTCTTATGACAAAGGTGTTGTACCTACATGGCAAAAGTGATTAACTGTTATCCTAATCCTTCCTGAGTAACAGAACAGTGTCAGTTCATTCAAGGCTTCGTGAAAGTAGCGGTAGTAGGTTTTTTTACATTGCCACAATGACATTATTCGTGGCATCGATCTTGTGAGGTTACAGTTATATCTCAAGGCCTATCGTATCAAATGATGACGTACTTTAGATGCGAACTAACCGTTCACCGATGAGTAAGTACATTCGAATAGATAGGCTAACTGTCGAGGGCGGACCATTCAGCCTTTACTATTTTCAACATACTTCCGACCGAAAAAGTATGTACTCAATAAATAGACTGTATTTTGTTTCTGCCTAAAACAAAATACGGTGTATTTATAGAGTACCTACCTACTTTATCGGTCGAAAGTATGTTGAAAATAATAAAGGCTTTATATATACTTTTTCTGAATAGGCTGTACCTCAAGTGTGATCCAGTTTAAATTCCAAGAAAATATTCCACATATGAGGGTGGAAAATACACCATATCTCCCCTGAATCCGCCCTGAAAGTCTTTTTATTATTATTTCACTTTATTCATAATGATTCTGGGGTCTAGCCCGGACATTTGTTAGGCATTGGTGGAGCCGAAACCAACACCACGAGGCCCTGTTGAATACAAAATACAATAGGATATTTGACTGATTTTACAAAACCATTTTAAATTGTTTATTACATAAAAAAAAGCAATCTTGTGATTTAATCCTCATAATTTTCAGTATTTGTGTTTTAAATGGCGGATCAAAATTCAAATTATTAAACTACCGCGTAAACGCTACCTTTGACATATATGGGGCCACGTGACATTAGTGACGTCACACATAAACAAACGAGTTAATCTCGCCATACAATTGTTGCCTCTATTTACTTTTCTGTGACGACATAAGGACATTCGGCTAACATAGAGCGTTTGCTGATTGCAAACGCAAACGAGTCACGTGATCAGTGAAAAACATAATTTTATTATCAATTTTTCTAGAAATAGGCACTTAATTTTTTAGTTTTTAGCAACTAAATACTTTTTTTTAATAATAATCTTCTAGGATTACACCAGTATTAATAATATTTTTAATATAGTCAAATACCCTATTACTGTGGAATATGAATAAAATGGAATATCAAACTATTGTACAGTATACTTGCAGGATAAAAAAATACTGGACTATTGAGGTGAACAACTTTGTGAATGGAATAACAGATATATAGAATGAGAAACGGCACCTGCCTTATCCTTTCTCATCCCAAAATATATTTAGGCATGTGATGACTTGCCACCCACTGAATGGGCCCCCGCAATGGTGATAAAGGATGTCGCATATTGGTACAGGAGGGGCAACAGGAGGCGTGGTGGCTTAGGGTGTAGAGAGGTGTGCTGCACTTTCACTAAGAGCTACTCGCGGCGTTATTTATACATATAATAAAAAGAAAGATATAAAAAAATCTGTAATTGTGAGATATCATAAAAATAATCACACAGGGTGCTTAAAATAAGCAGCTAAACACGTTAATACAGTTTTTACAACTTTTGTCTGTTCGTTTGTTTTTCCACGCACATCTCCTAAACCACTGAACGGATTTAAATGCGTTTTTCACGAATATATTTAGCTATGACCAGATTGAAGTATCACACATCACATCATCAGCCAATTAACGTCCACTGTTGGACAAGGCCTCCCTCATAGAGAGGGGTGTTGCCATAATCCCCACGCTTGGCAGGCGGCTTGGGTATCGCAGTTCGTTCACGTGTACTAGTAGGACGCTGCTGCCCATCCTCAGGTGGTTCTGGTCGCAGTTTTAGGACATACCCGGGTCCAATTTCGTTTGCTTGTAGATAAATTGTTTATATAAAGAATTATTACGATTGAAGTATAGGCTATGTTATTTTGCAGAAGGGTCGGATTAAGGAAGGAAAAAAGGGTTGAAAGTTTATAGGAAAATCTACGCGTACGAAGTCGCGGGCAACAGCTCTAGTTATTATTATTATTTAGGAATGGGCTTGCGTTTGACCGCCAACTCGCCTGATGTCCTGAGTCTGATCTGAGACAAAATCTTAGTCTGCCCTGCGTGACCTTTCGGGACCTCGCAGTACGGCACTGAGCATACCCCTATTGCCAAACATTGTTTTTACCTTACGTACCTATTCATTGTTTTTGGCAATAAAATAAATCTTATTCTTAACTTCCTAATCCAAGGTGTAATCCTGAGGTTCAACCTGCCTCCACTCCATAGTAATTTAATGAACTAAAAACACTTATAAGGAAAATAATCATTTTAAATCAATTGTTCAGGAATGAATAAATAAACCTGACTCATACCAAACAGCTCGACCATTCTTATCGCTTAAACGCCTGACTGGTCAAATTCCTGAGCTTTGTATGTATTGTCATGTACCTACGTAATTAGTAGGTATCTAGTAACTGGAACCGCGGGAGGAAATAAAAACGAAAGGAAAAAGTGCATGAGAAAATGCGAGACAGACGTGACACGAGATTTTTATATATTTATATAGATTTATCAATGGCACTATATAATATAGCTACTACTCTTTCAATCTACACTAATATTATAAAGAGAAATATAATATATACTATATAATATATAATATAATACTTCTATTTTTGTATGTTTGTAACGAATTAACTCAAAAACTATTGGACCGATTTAAAAAAATTTTTCACCATTAGAATGCTATATTATCCCTGAGTAACATAGGCTATATATATTACTAGAATGTTTAAAATATATTCTCCACCCGTGCGAAGCCGGGACGGACGGCTATGGCAGGCGTGGTATATGGGAAATATTAGGTCAAAGGGCGAGCAAAGCGAAAACACTGTTGTAGTTAGCACAGATTTATTCCGAATCAAAACCTGACAGCCGGCCGCCGGCGCCTACTCTCGGTTACTATACAAGACAAGGTGTTATTTTAAAGTACTAATGTGGGTACCGCCATACACTACAGTATATAAAACGAAAGCAGCAATTTTGCCATCCAATATTTATAACTTAGGGTTGTCGTATCCTGTTTTCATTTCTTTTCTCATCAGCTGCAGTGCCGGTGGGAATTACCCGGTGGTTATCCTCCTTCAGTTATTTACATGTTCATCGCTTACTTTTTTCACTGGTTGAACTGTCTGTGTCGAGCTTTATTACCTTTTTAAACCGACTTCCAAAAAGGAGGAGGTTCTCAATTCGACTATTTAAAAAAAAAAATTGTTACCTTAGAACTTTCTACTGGGTGTACTGAGTTTGATGAATCTTTTTTTATTTGAAAGCTGATGCTTCCCATTTCAATTTCTGTTGTGACATTTTTGTGAAGTCTTTTTTTTATATTGATAATTATTTTATGTATGTTCTCTTGTATACTAATTTTGAGAAGTCGGTTTTTGTAAATTGATAAATTAAATCTAATAAAATTGAATACAGTGGTTGTATAGTTATTGTTTGAACACCATGTTATTACAATAGGTGTCATTTACTGATAACCGATGGGGAAGAAAGGTTCTTGAGTGGAGACCGAACCGTAAGACGCAGCGCCTCCCACTAGATGGACCGACGACATTGTGAGAGTCGCGGGCATCCAGTGGATGCAGATGGCAGGTTGTCGTTAAGTGAGAAGGTTAAAGGGGAGGCCTATATTCAGCAGTGGACGTCTTCTGGCTGATGATTATGATGACGTAGTATTTATATTCTCTTTGGGTGTCATGACAATAGTTGCATTGCATAGGTGGCAGTGCGTCATAGGACTTGATTACGGAACCATAAAAAAGAAAAACTTTACGTGAGTCATTCCCGTTAAAGACTAGGTGATGTTAAGTTTGCCTCGTCGCCATATTAATTAAGTACATAATTATGTTGACAACATATAAAGCTGTTTACCTTTATTGTACTTGATATTATTGAACCCGGATAAAATGTATTCTACATACGTCCTCATGACTTGGGCAGTGTAGGTATAGAATACTTCATTGCTAAACATAGTTCGGTTCGGTTCACAGTTTGGTCATAAAAGGTAACAAACACAAATAGAGGGTAATAGTTCTCCTACCCACTACCCAAAGATAATAATATAACCAATTGATCGCGCATGAGTCATAATTTGCTATTGCGCGACGTAAGCCACGTCGCGTCGGTCGCGCGATGGGGGGTATCTTATGGCGCTTGTGATTGGAGAAAACAAAAGTCATTCATTTAATTCGCGTCTAGGATTGGCCCGTTCGAAAAAAATCCTGCTGAAAATTCAGTACCTTTTCATCACGGCGGGGTAAAGGATGAGCAGTCAAATCCCTGTGTTAATAAACGTTGAGTAGTCTTGGCATAGTTACGCCGTGTTTTGTCTTATTCTCTCTAGTTAAAGTTTTGAACTCGACCGAAAAAGATAAAAGACGGATTAAATATTCCATTGCTGCTTTACGTTTAGGGGGCATCCATTAATTACGTGAGGCGTTTAAGGAGGGGGTCGAACCAAATCTCACGTGGGGAGAGAGAAGGGGTCTCTGTAAATATCTCATTTTTTTTTCGCAAGAAACAGTGTATAATTGCGAAAATTGCTACACAACTTATTTACAGATTAACGTATTTACACAAAAGATACGTATTTTGAAAAATCTCGCGTGAGATTTTTAGTCACGCGTCACAGAAAATAACGTAAAACCTTACCTTACCTTTAGAAAATAACGATTTTACCTTATTGATCTAGCGAGGCGAAAGTTTAAATATTTGTTCAATGATTACTTGCGTATCATTGATCAGATCTCGATGAAATTTTGTAGGCAAGTAGTTCATTTCAGTACAATTTTTAGTTTCAATATGGACCAAATTGGTCGAGGGCTTGCGAAGATCGCCAGGATTGTTTTTAGGACGAAATAAAAGTTAAATAGAATTAGCGATGTACTTACACCTTTCATTTTGGCAGCAGGCCAACTAATATTATTATACGGGATCTTATTTATCGTATTATCATCAGTTTGTCAGTCTGACGGTCTGTACATCGACGACGGTCTGTCGTGACCAAAAAAACATTGCTAGCAAAAAGCAGCTAAAGTCTATGGATTTGGGAATGCTGTTGGGACAAGTCCTGCAACGACGTCTTGAGTGCTGCATGAGAGAGCTAGAAAAGAGTTATTTTCAAGTGTATAACAAACTACCAGAGTCAATAAAGATAGATAAATAGATAGCAACTCTTTATTGTGTACACCAGAAATAAAAATTACAAACAGAGAAAACACTTACGAGCTACTCGTAGTGCCACAAGTGTATATTTTATAATGTAATGTTTCTTAGAAAACTCAAGACTTGTCTGATGGAGAAATGTTTTTGTAGCTAATTCAAATAAATTTATTTATTTCAGACGTATTATGTCCATATTCATGTCACAATTCGAATTATACATATCAACAATTACATACATTTACATTTATATTAAACAATATAAGCAGAAAGAGAAGTTTTTAAATCAGTATATTGTAATTGTAATAAAGCCATATATAGACATTTCCACATGTCCTGAATGGCAAAACAAATTGGACCTTACACATTAATGCCGTCGTTTGTATAATCTATTTTTAGTGGAATAAAGTTTATTTTAAAGTGTTATTTATTTTGTTGCAGATGTCCGGCGGATAGTGGATAACCCCGTATTATATGATAAGTACGAAGAGTTCTCGGTGCGGCGTGCGCTCGCCGCCGACCCCGACACGAGGTGGTGTCCTGCGCCTGACTGCAGGTAACACTATCGCTCTCAGTGACGTCAGCAGGGGCCGCACTGTCACCTGTTTCAAGCAATTCTGTATAGGTAATTGCGTAAAGTTGCGCGACCGCAAACTGTATCTCAGCGTAGCGTAATCCTTCCACTCTCCTGTTGGAGAAGTGGGTAATCAGCTTAAAAAAATCGCATTTTATTGCTGTGGCTGCATGGGCTCTGGGGCAACACTGCCCCCAGGGAATTTGAGGGGCGAACGCCCGCCCGGTACTGTCCGACCGGGTGTCGCTTCGGCGCCCTCTTTGGAACCTCTGTCCTGTGGAATAGTGGAGGGGCGAGCGATCAGCCGGTACTGTCCGACCGGTGGCGCTCAAGCTCCCTCCATTAGACCTGTTGAGGTCCGAGTGTGGTGTCGTATCAGTCCTGTATCTCAGCGCGTTAAGGTTCACGTTCGCGTGATTTTCCGCAATCACCTAAACTAAATCGCTTAAACAGATGACGATACGTCCCCTGGACGAAGTGTGCGAGGTAGAAGCGCAGCGATGATAGTCTCCTGATCAACACGTGTGACAACCGCCACCGCGGCGACTGAACGCAAATGAAGCTATTTATAACCACCGACGCAAAAAGGGGTGTTATTGGTTTTGCCGTTTACTTGAAGATTATCAGCTTTTTTATCGGAGGTTTAATCATTATTAATTAAAAACACGACTTCACAAAATTAGTATAAATTCAAATTCAAATTATTTATTTCACGGAACATGGGGTGTTACAATTTTAGTAATTGTGATAGTGTGGTAAAATAATAATAAGGTTCGCCATGTTCCAACCAAATGGTGTGCGAAATTTAAGAAAAGTACGTAATATAAATGGGAAAAGACTTATTACAGAAGAGGCTTTTCAAAACTTTACATCTTAAGACTAATAATAAAATTCTTATTACAAACTACATAAAATTTGCCACATTCGATTACTTGGATGATCATCATGACACTGTCATCCAGATAACTAAATATTCCAGTTATTTTGATTTTTAAAGCCAAACTATTGAACCGATTTTGATAAAATAATTTTCCAAATCGGTTCATAAATGACGGAGTTCTAAGGTAACAAACATAAAAAAATATACAACCGAATTGCGAACCCCCTCCTTTATTGGAGTCTGTAAAAAAATTTTTTTTTATTGTAAACATTATAGCACTTTATTTGTTAAGTACCTACTGTGGTAATACTTTATTTTACTACATTATGGCGATAAGATACATGCCGATGTGGTTAGATTTGACTACTTGAGTCACCGTTCACCGTTTTTGGTCACACGGAAATTTGCCAGGTTCTTAAAAATGACTGACTAAATCAACAGAGAACATTTACGGAACATTAGTCATAAAGAGTTCCGAACAAATTATCGAGATACAATACCTATAGATTCTCAATCGTGCAAAAAAAGTGTCCGAACCAAAACTCGGCGCACGCTACGTATTGCGCTGACTTTTTGGTTAGTTGTAAGGCAACCGCAATCCGACTACAACGCCGCGCCATGCCAGTGCTACGATGCCATAGCGTACAAGCGACGTTGAACACTATGCAAGCGACACAATAACGTCTAAATTGAAATAAATATGGCATTGTGAACTATATAATTTGATGTCTAGGTATGTACAACGACGCTCGAACGTTTTTTGACTATCTTACTTAGAATATTGTGACTCTGTAAATACACTGTCAGAGACACAATATAGCGCACTCTAATTCTAGTTATAATTATCACTTTGTTGTGGAAAAGCTCTTTTGTAGAGTCCACCTGGGGAAGTACCACACTTGCCAGTTATTCAACCGCCAAGGACCGTATTGGTGTGCAAACATTACTGTGTTTCGGATTTAAGAGTAAGGGCAATGTTTCCAGACAAGTTACTGGGCATAAAGAGATTTAATATCTCAGAGGGACGAATGCGGTGCATTGACGCGCAGGATTTTGGTATTGGAAGTTCTAAATTCTGCGTGACTCTGAACTGTTCTAGGCAGCGTTACGCTTACCATCAGGCGAGCGTCTCGACCTGACGGTCGCTGAAAAATTTGGAGACTGGTTACAAATTTTGACATAATTTATAACGATCTTACCATTCGCAGTTTCGCGGTAGTGGCGACGGGATGTGCGTCCTGCCCGAAGCTGACCTGCCAGGCGGCGGGTTGCGGGGCTTCCTTCTGCTACCACTGTAAAGCGGCGTGGCACCCGACGCAGACGTGTGACGCGGCGAGACGGTCGCGTGCGCCGCCGCCGCGCACGCCGCAGCCACAGCACACGGATATCGACCATGGTGAGACCATCATCTGACCGCTACCGTGCTTTACAGGGCAAGCTATCGATGTCATATTTTAAATTTACTTTGCTATATTATGAGTCTCACAGGCTCGTCGCGCTTGAAAATTAATACTAAAGACCTGCTCAGACTATTAGACTACACCGTGGACCAAAATTCTGGTCAAAAATACTGCATGTCAGATAGAGAGGAGAAAAATATCGATTAATACAGTTAAGGGAAAGAAGCGAGAGAGGGAGAAAGTCCGTTGACACTAAAGACTTGTCTACGCTTGCCTTATGTAATCAAAGATATGACATATTCATATTTTCAATCGAAGTGACTATGAAAAACCAGGCGACGGTTTAGAGCCCTTTTTGTGTGTTTAGATAGATAGTATAATTTTGAATTTTGTGTTATATGGGAATTATTCACGTAAGATTAGACCGGTTATTCTGACTATAGATTCAACCGCATTCGTCTTTTTCAAGGTGAGTGCACGCGCGCGCGACATCTACTCGCTTTACACACCGCGTGCATTCACCTTGAAAAAGACCGCCAAATGCGGTTGAAACTATTGTCGGATTACCGACTTAATCTTACGTGAGTTATAACGTATAATACCGGTTGTAAGGATAAACCGAAGTCAAAACGCTATTTTATTAAATTATATAATCGAATAACAATAACCATTTGCCTTATACTTGTTGTTTTTAGGGTTCCGTACCCAAAGGGTAAAAACGGGACCATATTACTAAGGCTCCGTTGTCCGTCCGTCTGTCACCATGTATCTCATGTACCGTTATAGTTAGACAGTTTAAATTTTTACAGATGGTGTGTATTTCTGTTGGTATATTTTCAAATAGTAAGTTGTCACAAATTCATATTGCCAATTTGTATATAAACACCAAGTTTCATCAAAACTAGTTGAGTGGTTCTTTATTCGGTGCATCATTACGTCAATTTGTATGCATGTGTCCAGGCGAGGTGAAGCCGTGCCCGCGCTGCTCGGTGCTGATCGTGAAGGTGGAGGACGGCTCCTGCAACCACATGGTATGCTGCGTCTGCGGCGCTGAGTTTTGCTGGCTCTGTATGAAGGAAGTCTCTGACCTACATTATCTCAGGTAACTAAAGAAAGCGTAAACAAAAAATTGGATCGAAGGTCTAAACAGCTGGCCGAATGAAGTGGCGAGAAGTTGACATGCTCAAAATAATACACTTTGTAACGTACATGAAGTCTTGTCGATTTCGTACAATTATATTGAATATTTTGCTCGGCTTTGGAGACCGGATCCAGAAGGTGACTTAAAAGATCAAAAAATTACTCAAAGAATTGCTTAGTATGGTTCCTTTGCCTAGCAATAGAATCAAAAGATGACTCAATAATTTGAGTAACTTTTTGCTTACCTACGGATCCTTTGCATAGCAATAGAATCAAAAGATGATTCAATAGTTTGAGAATTGTGCTTGTGCTTACTATGGATCCTTTGACTAGCAATTGACTGAGTAACCTGTTGCTTCCTATGGATGCTTTGAAAAGGACATATTATCGTTCTAAAGTAATAAATAAATAATTACATTTCAGTCCAAGCGGTTGCACGTTCTGGGGCAAGAAGCCTTGGTCGCGCAAGAAAAAGCTGCTATGGCAACTGGGCACGCTGGCCGGCGCGCCGCTCGGCATTGCCGTGGTGGCCGGCGTGGCGCTGCCTGCATTGCTCGTGGGGCTGCCTCTCTGGGCAGGCAGAAGGGCGCATAGAAGACTGAGGAGAGCTAGCGCCGCGAAAAGAAGAGCGGCGGTCGCGGCCGCTGTTGCTGCTGCGGTGAGTGTATAAGGCATTATTTCGGATACATTTTGGAGAGTGTGCATCAGATCTGCATGATCTAATTCCCTCCTGCCTATTTTTACATTGGACTGCCAGAGCGAGTACGAAAAATCGACACCGCTTTATGGTTGACGTTCCGAAAACCTGTACGAAGCGCTTTGATTCCACTTTTATTGTGCCGAGCCGGGAGAAAACTAAATTATTACTTAAACTTATCATAAACCTGCGAAAATCCAATTTTTTTATGAAGTAGAATATGATATGTTAGCAAATTGTAAAGTCCTTATTAAGTCGTAAAATTAAGGTAGTTCGAGAAAAAGATGTTTTTGCGATAAAAACTTTTTTATATATATATATATAGAATAAATCTACGTTTGGCCACCAACTCGCCTGATACGACTTTGCTATTTCGTAGGTTTTCGTAGCTCGGGTTGGTTTGGTTACACTAGATGTGTTCTAAATTCAATTTTCATTTCCAGCTGGTTGTGTCCCCCCTGGTGGCAGGGCTGGCGGTCGGCATCGGCGTCCCAATCTTACTGTTCTACGTGTACGGAGTAGTGCCTGTATCGCTGTGCCGCGCAGGGGGGTGCGCGGGCGGTGGGCCGCAGCCGCCGCCGCGGTTCGACGACGATCGAGATCATACGGTCGAAGATGCAGCATCGAGACGACTAGAGCCTAGCATCGGTGAGTTACAATGCCTCCTTTGTTATTTTCTCAAGTGTCACGGGCCATGTGATGAATCTGATATCGTCAATACATCAATGAGTTAAACTCATCTTCATCTTCGTCACCCTGTTTTCTTCCTTTGCTAGGTGGAAGTACTTCCGTCTTCAGTGCCATCGATATCTGTCTCGAGTGTCGGGTCAATTGCAGTGTGGTTGCTGTCGTTAAAATTTTCGATAGATATTAGTTTTCTTCTACTTCTATTTGGCTGGTTCGGGTGCAAGGGCGTAGCCAGTTACGGGCAGGAGAGGCAGCTCCCCCCCCCCCCTCAAGGTGGATGAGTAAGCGCTCGTTAAAACTGCTTCCCAACAATTTTTAATAACATTGCATTTGCCCCCAACTTTCTTGAGGGGGACTCAATAAAATCCTGGCTACGTTCGAGAGTCGACGACGCAGCTTCGAGAATTATATCGGCCAGTGCAGCAATGCTGTGACACTTACGGTAACGCTGAGTTCATCATCACCATCATCAGCTAGAAGACGACCACTGCTGAACACAGACTCCCCTTTGAACTCCAGACTGCTGAACTCCCCCTTTAACCTCCATACTGAACGACATCCTACCACCTGCATCCACTGGATGCCCGCGACTCTCACAATGTCGTCGGTTCATCTAGTCCATCAACGCATCGTTACTCATGGTAAATATTTATCGGTGATATGATACAGAATTGTATTTATTTTGGTAAGTTAATCTCTTGTAATTTTAAATACATGCCGAAAATATTAAAATCAAGTCGGGAATAGCAACCTGGTGCTATACACCTAGCCTGACAATTTGGTGAGTGAACTCTTTAATTACTTTGAAGATGGGCATTGAATGTTGGTTGGAGGCATTTGGACGGCCGATGGAGATCCCACTTCTGATACAGAGGATCCACAGCGAGGTAGGTAAGTGCAGTATTAGTAACACTGTGTTTTCTGTTGTCGGGCTGCAAGGGGACGGAGAGAAGAGCGCTGAACACGACTTGCTTCTACGACTGATTCCTCTCGACTGAGCGCCGCGTGAACACGTCACGTACAGGGGGTGAGTGATCATGTAGCGTCCATCCCAGCATGCGCGCGCATGCCAGTTTCACAACGACAAGGTGAGGGTCATTGGGCGCTTCATCATACATCATGAACCGGTGGTAGAACAGTTTTAAGGGCTGCGCAAACTACTGACAAGCGCGGAGTTAGCTAGTTTTGCACAGAATATTTCTTTCGTCTACTTTGTTATTGCAAAAACCTTATCACTGAAAAATTTTAAGAGATGGGAGAAAGTTCTAAACGAGTGTTTACTATTTGCGTTTCAACAATTAAATAAATGTTGTTGTGTTGTTGCAGGCGACGCGTCTCTTTCTGCTGGCAGCGGGGCTGCGGAGGTGCGAGCGCCCTCGCTGGCGGCGCTGGCGGGCTCGCTGGGCGGACACGAGGCGCCCTCGCCCGCCGCGCTGCGACTGGAAGTCACCGCCGACGTAGCCGCTTCAGACAACTCCAGCGCGGCGAGCTGGCCCGACGAGGCTCCCTCCACGTCCTCGCGGTCGGCGCGCCTGCGCAGCTTGTTTCTGTACGGGTCGGCGGCGCCCCCGCCCGACCCCGAGGCGCCGCCCCCTGCGCCAGCCGCCGTCCCCGCGCCCCGCCCCGACCTCTCCGCCGCCTGCGAGACGCGCAGCGCTTCCTAGCCGCTGACACGCTGCCCTGAGACTGCGGTGTGACAAACCAAACATGCTTCCAATGACGGCTGCACACTTGGGCCTCTCGAAACTTCGAGATTCTAGGCCAGAGACTCCCAAGGTTCTCGCTTAAAGGCGTAGTGAAATCTCTCCATAGACACACCGAACGAAACGTAAAAGCAGACCGTTTCATACCTATACTATCCCAGCTCGTTTTAATACCGTAAACCCGTGTTGTGTTTATATGTAAGTGGAGTCGTGCTGCTTCCACAGACTGAGTAGAAGTCCCTGGGCGGAGCCCGCGGCTGCGGCGGCGCTGCGTCGGCTCTCTATAGTATTAAGTTCCATGTAAATAGTAAATGATAGCAGTTCAGCGGCGCCCCGCGCGCCGCGGCCGCCGCCCGCGCCCCTCGTGCCAACCGATAGTAACTCGGAAGAACTGTGATGTGATTTAGTTCTGTAACGTAGTGAATTCTAAAATTGTACCCGATCGTATGTTCGGCAGCCCTAGAGTTATATTCGATAGATGCTTTGCGCTTTCGAGCAGTGTTACTCTATCAGATATTTGTGATACTTTGAATAATAATTACTATTAATGATCTAAATTATTTAATTTTTCACGTTTGTAGGCGAAAAGTAATAACTACATATTATGTGAATCATATAAAGTGTACACTATGATTAAAATTTAAGTGAATCAAATAGTCGTTTTCTTCTACTACATAACCTTTCGTATCCTAATAATTTGAGTCTAATTGCGCTGAAATAACTCCTCCCAGCTCAGTAGGTACCTCTTAAAATCTTTGCATCAATATTAAATTAGGATGTAGCCTTAATATAATCATTATCAGCCTAACATGTTCCCACTGCTAGCACAGGGCTTCTCTCAGAGAGTGAGGATGGGCCCTAATCCACCATGCTGACCCAGTGCATGTTGGTGAATGTCGTATGTCTATGAACTTCGAGGTTCTTGGACATACCGTTTTCCTCGCGATGTTTTTCCTTCATCGTTTTTGATAGCCCTGATTCCATAACTACAAACACGATCGTAACGCGGCGCGTTAAGTTAAACTCAAAAAGTTGGCTTTTATTTCATAAGGAATGGAGGCCAAATTTTTTGACGTAACACGCCGTGTTAGTTGCGTGTTTTAGTTATGGAATCAGGGCCCTGCTGTTGAAACGTTTCCTAACGCGGCTCGGATATAAGAAATGAAAAAGTGCATTCAGCTCATGTTTATATTATTTAGTTTTATTCATTCATCACATACATTAGGCACTCACATCTGGAACACTTATTCTACACCAAAGTGAGCTACTTTAACAACTGATTAATTATCTGCACATTTATATTTGCTAAAAAAATGCAACGATTAACAAGCGGTTACATTTGGCTGTTGTTTATAAATGTACAATAGAAAAATTTGTACAATCTGCAATTTTAGAATACTTTTGAAGATACTAAAAAAATAATGAGATAAAATAACTTTACTCCGGTCAAGTTTGTCAACTTCATAACTTGTCCATTTCAAAAGTTGCCCCTATTATAATGACTTATTGTGAAAACCTAAATGATTAATGAATTGAATGAATTTTTATGTAGACATATTTTTACAGCAATTTATTACATTAGTTTTATAATTTTATTACAATTTTAGTACGAAATCTATTTTAGTTTAACAATAGTGGAATTAGGTATGCTAAAAAAATAACCTATGCCGATTCAAAAATCATTTCGAGATAACATGTTTTAAAAACCGTATTTTACGTCTCCAAGCTCTTAAAAAAATACCAAAAAAAACATACCGAATTGTCCGTTTTTATTCTCAATAAATAATTTGAATTAAAAGAAGTAGACGAATATGGAAAGAACGAATTAATAAGTGGAGTAATAAGTAGACGAATATGAAATGGAGGGATTGGGAAGTGAACGACTCAGAAATTTGTACAACGACAACTTAGGAAAATAATGTTTTAAGAGTGGACGAATCAGGAAATTGACTACTTTTGAAATGGACAAGCTTGACCGGAGGAATAACTTTAACAATATTACGAAGTATTTACAATACTTCGGGAGTGTGCATAAAAATATAATGTGTGTGTGTAAATTACTTAACACACGTATATGAGTTAGGTATTTTTTTGGAATGTTCTCGATATAGTCACGATTTAATAAAAATAAAAAAATTCGAATAATTTGCATATTTGATTTTAAATAATTTTGTACATATTTTTTTACACTTTATACATCCTTAACTATATTGTCAATTCACCTTTGAAAAGATAAATCTTAATTACTTACATACATTTGACCTATCTATTTCAAATGATTAATATATTTGGTTATTTTCACATTATATTACTTTGGACAATTACCAAACTTATATAATAAAACTAAAATAGGTAATCTTTATCACAATGTCAACTTAGCCAAACTGATTTACTCACATATTTATTTTTAGGGACATGGGAAAACAACAAGGTTGGGTTTTAAAGAATATAATCACAAAACTATGTTTTGTATTCTGGACTAATACAATAATTACAATGATAATTCATATATTAGTTACAGTTTTTATACAGGGTTATAAGGAAAAGGTATGCTAAGCCATCATTGGAGATCATTGTACTCATAATAGGCATGATGACTAATAATGTTTTACTACCTCATAAAAAAACTGATCATCAATAGAGCCTATCAACGAAAACAAAATTTTAATTAGTTCAAAAATAAATACATAAGTTATATTTTAATTTCATGCTAGACAGAGAGCGCACTATAGCGAGCTATGACGTCAAGCCTCATGTGTAATGTATTTAGTTATATTCATCGCATTATTTGTAATAAATTAAACATTAGGCCACATGCCTATTATATGCCTATGGGATAAACCCTGAAATATCGAAAAAAATATCAGCTGTCATAGAAAACGATCATTGACACTCGACAAAACGTATGACAGCTGTTTTTTGTCGCAATTTCCGATTTGATCCCATAGTTAAAGTTGTTTATAATGAAATGATGAGTATAACGAACCCCTTTCGGGTTATCATACCCTTTCCTTATAACCCAGTAGTTAGGAAGGAGGGGTTGAAAGGAAGGGTTTGCACAAAAATATACATTTCCTTTTTTGTTCTTAGCAATGAATAACTTATCTTACAGGTTGGCTAAGGCTTAGAATCAGACGAGTTTACACTCCATGCATGGTACAAACATGCTGGAAACATCTTTTTGACTCGACACATCATACATGCAATCGAGGTTAGCTCTATCCTATTTCCACTCACGGACAATGCCGAATTTAGAGGGCAACAAAGGAGTGGAGGCCCTCGGTTATCTAAACTGGATTTGTTGTTTATTTACGAAGTCTATTGCGGGGGGCCCTTTTTTGTGGAGGCCCGGGGCTGTAGCCCCGGTTGCCCTCCCCTAAATCCGGCCCTGCTCACGGCCTATTCAATCGCAAAATTCTGGCACAGTATGAACCTTTTAAAGAACCATAAATACCAAGGCAGTTAAAAATGCAGGCAAATGAAACTAAACCTTGAAACTTTGACTTGTGAATAGCTCTATGCACAATCATTAGGTAAGTATATATATAAAGGATAGAATTTACAAGAAGAAGCAGAGTATTTACAGCAACCATTATAATACTTCACAGACGGACAGTAGAATATCCTTCGATAATAATAGTTATATTTTAAAATAGATTAAATCTTATTTATATTTTTGTCTTAATTGTTAAATATGGTCATGTTTAATAATAATAATGGCGGAGTGAGTTAAGCAGTGCCGGTTTTAGCACTACTGGCGCCCTACGGGCATAAAATGAATTATTTGCGAAGGAGACAGCACAAGGGGGCCAGTTCTATCCCAATTCGCTATAGAAGAAATGCGCGAAAAATTAAAGCTATTTTGATGAATGTAGGTCATGTTTTTTTAGTTGTTGCATGATGCACCAATGTTAACATTGAAAGTTTTGAGCAATTTTTGGTCAATTTGGAATACATTTTTTAAGAGATAACGCGGATAATGTATACTGCTTTAGCGTAGCAAGAGCTATCCTACATGAAATTGCCTTGATTCGCCCGCCCCTAACACTACTACTAGAGATAAAAAACAGGGAGCTAGGGATAAATTTGTATAATTAATGGATGACTTATTATTTTATACCTCATTCCTAGGCCTGCATCAACCATTAGAATCTAAATTTGTCTTGTTTTTATTGCAAAAATTAGATTCTAAAGATGTTTTTTTTTACTCATATACATTATTTTGGAACCCTGGGTTTTTAACTTATAATTTATTTCAAATAATAATAAATAAATAGGCAAAGCCCATAATTGGAATAAAAATGCAATATCTAGTGGGCAGACGGACAGCCAAAAAGCGTAGACTATCAAACTAGTTAGAAACTCCATCAAACTGATTGACTCACGTTTTCGGGAATGTGAAATCCATACTCATAATTTTTTATTCACAATAGATTTGCGTTTGATCGCAAACTACCTGATATTAAACGAAAATGGACTTGTGCTTATTTACTACCATTTTTAGGTAGCCTTTTGGAAAAAATATTAAATAGTAATTTAGGAAATTATTAGTTACTTCTTCCATGTGTCTTCTGAGAATAGTCTATTAGAGAAAATGTTTATATCAAATTAACACAACATAGTGCAGCCAATGTTTTTTTAGGCATTCGCCATTTATGTATTCCTCTCTCTCTCTAATTTATCTTCTTTTTTTATTGTAAAATAGGTTTGCGCTTGGCCGCCAACTCGCCTGATGTTAAGCGACGATGCGGCCTACGATGGATCACGCTTGCCTAGAAGAAACCGATTCACTTTTGACTTGAAAACACCCAGATTGTAACTATCGGGGAACACCCATCTTATTCTAATAAGCAAAATCATGGTAATTAATGTTTTATGATTTGATTGACTGCCACTATCTAATCAAAAATACATTTTAACCATAACAATCTTCATGCCGGGTTGAGATTTACATGTTCAACGAATGTATAATATCCGTTGTTATATTAAAATTTATACGTACGCTGGGTTCTCTACACTCTACAGAGTGCTTGAAAGTTGAAAGTCATAAAGCCTGGGGAAGTACCACACCTTTGCCAGTTATTCAACCACCAAACAGTAGTGTGCAAACACTACTGTGTTCCGGATCCGAAATTACAGGGCACACAGAGATTTGACATCTTATATCTCGGGGTGACGAGCGCAGTGCATTGCCATCCAGGGTTTTGAACTGTTGTTCATAATTCTGAGTGGCGTTGAGCTGTTATGGGGAAGCGTGAAGAGCCATCAGGCAAGCGACTTCGCTCGCCTCGTCACCCAGTATCATAAAAAAAAAAGTCATAACGGTCATCCAGATGGCCGTTTGCTCGGCATATTTGGTATAGTGCGGGTCTATTGAGCCAGGCGGAGATGCAAAGGTCGCAGTTGATTATAACCCCTTAGAGAACAATACAGACGATTCATTCGACATTCTAATGCAGTTTAGTCATATGTAAAACTGTTTTAAGTGAGTTCTTGTCTACTTTACATCGGCACTGAGAATGTGTACTTTAACCCGGCGCCATTGATGCTGGGTCATATTGACCCGAGGCAGTTTAAAACGGTCTTTTCTTTTACATCGGCCGTAATTTTTTTAAGTTTTTGTATCTGGATATATAGCCTCCTTCTATTTAATGTTAACAAACGTTAATTAACCTTGTTGAAACATTATATATCATGCTGGAATCAATACAACACAAGATGGAGACATTTCCTTAAAAAAAATGGTATGATATTAGATTTACAAGTATTGAATTCATCTCGACTTTTTTATAGATCGTAGATTTCGGCTTTCGCGGGTTAATCCACTGAGGTAGCTTTTCAAAGGGTTTCAGGGATCTCAAGAGATGTAAATTATTGTTTGTCCAAAAACGTTGCTAAATATCACACACTTATGTAAAGCATGCCAGATTTACCCCAGACCCATAGATTAAAAAAAATATTTTAGGTCTGTGCCCAGACCATACAATTTGATTCTGTACTGAAAACTTTCAATAGTTTCATGTCTCTAAGGAAGTACACTGATTTTATTATGAAAGTATATGATAAAATGTATTTTTGATCTCTAAACTACATAAGATCATTAATTCCAATAATTATTTAGGATATTGTACTAAAAATGACAAAAATATCCAAGTATTGTATTAAAAAATGATTTTACATGTTTCTTAAAAAAATTAATAATAACTGGATTTTTTGAATATATTGTTATTATCTTCATTTTATTATATTTGCAATATACCCTTTTTAATAAATGTTTTATAGATATAAGGCAACTCCTATAATTTTGTGAAAATTTGGCAATAAAACCTGGTCATGATGGCCCGGTGTTATTGACGGCGTAATTATTTTCACTTCATTTGCGCAGGGTTAAAGAACCAGGCTAAAATACAATACACTTTTAATACATTTGGATAAATCTTGGTATAGCCACCGGCATCTGACCAAGTAGTCCAGTGGGCAAATATATTTTCTATCGATCCTGAAGGAGATAGTAACCTGCAAGCTTGCCACAGGGTTACGCATATAGACTGTACTAAGCCGAAAGGAGGTCATTGTACTCATCATTATGAACAAATTTCACTAAGAAACCAACCTTGTAATCCCGAAATAAAATGTCCTATTCCATAAATTTTGTCGAGTGTCTATGACGTTTTCTATGGAACAGCCGTTTTTTTTTCGCTATTTCAGAGTTGGTCCCATAGTAAAAATTGTTCACAATGATGAGTACAATGACCTCCTTTCGGCTTAGTACAGGGTAAATCACAGAAAAGTTATTTTTTTGTTTACATTACAACGGCTGTCGAGGCATTTTTGTAAGAAATTTGTTGTAGCCACTTGCACCCATATAAACCCATAGCAACTGTGTTAGCAACTGTGACGCGGAGTTCGACGCGTTGACATAAATAAGAATGTTCAATCAAGTATCTGTCACAAAACCTGGCGTCAGTTTCCGTTCTATTTACTTCTCTTTTCTGTGGGGTAAATGTATAACCTTGTGTGCTGTCTAATAGAGTTGAAAGTCATACGTAGTGGAACCATCCCTCCAAGTGGGCTCGTCGGCCACCTTAGCCCGGCATAGCGGGCACGTATGTTCTCTATCGAGCCAAGCGGAGATGCAGAGCTCGCAGAAGATGTGGCTGCAGTCGAGTCGCACGGGAGTCGTGTAGTCGTCGTGGCAGATGGGGCACGAGTCGCCGGCGGACAACAGCTGCTCGCACGTCGGCTTCGTGCCGAGGTTCTGTCAACAAGCAATATGAATGTATTCACATTATTTATTTCTTTGTCTTTCAGTCCTTCAGTCGGAATAATATGTGGGATTACAGTGTATTAAATAATGTAGACTTTCCGAACACCCGTTCGAAGTGCTTTGATTCCACTTTTAAATGAGCTAACTGCTAGAATAGAAAAAAAAATGTGTACTGACCACACTTTGCAGCAGCGTCCAGGTAGCGTTCTTGAAGAGTCTGAGACGCACTACCACCTCCAGCAGCTTGGCGCCTGCGTACACGGCGCTGAGGATGATGCCCACCATGCGCTCCGAGCCGGAGTACGACTGGAGGAGGAAGAACAGCCACGGCTGGATGGTGAGCAGCGAGCGGTACAGCTGGGAGACTGCCTCCGTGAATAAGTATACTTTACCCTGCAATAATACACATTTACAGGCTTATAGAGGTGTAAGTAGCTGAAAGGAGAACATTGTAGTCATCTTTAAAAACAGAAAAGTTAATTTTATCATAATCTCTACGTAGTAAGGCCTGGCGCCCTCCGCACTTTAGGTTGTCGACCGGTCCGACTTGCCGTGCCCGCTGCCGCACGATAGACAGAGATAACGCGACAAGAGTTACGGGATAGACTGAGAGGCAACTTGTAGGTTAATATAGCTCTAGGTAGTTAGCGCTCGCACGTTCTGAATTGGACTTTATTGTGTGGTAGTAAGAGTCGCTACTTATTTAAATGCTTTTGTGGAGGAACCTTTTGTCCTTGTACTTTATGTATTCTCTGACGAAGTATAAAATAAAGTCGCTTTTCGCTGTTTGTCTGTTTATCTACTAACTCCTCGTAAACCATACACAAAACAAACAACCATAGACATACCACACCATAACCAACCAAACCATAGACAAGATTTTGATGCGGATTTCAGCATCAGTTAGAAAAAAAAAACAGAACGTTTATTTAAACTAATATTATAGAGAGGAAAGATTTGTATTTTTTGATTTTTGTATGTTTGTAACTAATTAACTTAAAAACGACTGGACCGATTTTAAAAATGATTTCACCATTACAATGCTACGTTATCCCTGAGTAACATAGGCTATATTTGTTACTAGAATGTAAAAAATATATTTCCACACGTGCAAAGCCGAGACGGGCGGCTAATATAAGTATATAATAAAACTTATACCCAAGCAAAGCAGGAAATTTAAGAGCATGAAAACAGGTACATTATCACAAAAACCCGAAAGTAGGAGTAGGAGATATAAGATCTCGGGGTGACGAGCGCAGTGCATTGCCATTCAGGGTTTTGAACTGTTGAAGTTCAAAATTCTGAGTGGCGTTGAGGTATTATGGGCAAGCGTGAAGAGCCATCAGGCGAGCGGCTTCGCTCGGCTCGTCACTCTGTATCATAAAAAAATAAATATAAAGTAGTTTTTGAAGTAGGTTAAAAAGGGGTACTCACTCTTTTCTGGAATGGTAGTAC
This sequence comes from Agriopis leucophaearia, assembly GCA_949125355.1. Classification (NCBI taxonomy): domain Eukaryota; kingdom Metazoa; phylum Arthropoda; class Insecta; order Lepidoptera; family Geometridae; genus Agriopis; species Agriopis leucophaearia. Next base: position 15,457,498 of record OX421269.1, read on the forward strand.
GAAAGCCGGCATCATAGTGACCAGCAGTTTAATATCGACAGTTATGATCTTAACAACGAGATCAGTTAAGATGACGAGCCATAGCAGCTCCCACACGTCCAGCTCATTGTATCCCGGGAACATGACCACGTTGGGCAGTAACTTCCCGTGGCCGAATAGGAAGTGTACGATCACTATGCAGCTCGAGGTAAACATCAGCTCGCTGAACAGTAGCGCTAGGCTGCGGTTCATTTGTTTGCCATGTTCCCTGAAAAATTATCGCAGTTTAACAAACTAAAATTACTAAATTTTGATAGGCACATTAGCTTATGCTGCTCGCCTATAATAAATAAATAAAAAACACGCTAATTCTGAAGATCCTGATAACGATAATGGGACAAAATATTTAAATTATTGCATTGTCATTTGCCATCCGTCCTTAACGGCGGGTTATACCAGATTTGATGAATTTTCAATCCATTTTAAATAGTTAAATAACAATATTTGATTCAGAAAAAATGCATGCCATAGATACATCTGTGTTTGAGATAAAACCGTGGTTCAAAACACGATTAAATAAACTTTTCTCGATAAAAAAATAATGAAACAAAGTCGATTTAGTAGAATCAAAGTTTTTTTTTCCGTTTTATGCTCTAATGAAAGCTCGTAACAGCCTGGAAATCGCATGTACTAGGTAATTGTATTCAACCATGTCCTCTTTAGATAGTTTTCTTCGTTCATTTTTTATTGAAATTAAAAACGTAAAAAGGTCGCAAAAATGTCTGCCCATCGCGCTCAGACCCGCGCCACTTGGATAACCTGCCGTTAATAAGTGTGCAAAATGTCACTAACTGCCCCTGTGGCTCAGTTGGTAGTGAACCTACCTTCTGCGCTTGGGGGCGTGGGTTCGATTGCCACCTAGGACAAACATTTGTTTGTTCTATATCTGGGTGTCAATATCTATTCAAGTATGTATTTAAAAATATATATGTACGTATATCAGTCTCTGGCAGCCATATTACAAGCTTTGCTTAGTTTGGGGTCAGATCACCGTGTGTGCAAAAGTTTCGACGTTTTGAAGTAGTTGAAAATCAAGTTCAAAGATTCCGTTACATATATTACATATAAAAGGCGATGTGTGTATGTTCCCTATGCACTCCAAAACTGCTGGACCGATTTTTTTATAAACTTTCACTGGCTGATGTTATATCCAAGCGGATAAAACCACGGTGAGCAGCTGATAACTTATAAATATTAACTTTTGATATCCAAATAAATTTTAGAGGCATTTTTTTTATCATAAAATATATTACATTGACTCTGAACTAATAATAAATGTTTAGAAAGTTAAAATAATAAACACCCACCATGTCAGGGATAACACTACCCTATTTCCAGCTCACTTGATTGACCTGGTATCCGTATTTATAGTTCCGCTTTTACACTTTACTTCTTCTACCCTACGCTTGCTTTGGTAGCTCATCACCATGGCGAAATATGAACAGTTTAGGCAGCGACCCAAAGCCGTGCTCCGTTATCTTAAGGAGCTCAGCTGGTTTGTGTAGGCTGTCAGGAGCAAATGCACAATACACGAAGCAGGATGCCAGTGCAGGTCTTATCACTTTAATTTATTAGCTCATCACCATGATTATTTCTGCCCTGCAACTCTTTTTTTTTTCGTTGTGAGGGCAGCTTGAGTTTCACTGCGGTCTCACCTGATGCCACTGGTGCAGTCTACAATGGAGCAAGCTTGCCTTGCACTCTCTGCTAAACTCCCCTTATCATCTGTTTCCAGGCAACCTACCAAGGGCCGATCCAGGGGGGGGTCATGAGGGTCATGACCCCCCTGGACCCAGCCCATACCTACTTTTTACTTGTATCTATAATTATAAAAATTAAATTATAACTTCTTGTGACTTGACCACGACTATGTGACCCTCCCTGGCACCAAAGCTGGATCTGCTCTTGCAACCTACTGTATGTATAATTAAAGTAATTTAAGCTTACCTCCTGACAAGTCCATTACAATGAGCAAATGTACAGAATAGTATAATAAAGGTGAATATGCCCTCTCTGCTGTCATACATGAATTTGATGAACAGTAGGAAGTAGAATGGTGCATAACGTATCAGAAGATTGAGAGTTGCTCGCACGTCAACTACCTGTAAGTGAACATCCTTCATTTAAACAATTAGACAATACTCAAGCAATCCTGACCCTTATGTTTTATGATTTTCATTTGTTATACCTATTTTACAGGGTCAGGAAACGTGCTCCGTTAAATAACAGAGCACAAATGAACAAACGGGCTTTAAAATTATTTGGAATTGTAGCTCCCAAAAGGCTGAACCGATTTTGATTTTATTACTTATTTGAAGTAAGAACTTCTTTAGCCACATTGAGCATTCTTTGGTAGGGGTAACTCTGTGTGACATATTAGTTTTTACTTCAGTCGGCAGTCTCTATGACTGCCAACTTGTTTTATAGGTGACTTGATTGAGAGTGTTCTTAGCTATTATTCAAGAAAATCTGTTTAGCCGTTTGAAGAAAACAAGAAAAGTTATAATAAATTCTTTGAAGAAACCAAATTACCTGTTGAGTGCCATCTTCACTTTGACTCTCATTGTCAGCGTTATCATGTATATTGTTATTATTGGCTGGGTTCACAGACACATTGATCTCTGGATGCTCTTCACTGTGATCAGACAGCGCAGACTCATTTGACACTGCATTGGTGCTCACCGACTGGCTAGGAGGCGCCACTATCCGCTCATTCACAATAAACGTCTGAGCGTTAGGTCCTAGGTTTACATGAGCTATTGAACTTTGCGGCCTCTGCAGTCCCAAGTCTCCAACTAACTGGTGGGTACCGGGAGCATTACGTGGCAACCAGGTGGGAAGAGAAAGTCTAGCATTGTTGCCCTGAAAATTGATTTATATTCATTTGTAACAACTATATTGTTTTATTCAACTTATCAACTAACTGGCCTGATGATACGGGACACTTAGAGTACAGGATCGATCTCTTGCCTTTAGTATGAACCTACTGAAAGGGGACTGACGCATGGCGTTATGATAATAATTAAATTTCAAAAATTAAAAACAAACTAAAAAATAATCATATTAAATAATATCAATCACTTCAGTCTATCATGTATCCACACACACACTCACACAGGCCTTCACTCTATTATAGAGAGGATGAGCCATAATCCACCATGCTGGCCCAATGCATGTTTTGCAGAGAACTTTTGAGGTTTTTGGATATATTGGTTTCCTCACTATGTTTTCCTTCACCGTTTTTGAAACTATAATACTGCCCTCATAAGCCCAAGAGCGGTAACTCAAAAAAATGAGATTTCTGTTTTTTCGCTCATTTGATAGCTTAAAAAATTTCGCATCAGATGGATGAAGCAAAATAACCGTATCTACATTGGAACATTGAAATAAAACACAAAAAAAAGATTTTTTACTTTTAAAACTCATATTTAAAAACTATTAATTCTAAATGAAATGACGGTATTTCATAAAAATACAAAAAATAATAAGATTGGATTTTAACATATATTTAAGAAATATACTTGGTCCTCACATAGGCACATAACTGAAAATAAATTAAATTATATTTCATTAAGTTAACGAAAAATATATGTTCACAAAAACTCGATTATCTCGAAATACATCTAGGTTGAGATACCGCTCTTGGGCTTATGACGGCAGAATAGCAAACCACGCAACGGATTTTGATGCGGTTTTCAGCATCAGTTAGATAGTTTTTCACGGAAGGTTTATATATAATAAAACCACGTGCTGACTGGGGCGGATCGCTAGTATACGTAAGGTAGTTGCTGGAAGGCAGTGAATGGACGCGACAAGCCGAAGATCAAGCCGAGTGGCGTGCCTTGAAAGAGGTCTATGTCCAGCAGTGGACTAAGCTAGGTGAACTAGTTTTAAAGATTATTGCAGTACCTATTTACTTTAAACTCATTAATAAGTCTATATGAGTAATTATATGTAAAATAACCGATTGATTATAGATCAGAAAACGATGACTAATGGTTATAAGCAAAACATTGCATCACAAAAATAGTGAAACTGTAGGAAGATACATACCATCCGCGCATGTTCAACTAGAGGTCTAATTTCTCGGAATACATTGTTGAGACGGTCGCCGAGGCCTAGATTGTTTCTATTTGGAGTCGCTTGCCTGGATTCCCTAGAGTCTAATCGGTGTAAGGGATTGTGTCGCGGAGTGACCTCCGGGATGTCTTCCTCTTCTATATCTAGGGTCACTTGATTTGGCTGAGCCATCGCACTTTACTAGTGCCGAAATAATGACTTTATGAAGTGATTTTTGGTCAAAATATGTTCATTTCCAAATATTTAGAAGTCCGCAAAGTGCAAAGTAAAGCGAAATGTCAAGTGTCAACTGTCAAGTCTCAAGTCTTGTGTTGCCAGTGGCAGATAGTTGATATAGTCAATTTTAACTGAGACATATTTTGTCCTAATAATTAAGCTTAGAAAGAAACGTAATAATTGCATTGATAATATATAGTAGAATAATTTTGATGTCTTTGTAAATCAATTTAGAAAAATATACATAACCTATTATTGAGATAGGCAGGATAACTAATTTGAACTGGAACCTTAGTCGCATTAGCGAAGAGATCGATAAACAAAATCAAATTCTAGACTACGCCTGCCGGCACTAAGCCCACAAAGTAACATTTTGAGTCCTGTAACAAGAGAGGGCAAACTAGTCTAAAGTAACGTTTAATGTTAGTTAAGTAACAGTCTGGCAACACTGACTCATACACTTAAACTGAGTTGAAGGTTGAGAAGTTAAGAGTTTTATTTATTTATTTAGTGACCATGGATGGATACAGAGTTCTTCAGTCGGAATAATATTTTGGTTTACATGATATTAAATAACGTCGTAAAGGGGGAGGCCTATGTTCAGCAGTGGACGTCTTCTGGCTGATGATGATGATGATGAAATAACGTCAAACAAGTCATAGTCACAGTCAGAACTAAGCAAAGCAAAGTGAGTCACGGTCTAGTTTCTCCGTAGAAGTCATAGAGGAATATAGGTATATACCGGGAATGGTAGGAGTATTACATTCTCTTGGGTCTAGTTTAAGTCATACCCCAGTACCTAGGTATATAGTTGTGGAGACTTTATTGGAGGCTTGGTGGAGTTTTTTTTTTTGCGAAAATGCACTTTTTAGCTCATTATATCACTCTCCTACACTCGAGCACATTCAAGAACACCTAATCGTTGCATTAGCGAAATTGTGGTGGCTCCGCTCCACAAGAGCTTTTGTGGTCAACTCTTATTTAATGGCCTCTAGAGGCCATTAAATAAGAGTTGCAGTAGAGTTGAATATGAGTTGAGTGAAGTTGAAGAACACCTAATACCTAATCCGCCATTAACAGACTTAACACTCGATGTTTCGAAATAACACAAGTTTAGGATATTAATACATTGATGCGACATGTAATTTTCATGTTTGCACCACTGTAAATTTTCCCCCAACACATTTCTACAACAAAAACTTCCAAAATCGTTTCTTTCGTTGTTAGCTGTTAGAGTCTGTGTAAAAACAGAAACATCGCGTCGTGGCAAAACGGTGAAATAAAAACAGTATAAATAAGCACACGCGCGACCTCACGACGTTCTCGACGCTTCTCTTTTTGGACAGACTCTACCTATTAATCATTTATATAAATAGCTTGCATTCATTATACTTTTTAACCCTCAACGCATAAAGTAGGTTATTTTATTCATTAGGTATATTAGCACACGCGCACCCTCAATCCTACGACGGTTCTCTTTTTGCACGGGCTCTATAGGACAGCTGACTTAGCACATTTAGTAGAAATGTGCCCACAACGAGAGCGACTTTGCAAAGATAAGACATAAACAAAGATACTGATCAGACTTATGTCCGGAGCCTTACTCGAAAACTCTGCCCAGTGTTAGTTAAGTTATAAATAAGTAACTAGGCTTAATTGAGACCACAAAGAAAAAAAGCACAAGCACACCGTGAACGGCGCCGTAACAGACGGGTCAGCATGGCTGACGTCAACCACCTCAACCAACGAGAGAAAAAGAGAATTAATTAATGATCTCACTCTTTCTCTCCCGTTGGTCAGACGGCGGTTCGTCAGCCATGTTCGATATGTCTGTTACGGCTATTAGTCATTATTATAATTATAATGATTTAAGCTCATTGCTAAATACTATGTATTCTGTGGTACTATACGACCGAAAACGGACGTTGTCATCTCAACTCGAATAACGACGGAAGAACATAATACTTTATTATCTACGTTCCATGCCTCTTCTATTGTATTCTCTTTGGCCTCTACGGCCTTGGTTAGGTACTATAGAAAATCAGTGCTTATAATATTATGTGCCTGTAATAGTAAGGACGGTGGGTTAGGTACCTAGGTACCTATATTTGTAGGTAGGTACACACATAAGTGTAATTATTAATTAGGTACACAAGCAATAAATAAAAGATAATAATATAAATGGCAGTAGTTTATTTTTCCTTTTGAATCTTCATTGAAAGTCAATAGACCGCAACGAATAATTAATTTTTTTGATACAATGAGCAAAAAACACCCCGTTAACTGGGTAAGATAAACATGTACCTATAGATACTTAAATGCACGATGTAAATTATACATAAGTAATATTCAGTCTTTACATAGGCTCACACCATCACTGAACTAGGTGATGCGCATTCCATGAAATCCAATCGTTAAACATAACAAAAAAAATGTAAAATTTATAATCGGACATAATTAAGTAGGTATTTGTTGTTAAAATTTGTGCATTAACTATCAAAGAAATTCACAAACTATTTATCTATAAGTATGTATGATTTGGTTGGCCTGCATTTGGCACCCAAATGACTATTTTAATGTTAACTAAGTAAATATTCAGATGTATGCAATGGCGGGCATGGATTTCACGTTTCTGTGTCTGGTTTCAATTCGAGAACACCGTCAGCGTGGAGATCGCGTACGGCCTCCAGTAAGCGTGCCTCAGCACGAGGTTCACCTAATGCCATTTCTACGCTGCCAGCGCACAGTAAAAGTGCTCTTAGAGCTGCCCTAGGCCAGTCTGCTTTCAGCCCTCGTCGCATTGCACTAGCCGCTCCTGCCGCCCCAAGTTTAGTGCACTCTGACACCAATCGCTGCGTATATTCTTCTATCAAGCTATCTCCGATCGATCTTCTCAATTCAGGAGACAACGATGACAACAACAATAGTGCTATGTCATCCATGGGCCTACCGAGAGAAACCATTTGCCAGTCCAATACGACACACTCGGTAACTCCATCTATCTCTCTAAACTGCAGGTTTCCACACCAAAAATCTGCATGCACTATTGGTGCCGGTTCGGCTGGTCTGAGCAACGTTCCGAGTAAAGCCGGGGCACGTGCACTGAGAGCTGCCACAGCATCTGCTTCTTCGATACACTCAGTGCGCTCACGTAGAAATTCTTCGAGCTGCGGCAAGCCTCTTCTGATAAGTCGCAAATACCCAGCAGCTGCCCTTTCACAAGGAAACAAGAAGTCGAACCGCTCGTCTAAAGCGCCTTCTTTTTCGCGAAGAGCAAGGGATAGCGCATGGAGACGCGCTGCAGCGTACAATGCAGCTCGAGCGCGTTCTTCTGATAGTCCTTCAGCCAAGTCTGCCGACTCGAATCCCGCATGTGAGATATCTTCTAATACTAGCTCACTCTCTGCTCCGACCATACCTGAAACAATACAATAACAATCGCGTTTATAATAACGAAGTGAACACGAGTTGAATTGCGGTGAATTACTCAGTTCGATAATTTTGTGGCACGAATAGAAGATATGGACATCAGACAAAACAAAAGTTGATACTTAAGAGGAGTGAATTCTCTAAATTACTGTAGCATAGTTATAACATAAAGTCCATGCAGTCAATAATTTAAAATAATTTTCAATATTAAAAACCGACTTCATAAAAATTTCAGACTGGACAAAATTTAAATGGGACCACACGGGAAGCTCCAGCTTTCAAATAAAAAAAGAATCATCAAAATCGGTTCACTCAGTCAAAATTTCTGAGGTAACAAACATAAAAAAAAAACAGTCGAATTAAAAAGCACCTTCATTTTAGAAGTCGGTTAAAAATTTAAATTCTCCGGCAAAAAAGAACGCACGAAGCATATAATTAAATCTACTCTTAAAAAATACCTACTAGGTATTCTGCCTCGATAGCACCTTGCTATATGCAGGCCGTATCCCGCGCCGAAGATGTCTTCTGCCAATCGGTTCAGCACCGGTGCCAACTCTGTATAGAACAGAATCTCTCTCGTATCAAACTGGGCTTCGGCCATGAATAGGCGGCCGAAGGGATCCCTAGGGGGGAGCTTAACGATGACCGGCAAGGTCTTGCGTTCGCCATCACATTCGTATTTGATCGTCACTGCAACCACTCTGCTCAATGTTCCGCCGACTCCAATCCGGATGTCCACCGAAAGGTGAGGACATGTTACCTGTAATAATGATTAATAATGTATTTTTGTAATGGTTACGGTTTGAACACATATCATAAGTGGCCTTAGTACGAGCACTTGCGAAAAAGTTATCGTTACGTAAACGATCGCAAAATGTATGAAAAATTAGATAGATAGATATAGACAACTCTTTATTGTTCAGACCAAAAATTACATAGGAACATAGTTACATTAAAACAACTTAAAACTAGTGAAACAATTTTAGCGACCTTATCGCGAAACGATAAGGTCGCCAATGATTGAGAAACCCCTCCTTTTTTGAAGACGGTTTTCGACCTGTTTTTAACCGACTTCCAAAAAAGAGGAGGTTCTATTATGTATTTATACAGGTAGTTTCATACTTACTTACAGAGTTAACATATCAAAATTTTAAAAGCTTGACCTATGTATGCTTGGTGTTTCAATAAAAGTCCGTACAGTTTTGTCACAAAATTCAAACACTACATACAACAAGAAAAATACTGATTTTATACTCGTTTAATTATGTAGGTACTTATATTTTATTTCTCATATTAAATAGTAAATCGCCAAGATTAAAATGCCGAACAAATTCCTAAGACGGACAAAGGATTAAAATTCGAAGAGAAACAAATCCGAATGGATGGTAACCCTATAGGTGGTAAACCTATATTACATAGAAAAAACCTGAAACATATAAATAATATAAGTAGGTGCAAACCTCAGTTACGTTAGCTTCCCCAGTAGTTCGCAGCAATTCTTTAGCCCATTCTTCATCGATGATAGTGGTAGGGTCACTTGGCGGTTCGCAATCCGAATCCTCGCTGTCACTACTTGGTGCCTCTGAAGCCGCCGTGCTATCTGGTTCCGTCTGCATTCCGCTCATTTCCTGGTTCTACCAATAACTAGTAAGAGATGCACAGACAAATCCAGCACAATTAAACGCCATGCATTGCAAAATCTCTCAATTAACTAAACATTGTCAGAACGTTTGTGCAGTATGCGGCGATGGGTCGGGTCGGGGTCGTCAATGAGGCCTCCCCACAGATGGCTCCCGGTCCGCGCATGCGTGCTTCTGCTCAATTATTCATACTCCCGTGCTGACTTGTCGCCAGAACGCCCACTTCGCTCAATCATATATTATATCATGTGTGCTGTATTAGAGCGCATTCCTTTGTTTAGCGAAAAAGCTAGATAGCAGCTGCTTGCTATGGATATGAATAGATTATAAAGAGGTAAGTAGGTATCAAGTATCAAAGTGCCTCGTCGTCGGACTAAAAAAAAGATCGCTCCGGATTGCTATGGAAAATGCAACGTGATTCCAAAGGTCAACCAACATTTCTTTGAAATAAAAAAACACCTAAAGCATCATCAGCCAGAAGACCTCCACTGCTAAACATAATCCCATAATCCCTACGTTTAGCAGATGGCTTGGAGATCGCAGAGCGTTCCACCGTGTAGCATAGTGCACCTAAATCATGAATTTCTTGAAATAATAAAATTATACATATTTTTACTAATCCCGAAGCAAAAAGAAGGGTGTTATGTTATAAGTTTAACATGTATATTTGTCTGAAGAATGGAAACTCTCAAATGGCTGAACCTATTTAGATAAAAAATTTGTTTGTTTGAAATGTGACTAGATTGAGTGTTTTTATCTATTATTTGTGATTTTTGCGCGCAACACATGTATTCCATCTCATTCTTCTCATAAGTAAATAAAGTACGTAAGACGAGGCGGTATGGCTTTAATGGCTTTAGACTGCCCAGAAAAACAATATTAAATTAGAATTGTCAGTGTCTTGTGTCATCAGTCAGCAGTGCTGCCAACTTAGCGCTTACGGCGCCAGATCTAGCACTTTTTTCGTTGACAGCGCGTAACGTTAAATCTAGCGCTTTTATCGAAGCGAAACTTACACTATAAATATTATAGTATTTTTTAAGCTACACTGAATTTCTGCTGATTTATGTCATATCACTGTTATTTCACAAATATACTTATTTCTGTCATTTTAATGTTATTTATAAATGCAATAGGTAGTTTAAATTTGGCGCTAGATGTAGCGCTTTTCCCCCCAAGCGGCTATTTAGCTCTTTCTAGCGCATTTTCAAAGATCTGACAGAGCGTTTTCACCTGAAAGAGACATTCGGCATAGCATGGCAGCATTGCAGTGTGACCAAATTTAGTAGAACGTTGCTATTATAGCAGAATTATATCCCCAATTTAGGGCTTAACAGATTGTGTCGCAGATCAACAGGGCTAGCATGTGCACCGCCATAAAACTTTATCGCCTCTTTTTTTTGTACCAAAGCGAGACAGGCGTATATGAAACTGCGGGCACCTTGTTGCGTTCTCGCACGGCAAAGTGGCGACAAGATTTTGTCACGGTGCGCATACTAGCCATGCTGAAAAGAAGTTTTTGTGTTTGTTTCAGTTTTTGGCATAATCCTCACACAACCTCCGCAGAAAATTAACAAGATCAGACATTGACAAATTAACTGTGATTCACTTGGATAGTTGCACAAGAAATTAAAAAAAAAATTATGCCTTTCTTAAATAATGTCAGATTTGACAAACAAATTTTAAAATTAACATATTGCTGCAATTCTAAATGTCAAACAGGCAGTTAAAAAAGGGTGTATGCGTAAATGTTACGCTATAAAAAATATGGTAAATGTACCTCAAAGCTTGACAGACGACAGCTCTGTATAAAAACATGGACGCCACAGAAAATCAGAAGTTATTATTTGTTCATAAATATATGAAATAATTAAGTTGCATTTTTCTTCAATATATTTTTACAGATTAAGACTTCATTCATTAGCAGAATTTTAGCATCTATTAGATAAAACAACAACAAAAAATTGCAGATTTTTGCACTATTTATACGAGTAGCGTAGCTGTTATTATGTTCAATTTAAAGCAAGGCTAGCATGCCCGTCGCGATAATATTTTTAACAAAACAAGACAGGCGTATATGAAACCGTAGGCAACTTGTTGCGTTCTCGCTCGACAAAGTGACGACAAGATTTTGTTGCGGTGCGCATGCTAGCCATGCTGGTCACCAAAGCTGGTCACACTGCAGTCTGTCAGTCATAGCATTCATAGATGTCAGTCAATCAGCCAGCGCGTTTATAGATTCGATACGAAATTTGATAAATTGATAATATTAAAATTTAATTTTGGTGTCTTTTGGACGTTTGATTTCTTCTATCTGACTAGAGCAGAAATAGATTTTGTGAATGGAACTGCTAATTAAATATTCTTAAGAAATGGGTAAGGTTAAATCCAAGAAACGAAAGCACTCATCATCTGACAGTAGCTCAAGTTCCAGTAGTTCAGACTTTTCTAGGGAGAAAAAGAAGATCCGTAAGTTAAAGAAAAAGCTCAGGAAAGAACAGAAAAAGACTGAAAAGGCTCTGAAAAAGAAGCTTAAAGAGGAGAAGAGAAAATTGAAAAAGAAAAGTAGAAGTGAGAGTACTAGCAGCAATTCTGGCTCAAAAGAAAAGATTAATGAGGCGTCTGCAGATATACCTATTGGTATGTATTTATTTATTTAATACAAAATTCGGTTCGAGGAAAGGAATCTTCAACTCGGTTCTGTCAAAGGGTGGGTTTCCGGGTTAAGGTATTAAAAATAATCTGTTCCTATCTTGGTTCTGTCACAGGAAGGTTTTTTGGGTTGTCGTAAAAAGGACTAATGAAAATATTTAAAATATATGTGTTCCAAAGTGGCTCCCTTAGCACTCTGCTTGAAACCATGACATGAAAAGAGGTAGATAACCAAAAAAAATGATCAAATTTTACTGTGTTGTTTTCCTCAGCTCCTTGATTACCTTAATATAAGTAACTAATCTATACTATAAAACTTTGTGTATGTATGTATGTACTCATGGACTCCTAAACGGCAGGACCGATTTTGACGGGACTTTTACTGGCAGATAGCTAATGTTATAAGGAGTAACTAAGGCAATTTAGGGGTGAAACTGCGGGGCGTAGCTAGTTGATAATAATAAGTCATCTCAAATTAACAGCTGTATAATTTTACTAGCTGAGCCCTGCAGTTTCACCTAGATATTCCTTTAGGAACCATACATTTCTCCAAGTACAAAGTATCCTATGTCACTTTATGGCCTTCCAACTGTCTCTATGCATAAAAACAGTATTCCCGTAAGTCAAAGTATGAATTCAATATAATTATGTGCCCTCTAAAAATCTGTATACAGGGTTATACCCTGCATATACCCTGTACCCTGAACTAAGCAGAAAGGAGGTCATTGTACTCATTATTTCTTCTCTCTCAGCTTAGTTTGGGGTCAGATACCATGTGTGCAATAATGTCCCAGATATTTATTTATTATGGACAACTTTTACTTAGAGACCAATTGTTAATCGCTATTTAAAATCATTATTAACAGTTAGTTGATTATTTTTCGCTATAGCAGGTTTGGTCCCAAAGTTGTTCATAATGATGGATACTATAAACCCCTTTCAGCTAAGTACACCCTTTCCGCGTGACCCTGTGTATTAAATTAGCATGATTAATTAGTATTTAATGTATGTTATGCCATTTGTTTTATCTATGTACAAGTACTGATTAAAAATATTGTGTTAATTTCAGAACTGATGGAGAAATCCAAAGCCATGGCTCCAATGACCAAAGAGGAGTGGGAGAAGCGACAGAGCGTGGTTCGGAGAGTGCTGGACGAAGAATCAGGGAGATACAGGTTATCCTATTATTCTTATTTCTTTGTGTGTAAATACTGACTTCGATGGGGTTGCCACGATGTTAAGTGTCTGGCAATCAATAACGTGATTTTTAATAATATTCTGAAGGTAATACCAAAAAATCACACTTTATTATATGATGAATTTAGATCGGTATTTTACACACCTTTAGTACCGTTTACAGTGCGACAAATTTATCTGCTTAGTTGAATGCTGGAGCCACCATCGTAGTTTCTGAACAAAACTAATAGCCTGTCTCGGAATATTTTAGTTTTATCATTTGCCCAACTGCACAAATAAGTTGGTCAGGCCGTACCTGCCAAAGCCACAGTAACCCAAACTTCATAATGGTCCATTGTTCTTACCTGTGTTGGAAGCATGCGCTGACAAACTTTCAGCTTTTATAAAATAACGAAGGTCTGGGGTTCACGGGCTCTTAGACTATTAATTGTTCTTGTCATGTTGGCAACACTGTGTGCGTGTGTGTGTTAATTACCATCCCTCAGTTGTCCCTTGCTTTCAGGTTAATAAAAGGTGATGGAGAAGTTTTGGAAGAGATAGTGTCTCGTGACCGTCACAAGCAAATCAACAGGACCGCGACCCAAGCTGACGGGGCTTACTTTCAGTCACAAACAGTTGATAAAAAATACTTTTAATTTTATTTATTTCAGTACGAATTAAACTTAACGACTGATTTGCAGTGGAATTGCAATCGTTGTTCAAAGTTCAAATGGATTCCAAGATAGTGCCATTTTTTTTTTTGGACATCATAACAGTTTCCTGTGGCCCTAGTACGAGCACTTGCGTAAAAGAATTCGTTCCGTAAACGATAGCAAAATGTATGAAAAATTGAACAGCGCCTCTATCGGACGTAAAAGGAAACTGAATTTTTCATACATTTTCTATCGTTTACGTATTGATAACTTTTCGCAAATTCTCGTACTAACCCCACTGTTCTGCTCCTAAAAATGACATTTAGTTAAATTAAGCTTTAATTATGTTCCAATGGAAACTGAAGTAGCCAAACCTTAATTATAAACTTGCAATAAAGGTACTTGTTGATTATGTTAAACTATGCTGTATTATTTTTTATCCTGACCCTGTTTTTCGAGAGATGCATTTTTTTTTACCTCATCTCACCAGTTTGTTATTGACGGTGAAGTCGAAGGTGGTAAACACGCTTAGCCTGGAATGGTAGTGGTTCCCAAATAACCTTTTTTTAAATTAAGTTTAAGGCTTGCGCTTGAACGCCACCTCGCCCAAAGTTAAGGGCTGATGCGGTCTACGATGCGAGCATCCTTGCGTAAAAAGAACCCAATCACTCGCGATTGGAAGACATCACAGAAAAGAGAAGTAATTAGAACGGAAATGAGAAGGATACTCTGTCGCCAGGTATTGTGAGAGATACTTGATTGAACATTCTTATTTATGTCAATACTTGATTGAACATTCTTATTTATGTCAACACGTCGAACTCCGCGTCACAGTTGCTATGGGTTTATATGGGTGCAAGTGGCTACAACAAATTTCTTACAAAAATGCATTGACAGCCGTTCTAATTTAAACATTTTATTTTCTGTGGAAGACACCCAGGGCCCCCACGGATTATTAAAAAACCACATGCTTAACAATATTCCAAATAATTTATTAATTCTACTCATGACTATTAGAGTTCATCTTTGGTGGCTTGTTTCTCCTCGTTCGACGCTGAGGGCTCCTTCAAGTGTTCCGTGACTAGACTGACGAGGCTGTCGAGCGGCTTGCTGCCGTGGTCCTTGTTCACTACCTTCTTGTGCTTGTACAGCACTAGTGTGGGCAGCCCGTCGATCTGGGAATAGAATAAAGTAAAGAATACATTAGTGATATGCACAAAAGGCACTAAACACACTGAAGTGAGAATTTTTTCGTTTAGATTAGAAGGGCTGTCAAGGCATTTTTGTAAGAAATCCGTTGTAGCCAGTTGAACAAATGCAAACGACACGTCAAAATATAACTACATAGGAAGGAATGCAGTAATTCGTCAAGATTAGTATTATTTCAAAAGGTTATGAACGCCATTTTGATAAAGTTTAAAATTGACCTTCTCGTGGTGCAATACGGTTCAGTTCCCCTTGAATTTTGTACAATTATTTTGGTAAATGTTGCTAGTTCAAAAAAACTGCACGATTATTGTGCGGTTTATAATACTAGTAGAGAAATATAGACAGTAACGTAAATTAACGTACGTCATTATTAAAACAGTTCTACCTTAAACTGCACGAAAAGTTGTTTGGTAAAAAATTTAAGTTAAAGAGTTTTTCAACAATTTTGTTTATTTTAATTAACAAAACTTATGTAATAACGCAAGTAATTGTGTTATACTAGTGAATTATTATCCTTTAAATAATATTAAGGTAAGTTTCGTAGGTTTGCATGAGTGGGCAAACACTAGGAAGTAAAAAAAATATATTTTCGGTTTTGCCCCAAAACTCCGCACAAACTTAGCTAGTTAGTTTCCATGACCTTAATAGGTCATGCTTTGACCATGATATCGATTTAGGCTATTTTTAGAGCTCGTTTTATGCGACTTTAAATGGGTAGAAAAATAAATATTATTTGATAAGGTTAAATGCAATTTCCATGCGAAGCCATTAAAAATAAAAAGATATTATAAAATTTAGAATGTGGTATCACAGCTAGTGATGGGAAAGTTTTGTGTGCAGTTTTGATTTTATCGATAACCCGTTTATTGTATACCTTATAAAATATTTTATGGTAAAACTTGCCCTAGTCGTTTAAAAAAATACAAACTCTTATTTAACTTGCATCGTTGGTATGTCTGTCAGCTTCCCGATTCAAAATTTGTAATCCATTTTTCAAGCACAATTCAGTTGCACTAAGTAAATTTGATGTTTATAAAATAATATGGTGGCACTTAGCTGGCCTGATGATGGAGCCAGAAAAGTAGGCCATAGTAACCTCTCTACTACATACTTTTACTTATTACTCCGTCGTGTTTGGACTCGTTGAATTCATTTTGATAAGGACTATTAGACCAAAAAGACAAAAACAATATTTATTGTCTGTCTAATAATTTATAGATTTACTGACGACTTGCAGCGCCCCGTGGTTTCACCCGCTATCCTATAGGAAATGCTATTTTTTCGGGATGAAAACTATGAGTTAATCCAGAATATAAGCTACCTCCATACCAAATTTTATTTTAATCCATTCACTTAATACAGAATTCAGTGGAAACAAACATATTAATACGCAGACTTTCTGACAGACTGTCTACATCTACATAATAAGACAAGTGAATAATAACACAATAAAGTTTAATCTTCAAAAAATACTCCTAAAGTAGGTATTGTAGGAAATGTAAGAAAAATCAAAAATTATCGATATCGATAAAATTATGGTAACCACTATTATTGTCAAAGGCTTGTCAAGGGGTTATAATTAAAACAGGGTGAAATCACAAAATTATCAACAATTTAGACTTTACCGGTGATAGGAAATTCCTCCTTTTTTTTTAAATTAAAATCTTTACTAGCTCTACCACTCGTAATTACAGCGCAAGACGGCATTGTGGATAGATCCGATGGATCAGCATACGAATTCGAATTCAGTTAGCAACCGCGATGCGGAATTTGACGCGTTGACGTGCATACTAATGTTCACTCATATGCTTCATAACAAATGTTCCATCTCTTTTCCGTTCTATACCCTTCTCTTTTCTGTGACTAAACACGACAAAGAGACACGACATGTAATTTCATATATTTTTTTCTCTTGCAAAGATTTTGGCGTCACAAGTCTTGTGCATTTGCCAGTCAACAGAAAGTACTTAAAAGAACCAAGAGAACCCACACAACTTTTTATACACAAAAACTGTTAGTGTAAATAAAAAAAAATTTTAGTGAACCTTTTATGTATGAAAACATGATTGGACCAATATGATCAAATTCTTACATTTCTTAGATCTTTCGTAAGTACGTTCAGTAAGAAATCACACTAATATTATAGATGTGAAAGTTTGGATGGATGTTTGTTACTTAATCACGCAGAAACGCCTCGATGGATTTGGATGAAATTTGGAATATTATATATTCCTTATGTCCTGGATTAACACAGGCTACTTTTCATCACCACGCGGGTGAAACTGCTAGTGTTGAAATATGCGGGCGATATATCATAGGCTCTTAAGAACATAGTGTTTCTGTACCTAGTCAAGATTCAGGGAGCGTCGCGATGGTGATATTAAAATTATGATTAAATTAAAAACCGATGTAGAGGTCCGCTCAGAAGGACATGAGCTTATTTAATGCCTTTTAAAATCTTAACCTACTTAGATGTAACACACTTAAAATAGATGAGGGGTCGAAACAATCTCGAGTGGTTGCAAGCCCACGCCGCGTCTACCTGCTTGGGCTGCTAACATAAGTACCTTCTCCGTGTCGCAAATGGACTTGGACTGCACGCAGTCGACGTCCGCGATGAGCACTCGGCTCTCGTTGAGGAACTTCTCCCCGAGCTGCAGCCACAGCGGGTTCAGCTGCATGCAGTGGGCACACCTACACACACAATATCACATTATCTCACACTTCAATACGGTATTTGACTGATTTTACTAAACCATTTTAAATTGTTTATTACATTAAAATAAAGCAATCTTGTAATTTAATCCTCATAATTTTCAGTATTTGTGTTTTAAATGGCGGATCCAAATTCAAATTATTAAACTACCACGTAAACGCTACCTTTGACATATATGGGGCCACGTGACATTAGTGACGTCACACATAAACAAACGAGTTAATCTCGCCATATATTTACTTTTCTGTGACGACATAAGGACATTCGGCTAACATAGAGCGTTTGCAGTCAAGTCACGTGATCAGTGAAAAACATATTTTTATTATGTATTTTTCTAGAAATAGGGACTTTTTTTTTAGTTTTTAGTCATTAAATACTTTTTGAAAGTAATAATCTTCTAGGATTACACCAGTATTAATTATATTTTTAATATAGTCAAATACCCTATTGACTCTATAGCTTTAGGTTGAATTTATATGATGGGAGAGCAGGTAAAGCCAGTAGCCTTATAGCGTAATAATTATCAATAAAAAAACAGACTTCATAAAATGGCAGAACGACCAATTTGAAATGGGACCACACGGGAAGAACCAGCCTTCAAATAAAAAAAGAATCACCAAAATCGGTTCACCTAGTCGAAAGTTCAGAGGAACAAATATTAAATTTAAAAAAATTGAGAATCTCCGCCTTTTTGGAAGTCGGTTAAAAATCTGCTGTTATCACGTCTTGTTTTCTATTTCAGGTGAAACGTTTCACGTTTGGCGGGAAATTCAAATTTCTAACAGTTTTTTTGTTCTTGTAGCCAGGCCGGGGTTATTATTGTAAACGATGATGATGTTTGCGAAAATTGGTTATTATTCTTTACAAACTCGCGTAAAGTTATTTATCTCCAATGCACATTATTACATACATTTGTCAATAAACAAATTTTTGCTGTTTCAAACGGTTTATTGCCAAATGTAAATAATATGGTGAGTAACTGATTAATAGCTGTACATGATAATGTAAAGAACGACCAACAATTTTCGCAAACACTGTACTATTTCACAATAATTACCCGGCCTAGCTACAAGAACAAAAAAACTGTTTGAAATTTGAATTTCCCGTCAAACGTCAAACGTTTCACCTTCACTATAAAGACTCGTTTCACCTTATATTGTGACTTCTAGCTCGCGCGCATAAATGGCGAGTAAGGTGCGAGGAGGATAGAGCACGCCATCACCATCGACACCAGATTTAAGGTATAAGAGCCCTAATCTCACATTGCTACTCGCGCCTCATCTGAATATTACCTAATCTTTATGGGCCTTACTTAAAAACGTTACTCAAGTTGATCTGTTTTAAAATGCTCTCTCAATTTCTCGCTGACGGCAATCGTCACATGCGAAAACGAGACGGAGCATATTTAAGCGTATTTCAACTTGAGTAACGTTTTTAAGGAAGGCCCTATGTGAATAGAGTAGATATTAGTGCCGTTTAATAGTACTATGATTGAACATGGCAGTTTGAAATAAGACAGCTCATCATTATCAGCCTATTGTGTTTCCCACTGCTGGGACATAGACCTTCTCTTAGAGAGAGGATAGGCCCTAATTCACCGTGCTGGCCCAGTGCATTGTCTTTTAATTTTTGAGGTTCTTGGGCATACCGGTTTCCTCACGATGTTTTCCTGCTCACCGTTGTTGAGCAATGGCATCGAACTGCACATAATTTATTTAAGTCTGTCAATTTTCTATAGGATTCATTTCGGAGAATATGCATCGGAGATACACGATATTATTATTATTTTTTGATAGGCTTGCGCTTGGCCGCCAACTCACCTGATGTTAAGCGATGATGCGGCCTACGATGGATCACGCTTACCTAGAAGAAACCGATTCACTTTTGACTTGAAAACGCCCAGATTGTGACTATCGGAGAACACCCATTCAGGCAGCGCATTCCACATACTAGCAGTTCGCACAATAAAAGTGGAATCAAAGCGCTTCGTACGGGTTTTCGGAATGTCAACCATAAAGCGGTGTCGATTTTTCGTGCCCGCTCTGGCAGTCCGATCGAAAAAAGGGCAGGAGGGAATTAAATCCTGCAGATCTGATGCGCACTCTCCAAAATGTATCCGATAAAAAACCGATAGACTAGCAACTTTGCGCCGATGCTCGAGACTAAGAAGCTTAGTCTTACCTTATCCTACCATCCCCTTTCTTCTACAGGACAAGTAGGAAAACGGTCCATTACCACCCATACATAGTGGACTTTCCTTACGTTTCTTATCCGTACGGCCAAGGATTGGCCTTTCCAAGCCATGAATTAATAGGTATCTTCTAAGTCTGCGTGCTTCACCTTCGACCACATCGTCGCTTACCAACAGGCGAGATGGTGGTCAAACGCAGACTTATTGGCGATAAAAAATAAAAATGTACTAAATAAGACCTTTGAAATTCTTAATGGGTTCTACAACCTTCCTGACATACACGGCATTTACTCACTAAAAGATTACACAAGAGAAAGCAAACGTCATAAATCGCTACTGTGGCCTGCGCCGGCGCCGTCACAGACCAACACTGCACAGCACATCCTCAACAACAGAGTCGTTTTCAACTGGAACAGGTTGCCCGAGGATGTGGTCGCATCGAAATCCATAAATACGTTTAAAAACTAACTGGACAGATGGATAAGAATGAAGATAATGTTAGCAGATAAATACTACATTTTTACACTGTGTGATATAGGCACATTAGCTTATACTGCTCGCCTTTAATCAATAAATAAATAAATAAAGTAATTGATGTAGGGCCGATGATCGAACCAGGTGCTGTCACATTGTAAAGAGCACATGCTACCGGCCACCGTCACTCCAAATCAGACAGCTGATCACTTACAAAACAAGCGGTAAATCGCTTACCAGGGAGCAAAATAGTTGATGAAGACCAGATCCTTCTCCAGGAAGGTCTCGAAGGTTTCCTCAGATATCCTTGCGACGGGCAACGCTTTCTTCTTCTTCATGAACTTGTCAGGGTCGTGGTTTTCGGTCAGCAGCATCTTGTCCACGTAGGATTTCAACTCGTCAAAGGTATGCCTGTTCGCTACACCCATCTGAAGGAAAAATATGTTGAGGACGCGTATTGAACATTTAAACACATTATTCATATAAAATAAAAGATTAAATCATGTTTCGAATATGCCGTAGACCCACACTAGGCTCTAGGTCCGTGTTGTGGGAACCTCAGTGAACATTATTACAAGTTTATTAGGAAGTAATCTAATTCAGGAAACTAAACAAAAATGTGTAAAAGAAACAACAATAAAAAAAAAGTATTTGTAAAAGTTTTTTTTTACAATTTTCATCAAATCATCAGCTCTGGCATTTTTTTAGGTTGTTAGCTCTAATATGACCACAGAAAAAAAAATTGTTTAAATTAGAGCGGTACCCTTAGTACAAGTTTTGATAGTTTTCGAAAACTACTCACTCTAACTACTAACTCCCCTGCACTTCCCATACACATTACAGGGAAAGTGCAGGTGAGCCTTTACATTACGGCTAGGGAACTTCTTGGTGAAACGCACTATACAACAAATTTCTTACAAAAATGCCTTGACAGCCGTACCCTTAGTACAAGACATGAAAGTTTTCGAAAACTTTTTTCGTTTTCGTATTGTTCCATACATTTTAGTAAAGCGACTCCAACGGAAACGTGGAGGAACTAAAAACTGTAGTAATCGACAGTATAGGTTGCTTCACTCAAATACGGAAAAAGTTTTCGAATTGCTTTCGGCCCAGCAATGTACGGCACAATACCAAAACGAAAAAAGTTTTCGAAAACTTTCATGTCTTGTACTAAGGGTACGGCTGTCAAGGCATTTTTGTAAGAAATTTGTTGTATAGTGCGTTTCACCAAAAAGTTCCCTAGCCATAATGTAAAGGCTCCCCTGCACTTTCCCTGTAATGTGTATGGGAAGTGCAGGGGAGCCAACATTACGGTGAGGGAACTCTTTAGTGAAACGCACTATAGCCAGTTGCACCCATGTAAACGAAACGTCAGTTAAAGTTATTCAAAATCAGTTAGCAACTGTGACGCGGAATTCGTCACGTTGATCTAAATAAGAATGTTCAATCTAGTTTCTGTCATAATGCCTGGCGACAGATTTTCCTTCTCATTTCTGTTCTATTTACTTCTCTTTTCTGTGACTATGACTCAATTTATTTGAGACTAGCAACGCCCTTGCAGTTTCTCTAGCTGTCTTACAATACATAATGACAGTTGACATTGCGTTCTATGTTTGCTATCTAAAGGCTGAGCGGTCTAAAATTGGTTGTGGGATTTCTCCCTATATCCGTTTGTTACCTTCGAAGTTTACGATTACAAGGCTCAATTGATCGTGGTGACATTTGATAAGAAAGTAGTGTGCACATAAGATATGTTCTATCCCAGAAAGCTATAAATCAAACTAAAAAACGTCTAAGTTTCTAATCCGTACGGCCAAGGATTGGAACAACCTGCCGGCTTCCTTGTTTCCTGAGAGATATATTTTGGGCCTTTCGAGGCGTCAGTGAATAGGTATCTTCTAAGTCTGCGTGCTTCATCTTCGACCACATCGTCGCTTACCAACAGGCGAGTTGGTGGTCAAACGCGAACTTATTCGCGTTAAAAAAAGAAAAAAGAAAGCTGGGAAAGAATGTACTTACAATCCTGCCATTGACGATCCACAAGAGATACGGGTACTGCTTGATATCAAAGTTTTTGCATGTGATCTCATTGTCCATACAGTTGACTTTGCCGATCTGTATGTACTCATTGTGAGCATAGTGAACGGCCAGATCTGCCCAGACTGGAGCTAGTTTCTGGAAACATTACAACTATGTTAGGCAATAAGATATTACTGTTATATGGGCTACGAGTTTCAACACAAACATTAGCATATTTCTCCAAAAAGAGTGGACAAATTTGAAAGTAAAAATTTAATTTGAAAGCAGGTTCCAATAGGTTCTTATTTATGTTAGATATAATAATTATCAATATAAAAAAGTCAGAAATGGACCAAATTAAAATGGGACCACACGAGAAGGACCAGCTTTCAAATAAAAAAATAATCATCAAAATCGATTCACCCAGTCGTAAGTTCTGAGGTAACAAACAAAAAAAATAACAATAAACAGTTGAATTGAAAACCTCCTCCGTTTTGGAAGTTGGTAAAAAAAAAAACATTGCTATTATGTTAATTGATTTTGTTGTTAATGTTGTACGTAACATTTTTTTTTTTACTATATTATGATTTAAAGAACTTATGTCTGAAAATAAATAGATTTTTCCAAAAAAATATCTGTCTAGCAGTTTATAAATTACAAGTTTTTTTTCTGAGTGCTTAGTGCGAGTTTTTTCAGTTGCGTTTACGCATGGTATAATATTATGCTCCGTCAGGCATGATATTTCGACACGCAAAGGTCCCGTGAGTGACACAAGCCTACGTCAATGTTTAATAATTAGATTTAAGAATTAGAGAGAACTGAAATTGCTACGCTAGGGCGGACAAATAAAATGACCATTGAAGGGTTTTTTGTATTTCATAGATTGATAACAGATTTGTTTCCTAACTTCTGTGTTTGTTGCGATGAAGTGGCAACTGAACCAGTGGGGTTAGTACAAAAACTTGCGAAAAAGTTATCGATACGTAAACGTTAGCAAATGTATTAAAAATTCAGTTTACTTTCACCTCCGATAGAGGCGTTGTTCAATTTTTCATACATTTTGCAATCGTTACATAACGATAATTTTTTCGCAAGTGCTCGTACTAAGGCTACAGATTTTGTTTTATTGGCCATGCGTTTATCTATTCGATCGCCGTTAACTACGATTTGTATGAAATAAGAGCAGCGCCATCTAGCGTCATGTAGACGGAACTTCTCTTACTTCATACAAATCGTAGATATCGGTAACGCGATCGATAATTGTTTGTATAATGTTATCTTTTCGTCTTAGTACCACAATTCTGTGTTACCCTTTACAAATAAATCTTTTTACCTGTGACGCTCTACACCAGGGCGCGAAAAACATGATGAAATGTTGTCCTTTGGATACAAACTTCTCGATGTTGTAGTCAGTCAAATACGCCATGCCGCTGTAGAATTTGACAAGATCCGACTCTTTGTTCCGTTTCTGGAATATTAGTGTGTCTGTTATTGGAGGATCGCTGACAGTTGCAGTAGAACGAAACTTCAGTACAAAGAATTGTGTACAAGGAGACCGACGCTTTCAATCGTAGGGTGACTAGAATAAATTTTTACGAAAATACCATAGTGGACTGCCCCGGTGGCTCAGTTGGTAGTGAACCTAGCTTCTGTGCTTGGGGGCGTGGGTTCGATTCCCATCTAGGTCAAACATTTGTGTGATGAACATTGGTGTTTGTTCTATGTCTGGGTGTTAATATCTATTTAAGTATGTATTTAAAAAATATATATGTATATATCAGTCTCTGGCAGCCATATTACAAGCTTTGCTTAGTTTGGGGTCAGATGACAGTGTGTGCAATAATGTCCCAGATATTTATTTATTTATAACTAGTCACCTAAGAAATATATTAAACTATCATCATCAAAAAATATTATCTAAACACAAGAATCTCTTAGTAAATAAAAAAAAACAATACTGAAAAAAAAAACAACTGACTGAGACCTCTTATTTTCATTATTCAACCGATTTCAAAACTGAAACTTTCTGAACACAACTGCTGTTTTTTTTATTTGTTTGTTCATTTTGCCTGAATTGATACAATATTAACAAGGTATTAATGTGATAGCACATACCTCAGTCTTTATGGAGAAAACTTCGCTTAGAAACAATGTGAGTGATGGAAGGTCTCTCGTTCCTTTGTATTCTACTGGCGAAAATGAATTCTTGTGAAAATACAGCAATGTGGGATATCCTGAAAAATACAATGAACTCTTTTTATTTTACAAAGCCGCTTTACAAATTCGTGCCCATTGCTGAAACCATGAGTTGTTGGGGGACTGAGGCCAAAAAGGATTCATAGTCATATTTATTTATTTCCATTGGAACATATTAGAGCACTTGAACACGTCATAAAACAATTCAGTTCACATTTAATTATTTCATTAAATAAAACAAACTTAATAAGCAGCTGAAAGTTTGCCATAAATTAATGTCTGAATGTTTGGCACAAGTCTGCCGAGTTCTTCGTTAAATCGCGTCGTATTCGGGTGAACACAAATGCCTATCGTGGTGCTGTCCGTAAATTGGAAAGAAACAAAAGGTTTTTCCATACATTTTGTCGAGTCTCAAAGACCATTTTCTATGGAAATGCCGAATTTTTAATTGCGATTTCAGGTTTGATCCCATAGTAAAATTTGTTTATAATGAGTAATGCAATGACCTCCTTTCGGCTTAGTACAGGGTATATGGGTAATCCTGTATAAACTGAAAATAAACAATAATACTTACTGTACTATAAATATTTACTGACATCTAGTGTAGTATTTCTTTGTAATACAGAATTGCTGTTGTGCTATAAAGAGTGTATCAAAGTATGTTTTTTTTTTTATGTTACTGAGTGACGAGACGTGCAAAGTCGCTCGCCTGATGGCTCTTCACGCTTGCCCATAACAGCTCAATGCCACTCAGAATTATGAACTTCAACAGTTCAAAACCCTGGATGGCAATGCACTGCGCTCGTCACCCCGAGATATAAGATGTCAAATCTCTGTGTGCCCTGTAATTTTGCTGGAAACATTGCCCTTCAATCCAGAACACAGTAGTGTTTGCACACTACAGCTTGGTAAGTGAATAACTGGCAAAGGTGTGGTACTTCCCCAGGCGGACCCCTGCAAAAGAGTCCTACCACTACAACAACTTCTAGTTATGAAGTAAACCAACCAAATAGAACTAATTTCTCCATTAAAGTTTTTTGTTATAACAAACGTTGTATAAAGAGTTTGCACGCACATTACACCTACACCTATGACAATTTTATAGGTACTATTTTTTAAATATTTTTTTGTGCTATAAATACCTGTAATGTCAGTTTCTTGACACAACTTTAAGTGCTGTGTGCAGTCAACCTGTGCGATGGCAAATTTGGAGTCCCTCGTATTTACCAGCTCAGCCAGCTCTGCCCATATTGGATGAAATTCAGTGCAATGACGACACCTGAAAATCAGCATAAATTCAAGATAATAAATAAAGTATTGTGAAGATTTTGGTGAAGCCATTACACATAAGCAAGTAATTTTTTTATCTTGATCTTTACATTTTTATTGGCAATAACAACGTCTTTAAATCGCAGATTTAACTAAGTTAGGTGGATTACTTATGGATAAGGTATGTTAGGCTATGGAAGAGCCGGGTTCACCAATGCGCAAAATATTGATTAATAAAATTCAACTTACCAAGGTGCATAAAACATGATAAAGTTCCCGTCCATTTCTTCTATCTGATACCTAAAGTTACTGGGAGTATATTCGTACACAGATCCATCTTCGGGAGCCACAAAATACGGTAAAAATAGAAAATGTATCAGAATAATTTTTCTCAGCATAGTGGACAATTTGATATAAACCACACACAGATTACTATAGTCTGTAACTCACAAGGGAGCCCACATATATTTACGATAAACGAACAATATTACGCTGTGTTTATTTATGAATGAATTGAATTTCGATTGGGAATAAAAATTCTGATTGCAATATACCGAACCGAACGACGCGAACGCGACGAAGTGAAAAATAATAGTGCGTTCCAAAACAAAAATAGCATATAGCCTTTTGTCACGTGAAATACAATACTATACCATCCGGGCTAGCATGCGCACCGCGACAAAATTATGTCGACTCTTTTTATCGTGCCATAGCGAGACAGGCGTATTAACGTGGGCGACTTGACGCGTTCTCGCTCGACAAAGTGACGACAAGTTTTTCTCGCGGTGCGCATGCATGCCATATACATTATCAATGATACCATAATTATAACTGTAGAGAACACAGAAGAGATAAATATTTCGTTTAGATCTTTTCTGTGGTAGAGAAAGAGGAAATCTGAACGACAGCCTGCCATCTGCATCTACTGGATGCTCGCGATCATAGAAAAGCGAAGTAAATAGAACGGATATGGGAAGGAAACTCTGTCGCCAGGTATTGTGACAGATACTTGATTGAACATTCTTATTTATGTCAACGCGTCGAACTCCGCGTCACAGTTGCCAACATAGTTGCTATGTGATTATATGGGTGCAAGTGGCTACAACAAATTTCTTACAAAAATGCCTTGACAGCCGTTCTAGTTTAAACGTTTTTTTTTTCTTTTCTGTGCTCGCGAAGGTATGATGGCTATGATGCACCTCTGAAATTTAGACAAGTCCCCTTTTCGATATTTTCTGTAACCACCAATTTCCGAATTATAATTTTCATTTGCGACTTTAGCTACTTATAGAAAACGGAACCGTTTTCTATAGCTTAAGGTATCACTTGCGTGTCTCGACACGCGTCTCAGCCAGTTATTTTATACGGGTATAATAACGTTATTGCTAACAAGCCCTCCAGATCGCGCGTAGTATAGAAAAATAGAAATCAAATTTTCTAAACTAAAATTTAACTCATTCAGAAGCGTCGCAAATCACCAAGTGAAAATACTATGATGTGTTTGGAAACAACAGCGGCATGTGAATTTCACTTTCATCGGGGTAATTCGCCTGTTTTGGAACGCAATATTATGAAGAATATAATGACTGACAACGACAAAAGAAGTTCTTTCTTCTATTCTTTTTTTTTCCATTATTGAGCACGCTATAGCCATTACGGCCATACAGACTTTGCTACGCAAAATCTATGGTTTAAACAACTCAAACTAGGTTGATAGTTGAACTAGTGGGAGAAAGTACGTAATATGTACCTAGTAACTACAGCTTGAACGTTTGTACTTTTATAAAAAGATCCCCAAAAAGAAGCCCTAAATTATTGCCAGTCCAATGATCACATGCCGTTGAAGTCCGTTACATCACAGACTTCCGCAAAATTCGTGTTTTCCTATGGTTTTGACCTATCGACATAATATTATATCAACCAATGCGTGATGAGTATTAATTCTCATCATCACGCATCGCATAGGTTTTGTTTATACCTACTACAAGTATATATACCTAACTTGAATCCCTAATTACGTAGAAATAAAAGAAAATATACATCAAATCAGGACTTTATTTCCATTGCGAAATTTTTGGTGATATGCTTACATTCCACCTCGTAATCTAAGCACAAGATGTAATGTTGACTCTTTTTGGATATTGTAGTCTGAGAGGGTGCGCCCGTCTTCTAGTTGTTTGCCGGCGAAAATAAGACGCTGCTGGTCGGGAGGGATGCCCTCTTTGTCCTGAATTTTGGCCTTGACATTTTCAATTGTGTCTGAAGCCTCGACTTCTAGGGTGATTGTTTTGCCAGTCAAGGTCTTGACGAAGATTTGCATACCACCTCGCAGACGTAATACAAGATGGAGAGTAGATTCCTTCTGAATATTGTAGTCTGAGAGGGTGCGCCCGTCTTCTAGTTGTTTGCCGGCGAAAATGAGACGTTGCTGGTCGGGAGGGATGCCCTCTTTGTCTTGAATTTTGGCCTTAACATTCTCAATTGTGTCCGAAGCTTCGACTTCTAGAGTGATTGTTTTGCCGGTCAAGGTTTTGACGAAGATTTGCATACCACCTCGCAGACGGAGTACCAAGTGAAGAGTGGATTCTTTCTGAATATTGTAATCGGATAGTGTGCGTCCATCTTCCAGCTGCTTACCAGCAAAAATCAAACGCTGCTGGTCAGGAGGAATTCCTTCTTTATCTTGGATTTTCGCTTTTACATTTTCAATTGTGTCAGAAGCCTCGACTTCTAGGGTGATAGTCTTGCCGGTCAGGGTTTTGACGAAAATCTGCATACCACCGCGCAGACGTAATACAAGATGGAGAGTAGATTCCTTCTGAATATTGTAGTCTGAGAGGGTGCGCCCGTCTTCTAGTTGTTTGCCGGCGAAAATAAGACGCTGCTGGTCTGGAGGGATACCCTCTTTGTCCTGAATTTTGGCCTTGACATTTTCAATTGTGTCTGAAGCCTCGACTTCTAGGGTGATAGTCTTGCCGGTCAGGGTTTTGACGAAAATCTGCATACCACCTCGCAGACGGAGTACCAAGTGAAGAGTGGATTCTTTCTGAATATTGTAATCGGATAGTGTGCGTCCATCCTCCAGCTGCTTACCAGCAAAGATCAAACGCTGCTGGTCAGGAGGAATTCCTTCTTTATCTTGGATTTTCGCTTTTACATTTTCAATTGTGTCAGAAGCCTCGACTTCTAGGGTGATAGTCTTGCCGGTCAGAGTTTTGACGAAAATCTGCATACCACCACGCAGACGTAATACAAGATGGAGAGTAGATTCCTTCTGAATATTGTAGTCTGAGAGGGTGCGCCCGTCTTCTAGCTGTTTGCCGGCGAAAATGAGACGCTGCTGGTCAGGAGGAATTCCTTCTTTGTCCTGGATTTTCGCTTTTACATTCTCTATTGTGTCGGAAGCTTCTACTTCTAATGTGATGGTTTTGCCAGTCAAGGTTTTGACGAAGATTTGCATACCACCTCGCAGACGGAGTACCAAGTGAAGAGTGGATTCTTTCTGAATATTGTAATCGGATAGTGTGCGTCCATCCTCCAGCTGCTTACCAGCAAAGATCAAACGCTGCTGGTCAGGAGGAATTCCTTCTTTATCTTGGATTTTCGCTTTTACATTTTCAATTGTGTCAGAAGCCTCGACTTCTAGGGTGATAGTCTTGCCGGTCAGAGTTTTGACGAAAATCTGCATACCACCACGCAGACGTAATACAAGATGGAGAGTAGATTCCTTCTGAATATTGTAGTCTGAGAGGGTGCGCCCGTCTTCTAGCTGTTTGCCGGCGAAAATGAGACGCTGCTGGTCAGGAGGAATTCCTTCTTTGTCCTGGATTTTCGCTTTTACATTCTCTATTGTGTCGGAAGCTTCTACTTCTAATGTGATGGTTTTGCCAGTTAACGTCTTGACGAAAATCTGCATACCACCTCGCAGGCGCAATACCAAGTGCAGAGTGGATTCCTTCTGAATGTTATAGTCTGACAATGTGCGGCCATCCTCAAGCTGCTTACCAGCGAAGATAAGTCTCTGCTGGTCTGGAGGAATGCCTTCTTTGTCTTGAATCTTAGCTTTGACATTTTCAATTGTGTCAGAGGCTTCAACTTCCAAAGTGATGGTCTTACCGGTTAAGGTCTTGACGAAGATTTGCATACCACCTCGCAGACGCAATACTAAGTGAAGGGTAGATTCTTTCTGGATGTTGTAGTCGGACAGAGTGCGTCCATCTTCAAGCTGCTTGCCAGCAAAGATAAGTCTTTGCTGGTCTGGCGGAATGCCCTCTTTGTCCTGGATTTTCGCCTTTACATTCTCGATAGTGTCAGAAGCCTCAACTTCAAGAGTGATAGTCTTGCCTGTCAAAGTCTTAACAAAGATCTGCATACCGCCTCGCAGACGCAGAACCAGGTGGAGGGTAGATTCCTTCTGGATGTTGTAGTCAGACAATGTGCGGCCGTCTTCCAATTGCTTGCCAGCGAAGATAAGACGCTGCTGATCTGGAGGAATGCCTTCCTTATCCTGGATCTTGGCTTTCACATTTTCGATTGTATCAGAGGCCTCGACCTCCAATGTGATGGTCTTGCCAGTCAAAGTCTTCACAAAGATCTGCATGGTGATCTGTAATTAAAGAAAATTCGAAATGTAACAAATTATTTTAGAAACCACACATGAGCTCAATGTCTTTGGTAAGTTAATTTTATAACAAACAAAGGACAAGGCGAGGCTCGAGGTTGTAAAGGATCACGCAGTCACGCATGCGCCATTTAATTGGTCGATAAATATGCGAACAACACAATTAAGATCCCCATCTTCTGCTGTTTTTAAGGTTTATTTTGAAGTTAAAGAATAAACTAATTAAACTTTATTATTGCCCCCATTAACTTAGATTTAAATTTAACAAACATCTACACTAAAACACCTAGCTATATAATTAAACACAATAACTACCCACCAAAAACGTTATCATGTTTATCTATAATTCCAGTGATTTCACAACATCGTATTTACTTACATCACGCGATGTAGGTACCTATTTGAATGAACAAAATACATTTACCTATCTAACGATGACTCAACTTTCTAGGTACAGTGTACAGTTAGAAAAAACCCAGGGTGAATAGCCATCCATCAGTTTCACCACTTTCACATTGTTTACTCAAAAATTCTGGTGCAATAGCAGGAAAGATCGTCAAATCATAACAAAAAATAATCAGTAGTAATTCAGTACTTTTTTTCCTTGTTCGCTTTGTTTAGTTCCCCCATATAAATAATAAGAATATATTATTGACCAGTAAAATGTGAATATACCCAAGAACCTAAGATTGACCTCTATAACGGCTCTAGAGTAACTAGAACGAAACGAAATCCGATCTACATAATTCTTTGTGCTACTAACCTACTATTTTAAGGTCAAAGATACGGCGACATACGCCTATTTAACTAATAAAAAACATGACTCAGCCAGAGCCAAATATCTAATATAGGTTGCTTTCTATACAAATACAAAATATTAACTACTTGAGTAAATAAATCAATTTATTAAAAGTCGGTACCTATCTACTTAATCTAAAATGTTCCTACTAAAAAACCTACGGCACTTTCTAAACTGCAATATTTTATAATCTCTACAAATAAAACTATTTTCAGTCAATTTTGTCTACGTAGATCAATAGCTCAATAGGTACTCAAAATGGCGTGCAATGCAGTAAACGAATCGAATTGGCTAACTGCGCAGTAGTCGTACGAGGAGCGTTATTAACCTTGATTAAATCTTATCAAAAAACAGCATCAAATGCTAACTGAACGATATTAAATCACTCACCTTTCGCTCACTAGAATTTTCTTTATTAATAACACAATATTTCAATGGAATGATTCACTTTCTCTCTACGAATAACTCTAAAAAGTGACTTGTTACTTTTTCAATAATTCGTTTTGAACTGCAGTTGCAAAATGGCGACAATCCCTTTTTATAGAAACGACTTCGTGTCACATCAATAGTACCCGAAATCGACCGATGTTTGCCGAATCATTATTGTATCTCTTTCTGTTGTACACAATATGACGAGATAGCATTAAACATTTCTAGAACGTTACGCATGCGTGTTCATCGTTTCTTTGTGTTTTGACGACGTGTTGTGTTGTGTGCGTGTGTGGGTGGCCAGTCTGGCTCGGCTCAAAACAATAACAATAATTTCGCGCAGACAAGGCAAGTGCGCCAGATTCTGCGAAATCATGCTAAACTGGGTTGTTTGTCGGGAAATTCAATACAACGCACTCAAATGCTCTCAAAACTACGCAAAAGCTTACACGAGTTTTATTTTTGTACCTACCTAGGAAGGTAAGATATGATAAATTTATTTCCACAAAATAAAAATATACAAAAGATAATCATATAAAATTTAAATAATCATATAACTTTAGTGCACAACCGTGATAGTTTAAAACAGTGTTTAAAAATATACATTTTCTATGTGACACAGAAGTAGAACATAAATTAAAAAGATATTACATAACAAATAATGTAGGGTTAGATTAGAACATTGAGCTATTATTACGTAGGTAGTAATAATAATGTTTATTTTTCTAATCATTGGTTACACTTACATTAACACAGAATACAAACAGTACCTATATAGGTAGTATAATTTCTAAATAGTCAATGCTTTAGAATATAAATTATTATACTTATAGCAGTGGCGTAGTTTGCCATAGACAAGCCCTGTATCAATATTTGTAGGGGGGCCAAATAAATGGTAATGATTTTTTAAGGTAACGAATTTATGCTTACACACATTCGGGGCCCCTGTAGCCCGGGGGCCCCTTATTTTTGATACGACTGATACGGCGGTAGCTACGTACACTACACTCCTGACTTACAGTAGTAAGTATAATATGGACCAAAGGACAATGATAATAAATATTATAAAATGAGTTAAAATCTCATTTTATAATATTTATTATAAAATGAGATTTATCGCTGCAACTGTGGCGATAATGTAGATCGCCTCGGTCACCACGGCTTGTCGTGCATGAAGAGTGCTGGGCGCATACCGCGGCACGCCTCTCTGAATGATGTCATCCGTCGGGCTTTTGTCAGTGCCGGCGTCCCGTCAGTCCTGGAACCTTATGGACTGATGCGAGACGACGGCAAAAGACCCGACGGAATGACCCTCATACCATGGAAGGTGGGGCAGTCATTGGTGTGGGATGCAACATGCGTAGACACAATGGCTCCGTCTCACCTTCCCGCAACTTCGTTTAGGGCCGGCGCTGCCGCCGCTCAAGCCGAAAACCTCAAGCGGCGCAAATATGCACACCTTGACCGGGTGTACATGTTTGCTCCGTTTGGGGTGGAGACGATGGGTCCGTGGGGACCGGCGGCTTTAGGGCTTTATCGGGACTTGGCCAGGCGATTGGTGGTGTTCAGAATGCTGGCTTCTATTTCGGGCAGAATTTGAGCATTGCCATTCAACGTGGCAATGCCGCCAGCATTCTGGGGACCTTTCCCTCCACTAATGGTCTTTTAGTTTAATTTTTTATTTATTTATTTTAAGTTTAAAGTTAGTTTTAGTTAGTATTTTAAGTTTTCTTTAATTTTCTGTTTTTTAAGTTGTGCATAATTAATTGATAAATCTCATTGGGAAAGTACGAATGTCTAGGCTAGGTAGGTAGGTAAGGCAGGCACCTATGTGATCAAAGCCTAGGCACCTAACACAGATCAGAGTTACCTAAAGTAATAAATTCCCTAGTTAGAGTTTATATAGGTACGTACTAAAACAGTTTCTTATGAAAATGAGTGAAAAAAACGATCAAGTCGCTCGCCTGATGGTAAGCGTCGCGACTGCCCATTCAATATACCTAGGGATTCCAACCATCCGTCTGGACATGTCCGGACTTTTAGACTTTTGTACAGCTTTTTTAGCTTAGGCGATGTAATACGAGATATAATTGATTAACCTTTACCTATAACATAACAATTAATTTTAAAAAATTAAATAAAATATCTGGACATTTTTGCACACACGGTCATCTGACCTCAAACTAAGCAAAGCTTGTAATATGGCTGCCAGGGACTGATATACGTACTTATATATTTTTAAATACATACTTAAATAGATATTAACACCCAGACATAGAACAAACACAAATGTTCATCACACAAATGTTTGTCCTAGATGGGAATCGATCCCACGCCCCCAAGCACAGAAAATTCTTTCACTACCAACTAAGCCACCGGGGCAGTCAATTAACCAACATAGGTACCTAAAGTGTCCGAACGCTTCTCGAAATAACAGATTTTATTAAATTTTGATGTGGTAACCCTATCCAATTCAGTGCCAATTGCCAACGTGCCAAAAATAATTTTGAATTTCAAAAGCTCAAGATTCTGCCCTGCGCTAGTCAGTTCAGTCACCCTGAGATAATTAGATGACGTATCTCTTTGTGCTCTGTAATAATTTCAGTAGAAACATTGCCCTTCAATCACACATTAGACATACCTACTTTTATTTACACTAGGTAGGTACGGTTGGCGCCGTTAGCAGTTGAATAACTGCCAAAGGTCCTTTCCATATTCCCATAGACTGTGGTACGGTACGGCACTGCCTTTTGCTTGGAATCGGCTTGCTCTGCCGAAAGGGATAGGATGGGAGGGATCTTCCTTATTTCTCGATGCAACGAGCGATGTGCTATATTGTGATACATACACCTATATATTTATTAATTACTCATAAATACTATCTGGCAAACAAGGGTTTATTCTATTCAGTAATAAAATATGCTCTACTGTAGCTGCGCCTTGCAGTTTCACGGACATTCCCCCTAAATTTTTCAGGCATAAAAAGTATCTTATATCTAAATTCCTACCCTTACATGTAAGCTACATACATATTTAATTTATATATGTATGAACCGATCACAAACAGCGACCGATACAGTTGTAGTACCTATAGATCTCAAATTTAAGAGTACAAAACAAAATTGTGGGTCTGGTAAATGGAGATAATAATATGTGGACCAGTATGGCTCAGTGGTAGCGTGTCTGCCTTACGGTCCCGGGTTCGATTCCCGGCCATAGATGTTTGAATCATGAATTTATATCTACTCTGGGTCTGGGTGTTCGTTGTCCTCCTGTTTGTTCATGCATGGCATAGAAATTCGTAGCAGTTAGATAGTCTCCACCACTTTACTATGATGACATGACTTGGACTTGATGAACGTGGCTTACCTACTTTGCTTGATTGAGACTGTGGCTATGATTTGTTTTATCTTGATTGCTTGAAAATTACATTAAATATAATATTATAAATAAACATTATACTTACTATAAATTATTATCAAAACCTGCATTTTAAATCTGTGTCAAAACCAAACTCTACACTGAAAAAGTGCTGAAAAACTAATAGCGACATCTAGCAGGCTTTTTTTTTAAACTCCCAGATAAGACGTAACAGTAGTGACAGTGACAGAACACGACAGTGACAGTAAACAATTTTAGAATTTTTAGTTTTTCCCCTATTACTGGGCCGGCCAAAGTCGGGCCATACAGTATTTTATTTTTTCTCACAAACTTACACCTCTTTGATTTGGCGCCAAAACTCCCGTTCGGATATGTTTTTTATTTATTAATTTTTATTATGACCATGGATGCAATGTCCTTCAGTCGTAATTTAAACATGTTTATTTTGTATTAAATGGCGTCAAACAAGTCATAGTCACAGTCAGAGTTCTTTGAGCACAGTAAGTGACGGTCAAGTCAAATTCTTGACCTAGTAAAGTGGTGGAGGCTTTACAAGAGGTTTCTATGGAGTTTTGGAAACCACACGGAAATACACGTTTCACTTCGTAATATCACTCGCTCACGAACGCTAGAGAACGTTCACGAGCACTAATCTCCATTATTACACATTAATACTCGAAAAATACACAATTTTAGGAACATAATAAAAATTAGTTTTTGTGTCTTTTTCATGTTGATTGGCGCTAAAACTCCGTTCGGATATGTGTAGTAGTCAGTAGTAGTGGTGTTGCAAGTACAAATTAGCGATAGACATGCGATCAAAATCTGTTTTAAATATAACGAAATAAACTAAATAATTAGTGCAGGTCAACTAAAATTTATTAAAAATTATTGTGAATTATTTTAATCTCAAAAATATTTATTAAGACGTCAATAAAGTCTGTCTTTTACCAACATACAAAAGAATGTGGTAATCTGGTAATTCTTCAAAATGGTCGCTTTGTATGGTTTGCCAACTTGCATGTCTGTGCTTCAAAGTTCTTTGTTTTCATAATTCTCTTCTTAATTCTAGTTTAAAAACGGAAGTACATTGAATTTCAGTGATACGGCATTAATATGAATGTATTTTAAAGCGTGATCATAATTTGTGGTGTGCAAGAAATATGTCATCGGTAATGTGAGAGCTCTGCAAGAGAACTTTTATTTTACGGGATTATGACGTTTGTG
This sequence comes from Agriopis leucophaearia, assembly GCA_949125355.1. Lineage (NCBI taxonomy): Eukaryota > Metazoa > Arthropoda > Insecta > Lepidoptera > Geometridae > Agriopis > Agriopis leucophaearia. The sequence continues at coordinate 15,493,914 of OX421269.1, forward strand.
GCTTTAAATTGGATTTGCAGAGAGTGAAAAAACTTGTGGTAAACACTGCGCTTTTATATTTTTGTCTACAATCAAAGTGTATTAGTATCAGAGATGAAACAAAGCTAACTCTAATTTTGGCATTCCACAGCACGTCATGATTGATTCGCGTTCAACATTCCTCTATCTTGTTACCGAATGAATTAGTGCTCTTCACTGTTTGTTTCTGTTTAGTTGGAAACATATCGTATCCATTTTTATTCCTTTCCCGTATCTACAGGTTTAACCAATTTGAAAATATCTTAAAATTGGGTTGTCATAAAGTTAAAATACAGCTACTATAAAGTTATTACATCTATTATATTTTCTCCCTCATTAAATCCAACCAAATGCAAATTACATTTGAACTGGATTTATAGCTACCTATTAAGGACCATTGCTAATATTTCTGTATTTTTTTATTTCAGTGTTTATAAAAGATAACATTGTGTCAAAGGCTACAGAAGAACATGATAACACAGACTAAAGAACTGTAAAAGAAGAAGTAACCAGTACCAAGATATTATTCGAACTGAAATATTAGTGAAACGAAAATTGAATGAGTAATAAAAGTGAATAGCAAGAATGAATATGCACGGACTGGGTGTGTTTATGTGATGGGAGGGGTGGGGTGAAGGGTGAGGCGTTCGGGCGCGGGCGCGGGCGCCATGAACCCGCCGGCGCCCGGCAAGACGGCCACGCGCTCCGGCTACCACCAGAAAGCGCTTGCCGAGATACGAAACTCCTTACTACCATTTGCTAACATTGGAAGCTCTGAGCCCCCGGGTTCATCTGCAGCTAGCACGGTCAGCTCAGGGGTGAGCTCAGGGTTCAGTACCTCCTCTGTCAATGGCCTGGATAAGGACCTAAATGTGCTGCCACAGTCTCTGAACCAGCTCATCGCTTTGGGTTATGATGAGGTAATTATGTCTCAGTAATCTACGTTATAATCTAACATACACTATCAATACTAATTTCTTTAACCATTAAAAATGTTAGTGCAGCTGCTGTAACATGTTTGTACCCTACATGAATCCACATGCAAAACGTAGTTTTTCTCTCATATCTCATTTAATGAAATTATGCTTGTTTGTATTTTTTTATATTGCAATGGCACCGAATTGATGTGATTCTTTATATTTTTTTTATATAGAGATAGTTTAAGGGCCAGTGAGCTCAGACAAAATAAATAAACAGAAGCATTATACATACAGTTTCCTCTTTAGCACTTACGAATTGCAACTTACATTACACATACGAATTGACGAACGAGGGGGGAGGTCCCCCCTCGTTCGTCAATTCGTACACATTTTGAGCACATCATTTGCAGTTGTGTGCGCTCAGTATTGAAGTGTGTGTTTGTAGGACTTGTAAGAATATGTCAGCATGTGCAATACGTGTTAACCTCGCCCCCTTCAATTATTGGTAGACTTTATCAGTACTTGCTAGTTTAAAGGCAGATCCAAACCATATATTATCAAAGCCAGTGAGTTACATAAAATACTTAATGTAAAAGTACATCAGAGGATGTGCTTGCAGGTGAAACTAATACATAATAAAGTGGTAAACGCAGCATTAGTTATAACCAGAAACTGGATAGTCATGCAGGGGTAATAACTAATTTAAGATCAGTTTCTAAAAAAGAAGATTTAGAATTCAGATGTTTGATTTATCTGTTCTTCTAGGCAAAGTCATTCAAATTATTTATTGAGTATAAAAACTGATAATTCCTCTAACATTTATCTCACAAACTTTTAAACTGAAATTGATTACTTAATAAAAATAGGAATACAATATATATATTTTTAACTAGAATCTAATATAATAAATACCACAAATTGATGGATGGATGGCCAGCTTAACAATGTAACATATAAAAGAATTGCTGTAAAAATATGTCAACATTAAATTAGTATGTCATAAAAACATAGTCCTAGGCTTTTTTACCCCTGTATGGGACAAGGGTAAAAATGCCATTTGTTAAAAGGTCAGTTAAGTTTCCACAATAAGTCAAAAACAGTAGGGCTCTATTTCACAAAGCGACAAATCATAATAAAACTACAAATGTCCTTGAATATGCTAAACCTGCATTTCATATGACAAACAATGGGCGTTTAACCCATAGCTGAAGATACAGTTCTGCCACCATCAATAGATGGCGCTGATGAGACATGGTTTTAATTTTTTTTTGCATTAAATTTGTTCAATGAAAACTACAATCCAAGAAAGAGGAGACATTTTATAACACAGCGCAAGGCACACTTATGTACCTACTAATTTGTGTTGTGTTATGGAGAAACAAGTATTATGATATCAAAAAATAACCACAAAATACTATACAGATAGATATTGTCTGTATATGAGAATAAGCTAGTTTTTTTTATTGACCTTTCGCTTGTGGTTTTGCATTTTGGAAAACCAGAAAACCTCAAATTATGACGTGACTGATGATTGTCAGTCATAATTACTGACATTTGTAGCTATATTATGATTTATCGCTTTATAAAATTCTAGTCGCACGTCCCGGCACGTCGCATGGGTGTTTTTTTTAAACATTCTAATAATAAATATATCCTATGTTACTCAGGGATAATGTAGCATTCTGGTGGTGAAAAAAATTTTAAAATCGGTCCAGTAGTGTTTGAGTTAATTGGTTACAAACATCAAAAAGTACAAATCTTTCCTCTTCATAATATTAGTGTAGACTAGTTGAATCCCGCGGTGTTACTCGCAATTTTCCAGTTTTTCGCATTTCTGGATGGGAAAGTACCCTATGTCCGTCCTTATAATGCACACTATCTTCTTACCCAAATTTCGTTAAGATCTGTTCAGTTGTTTAGCCTTGATAACGCGACAAACATCCAGACAGAGATAATAGAGTTACTTTCGCTTTTTAACCGACTTCAAAAAGGAGGAGGTTCTCACTACAACTTTATATATATGTATATTTCATGTTTGTTACCTCAGAACTTTTGTCTGGGTGAACCGATTTTGACGATTCTTTTTTTATTTGAAAGCTGATGCTTCCTGTGTGGTCCCATTTCAATTTGGTCCAGTTCTGACATTTTTATGAACTGTTTTTTTATATTGATAATTATATAATATTAGTTATGGTGATGGTGGCCCAGATGGCACTGGGCTTGTTTATGTATGCTATTGTGAACCATTCTTGTTAGAGTTTCTTTTTTAACAATGAGATTTTTTTCAGTTTTATAGTCGGGTCATTCCATGTAACGGGGTGTAACAGGTCATACACTTTCAAATGGTAATTTAATAATCTTTTATAAGGGAAGCATATTCATTTTATAACTTAATTATTCACTTTTTAACCTATATTAAATTAATGATTCTTTTAGCTTTCTATAAGTTTTATAGATTTCGAGAAAATCAGCCGCAAGTACCGTAACGGACGTAACTTGATTTTGCCTCTCACTTCCGGATGGCGCGACATTTTTGCAAAACTGCGAATTTCCCTTGTTTTATGAATAAAAAATATCGTTAAGCTGTAGCCTAATTTACAACCCACCATCTACAACGTTTATTAAAGAAAAACAAGCGATAATTTAAAATTTACGTAAATATTTGTGCGTAACGGGCGTAACAGGCTTTTGTAACGGGCGCAACGCGTACGAATAAGAAACAAAATTTGATGGAAAATCTTTAATTACTGTAACATTTTTGAACACAAAAAAAACTAAATGATGTAGGAACTCAAGTAATGTAATTAAATGTTAAATTGAATGGTTTACTTTCAAACATATCATTACTATAATCAAAATTGTACCATGCGCGGATACCCTTATTTTTAGAACATTAGATCAAGTAAAATTAAAAAATACTTTCAAAACATCATATACTGGTCTTGCTCGTTGCTAATGACTACTTTTGCAATATTATAAAAAAAAAAAGAAAAATGCGAACCTCGCTTTTTTCGTCACTAAAGGAACTGAAAAATCGCAACATACTTTTATATTCAATTATTTTTTTTACCCTCTGCAGTTATTTTGATTAAGACAAACACTCATGGTTGAATCTTCACAGAAACTGCATTGGGTTCTTGTGACTCTTCATATTCATAGGCTCTTCTCTGTTGCGATCTATCTCCTTCTCTTTATGCAGTTGCTCGACTTGCTTCGCTGGGTCATTTTTCATTAGTTCCCGAAACTTTTTCATTCTTTGGCTGAAGGCATCATTTCGTGAACCTTGAATACCTATACCAACCTATAAGCTATTATACAAAACACCCAACATGCAAATAAAGTTAAATAATAGCAACTAAAACTTATATTCACCATAAACTATCTAAAATATAAAAAAAAATACCTAAAATGTTACGAAATCTTACTCAAACCGGGTTATTAACATTATGCCTTAAAAAAATTACCCAATTCGCTCTCAACATTACGTGAAAGCTATTTTTTTCAGCCGCAAAGCATCACCAAAACTGTGTTACACCCAATACGTAACGGGCGTAACGAAATTTGAATTGACAAAGTTTAGTATAAAATCTAAGACATTGGCCATTTGTTAGCAAACATTACCTTACTTTCCCAAAGCCGTGAAGCTGTTAGTGCAATAAGTAAGCTACAGACTAAACTTTTCCCTTATTTCCGTAACGGGTGTAACATGCGATGTCCCCTATAAAAAAGTACTATAAACAAAGGAAAACTTACCGATTTACAGAAAATTTTGCGTCTACGAAGCAGTTCATTTATCACTACTCAAAATTGCGCAAAGTTAGCTTTGACAATTAACGTCATATTAGGTTTACAGTTTTGCCATTATGAGCTCCAAAAATCTTTACCACCGGGCGAATATTTTGTCATACTTCAACGAAAGAAAAAAATGTTTAAAAAATATTTTTTGCTAGAATTTTCAGTCAATTCATATGTTTCAATGTAATTAGGCTTACCTAAGCAACTAATATATAAAAAAGAGTACTTTTTTATTTTTTGCTGTGGTAGCGTTTTACATGGAATGACTCAGTCCTAAAGCTCTAATAGTTTAGTGTAGTCAAAATCCGCCCTCTGCTATTAGTTGTGTAAGACGTCATCATCATCAATACTTTTAATTACTAATGATTACAATTTTAATTGACTAATTAAATAATGGCCAAGTGCGAGTCGGTGACAAATTTCATTTTTTACCAATTCATTACCAAGTTATAACTGGAAATTCGATTATTTGGGTGACCTGTGAAAGACATAATAATGTCTTTCACAGAATCCAAATTGCATATTTAACTGATTTTGAAGTTTTTTAATTGATAATTATTGTGTTTTAGTGCGCGAGACTGACTCGCATTTTGCATCCGGTATAATCTCATGTAAATAATTTCCGTACTATAGCAATCAAAATTATCCATCAAGTCATTCTTTGTCTTTGCTGTACTTTTATTCTGACCAGTTAGTATGTTGTCTGCTAAGAAAAAGTTTAATCTTTAAATGAACTAATGATTGGTTTTAAAAGATCGCAGTTTTGGTTCATAAGTGATTCATAATTGTGGTCTTAAATAATTTCAAATAAGTACTCTATTTTCGCTGTTAAAGCATGCAATCAGTTTAGAAATGTAGTAATAAAATTATTTCTTATAAATTCTCAGTGGAGTGTTTGCTTAGTTTTACATTAAATTAAATTAACGCTGACTCACAAGAATAAATTAATGTGAAAGTAATTAAGTTTGATTGTTAACTTTTCATAATTGAATGGCTGACGCATCTTGGTAAAATGTGACAATGCAGCTAATTCTGAATGCTTTAGTTGATAGTTCCAATTTACTAAAATGTAGGTGTCTCTTTAATTGCAGTCGATTAGATGAGGACAACAACACTTTTAGTAAGGGTTATCTGTTGACTACATGCCTGTTGTGACATCTTGAGGGTTTAGGATGGAAATTATCTTGAAATGGATAAACTGGAAATTCGGAAAGACAGCCAAATATTTTTGTTGGTATAGATTTAGGAGAGGAGCTTAGATCTACGAGTACAACTTGTAGTCAATATTTGATTTTGTGTATATTGCAGGATCCAGCCCTCAGAGCACTCAAGTACGCCGGCGGTCGAGTGGACGTGGCACTCGACTGCCTGGCGAAACAACACGAAGCCCACAATGGAGTGATGAAGTCGAGCAACCTGAGCGCGCTCGGCACCAAGCTCATACGGAAACCTAGTCTAGAGCGGGAGATGAACCTACACCGCGGCAGCCCCGCGCTCGACTCCGGCGCGGGCAGCTCGCGGTCCGACAGCCCGCGCGGGGGCGCCGGCGACGCGCACGAGAAACTCTCGCGGCAGTACTCGCCCGTGTTCGCGGAGCCGCCGCCGCCGCCACCGCCGCGCTGCCCCTCTACGCCGCCCGTGCCGCCCTCCGTGCAGCAGCTCATGAAGCGCATGTCGCCTGCGCCGCCACTGCCGCCCGCGCGCGGAACCAGCCCCGTGGCGCCGGCGCCCGCACCACCCGCCCGTCCCATGATCGTGCAGAATGGTCCGCAGGCGCAGCAACAGCTCTCGCAGCAGATCCAGGCGCTGAGTCTGTACCAACCTGGCGGCGCTGAGCTGCCGCCGCCGTACCCGCTCGCGGCTGTGCCGCCGCCGCCCTCTTATTCCGTCTCCATGCAAAACCGGCAGAGCCCTACGCAGTCGCAGGACTACCGGAAGAGCCCCTCGTCCGGCATTTACTCGGGCGGCACCAGCGCTGGGTCGCCGAGCCCCATCACAGTGACGGCGGCGGCAGGCGGCGGCATGTCGCGCCCCACGCCCATCCAGGCGTGGACGGCGCGCCAGGCCGTGCAGCCGCCCATCATCATGCAATCCGTGAAGAGCACGCAGGTGCAAAAACCCGTACTACAGACGGCGATCGCGCCAGTGGCGCCGGCGGGCGGGGGTGGCACGGCGGGTGCACCGCCGCCGCCGCCCTCGTACGCCACCTCCATCCAGCAGAAGGCAGCTGCGCCGCCACCCGGGTACCCGCTGCCGCCGAAGCCGGTGTCTCCCGGCGCGGCGCCGGCCGCCGTGCCCACCACGGAGCCACCGAGCTACGCCATCACCATGCAAGCGCTGGCCGTACAGCGCGGCATGCCGCCGCCGCCGCCCTACGGCAACCAGGCTGACACCACCACCACCAATTCCCACCACTCGCCGCTCCACAAGAAGTACTCCAATAACTGTGACCCGAAGGGCGAGAGTTCGCAACCGCCGGAGCTCAAGTGCCAGAATCAGAACTGTACGAACAACCTGCTGAAGGAGGCGGGAGTTTCGGACCGCAGCTCAAACGGCTCCACGGAACGCCGCTCTGCGCCCAAACTGCAGGAGAAGATCCGCCACCAGTCGCCGATCCCAGAGCGGCGGAACATCAGCAAAGAGAAGGAAGAGGAGCGGCGCGAGTGCAAAGTGCGCAACTACTCGCCGCAGGCGTTCAAATTCTTCATGGAACAACATGTCGAAAACATACTCAAGTCGTACAAGCAGCGCACATTTCGCCGAATGCAGCTCGAGAAGGAGATGACTAAAATCGGGCTGAGCGCTGAAGCGCAGTGCCAGATGCGGAAGATGCTTTCCCAGAAGGAGTCCAACTACATTCGACTTAAGCGTGCTAAAATGGACAAGTCAATGTTCACTAAAATTAAGCCGATAGGTGTCGGCGCGTTCGGGGAAGTAACACTGGTGCGGAAAATAGACACGAGTCATCTATACGCCATGAAGACGCTACGTAAAGCTGATGTGCTAAAACGGAATCAAGTAGCACACGTGAAGGCGGAGCGCGATATCTTAGCGGAGGCTGACAACGAGTGGGTGGTGAAACTTTACTACAGCTTTCAGGACAAGGACAACCTGTACTTTGTGATGGACTATATCCCGGGGGGAGACCTCATGTCACTTCTTATCAAAATGGGGATCTTTGAAGAGAGTCTTGCGCGGTTTTATATAGGCGAGTTGACTTGTGCTGTGGAGAGTGTGCATCGGATGGGCTTCATCCATCGAGACATTAAGCCAGATAACATACTCATTGACCGAGATGGTCACATCAAGCTCACCGACTTTGGGCTCTGCACAGGCTTCCGGTGGACACATAATTCCAAGTATTATCAAAGGAATGGTGAGTTTTATTCATCTAATCATATTGGGCCTTACTTAAAAACGTTACTCAAGTTAATCTATGCTTGAAAACGCTCTCTCAACTTCTCACTGCCGGCACTGGCGACTCACGGACGCGAAAACGAGACACAATTTTAAGCAAAGATTAACTTGAGTATCGTTTTTAAGTAAGGCTAATTTTGTTTAGGAATTAAACCAAAGCAATCTATTGTTATAGACTGCAGTGCAGCATGGTGCCTGTGACATTAACCGAACCCTAATTGTCGCATATTTTGACAGTTAGGTCATGGTGAAACTGTCAAATTTGCGACTAAATCGCGAGTTGCAAATTACATAGTCAGGAGGCCGTTCGGCTAATGTGACAGCCCTGTTAGCTCAGTTGGTAGTGTACCTGCCATCTGCGCTTGGGGGCGTGGGTTCGATTCCCACCTAGGACAAAAATTTGTGTGATGAACATTTGTGTTTGTTCTATGTCTGGATGTTAATATATATTTAAAAATATATATGTATGTATATCAGTCTCTGGCAGCCATATTACAAGGTTTGCTTAGTTTGGGGTCAGATGACCATGTGTAAAAAAAAACACAGCCATCATGTTACACCACAGACTATGAACCGCTCCGAAATGTCGGGAACTCCATCCTTAACCTTACGAGTATCATGGTAGATAACCCGTAAATAATCATATAACTGTAGCATGCTTTTGGTGCTGGACAGGTTCAAAACTAGAGATGAAACGGATATCCGGTAACTATCCAGTATCCGGCCAGTCCGGCGGCCTAAATACTATCCGGCCGAAATCTAGAATAAAAAATATTTTTTTGGTAATGAATTGTTTTACTTAGTGTGAAACTACACTTAAGAAACATAATCAGTAAACACAGAATAATTTTACAAGTTGTAATTAGATACATAATTATATATATTTTTTTAGCTTTACCGCCACGAGAAGTTTTTACATTGCATAATAAACAAACAGCAAACTTATTATTGTCACTCATCATCATCATCATCATCATCATCAGCCAGAAGACGTCCACTGCTGAACATAGGCCCTTTAACCTCCATACTGTCGACATCCTGCCATCTGCATCCACTGGATGCCCGCGACTCTCACAATGTCGTCGGTCCATCTAGTGGGAGGCCTACCTACGCTGCGTCTTCCGGTTCGCGGTCTCCACTCAAGAACCTTTCTTCCCCATCGGTTAACAGTTCTTCGAGCGATGTGGCCTGCCCATTGCCACTTCAACTTGCAGATTTTAATAGCTATGTCGGTGACACTGGTTCTTTGGCGAATATCTACGTTTTGGATTTTATCGCGCAAAGAAACTCCGAGCATAGCTCTCTCCATTGCCCGTTGTGTGACTGAGTTTTTTCAAAAGGCCAACAGTTAAGGACCACGTCTCAGTACCATATGTCATCACTGGCAACACACACTGATCAAATATCTATTATATATCAAATATTATTGTCACTGTTTATATCAAAATATTTCCATAAAGGCGATTTTTTCGGCGGCCGAATATCTGGCTACAAGGTGGGCCGAATATCCGGTATCCGGCTAAACTGCTATTCGTTTCATCTCTATAAAAAAAAAACAGTGAATCAGAGTCAAGCATTTCGTTGTTCATTTTTTGGACGCTTGTTCAAGGAAGGTAGTTAAAAATTCTCCTGCAGAGATATTGATACTCCTCAGAGATATTGCACCCAACATTTTTGTTCATTAGCGAGGGTGCTGATTAACATTTCACAAATTTAGCGGATCCGACATACATTGCCTTGTCCAAATTTCATAGAAAATAGTTCCCCAATTTACCAGGCAAATTTTCCAATTTTATTTTTCTTTCAAACCACTCCTGGATTAGGGCAATTTTTTTTTTGTCTGTTAAGATTATCTTCTCCATTCTTATCCATATGTCCAGTTTGTTTTTGAATGCATTGTAAATATGTATATTGTTTTTTTTTGTTGGCTTGCTTTTGACCGACACCTCACCTGCAGTTAAGTGATGGTGGAATGTACAATGGAGCATTTTTTTTTTTAATGATACTGGGTGACGAGACGAGTGAAGTCGCTCGCCTGATGGCTCTTCACGCTTGCCCATAACAGCTCAACGCCACTCAGAATTTTGAACTTCAACAGTTCAAAACCCTGGATGGCAATGCACTGCGCTCGTCACCCCGAGATATAAGATGTCAAATCTCTGTGTGCCCTGTAATTTCGCTGGAAACATTGCCCTTCAATCCGGAACACAGTGTTTGCACACTACTGCTTGGCGGTCGAATAACTGGCAAAGGTGTGGTACTTCCCCAGGCGGACCCCTGCAAAAGAGTCCTACCACTACAAAATGCATGTTCGCCGAGAAGAATCGAATGATTGTGTGAGCATTTGATTAGACTTCTGGCTTTCGCAAGACATCTTATTACTGTTACACATAAATGCGCAGGTCTAGATGCGTCATAAAGTACATACCCAAAATAAGTAAAAGAAATGCTGTTAAAACCTATTGACTCTTTTAAAATTTGATGATATTTCCAGACCACGGGCGGCAAGACTCGATGGACCCAGTAGACGGCGAATGGGGCGCTATGAACGAGTGTCGTTGCCACCAACTTAAGCCGCTCGAGAGGCGACGGAAGCGAGAGCACCAGCGCTGTCTCGCCCACTCGCTCGTCGGCACGCCCAACTACATTGCCCCTGAAGTGTTACAGCGGGAGGGGTATACCCAGCTCTGCGATTGGTGGTCCGTTGGGGTGATATTGTATGAGATGCTAGTTGGGTCGCCTCCTTTCTTAGCGGCTACGCCGGCGGAAACGCAACTCAAGGTTAGCCAGTGAAATTTTATCTTTTATTCTACTGATCAAGGGGGGAGGGGGGGTAGGGGGTTATACTAATCATGGGGTGCCGCTGCCGCTTCAACATACCATTATTGAAAGTATTCAGGAAGAGATTGCTCTTAATGATAACACCGGTTTTTGCATATCCCCCCAATATTCTTGTAATCAACTTTTTATTTAATAATAGGCTTGCGTTTGATCACCAACTCGCCTGATTTTAAGCGATAATGTGGTTGAAGATGGATCTCGCTTGCTACTCTTACTAGTGATTTGAAAACCCAGATTGTAACTATCGGGGAACACCCATTTAGGCGCAAAGCGCATTCCACATACTAGCAGTTTGCACAATAAAAGTGGAATCAAAGTGCTTTGTACAAGTTATCGGAAAACCAACTATGAAGCGGTGTCGATCGTTCATACCTGCTCTGGCTGTCCGATAGAAAAAAAACACTCCGAAATCTGTATCTGAAAAAAAAACCGCAACTTTACGCCAATGCTCAAGACTAAGAAGCTTAGTCTTGGCACCTTTCTCAATGTACTCCAACGCCCCTAGCTGGTACTAGGATCTATTGGGATGCAGACTTGTATGTGTTGATCATTCATCGTACGACACCTTCCTGCTGGTCTGCTGGTCCTTTAATTCCTTGTTCAACTCGCTTAGATTAAAATAAATGGCTGAAAACTATCATTGATTCCAGGTTATAAACTGGCAGAGCACGCTTCACATTCCGGAGCAAGCGAACTTATCTCCCGAGAGCAAAGACCTCATCCTTAGTCTGTGCTCGGGGCAAGAAACGAGGCTCGGCAAGGATGCCAACGAGGTAAAGAACCACCCCTTCCTTAAGGGAATAGACTTCGACAAGGGGCTGAGGAGACAAGTCGCACCGCACATACCCAAGATAGAATACCCCACCGACACCTCAAACTTCGACCCTATTGATCCGGACAAACTGAGAAATTCAGGAAGTTCGGACTCAAACAAGTCTGACAGCGAACTTTTAGACAACGGTAAGACTTTCCATGGGTTCTTCGAATTCACCTTCCGGCGTTTCTTCGACGACGGATACACGAACAAAATAAACCTGGACGACAACGAAAACCAGGGCCCGGTGTACGTATAGCGATGGATGGTGACCCAAGAGACACTGAGACTAACTCGTAGGATTTTTTACAAAGTGTGTGCCTTTGACTCTCTATATTAAAACATTAGTTTTTGTAAACGTAACGACGTAACATATTAAATTAAAAAATAAAAACTGTATTGTTAATAATCCCGGTGATAATATGTAATATTGTATCGTTATGTATTTGTAAGAGTAATCTTATTTCGGTGTAATATAGTAACGGATGGATCACAGTGTACTATGGTGCTGTTAACGACATCTAGTGTTGTTGTCTTCACTGTATGCTATTTTTGTAGAGAAATTATTTATGGAATAAGAACGAGAGGTTACTTGGATTAGCGAAAGTTTGATATTGTCATTATTTTCTTACGTATTTATCGAAATAGGTCTCTTTAAATGTGTGTTTGTTTATGTAAATCGTAACTTGCGAAGTCATATAAATAACAGTATAGAATTGGCGCGAGTTGTTGTACTGTGCTTCCACTGTGTCCCGAGACACGAGCTCATGTGGTGTGTGCCTTACTGCCGTGATATTTACATTCGTATAAAATCTTCAGATAACTAGATCTACATTAATGTAGCTCTGACACTCGCCCTTTATGTTGAACGTCAAATATCTTTTAAACTATAGATTTAACATTACTAATAAAACTACTAAAATTGTGGACCAATTTTCAATTAACAAAAACCAATCAAATTGCCATATGGTTGCTTGTTGGTTGGCGAGGCGATGTTATATCTATAGTTTAGACAACTTTGTTCAAAGTGCAATACTTATTTATTCACAAAAAAAGAAACTAACTTTGTTGATATTATTTGTATTGTCTGAAGATATAGTATTGAGAAATATCACATTGATTCAGTAGTGTCAACTGTGAAATGCAACTTTTTTTTAGTAATTTTGTTTTCACTAACCATATCCAATTCTATGATAATGTAGTCGCGAAATAACATACATATTTAAAATGTATAAGAACAAAACGATAAGTATGTGATTTCTGATTAGCCATACAAAAATCACAGTATCAGTAATGAGCAGTATGGGCGATCAGTACAATAAGGCTGTGTCGGGTTGGATAGCCTACTTGGCGCTTCTCAATGTGATTTCGGCGCGTTCGCCGCGCTGCGAGCGTAATGTGCGAGATCCTAGTCACTTAGTGTGTCTACATCGACACAGTCTACTTGTGCAGTGTACCTTACTCTTTGTATACTGTAATACTGCTTGTTTACGGTGCCTTAAGGCATCATGTACAGTAACTTAAATGAGTCACTTCAATTTTAAATTATGTGTTATTTGTAAATTGTTTTATTCTGAAAATGAAACATGCTTATAAGAAGTAAAAAAATGAATATAAAATATGGGAATTTCTTGTTACACTTTTGGTTTGCCCCGGTCAATGATTATACTTGTATTGGAAAAACGAGATATACTAAATTATGGGATTCATTCTTAGTATCCCTCGTGACCTATCCAACAGTTGGCAGTTTTTTTAGTGGGGATGATTGAGTTTAAAAACAACTACGCAAGCAAAACAAAAGCTTTTATTTCCAATTTTACACATAATTCCTCAACACCAACAAAAAATAATCACAAGCTCTCTTAGGGGCAAAGTAGAAATTCTTGTACTCTCTTGTTGAAGTTGTCAGCATATTGCAACTGCAAGTTGTGTTTTCCATCAGCGTAGAGATGCGCCCTGTCAATTATAAAAAAAAAAAACATCCTGAAAAGTCTATCAATAGATAATTATTACTGAACATCTTCACAGACACCGTGGTTACCGAGCCACGTGCTTCTTGTTCACTCTGTGCACCAAAATGTATTTTCAACAGACACGGGTCGCTACTCAGCGCACCGTAAGTTTGTACGCACCGCGTCCCGGTCCCGATCCGCGCCAAAAAAGTTCCACGTTATTCCTTCTGATTGGCTACTTCGAATGAGGTAACACAATGGGGCTTATTTCATTGGCTACCACTGTGAACTTGTGGTTAAGTAACTTAAGTGCTTGTTCACGTTAGCTCGCAGGCTCAGTCTCGGTTCCAAGCCCATGGGCCTTACACCCAACTCTAAACGCGGGCCCGAATAGGTGCAGTTTGCAAAATCACGTGACCGCAAACCGTATCTCAGGGCGTTAAGGTTCGCGTTCGCGTGATTTTGCAAACCGCACCTATTCGGGCCCACGTTTAGAGTTGGGCGTAAGGCCCCTGGTTCCAGGACCTGCGCGCACCCGAGCAACTTTACTCATGGTGCGACGCAATGTCGATTCGCACGAACGAAACTGCTTTATTTGCAACGAATAATAGCACACTATGGTGGACACTCTGCGATCCCCAAGCCGCCTGTCAAGCGTGGGGATTATGACAACCCCAAATTTTAAAGGGGGAGGCCTATGTTCAGCAGTGGACGTCTTATGGCTGATGATGATAGCACAATTTAGCTCGTACAGACTGACAAATCGATCGATCGTCCGACTTGGTGCCTTATGCCTGATTTACAATTTGGTAAGTGCAAGTGGGAGAAATAAATGATTAATTAACAGGTTTTTTTAATGTCAAGTGTTGAGTTTATTCAAAACGTTTAGTGTTTAGTAGTCGGTTTTGCAGGTTCACAGTAAGTAAGGACGATCAGCGGGAGGGGGGGGGGGGAGAACGTGGGAGTGCGGGGGGCTACTTGACAGTAAAACTGCCCTCCTTATAACAAATGCAGTACTTACAAATGGCGGTTTCGAGAAAAATGCGGAAAACGTATTTTTGGATATATAAACAACATTTCTATGTTTTATAACTTTTTAAGTGTAGGTATCTAAAGAACAAAATCAAAATTAATTTTGTGCATAGATTATCCCTTTGGGATACAATTTCTGCGTGACCCATAAATGTCGATTACTGCAAGTTGTAACTTGCGCTTATCACTTCACAGCGCATCCGTTTACACGCTGATTTTAAAAACATTCGATTTGATAACCTCATCCTTTTTGGAAGTTGGTTTAAAATAACATGCTTAATAACCTATTAGAACTCACTAAGTAAGTATAGGTACATATGCGAGTGAGTGAGTGAGAGGAAAATAAAAAATTTAGCATTTATAATATGTACCTATTTGTGATTGTGATTAACTTACCTTGAGTTCGGAATGTTTGTTAGAAAATGAGATGTATGAATTGGATCCACTATAAAGTCCTTTTCTCCATACAATATGAAAGTAGGACATTTGATGTCTTTCAGAAAATGCGAGCATATGTCTCCATTATGAGCTTTGAAAATTGTCTCCAAACTGTCTATCCAATTATGCCAGTATGTAGCGTGATTGTCGCCGTACCATTTCATCATATGTTTCTTCATTTGTTCTGACCATGTATTAACATCTCTGTTTTCTGCAATTTGGGGAAGATAAAAGTATATCACATAAATATAGGGGATAGTCAGTAAAAGCTATATTTTTTCACTTCTTATGCTCGTACCTAAAGTTCTTGTTTAGCCCCGGTGTAAGCGGACTGAAACTAATTTTTATGCTTATAATTTATCAATTTTAAAAACCGACTTCATCAGAACTGGTCCAAATTGAAATGGGACTTTAGGATATTATTACTCCTATTATTAAAACAATTTATTTTGCGGAATCGAAAACATCTATTTTTCACCTCTTGACAGATCTCTTATAAAACAAAAAAACAACTCTATTGAAATAAAATAATAAAGGCGACCGCGAAGGTCGCACTGGTGAAAAAGAGTTCCGCCACACCACCCCCCCACGGAGAAAGGAAGAATAAGCTGAAAAATTTATAAATAAATAAGATAATCACATATCTAAAATATTTCTAAACTTCACCCTCCTCCCGGACCGGGTGATGACAGGAGCTGGTGTAGGTGCAGGGACCAACGCAGGCGTGAAACTGCTAGCTGGAGTTGGCGCAGGCGGCACAATTGGTTCACAATTGCCAAACGCCGAATCCAAATGGGCAGGCTTAACGCGATCTATGCTAACTGTACGTTCCCTTCCATTAATATCGAGAGTGATCGTTTTGTCTCTTCGCCCGATGATACGATGAGGACCGGAATAAGGCGGCTGCAACGGCCTTCGCACTGAATCATCGCGTAGCATGGCATGCGACGCCTTAACTAAATCTTTAAATATGAAAGTCGATGGCTGGGCGTGGCGTGTAGCAAGGACAGGACGGAGAGCTTCCATATATTTGCGCAGCTCACGGACGAAATCTACAACGTCACTTGGGCTCTGCGATGTTATTGGAGGTATGACGAGTTCTCCAGGCAAGCGAAGAGTCTCTCCATAAACGAGCTCTGCAGAAGATGCCTTCAAATCTTCTTTGAGCGCCGTTCGCATCCCTAATAAAACTAACGGCAAAGCTCTTACCCATGTGTCATTATGACACATCAAAGATGCTTTAAGCTGCCGATGCATGCGTTCCACCATACCATTTGCGCAAGGATGGTAACTAGTCGTGCGCACCCGTTTGGTACCACATACATCCATTAGACGGCGAAACAACACAGATTCAAACTGCCGGCCCTGGTCGGTTGTCAAAATGTTTGGTACCCCAAAACGGGAAACCCAACCAGTTACGAATGTATCTGCTACCTCTTCTGCTGTGATTGATGACATAGGCCATACTTCAGGCCACCGTGTGTATCTATCAATCGCAGTCAGGCAATAATTGTACCCTTTCGAGTGAGGAAGTGGTCCAATAATGTCTAAATGCACCGACCTAAATCTGTTTGACGGTAATTTAAACTCTCCAAGTGGCGAATTAATATGTCGAGTTACTTTACTGAGTTGACAGCGTAAACAAGTTCGAGCCCATTCACGGCAATTTGCGTTTACTTGAGGCCATACATAACGCTCAGTTACCAAGCGAGTGGTTGCCCGCGCGCCAGGGTGACTGAGGTTGTGACACCTGTCGAATGCAGCTCGACGGAATGCTGGTGTCAGGTATGGACGTGGTCGCTCAGTTGAAGTATCACAAATTACTGTGATATTTGTGCCAGGGATGAGGATGGGTTCGAGCTTCAAAGACGAATTCCCACGCATACTAGCTAGCTCCTCATCCGATTCTTGCGATAACGCGAGTGCAGCAAAATCCTCTTCAAGAGAAATAGACTCAACGCGCGACATGGCATCAGCTACGATGTTATCAACCCCTTTAATATACACTACATCAGTAGTAAACTGGCTGATGAAAGACAGCTGGTTTAATTGGATAGGCGGCAATTTCTCACGTCGTTGTACAAAAGCGTATATTAGCGGCTTATGGTCAGTGTAGATAGTGACGTGTTGTACCTCCAACAGGTGCCTGAAGTGTTGAACACTCTCGTACACCGCAAGGAGTTCCCGATAGTACGCCGGCCACTGAGCCTGTTTAGCAGTCAGCTTTTTACTAAAATAGGCTAGTGGCTGCCAATCATCATTATCGACGCGCTGTTGTAGGCAAGAACCAACGTGCGTTCCTGAAGCGTCAGTAAACAACCCAACCTCAGCACTGTTATTTGGGTGTGCTAAAATTGTAGCGGACGTCAAGCTTTTCTTGCATTCTTCAAAGCACGTTTCTAGCTCAGGAGTCCACACAAAAGGTTTATTGCCTTTGCCTTGAATAGCAGTGATTGCTTCAATTAACGGCGCTTGGTACTTAGCCGTACTTGGCAAAAACCGGCGGTAGTAATTGACCATGCCTATGAATCTGCGCATACCCTGAACTGTCTTTGGGGGCGGGTAATCCACCAGAGAACGAATTCTGTCCTCAGGAGGACGCGTGCCCGCAGCATTGACTCGATGCCCAAGGAAAGATACTTCTGCGGCACCAAATACGGACTTGGCTGTATTAATCACAACGCCATAGTCGTGCAATCGCTGGAACAAGATTTCCAGATGCTGCGCATGCGCTATTTGGTCTTTTGAGTAAACCAAAATGTCATCAACATAGACATAGCAAAAATCTAAGCCACGGACTACTTCATCGATAAATCTCTGAAAAGTCTGCCCAGCATTACGCAAACCAAAAGTCATATACAGAAATTCATATAATCCAAATGGAGTAGTTATCGCTGTCTTGCACACGTCGCCTGGATTCACCGGTATCTGTTGATAGGCCTTGACCAAGTCTATAGTACTAAAAACGGTACAGCCAGACAAGTTGTGCGCATAATCACCTATGTATCGGACAGGGTAGCGATCAGGAATCGTTCGGGCGTTTAATGCACGATAATCACCGCAAGGACGCCACGTTGAGTCCTTTTTAGGTGCGAGATGCAGAGGCGATGACCAAGAGCTATCAGATGGTCGGCAAGTACCAGCTCGGACCATATCTTCGAACTCTTTCTTTGCAATGCCCAGTTTTAATGGTGCCAACCGACGCGGTCTAGATGTCACAGGGGGACCGTCGGTAGTGTTTATATAATGTACGGTGCTGTGTTTAATAATTCTAGGTGCACCAGGTGGTCGCGTTATACTTGGGTATTTCTCCAAGATCGCTGTGAATGGCGAGTCAGGAAGAGATACTACCTTCACACTTTGCTGTTCCGCGGTATAAAGGTCCGCGGACGAAATAAGCCCAGTTTTACTATCGCACAGCTTACCTTTTGAGCAATCGGGTAAAAGCTGGTAATGCGACAAAAAATCTACGCCAATAATACCACTTTCCACATCCGCCACGACAAAGTTCCAGGTGAAATCCCGTCGTAGCCCTAAATTTAAGTTCAGCTGTACCAGTCCATATGTGATAATCTTACTGCCATTAGCTGCAACTAAACTATATGATAATGGCTGAAGCGTACGTCCTTTTATAAAGCTACGAGGAACGCAACAAATATCCGAACCAGTGTCCACCAAAAATTTCCGGTTGGATCTCCGGTCGGTCACGAAAAGGCGGCGACTAGCTGGCGAGCAACTGGATGTCGCCTTTAACAGTTGCTGTTTTGGTTTCCCTGATCACTAGGCGGGGAACCGGACCACTTACATGGAGGCACACATTTACGTGCTTTTGTCGCAAAACGGTCATGATAAAAGCACAAATCATAGTTACGTGAACGTGATCGGCTGCGACTACGATTACGGTTACGATTGAAGTCACGACTACGCGTACCAACATGCGAGCTGCAACCAGCATAGGAAAGTGACGCTACTAAACGGGTCAATTCATCAACTTTTTTAGTCAGCTCCTGTACAAGATCAGTATTCGAGTTAGGCGAAACCGTACATACCTCCAATGAAGTTGATTGAGCGTTAATTTCAGCCAAATTGTCCGCTAGTTCGCTTAGCTCAGCCAACGATTCTAATCGTTGAGCAGCCAAGACAGTTTGAAGATATCGTGGCAACCTGCTCATCCAAATTGTCTTCAGAATATCCTCCGGAAATGCTGCACCGGCTAACGATCTCAGATGACGCAGAAAAAACGACGGCTTTTGATCGCCGATCTGCTCCTTCTCTAGAAGACGGCGTATTTTCTGCTCCCGAGAATCTGAGAACCTAGATATTATTGCGTTGCGCAATTTCGTGTAGGGTTGCTCCCTCGGAGGTTGGATTATGAAATCCTCTACTTCGCGAGTACAATTGGTATCGAGGTGCGCAACTGCGTAATTAAACTTTGTGATTTCTTGGCTAATATTATTGATGGAAAATTGCGCCTCTAAACTCGCAAACCATAGGGCCGGGCGATCTCTACAAAATGGAGGGGTACGTATAGATACTCTGTTAATCATTACCTTCTCCGTACCGCCTGTGCCAGATCCGCTGTCACTGCTTGACATTTCACGTCCACCCGTACCCGCGGAAGCTGGTTTGAAGTCTTCCCGCTCACTGTCACTCATGACGTGTGCTGTCATGAAAAACCATGCTAAGAGAAAAACAAAATTCAAAAACAAAAACTGAAAACAAAAGAAACGTGGGAGTGTGGTGTGCGCGAATGCCCTACAAAAAACATTGGTACAAAAATATCTTAAAAATATGTACAAAAATTCACCAAAATTAAATTAAATTAAATACACACACAAAAAAACACACAACAATATAAATCACACTGTCTTTTTAGTCCACACTGGTTCTTCCACAAGATACTTCGACTTTAGTCTTGACGCGCTCCATGCGATTGTTGCCAGCAGTCAGCAGCACAGCTCTCGTAGTCGAATTCACCACTTCTTTTTCTACGTTTTCGTATTCTCGTCGACGAACAATCAGACGACCGTGGTCGCTTCACTCGTACCACCAAAGAAAGTACTCGTACATATTTGCGTACCTTTGCTCTTCTTGTGTTCGAATCGTCTTAATTTATGTTATGTTCGTATCGGGGTCACCAATTTAGGATATTATTACTCCTATTATTAAAACAATTTATTTTGCGGAATCGAAAACATCAATTTTTCACCTCTTGACAGATCTCTTATAAAACAAAAAAACAACTCTATTGAAATAAAATAATAAAGGCGACCGCGAAGGTCGCACTGGTGAAAAAGAGTTCCGCCACAGGACCACACGGAAAACACCAGCTTTCAAATAAAAAAGAATCACCAAAATCGGTTCACCCAGTCGAAAGCTCTGAGGTAACCAGGGAACCAGGCGAAAGATGTGTGTTAAAAATATATTAAAAATCAGTCGAATTGAGAACTTCCTCCTTTTTGGAAGTCGGTTAAAAAACTAAATCAATATCGGTTCATTCGTTTAGGAGCTAGGTATGATGCCACAAACAGACACGCAGATAAATTCACGTAGTACATAGATCGTTGCTTATGACACCCTTCTTTTTGTATCGGGGGATAAAATCAACTACAATAATAATAATGATAGTCTTACTTAAAACTGTTAGTTAAAAAAAAAATATCTATGTTTAAAATAGCTTTGTATTCGTTTTGGGTGGAACACTTGCCGTCGGAGAAAAGTTGACAGAGTGATATTTTAAGTACTGATTAACTAACATTTTTAATTAAAGCCGTAACTTTGTTTAAGACTCCTGCAAGGCAAGGTGCACAGAAAATATGGAAAAGAACAGGATATCAAACTAAATGTATACCTACTTTTATACATCTCCAGTTCAGTAGGTAGTATGAATGAACTAGTAGCAAAGGCAACCAGCTTCATCATCGCTTCAGGGTATTTTGCCGCATGGATGAGAGCAGTTTTTCCGCCACCACTACAGCCCAGAAGCGAGTATTTGGGAATTTTTAATGCCTAAAAATTTTGATTGATTATCAACATTACAAGACACTGATGTTAGTGTTAGTCACAATAAGTATTAGGACCGGGAAACAGGGTGAATAGAAACGAACTTTAGATTCAGTAGTTTGTACCTATGAAGTGCAAATTTTATTCTATGTTAGGTACCAATAATTATTGGTATCTACTCGTAACATAGAATAACAAGAATTTTGGTAAGTACCAAAATTTTGCCTTTTTTTAGTCTGCAAATTAAGTGTGTACTTTTTTTTTGTAGTTGTATAGCTCTTGGAAGAGTCAACCTCACTTGTGCGTTCACTTAGCTTGCAGAATAGACCGACTGGTGATAGGTACTCAATATATAATGTCTTGTTGTTTGTATTATGTGATAGTGTGCACTAAGTGGAAGGGTACCTATTGAATCCTGGAAAATATTGAGAAAACCGGCTATAGGTATGCAGGAATAACTGTGGACTTAGTTTTTCCTAATAATCTAATGATTATTGTACAACAATCACATACCTTCATAAACTCATTAGCGTAATCAGCGTCTTTCTCATAAAAATCAGCCGTGAACTCCTTGTCATGTGGCTTGCTTTTACCAAAACCCGGCGGGTCCCAAAGAATAAGTGTGAACTTTTCTCTGTCGAACCCTTCAATTTGTGGCTTGAAGGATGTCCAAAAGGTTCCAAAAGTACCAGGGAGGATGAGGAGATTGTGAGATCCTTTGCCCACTTTGAGGTAGTTGATTTCCCATCTGTCAATTTTAATTTTTTCTTCCTGAAATAGTTTAGGGGATTTACGTGAAACTCATCAGTGTGAATGAGACTGACCTACAGTGTGACCTAACTAAATTTGAAGAGTTGAAAGAACAACCACTACTGAAGAAAATTAGGAAAGTTACATCCATTCCTTGAAAATGTCTTATTTGATTAATTTGATTGCACTCTACTGTATATATACAGTAAAATTACACCATATTTAAAAAAATCATTAAAGTAACTTAAAATTAATACAAAAAGCGGTAGTATAATAGGTGGCCTTATCGCCTTAAGCGATTTCTTCCAGGCAACCTTTGGATGGACATGAACTGAAAGAGAGTAGGGTTAGTGGTGTAGATAATACATCTAATATATATACAAATAAATACTGAATTTACAAATATATGTAATACGTATACTATAAATAATACATACATAGGTACAAATAAGTACATACAATTATAAAGAAAGATACGAGTAGTGTTTGTAGACAAGGTTCTTAAAAATAGGAAGAGCCTGCCTGATATCCTGATACCTACTTAGAAGCAGGCATCTCATTCCACAGCTAACCACGCAAACAAAAACCAAACTACACATACAAAATACTACAAAATACGGTGGAGGGCCTTGCACATTTAAAATGAAAGATCTACTATAAAACTATAATAGAAGAAGTTCAACTTCAAGAAAGAGGTCAATTGGCAATCACTTATTTAGTACCACCTAAAATAAATTATGTGCAGTTTCGATGTCATCGCTCAAAAACGGTGAAGGAAAACATCGTGAAGCACCCGGTATGTCCAAGAACCTCAAAGTACATAATTATGACATTCACCAAAATGCACTGGGCCAGCTTGGTGGATTATAGCCCATCATCTCTCTCTGAGAGAAGACCTGTGTCCCAGCAGTAGGAACATGATAGTCTGAAATGATGATGACTTTATTATAAACTAGCTGCGCCCCGCGGTTTCACCCGCGTGGTGATGAAAATCGGTGAAGGGGTATGGAAAATAGATAGTAGCCGATTCTCAGACCTACTGAAAACGCATATAAAATTTGGTAAAAATCGGTAAAGCCGTTTCGGAGGAGTACGGTAACTAACATTGTGACATGGAAATTTTATATATATAGTGAAGTGATGATGATATATAATAGGTTGGGGAAAAAGTCTTTTCGTATTTTGTATGTATAAAGTTGTAGTAAAAATCTCATCGGTTGTACTGTTTGTATCTGGCTGGTTTTGATACCATTAAAAATATGACATTTTAAAAAAGGAATACAACAAGTAAAAAGCAATTTCCCGCCATTTTTCAATTGTTTTTTGTTCGATAAAATGAGTGAATCTAACGAAGAAATTCGATATATTGTGAAATTTTATTACAAAATAGGGAAAAATGCGACACAAGCCGCGAATGTGACGTTTATGGACCTAATGCAGTGTCATCAAGAGTAGCACAATGTTGGTTCAAGCGTTTTCAGTCCGGGAATTTTGATGTCAAAGATGCAGCTCGCTCTGGTCGCCCTGTTACGGATAAAGTCGATGCCATTTCTGAAAAAGTGGACCAAGATCGGCATATTAGTAGTTACGACGCAGCTGAAGAACTGGGGATCGACAACAAAACAGTTTTGACCCATTTGAAAAAAACTGGGTATACAAAAAAACTCGATATTTGGGTGCCACACAAGCTGACTGAAAGAAACCAAATTCATCGTGTACTGATTTGCGATTCTCTATTGAAACGTAATGAAACCGAACCGTTTTTGAAAATATTGATCACTGGTGATGAAAAATGGATCACCTACGACAAGAATGTGCGCAAACGATCATGGTCAAAGGGCAGTGAAGCACCACAGACTGTAGCGAAACCCGGATTAACACGTAATAAGGTGATGCTGTGTGTATGGTGGGATTGGCAGAGCATCGTTCATTATGAGCTTTTACCGCCGGGCAAAACCATCGATTCGGATCTCTACTACCAACAGCAGATGAGACTCAAACAAGAAATTGAGAAAAAACGGTCGGAATTGATCAACAGAGTGTGGTCTTTCAATTATGATAACGCCAGACCGCACACATCTTTGGCCACTCAGCAAAAATTTAGAGAGCTTGGTTGGGAAGTGTTAATGCATCCACCATATAGCCCTGATTTTGCACCCTCAGATTTCCACCTGTTTCGATCTCTTTAGAATTCTTTGGGTAGTGTAAGATTAACATCAAGATAGGACTGTCAAAACTACTTGTTGCATTTTTTTTATCAGAAGTCCCAAAATTTGTACAGCAACGGGATCATGTCACTACCTACAAGATGGCAACAAGTTATCGAACAAAATGGCACATATATATTATAATGAAATGTAATTAAACTTGAAAAAATATGTCTTGAATTTGTTTATAAAATACGAAGAAACTTTTTCCCCGACCTTATATATATATATATCTTCTTAAAAATTCGTGTTTATCTTGACCACCATTATAGTTTTTCGTGAGTTTTTTTATAAATCTGAAAAACTAAGTCATGAAGCCGCAAAAGAGAAGCTACGAAGATAAGCCACGTCAATAAAAACGAAAATGGTAAAAAGATTATTATTATTATTTAATACTTTATTGCACACTTACAAACTAAGTACAATGCACAAATGGAGGACTTAATGCTAAACATTTTCTACCAGTCATCCACCGAAAGATGAGAAATGTGATTAAAATGAGTGAGTATTTTATAATTTTTATACATAGTGAGATGTTATAAATAAAAAGAAAAGTTATTTTAAAATAACAATAAAGAAACGGATAAATAGTTATGTACTGTACCTACAGGGTGCATCCTTATTTGTAAAATAACGAGCCATTTTGAAATATTTTCGAGTGCGAGTGCGCCGCTATGACGTGCAACCTCAAACTATAGCACTATCCGCGTAGTGCGTATGTAATGGGCGTATACACGTAGGAAGCAGGTTACCAGCGATCTACCTAGAGTAGGTATAGAGACTGCCTGCGCCGACTACCTGCGTGTGACCTGCGCGAACTGCGCCGACTACCTGCGGGTGACCTTCCGATAAACGCAGATAGATCGGCGTTGGTAACCTGGGGCTCGATTTTTGAATCGATCGTAGGACTTTTTTCCGTACCCAAAGGGTAAAATGGGACCCTATTACTAAGGCTCCGCTATCCGTCACCAGAGTGTATCTCATGAACCGTGATAGTTACACAGTTGAAATTTTCGCAGATGATGTATTAATTATTTATTATTACCAAGTCAAATGTGAATCGGTTACTTCTAGGCAAGCGTGATCCATCGTAGGCCGCATCATCGCTTAACATCAGGCGAGTTGGCGGCCAAGCGCAAGCCTATCTTACAATAAAAAAAATCTGTTGCCGCTATAATAACAAATACTAAAAAATATAATAAAATAAATATTTAAGGGGGCTCCCATACAACAAACGTGATTTTTTTTTGCTCGTTTTCGCACGATATTGATAACGACAACAGGTAGACGCTTGAAATATTCACAGAATTATTAGTTATATATTCACTTTAAAAATAAATGATTAAAATAAAATTAATATTAAAAGGGGGGCTTCCATACAAAAAAACGTGATTTTTTCCGTTTTTATAGATAATGGTACGGAACCCTTCGTGCGCGAGTCCGACTGTCAAGCGAAATTGTTTCCTGGTTAAGTGCTTATATTCAGGAAAACTCTTTGATCCGAAGTACTTTTTTTTTGTGTGATTATATTTTTTGTGTGAAATTGTCATACTTGACTGCCGCGGTGGATCACTACTGACCAAAAACCTTTATAACATCTGAACAGAATAAAGTATTAGTTGTGTAACTTTTAGTGTTATTTACTTTACCCTGCAACACCCACCCTAATCTGGTCTTTATTGCAAATAGCCCCTCATAACGTAATTACCAGTATTATTGTATTTATCACTAGTTTTTTTGCCCGCGACTTCGTACGCGTAGATTTTCATTATAAACATTCAATCCTTTTTTCTTCCCTTAATCGGGCCTTGCGCAAAGTAACATAGCCTATACTTCATGGTCATAGCTAAGCATATTCGTGAAAACCGCATTTAAATCCGTCCGCATTTTCTTCCAGGGGTGTAGATGTGCGTGAACAAACAAACAAAAATTCTAAAAACTGCCTTAACATGTTCAGCTGCTTATTTTAAGTCGTCTGTGTGAAGTATTGATAGAAGCATAAAATAATAAATAACACCGTCAACAGTTTTCAAATCAAAAAGATAATGTGACCACAGTGCAGAACATGTTTTGAAATTTTCTTTTTGTCTAAACCATTAAAAGTATATGTCATGTCGGGATGATATACATCTCTGAAATTTGACTGTCCAGTTTCGCTGGCCACGGAACCCTGACATAATGCTTGTATTAACACGCTCTTGGCTAGTTATTTCTTATTTCGCGTGCATTTGTATGTATACCTTGATTAAAAAGCCATGAAATGGAACTACTCTATTTATCTGTTAAAATATCACAGTAAAATAAAATTATTTCTATATTCTTATTCTTATTGCAAATATACACTGTATTCTTCTAAAAGCTAAGTTTATATACCCTGCATAAAGGGTGCAGCAATGACTTATGTAGTGGCTGTTCACAAAACCAGACCACAGACATAAACATATAAATTTAAGTATAGTTAAATCTATTACATAAATATTATATATACTATTCAAACTTAACCTAGGGTGAAGTAATTTTACAAAACAAAAAAAAACATACTTAGTGTGATAGGTTACTTAATTATATATAAGGTCAACTCGGCGAAGACCGGCATACTAAATTAAAAAAAATACAAATGGTCTTATTGTGGCTATTCTATAATCTTAAATCCAAATTTGGTTAAACTATATAATAATATATTTAGATGATCTGACAATAAATATGTCGAAATGACAAAGAAACTATCAGTTCAGAAAATAAAAACGATTTTTGAAAACACAGAGAAATAGACGGATTTGGCTCCCATGTCGGTTAAGACCGTCTAGTGGCAAATTTCCCTGGTTAGCGGTAGTTGGCGTAGTTATAGATACGAAGACCTGTGTGAATGAATCAGTGTACGAACGCCAGTTCCTGTAACTACTTAATATTTGTACCCTAACTCTCAGGAATAAGGTTTTATTACGCTTATTTCGCAAAATGCTGCAATTGTCGGGTAAGACCGGCTACGTTGCAGTTCCAGGGGTGCAAAACTTTGAACTTCTAGTATAGCTTCTTTTAATTTCTCTTTCGAATACGACCTTTTTTCCGTTTTTCGCGTATATTTTCCCATGGCTAAAATAAATTAAAACTAAAAATTGAAATAAATTACGCCTAGTACCCTATCGTGAGTGACTATAAGTAATTAATTATCTCTCCCAATCAGATCAATAGAAAATCTGTCACGTGACCATAACAGCAAATCTGAGTGGTTGAAATAATCACTCACCGTCATTCACGAGAGTGTGCTCACGGTGCTGACCCTGTGACAGACGAATGGACAGACAGCAGAATTTGGTATCCTTTGAGTACGGAACTGAAAACCTACACATATGTTACACATATACTTTGATTATACAAGATACATAACATTATATTTAAAAAAAAACCAGACATATATTCTTGATTTTATAATATGTGCTACTTTGTAGAACTCTATATTTAGGACACTTTGATAATTTATATAGGTATTCTAGAAAGGCTTAACAAAACACCAAAGGTTGACGATTTCTGTAAGAGGCGAAGACCGGCATATGACATTTATTACCCTCCAAGATCTAGACGGACTTCCCCGCAACATATTTTGAGATTCGTTTTTATTTTCATCAACCATAAATTACTAAAAAACGTCTATAATACCAATGTAATTTACTAATCAAAGAGATAAATTAATGAAGAATAAACTTACTTGCATAGATCTGTTGAATATGTGAGTTTTCTTTTTAAATCCTTTTTTTTGTAAGCACGTGGCACACTCCAATGCAAAGTTGCTCACCGTACTAAATTAACAACCTCATTTTTTTCCGTTCACACTATAAATACCGCTATCTATATCAATTAATAAGAACTTAAATGGTTTTATTGTTCCGGTGATGGTATTGCCATCTGCGTAGTTCTGCTGAATTCGTGGTAATTCTTGTTGTACGATCTTTCCCGACAGACGGTCTTCGCCGAGTTGACCTTATATATATATATATATGAGATGATACAAAACTTATGACGCTACTTTCTTAACTATTTATATATCGATATTTATTTTCTAATTATAATTTTCTAAAATTTATCGTCGAATAAATCTTTTATCTCGTAATAACATTTTTGGGTTAGAAACTTAAGAAGTTTGTTCTGGAAAAATGTGTTTATTCCTTTCTTTCTTTATTGCGTCCGGAATTTTGTTGTATAGGTTTATTTTCATGTACAAAGGGCCTTTTTTGAATATTTCTATTCGCGGGACTGAATTAAAATAGGATGCGGTATATTTTGTGTTTTAAATGCATAGAATAAAACCAAGAGAATGTAATACTCCTACTCCATGCACTAGAATGAATCACCAAAGAGGTTGTAAGGCCTATAACATGCTTGATCTACACGTTCATTCATCTAAGAAGGTTAAGGAACCTTCTTTAAATTTAAACTGATTAACCGAACACAGTGACAGTTGACAGTTTCAAAATTTTAATGGCTATGTCAATAACATTCTCTTTACTTTGGATCTCCTTGCTTGAGGCTATGTGACGCAAAGAGAATACAATAGAAGAAGAGACGGGACACCATAGAGATTTTTTTTTGCCAAACGTCAAATCGGAACATTATTTTATGACAATAATTAAAGAAGATTTAATGTCAGGTTTAATAGGGATGTGCCACCTCCTATCCAAAATTTATCGATATCGATTTCATACCTACTACAGATGGAATCCAATATTAATTCTTACAGAACCTTGCGCCACTGGTTTTGTTTTAGTGGTGTAAAACAAAATCTGTGCCACAACATCCAGTGTATTGTGATTTGTGTAAGTACAATAAAAACACAGACTAAAATGTTATATTTTATTTATAACCTAATCTATATTTATATTTTAATCTTCATCATTTCATCGCACCTGACGCCGGACGCAACGCCGATAGATTGTGTTGTGAAGCGCACACGCTACCGCTCGACCACCATCGATTTATAATACGGTCAATCAGTTCTGGTCGTCACGGCGGTAATTGTAGGATGAAACGACCTGAAATAGATATTGTTATTATGATTTTTTTAAAGTAACGTGAAAATGTGTTCTTTTTCACGAAAGAAGTCCCGCACAATTTCAAAAGTTTGGACGTCAAAACTAAATGATTTTTCAAATTACTGCTTACTACAAATTGCTACTTTATTAGTTAGTTCCTTTGGAAATGTTTTTTTTTTCTATTACCATAATTTCTATTATTTTGCTCCGCAAAAAGTAGTGATGCTGGATTATTCTGCGTGAACTTATTATAATTGAAACTGAAGCACATAATAAAATAGTAAAAATAAAATAAAAAAAGTTCAAACAAAGATACGTCAAAACGGTGTAGGTACTTTTAAAGTTGAAAACAATAGTAAAACATAATTGTGCACCTGACGCCACGCCGTTAGATTGTGTTGTGAAGCGCACATGCTACCGCTCAGCCACCATCGATTTTAAGGAAATCGTGGAGGAGGGTCGAGGATATGCAAACAGGAAACGTATACAGAACCGTATTTTTAAATTGGTTGAAAATCAATAAAAAGTTTAGTTAACCTTTCAATGGATCACCATCCCTTTCATAAACAACATTTTCAATGAAGATGTTTTTTGCATGCTTTTCGATAGCATAATTGCACGCAACATCTGATAAAAGGATAAATTATGATATTATTTAATGCTAATTATCTAATATCAATTTCTTATCAGAGAATTCCTGAGAAATCGATAGTAAAAATTAGCTGTGTACCTTGTTGCTTTTCACTTGTACAGATATCTATAGTATATTCTACTGGTGGAATATCAGACTCGTATAATAAATTTATCAGTAAATTCTTGTTTGCATTTGTAGCATGGTCACAGCAGAAGCAGGAGTTGAAGAAGTAGATGGAATAACTACAATAAAAATAGAAAATTTAAAAAAGGTTTATTATATAATAATATAAATTTTGCGTATAGGTGTTTCCTATGTCTAACCGTTTCTGAGTTATGAGTGTTCAAAGTTTGTATGGCGGCCACTTTTTTTTTGTATGTTTAGAGCAGGGGTAAATATAAGGCAAACAGTCCAAAAATATATATAACCGCGAGATAAATTGTCTTGGTCTTAATGACCCATAAGTAAATGTATTTTACTAACCTTCATTGGGCGTCTGCTGTTTTCTAACAATGTGGCAAGGAAATCCTATTAATTTCTCATCTGACAATGGCTTAGCAGTGAGTCTTATTGAGGGAACTGCAGTTTTCTTCAACTGTGTTTTTTTTCTTTTGTAGTCCTTTTCTTCAAAATGCTTTCCGCATACAAATTTATTTTGGTGAAGATTTTCGATCGGTATATACGCTAAATCTTCGTGACCCGACATTTTCACCCATTTCTTACACCTAAAAAAATAAAAGTATCGATATCGATATTTTATAAATATAGCGCTGCGTTGCACTATTTCCAGAATCAAAATAGATAATGATGATTTTAAGATATTTTGGCTCAAAAGAAGTATATGGGACTCATAATTTAACTAATGATAACATACCGATCTTCATCCAGAGGATATGACGCCATAAAATCACGTTTTGTGCCGTTTTTTCGTGCTGTTTTGAGGCCGCATATTTCGCACTTCGTTTGGCTCAGATACTTTTTCGGAGGCATTACACACACCAAAACATACACTAGTAATATAAACCCCTTTTCAATAAGTATCTCTTTTAGTAAAGTTGTAGAGAAGTAAACACAATCCTAAATAATTCACTCAGGAAAAAATACAAAACACGGGAGAATTTGGGACTGATTGACAATCAAGGAAAGAACGAGAACCGTTGAGGAAGTGAGTGAAAGAGCATTCTTTACCACACATTGGCCAGAGATATACAATACATTCTTACCTCGTTTCATACTCGTTTTTTTCTTCTAAGTCGCGACAGATATACAATATGTACATTCTTACCTCGTTTCATACTCGTTTTTTTCTTCTAAGTCGCGACAGGCCTATAACATGCTTGATCTACACGTTCATTCATCTAAGAAGGTTAAGGAACCTTCTTTAAATTTAAACTGATTAACCGAATGACAGTTGATAGTTTCAAAATTTTAATGGCTATGTCAATAACATTCTCTTTACTTTGGATCTCCTTGCTTGAGGCTATGTGACGATCCTCATATTACGTTTCGGGTAACGAAGAAATAAATCATTGATTTTTATTTTCGTTTATGTAAAAATAAAGAATTAAAATAAATGATATAAGATAGCCTATGTTTTAATCTGGTAATTTCTAAGCATATTCGTGAAAACCACATTTAAATCCGTCCAGTGGTTTAGGAGATGTGCGCGGACAAACAAACAAACAGACAAAAATTCTAAAATTTGTCCTATCGTGTTCAGCTGCTTATTGTAAGACGACCTGTGTGTTTTTTTTGTTATCTCGCAATTACAGATTTTTTTATCTTCACGTTTTTATTATATGTATAGATAGATAGATAAAATTAACTGGTTACCTTTAGCTGGGTAATATTGGAATATGCACGAAATATTCCTCTTCGTACTTTCAGTATTTGGTCAGATACACGTCTGCAGATCAGCATTTTACAGTAATTTCCTTATTCCTTATTCGTGTTATGCTGCTGCACTTTGTACCACGTTCAAATTCGTGATTAATAGAAACCATCCCAGCCTCGATAAGTCGATAATAAAATGATAACAAAGAGCCACGCCAATTTCGATACGTCTGTTACAGCTCAAACAACACACTCAAAACAGGCAATAATGCACGACATAGATAATGTACGGCATAATAATTCACAGGATGATAACACTACTGAACAAATAACAAACTTTTTATTTTATCTGAGTTCCTATGTGATTATAATTCCTTGTTAATGACCTTAATACAAATATGTAAATAGGATTTTTATATAACATCTCATTTTTTTCGATTTTCAAAATACCCGCAATATAAAAATCAAACTTACGTCAAAAACTTAAAATTCATATTTCTCAGTTTCTAGACGAAAAAAAAAATGCCTACATATATTTATTATTAGTCAACCTCGATATGAAACAATATGAACCAAATCAGATATTTTTTTAGTGTTGAGTAGTGTAATGGGTGTACATGTACTTGCATCGAATATCATGCTGTGCAATATCATGCCGTACACTATCAGCTCGGCCCAATAATGCACAAGCGATAATTATAATATCTTTGTTTCAGATCCAAGATCCAATGCCTCAATTTCAGACACTACGTTTGTACTTACTTTTTTCAACGACGGCATGTGAGGTGTTTGCACGACCAGTATACTGTGCATCACCGGTGCTACCGTCCGC
This sequence comes from Agriopis leucophaearia, assembly GCA_949125355.1. Taxonomy (NCBI): domain Eukaryota; kingdom Metazoa; phylum Arthropoda; class Insecta; order Lepidoptera; family Geometridae; genus Agriopis; species Agriopis leucophaearia. The sequence continues at coordinate 15,526,427 of OX421269.1, forward strand.
ATAACAATATAGGTATGTTGCTGGTTTGCAACATGTCATTGATATGTTTGGGTTGCAACATGTCATTGGTATGGAGAATAAACAACATCGGCGATAAAACACCTTGCGGAATGCCAGCTTTGATAGAATTACTGTCGGAGCAAGAACCGTCAACAACGTCCTATGCTTCGATCATATAGTAAGCTGGTGATTCAGGTGCAAAGTCCCTTCGGTAGGCTGTAAGATGGTAGCTTGGATAAGAGTGCCTTGTGTCAGACCCGATCATCAGCCTTGTCTCTGTCCAGACTAACTGCTAATGCTAATGTTTTTAATTTATTACAGTTTTATCGCTATAACTCAAAAAACGGCCAAGTGCGAGTCGAACTCTCGCACTAAGGGTTCCGTACCATAATCTATAAAACAGCAAAAAATCACGTTTGTTGTATGGGATGGGAGCCCCCTTTAAATATTTGTTTTGTTATATTATAATTTAAATCTTTATTTTTAAAATGAATATATAACTAAATATTCTGTTAATATTTCAAGCGTCTACCTGTTGCCGTTATCAATATCGAGCAAAAACGAGCATATTAAATAACGTTTGTTGTATGGGAGCCCCCTTAAATATTTATTTTATTCTATTTTTTTAGTTGTCAAGTTATAATTATATCTACTAATTAATTCTAATTTAAAATAAATAAATAAAAACTAGCCTAGTTTTTAGTTTTTTTTAGTATTTGTTGTTATAGCTGCAACAGAAATACATCTGTGAAAATGTTAACTGTTTAACTATCACGGTTTATTAGATAAAGCCTGGTGACAGACGGACAGCGGAGTCTTAGTAACATGGTCCCGTTTTACACTTTGCGTACGGAACCCTAAAAACCACTAAGTAGGTAGGTATTTAAGCAAAACAACAGCTTTTATTCCCAATTTGACACATCATTTATTAACACCTACTAAAAAACTATCACAAGCTCTCTTAGGGTGAAAGTAGAAATTCTTGTACCCTCTTGTTGAAGTCATCAGCATATTTCAAATGCACGTTGTGTTTTCCATCAGGGTAGAGATGCAATCTGTCAATTATAAAAAAAACATCCCTGAAAAGTCGATTAATAGCTAAACATTGAACATCTCCACAGACAGAAGTTACGTGGTTACCGACTACGTAGGTACTTTTACACGCTGCGTCTGCGCGCGAAAACTACTCTCATCGGGTCGCTGCGCTGCTCAGGGCACCGTAATAGCCGTAACAGACGTGTTGAACTTGGCTGTCGAACCGTAGTCCAACCAACGGGAGAGAAAGAGAGAATTTTCTCTTTCTTTCCCTTTGGCGGTTCGTCAGCCAAGTTAGACACGTCTGTTACGGCTATAAAATAGGTATACAGATACACATGTGTCAACTTGGCTGACGAACCGCCGTCTGACCAACGGGAGAGAAAGAAAAAATATGTCTGTCACGGCTATAACCTGACGCGCACATAAAAAAATGCTAAGTTTCTCGATATTGCTTCTGATTGGCTACTTCGAATGAGTTAAGAAATGGGGGCTCATTTCATTGGCTACCACATTGAACTTAAATTCTTGTTCACGTTAGCTCGCAGGCTCAGTCGTGGTTTCAAGCCCAGGGGCCTTACGCCCAACTCTAAACGCGGGCCCGAAAAGGTGCAGTTCGAGTTTTATTCACTCTAAAAGTGCTCAATACGCCTAAAGAAGTTTTCACTTCTAAAAATGCCTATGGTCCACGCACCAAATTCATAACGCGGTTATGGTATGTAAGAACTCACTCACGTACCTACCTATACCTATGTGAGTGAGTGAGAGAAATATACAAACTTTCGCATTTATAATAAACCTAAGTGTGATCGTGATTAACTTACCTTGAGTCCGAAATGTTGGTAAGTAAATGTGATGCATGAATTGGATCCACAATGGGGTCCTTTTCTCCATACAATATGAAAGTAGGACATTTAACGTCCTTCAGTAAATGCGAGCATATGTTTCCATTGTTAGCTTTGTAAACAGTCTCTATACCGTCTATCCAGATAGAGCAGTATGTAGCGAAATAGTCGTCGTAGAGTTCCATCATAGATTTCTTCATATTTTGTGACCACAAATTCACATCCCTTATTTCTGTAATTGGGGGAAGATAAAAATATATCAGTTCTCACATAAATATATACAAGCACTTGTGCAAGATGTGGCTAGTCACTGTAGTCAGCAATTGCCATTTTTTTTCCAATTAAGACCTTTGTTGAGGAGTGGGATAGCAACGGAAATAACTATAAAATAGGATATAAGCATAATTTAATATATTTTTACCCCCTATAAAAGAGCTTGACAGATTTTCTTGAATCAGATGTATAAGGACACTCTCGGTCAAATCACATCGCAAACGAAATAAAACTAAATTAAAATCGGTCAAACTGTTTTGGAGATATAGACGGGAACATTCGTTTTTAGGGTTCCGTACCCAAAGGGTAAAACGGGACCCTATTACTAAGGCTCTGCTGTCCGTTTGTACGTCTGTCCGTCTGTCACCAGGCTGTATTTCATGAACCGTGATAGTTGGAGGCTTCCATACAACAAACGTGATTTTTCTGCCGTTGTTATAGATAATGGTACGGAACCCTTCGTGCGCGAGTCCGACTCGCGCTTGGCCAGTTATTAGCACACACAAACATAGGTACAGCCTCTCACCCTAAACACCTTCCCCGTTCCGCGACAGTAATAAATCTATTTACACATGACTATTTTTGAAACAAAACTCGACAATATTGGATTTTCAAAAGAAATTGCTGGTGGCTAAAACTCACCACCACCATCAGTTCACCAGCTCAATGAAATTCCATACAACTTTACTTGCACCTATTCGAGTAGCTCAGAAAGGTCGGAAGTTGTCAGAATAGTGACCACTTCACGAGCATTTTTGAGTATATAATTAACTTATTTACCAAAAAATACTCTGTATCATTTTTGGGCGGGACAATCTTCGTCAGCGAAAATTTGGCAGTCATATTTTAACTAACGTTTTTAATTGAAGCAGTAACCTTCGACCAAAATAAAATGACGAGCCCTAACCATTGAACTTGATCAGTAAAAACGAGTCAAAACCGTCGGACATATACTTCAATACATTATAAAAATGTACAGTATATTTGTTACAAAAAATAGATATCGGTTTTATTTGTGTATTTATATTTCGGTAAAGCATACGAATTCATAATTTTGTCAGATGTTTCGTTATCGCGTAACAATAGACTCGTGTTTCACTTCCTACGGCTAGAGACCGACTGAAACGAAGTGAGCGCTGGCGCTTATTTTGTAATGTTCAAAAATGCGCTTCTACAAGGCCCGTTCATTCATTTTATTTTGGTCGAAGGCAGTAACTCACGAAAGGCAAAGTGCACACAAAATATGGAGAGCAACAAGATATCAAACGAAATGTACCTACTATTATAAAATTCTAGTTCAGTAGGTAGTATGAATGAATTAGTAGCAATGGCGACCAGCTTGATCATCGCTTCAGGGTATTTTGCTGCATGGATGAGAGCAGTTTTTCCGCCATCACACCAGCCTAGGATAGAGTATTTGGGAATTTTTAATGCCTGAAAATATGTAAGTATTTCTTGATTGTTTGTCAACATTGCAAGACACTATGACACATAGATCAGGTAGGTATATATCGGGAAATATAGAGAGAAAAAAAAATTATATAATAAATCTGGGACATTATTGCACACATGGTCATCTGACCCCAAACTAAGCAAAGCTTGTAATATGGCTGCCAGAGACTGATATATATATACATATATATTTTTAAATACATACTTAAATAGATATTAACACCCAGACATAGAACAAACACAAATGTTCATCACACAAATGTTTGTCCTATATGGGAATCGAACCCACGCCCCCAAGCACAGAAAGTAGGATCACTACCAACTGAGCCACCGAGGCAGTCATATATAATAATAATAAATATATCAGAGTATATATATGACATATACTCTGATCTATGACTATGATAAAATATATTTTATTAAAAGACAAGACACTTAAATGTCACAATTAATATTAGAACCGGGAAACAGGGTGAATATACACGAACTTTATAGTTACGTGTAGTTACCAAATTATTGTTACCGTAAAACGTCTACTTAATAGACAATTCAATAAAAAGAGTTTTGGTACCAAAACTTTGCATGTTGTAGGTCTGGAAATTAAGTAGGTATGTGTAGATGTACTTATTAAAACTTTTTTTTGTGATTGTACGGCTCTTTTATGTTTCTGAGGAAATACAACACACATAATGCCAGATATTCAACCGCCAAGCAGTGGCGTAGCTATCGGAGGGTTAGGCGGTTCCGTGTGCACTGGGGCCCTCAAGCTCAAGGGGCCCTCGGACCTTAACCTGCAAAACTAAAAATGAACTTGCGAAAAAAAAACCTTCATACACATATACATGTAGTAAGTAGATTTGATCACAATAATTTGTTAAAGTAGCTTTGTACTTTTAAAGTATTTATATTTTTATAAAACCTAACCCAGTTTAGAAAGGGGGCCCCATATTTTTTTGCCCCAGGGTCTTTGTTACTTAGCTACGCCACTGCCGTCAAGCAATATTGTGCCAACACAATGCCAACATCATCTGGATTGAAAGACAATGTTTTTTTGCTGTGAACATTTTTTCTTTCTCTTCTGTTGGTCAGACGGCGGTTCGTCAGCCCAAGTTGACATGTCTGTTACGGCTATAAAAAGGAATATGTTTCCAGTAAAATTACTGGTAAAAAAGAGATATAACATCTAATTAATATCTTAGAGACGTGCACAGTGCAAACAAACATACATACATAATGCTCAAAAACATTAGGTACCTTGCATTCTGGGGAAATCGGGTAAAAATACATTGAAAATCGGATTGAATAATTTAATTTAAAAAAATAATTGTTTTGGTTGGTGGAGAAAATAATTTGTAATGTGTTTAATAATATTTCTCTAAATATGTGTTTTTGTTCATAAATAAAGACCGGGAATAGAAAAAGTCCTACGAGTGATTCAAAAATAGAGCCCATTAATATTTTGATAACAAGTGATAATTAGTGTGCACAAGGAGGGAGATTTTGAACAAATATTTATCCTGGAATACGTATATTGGCCAGCACCAGCTGCCAGCTATTTGCAGGACAACCTATGGACTCAGCTTTTACTAATATAATAATATATTGGTTATTGTACAACAATCACATACCTTCATAAACTTACTAGCGTACTCAGCGTCTTTCTCATAAAAATCAACTGTGAACTCCTTGTTAGGCGGCCTGCTTTTCCCATAACCTGGCGGGTCCCACACAATAAGTGTGAACTTTTCTCTGTCGAACCCTTCAATTTGTGGCTTGAAGTTGGACCAAATCGATCCTAAAGCACCAGGGAGGCAGAGGATGTTGTGAGATCCTTTGCCCACTTTGAGGTAGTTGATTTCCCATTTGTCAATTTGAAGTTTTTCTTCCTGAAAGTTTTTTTTTTTTTTATTGAAACTCAGTGTGAAATTTACTGACCTACAGTGTGACCTACTGAAGAAAATTAGAAAAGTTGTAGCCGTTCCTTGAAAATGTTTATTTTAATAATTCTATAATTAATAAATCAAGACACTGTAACAGCGAGAACCACATAACACTATGGCAAAACGATTTTCGATCAAAAAATACAAAAAAGCCACAACGACGCGCTAATCGTGGTCATACTCAACACGGAGACAAGTTGGACCAATGAGTTTAGGAAGAGTTGGACCCACAGTCACGCGATATATCTATAGTAGCGCAAGCCGTAACAATGATAAGTGGTCCGTGAAAAATTGCAAGAATAACAAAACTAATACAAAAAAGTTGGCAAAACAAATCATAGGTAAGTAAACACTCCATATACTCCATACACACTTATATTAAAGCCGCCCTTATTATTCTTACTGGCGAGGGAGCTTGGATCAATGAAAGCATTTGCAGCCTTGAACAAGTGGAAACACATGCAGTGAAATCCTATTACAGCCCACACTTGTAATGGAATAATCAATAATTTCCTCAAATTCTCTTGAGCGCCCAAAAGTTACAGGGTGTAAAGGAGTACCGGCAGAAGATGACATCTCTGTTTTTTGGACATGGACACACGGCCCATGATCAGGTGAAATATATATAGCTCTGGCGGGCTACTGGAGACGGAGCGACTTTTTGGCCCGGGGGTAAAACTGAGGAGCTTGGGCTTCTGACACAAGGATAGACACTGATGCGGAGGAAGGCAACGTGGTAGAAAACGAGCTTAGAAATGGTTAGGGAAAACTCACTGCTCACAACCGAGAAAGAATGGGAGGTTTTCCAAGAGGCAATAAAAAAAAGTTCATTTAAATGCGATAGATGACATGACGAGACATGGTTATAAAGTTTTGCAAAACCCCACACGAATAAATGTGTGTGCGTGAGTGAATACAGAATAACAACGTCTGCAATTTTGAACTGATCTCCAGAAGAATCAATGGGAGAGCACTCTTGCATCCCGTTTCAACGAGCTTAGAATGTTTTTTTTTTGCTTTTTTGGTCAACCTCTGACGTGGAGACAGCTATGAAAGCACCAGGAGAGGGAGGAACGTTATAATCGGACGACCTTACTCCACCGCCTGGATCAGGAGGCTCCTCATCGACTAACGTAATATCTTTATAACTGACTGCACACAAAAAACAAACTATAAAACTACAATGAAACTAAAAATTTAAAGACGGCTTCCCTAGCTGAGATCAGATAAAAATAGCCTGAGTTTTCTAGGAAAACTAGTCAAGTACTGTGATAAATGTAAATAAATAATTAGAAAAATATAACCGAAGAATGGTTTTCCAATGGTGACACGACGATGACGTTCGACCACGGAACACTATTACTCGCGGAGCGTTCGACCACAAGAGATTAAGAATAAATACAATAGGGGAAAATCTATAGACCATTATGGGGTTGGAAACTCTGAGCCAAGTACGTTTTATAAGCCACTAGCGACCCGCCCCGGCTTCGCACGGGTATATGTTTTATTATATACTAGTTTTTTTGCCCGCGACTTCGTACGCGTAGATTTTCATAAAAACCTTCAATCCTTTTTTCTTCCCTTAATCCGGCCCTTGCATAAAATAACATAGCCTATACTTCAATCTGGTCATAGCCAAGCATATTCGTGAAAACCGCATTTAAATTCGTCCGCATTTTCTTCCAGGGGTTTAGGCGATGTGCGTGAACACACAAACAAAAATTCTAAAAACTGCCTTAACATGTTCAGCTACTTATTTTAAGTCGCCCTGTGTGAAGTATTGATAGAAGGATAACAGTAAAAACACCGTCAACAGTTTTCAAATCAAAAAGATAATGTGACCACAGTGCAGAGCATGTTTTGAAGTTTTTTTTTTTTGTCTAAACCAAAATAATTTTGTCTGTCGTATCATGTAATGTCGGGATGATACATCTCTGAAATTTGACTGTCCAGCTTCGTTCGTTCGAAATTTCTATGACCATGCAATTTCTGAACTATGTAGGTATATGAATACGACCACAAGTATGGCTTTGGCCACGGAACCCTGACATATGCTTGTCTTGCAAAATGCATTGGATTAAATAAATAAATATCTGGGACATTATAGCACACATGGTCATCTGACCCCAAACTAAGCAAAGCTTGTAATATGGCTGCCAGAAACTGATATACATACATATATATTTTTAAATACATACTTAAATAGATATTAACACCCAGACATAGAACAAACACAAATGTTCATCACACAAATGTTTGTCCTAGATGGGAATCGAACCCACGCCCCCAAGCACAGAAAGTAGGATCACTACCAACTGAGCCACCGAGGCAGTCACCAAAGAGGCAGATTGAATCACCAAAGAGGTTGTAAGGCCTATGTTTTTATAACATCCTTGATCTACACGTTCATTCATCTAAGAAGGTTAAGGAACCTTCTTTAAATTTAAACTGATTATCTGAATGACAGTTGACAGTTTCAAATTTTTATAATGGCTATGACAATAACATTCTCTTTACTTTGGACCTCCTTGCTTGAGGCTATGTGACGATCCTCATATTACGTTTCGAGTAACGAAGAAAATAATCATTGATTTTTTAATTTCTTTTATGTTATAATAAAGAATTAAAATAAATGATATAACATAGCCTATGTTTTAATCTGGTAATTTCTAAGCATATTCGTGAAAACCGCATTTAAATACGTCCAGTGGTTTAGGAGATGTGCGCGGACAAACAAACAAACAAACAGACAAAAATTCTAAAAACTGTCCTATCGTATTCAGCTGCTTATTTTAAGACGCCCTTTGTGATATTTTTTTTGTTATCTCGCAATTACAGTTTTTTTTATCTCTACGTTTTTATTATATATAAACCTTCCGTGAAAAATTATCTAACTGATAGTGAAAACCGCATCAAAATCCGTTGCGTAGTTTTAAAGATCTAAGCATATAGGTAAGTATAGGGACAGACAGAGGGAAGCGACTTTGTTTTATACTATGTAGTGATTAGGCCTTACAACGTCCATGCTCTGAGCAGACAAAAGAGGCAATCACACACAGAGACAGACAGACAGAGTGACAAAGCGTTGTCATTACTATAAAGTACCTATCTAACTATATGATCAAAGTAGAGTGCTTTATAATAAACTGAATCATTACCTTTAGCTGGGTAATATTGGAATATGCGCGAAACATTTTTCTTCGTACTTACAGTAGTTGGTCAGTTGCACGACTGAAGATCAGTATTTTTACGGTAATGTCCTCATTCGTGTTATGCTGCTGTACTTTGTGCTACGTAAAATTCGTGAATAACGAAGAGAATATACATTATGAGCGAATAAAGAAACAATCCCAGCCTCCAATAATAGCCCGGACTCGCGCGGCCTCGTTAACAAACAACAAAACTTTAAACTTAACGCTTATCAGCAGCGTGACCACTTTCAGTTCATCGATTCTAAAAAATGATTGCCAAATTCTACTAAATACATTTGAAATTTAACTTAGTTTCTACCGCTTCTAAAAATAAGAAGACTTTAAAACGTAATCGTTCTTTCTCGAAATTGATTGTATTATACATGCTACCCTGCTCGACACACTATCGACCTTAACCACGTTGTTGATGAGTGACCTGCAGGCGTGAAAACCTATACCACCCTGGAACTTTCGTTCTCCTTCCCGGAAGAAGAGCATATTACCGAAATCTAGAACTATCGTATCCTGTCCCTCTCGTCGGATTTCAGATAGTCCCATGATGTCCCAACGTACTCGTATTTTGCTCAATTCTTCCTCCAGCTCGATAATCTTCTCGTCAGTCCTTAACGTATGGATATTGTGTGTTGCCAGGGCCAAATTTCGTGGGGGGTGGTAGCGGGCCAACTGCCGGAGATTTTTCGCACCCCCTGTTCCACCGTTACCTGGCTACCTTGACCAGGGATAGTGGAACTGCCGGGGACTGGGGGCCGTACGTTTTGGTTGTCTGTCATTGGGGGGTTTGCCATAATCCCCACGCTTGGCAGGCGGCTTGGGGATTGCAGAGCATTCACCATGAAATTTGGAGGATGCTGCTGCCCATCCTCTGGTGGTTCTGGTCGCAGTTTTAGGACATACCCGGGTCCCGTATTACCGTTATTACATTAGATCAATTACAGAAATACGTATAAAAAAAATAATGTTGTATAGGGACCCCTCTTTTGTTTTTACCAAATGTTTTTTTAGGGTTCCGTACCCAAAGGGTAAAACGGGACCCTATTACTAAGACTCCGCTGTCCGTCCGTCCGTCTGTCTGTCACCAGACTGTATCTCATGAACCGCGATAGTTAGACAGTTGAAATTTTTACGGATGATGTATTTCTGAATTTCTGATGCCGCTATAACAAAAAATACTAAAAAGCTGAATAAAATAAATATTTAAGGGGGTTCCCATACAACAAACGTGATTTTTTTGCCGATAATGGTACGGAACTAGACGATTCGATTCCGGTCGATTTTTCTAATCCCGAGATTTCGGGATTATCTAAAGTTAATCTCGGGGTCCCGGGATAGTCCCGGGATTGTATTAGTAATGGAAAGTGGCCCGGGATTGTATTAGTAATGGAAAGTGGTAACAAAAAGATAGTATAACATATCAAAATCAATTTCTTATATATCTTTTAGTTTTGTGAGACATAGAATATTTAAGTTTTAAATCTTCAAAAAGTTTCTTCTTATAATATAAAATTAACAAACTAGGCACTTCTGTAAATAATTTATGAAACTAACAATAAGCTTCAAAAAATCAACTTCTTTAGATTTATTTCTATAAACTATAAAAAAGACTAAAGAGAAGCTAAAGAGGTCAGTGTTTGTAGGTACTCATATTTTTAAATTAAATTGACCAGAAAATTAAAAAAAAAAAAAAAAATGAAAAAAACACTTGTTGTTTTTCATCTATATTTACATTGCATTGTATGTGCATTGTTGCTTTTTAAAACTTTCATTGATTATCAACAATTAACAAAAAAAAAAAAACACGACGTGAAGCGGGACTTTTACACACTAATAATACGCATAATCCGGTATCGGTCGTTAGCAAAAACAAATGAAATCAGCTTCGTAAACAAGATGTCTACGCAACTACATGAGGCATACCTAGCCTGGGTCGATGCTCGACACCGCAAAGCGAAAGACTTACGTCAGAAGAAGAAGGCATATAACACGGCAGCCAAGTCCTGCAAAAAGGTTCTACAGAGGGCTCGCTTTGACCACATTAGCAGAATTGGGAACAAATTTGCTTCGTACCCTGCTGGTAGTAAAGCGTTTTGGTCCCTAGCTAAATCTGTCGAAGCGAACTTCTGCCACCCCTCACTCCCTCCACTTCTGAAACCTGATGGGACGCTGGCTGACACCGCTGAAGAGAAAGCAAACTTGTTTGCTTCTCAGTTTGCGGAGTCTTCGCGTCTTGATTCTGGTAGCGCGATACCTCCAACCACACCTGGCTCCACGACATTTATGTCAGATATTCGCATTCGCCAAAAGGAGGTTCGTAAAACGCTACGCAATATTGATGTGAACAAAGCCAGTGGCCCGGCTGGTATTCCAGCCATAGTACTGAAGTCACGTGCGCCTGAATTGTTTCCTATATTGACACGCCTCTTTCGTCTCTCGCTTGAGACTAGTCAAGTGCCGAAGTCGTGGAAGCTTGCAAACGTGCAACCTGTGCCCAAAAAAGGTAGTCGTGCCGACCCTGCCAACTACAGGCCAATTTCGTTCACGTCCATACTCTGCAAGACTATGGAACGTGTCCTCAACAACAGGCTCCTGTCGTATCTAGAAGCGAATGATCTCCTCAGTGACCGGCAATACGGATTCTGCCGAAACCGGTCCACTGGGGATCTTCTAGCTTACGCCACACACATCTGGAGTGAGGCCATCGAGAAATACGGGGAGACGCTAGCCGTTTCCCTCGACATCTCGAAGGCATTCATCAGGCGAGTTCTCATTGATGGCTGCTCGTCCGATCAAATGGCAATTAATGCCGATGTCCCCCAGGGGTCGGTGCTCTCTGCAACGCTCTTCCTGCTGCATATTAACGATCTGTTAAAGCCCGGTATCTTTGGGTACGCAGACGACAGCACAGTAGTAGAGAGCTATACATCCAATGCACGAACCAGTGGACCTGAAATTTAGTCTCTCAGAGAGGCCATGGTTGAGCGCATGAACTTGTCACTTACGGTAGTCTCCGATTGGGGCGATGCCAACCTGGTCAAGTTCAATGCCGCTAAGACCCAGGCTTGTCTGTTCTCCGCAAAAAGGACGTCATTCCATCTGGCTCCTACTTTCCGAGATGTGTCCGTTCCGATATCTGACTAGTTTGAGCTTTTGGGTGTTTCTCTGTCTCCTACACTCAACTTTGGCTCCTATATTGAAAACAAGGCTCAACAGTTGCTTACACTGTACCAAGCACAAGTTCGGTCGTGCATGGAGTACCTACTGCTCTCACCTTTGGGATGGATCAGCTAAATATCAGCTCGGGGCCTTGGAGTCAATTGAGAAGCGTGCCAAAAGGCTCATCAGCAACGAAGCCCTAGTTCAGACTAAGCTTCTTAGTCTTGAGCATCGGCGCAAAGTTGCTAGTCTATCGGTTTTTTATCGGATACATTTTGGAGAGTGTGCATCTGATCTGCATGATTTAATTCCCTCCTGCCCTTTTTTCTATCGGACTGCCAGAGCGGGCACGAAAAATCGACACCGCTTTATGGTTGACATTCCGAAAACCCGTACGAAGCGCTTTGATTCCACTTTTATTGTGCGAACTGCTAGTTTATGGAATGCACTGCCTGAATGGGTGTTCCCCGATAGTTACAATCTGGGTGTCTTCAAGTCACGAGTGAATCGGTTTCTTCTAGGCAAGCGTGATCCACCGTAGGCCGCATCATCGCTTAACATCAGGCGAGTTGGTGGCCAAGCGCAAGCCTATTCTACAATTAAAAAAAAAAAAATATGTCTGTCAAAATGTCAAATCAGGGCATGTGCGTTTAGTTTCACGAACATTTATCTGCTCCAACTATATAAGATCAACTTCCAAACATATAGCCGTTTAAAGGTAAGACGGACGGACAGACAGACAGCGTAGGCTCAGTAATAGGGGCCGTAGGCGGGACGGGCCTATATGCGGAGCCGAACAAAAATCTTTTCAATTCAAATGGACTACCTCACAGGCTGTCGTTGCAGAAAGTAGGAACAAACTATAGATTTGTTCGTCAAGTCGCCGCCGAAACGGCGCGGCGGCGGCAAGGAATGTCAGCGTCAGCGGTTTGCGCTGTACGAGGTACGTTTATGTAGTACGACCCGGCAAAGTAGTCAGTAACCGATAATAAAAACATTATTTGACGTGTCAGAGGCTTTCTATTCGGGTGGCTTAAAAACTTGACAGGCTATTATTTTTTTTATGTTGGTTCTAGTTCACATTAACGCTGTAGGTATGAATCAGAACGCGAACTTACTAAAAAATTTCTGTCAGGTTTTTTTGTTTGAAACGCTGTGTAGTTTTGGCGCAAATCTCAAAGTAAATATGTATATATATATATGTATTTCAAAATGTGTTTCTAGTTTGTGTCATGAAACCATGAGGCAAACTAGTTAGTTACCAGTAATACTTAACATTTGTTTGTCAAAAAACACAATTAACCTATAAAGGTTTAGGAGCGGACAGTGGTACTAAGCAAAAAGAGCTACCTAGTTATACTTATTATTATCAATGGTTCCATTGTAAAAACTGTAAGGTCGATAATAATCTTTATTATTTTAACCATACAAAATTTTAAATATATAGGCACCTATATATTGCATTAGGTATTGAGAAATTTTCAACACTTTTCCTCATGCCTTATGTAAAAAATCTTGCACTCTCTTGTTGAAATCATCTGCATATCTCAAATGAATGTTGTGCTTTCCATCTGGGTACAGGTGTAATCTATAAACATTTAAAAAAGTTAAAATGCCGAAGGGATTTTAATGTCAGTTAAATTAAATAGCTACTGCTCTGTACAATCATAAACTGTTTTCTCCTTTTTAGGGTTCTGTAACCAAAGGGTGTTAAGCAACGTCGGGCACGGCCGGTACTTGGATGGGTGACCGTGTGGGCATGATGTCTATTGCATAATTTTTTTGTACTTTCAATTTATGTGGTGGTACGGATCTCTCTGTGCGAGCCCGACTCGCACATCATCATCACCATCATCAGCCAGAAGACGTTCACTGCTAAACATAGGACTTCCCCATTTAACCTCTACACTGAACGACATCCTGCCATCTGCATCCACTGGATACCTGCGACTCTCATAATGTCGTCGGTCCATCTAGTGGGAGCCTACCTACACTGCGTCTTCCGGTATGTGGTCTCCACTAAGAACCTTTCTTCCCCATCGGTCATCAGTTCTTCGAGCGATGTGGCCTGCCCATTGCCACTTCAACTTGCAAATTTTAATAGCTATGTCGGCGACTCTGGTTCTTTGGCGAATATCTACGTTCCGGATTTATCACACAAAGAAACTCCAAGCATAGCTCTCTCCTTTGCTCGTTCGACTCGCACATGGCCGCTTTATATTATTTACTTACCTTGAGCCAGAGATTTTTGTCAGCAAGTCCGACGCATGTACGGGGGCAACAAGCGGATCTTTTTCTCCATACAATATAAACGTAGGGCACTTTATGTCTTTCAGTAAATGTGCGCAAATGTTTCCATTATTTGCTTTGAATATAGCATCGTATCCGTCAACCCAGTTACTCCAATATTTAGGGAAAAAATCACCGTACAATTCCATCATGGGTTTCTTCATTTTCTCTGACCATGTACTGACGTCTCTTATTTCTGAAAAAAACATGACATATTTTGGTCAAAAAGGAGGAGGTTCTCAATTCTACTGTATTTTTTATGTTTGTTACCTCAGAACTTTCGACTGGGTGAACTGATTTTGATGATTCTTTTTTTATTTGATAGCTGGTGCTTCCCTCAATTTGGTCCGATTCTGACATTTTTATGTGGTCGGTTTTTAATATTAATAATTATTTCTTCTATGTATTTAACTTGCTTTTATGTATTTGACTTAGCTTTCTTGTTATTGTGTATTTTTGTTCGAGTCCATCTTATGCAGTGTCATTTATCTACTCATGTCATTTATCTTTACTTACTAAATGTGAAAACTTGTAATTGGCTTTCTATCTGTATCTTTTTTACCAAGTTTTCAAATTAAAAATAATAATAATGTCATTACTGTCCCATTGCTGAACAAAGGTCTTTTTTGAAAGCTGATGGCGCTTCCCGTGTGGTCCCATTTCAATTTGGTCCAGTTCTGAAATTTAAATTTTTATGAAGTCGTTTTTTTACTGATAATTATCTTACTTTTAGTCCATTCAATCTCTTGTGGCAGTATGAACGAATTGGAGCCGAAGATGACGAGTTTGAGCATCGCTTCAGGATACTTGGCTGCGTGGATCAGACCGGTGATACCTCCGTCGCTCCAACCGAGGATCGAGTAGCGCGGTATCTGTAGAGCCTGAAATTAAGAATGGTAACGATATACCTAATTATCAATTTAAAAAACGGACTTCACAAAATTATAAGAATATGCAATTTCGGTTCCTCGGATGATATTTATAACATTGTCATCAAAGTAACAAAAAATTCCAGTTATTTTGATTTCCAAGTCAAATTACTAAAAAAAACGATTTTGGTGAAATTTCTATTTGTTCCCATAGAAATTTCATTTGAAAGTATGTATATACTTTTAATAAAAACCCGCCAAGTGCGAGTGGGACTCGTGCACGAAGGGTTCCATACCACTATCTATAAAAAGGGCAAAAAAAAAACCACGTTTGTTGTATCGGAGCTCATCTTAAATATTAGTTTTATCTTAAATTCATAATTTATTTTTAAAGTGAATATAATAGGTCGGGGAAAAAGTCTTTTCGTATTTTGTATGTATAAAGTTGTAGTAAAAATCTCATCGATTGTACTGTTTGTATCTGGCTGGTTTTGATACCATTAAAAATATGACATTTTAAAAAAGGAATATAAAAAGTAAAAAGCAATTTCCCGCCATTTTTCAATTGTTTTTTTGTTCGATAAAATGAGTGAATCTAACGAAGAAATTCGATATATTGTGAAATTTTATTACAAAAAACTGAAAAATGCGACACAAGCCGCGAATAAAATTTGTGACGTTTATGGACCTAATGCAGTGTCATCAAGAGTAGCACAATGTTGGTTCAAGCGTTTTCAGTCCGGGAATTTTGATGTCAAAGATGCAGCTCGCTCTGGCCGCCCTGTAACGGATAAAGTCGATGCCATTTCTGGAAAAGTGGACCAAGATCGGCATATTAGTAGTTACGACGTAGCTGAAGACATGGGGATTGACCACAAAACAGTTTTGACCCATTTGAAAATAACTGGGTATACAAAAAAACTCGATATTTGGGTGCCACACCAGCTCACTGAAAGAAATCAAATGAATCGTGTACTCATTTGCGATTCTCTATTGAAACGTAAAGAAACCGAACCGTTTTTGAAAAGATTGATCACTAGTGATGCAAAATGGATCACCTACGACAAGAATGTGCGCAAACGATCATGGTCAAAGGGCAGTGAAGCACCACAGACTGTAGCGAAACCCAGATTAACACGTAATAAGGTGATGCTGTGTGTATGATGGGATTGGAAGGGCATCGTTCATTATGAGCATTTACCGCCGGGCAAAACCATCGATTCGGATCTCTACTGCCAACAGCAGATGAGACTCAAACAAGAAATTGAGAAAAAACGGCCGGAATTGATCAACATAAAGAGTGTGGTCTTTCATCATGATAACGCCAGACCGCACACATCTTTGGCCACTCAGCAAAAATTAAGAGAGCTTGGTTAGGAAGTGTTAATGCATCCACCACATAGCCCTGACCTTGCACCCTCAGATTTCCACCTGTTTCGATCTCTTCAGAATTCTTTGGGTAGTGTTAGATTAACATCAAGAGAGGACTGTCAAAACTACTTGTTGCATTTTATTGATCAGAATTCCCAAAATTTCTACAGCAACGGGGTCATGTCACTACCTAAAAGATGGCAACAAGTTATCGAACAAAATGGTACATATATATTATAATTAAATGTAATTAAACTTGAAAAAAATATGTCTTGAATTTGTTTATAAAATACGAAGAAACTTTTTCCCCGACCTTATATAACTTAATATTCTGTGAATATTTTAAGCGTCTACCTGTTGCCGTTATCAATATCGAGCAAAAACTAGCAAAAAAATCACGTTTGTTCTATGGGGAGCCCCCAATTTTTTTTTTTGTTTTTTAGTATTTCTTGTTATAGTTTGACAGGATGTCGTTCAATGTGGAGGTTAAAGAGGGAGGCTTATCTTCAGCAGCGGACGTCTTCTGGCTGATAATTATGATGGTTAGGTAGGTTTACAGACATGATTAATTAAAGTACTTGACTAGGTACCTATCTACAGATACATAATTAAAAATATTATAATTATCTCCATCTTATTGCACTCTTTGGCATTTATAAGTTTTATATACCTTCATAAATTCCAAAGCGCATTCAGCATCTTTTTCAAAGAAGTCAGCGGTGAATTCTTTATTGGGCGGCCTGCTTTTCCCGTAGCCCGGGGGGTCCCACACTACGACTGTGAACTTTTCGCGGTCAAACCCCTCGATTTGCGGCCTGAAGTCCGTCCAGATAGTGCCTAGGGCTCCCGGCATGCAGAGCACTGTGTGGGGTCCGCTGCCTACTTTCACGTAGTTGATGTCCCATTTGGCTATTTTAATTTTTTCTTCCTGAAAATATGAATATAAAAAAACAGACTGGTCACATAAAAACATTTTTTTTTGTTTTATTTAGGAATAAAGCTTGCGTTTAACATAGCTAAGTCTATTATAACTATTATAAGTTTATTATTAACTATATAGGGTTATAAGGAAAGGGTATGGTAAGCCGAAAGGGGTTCGTTATACTCATCACTGTAAATAACTTTAATTATGGGACCAAACATGAAGACTAGAAAAAAAAACATCTGTTCAGGATTAGTATAAAATAGGCAAATATGCGGTTACTTGGATGATCATATTATCATCCAAAAATCCAAAAATTCCAGTTATTTTGATTTAAAAGCCACACTACTAAACCGATTTTGATGAAATTTCTATGGGACCAATTTGAATGTATACCCACAGAAGAGATAATTTTTTCCCCTTTTCTTTTCTGTGAGCATTTTTACTTATGAACATTTATGAACCGATTTTTTTCTAATCGGTTCATAAATGACGAAGTTATGAGGTAGGTAACAAACATTAAAAAATACAACCGAATTGAGAACCCCTTCTTTGTTGAAGTCGGTTAAAAGGGAATGTCAAACATACAGAGGATCTTTTAAAAATTACAATCATGTTATATACCTACACAAGACCTACACTACACATAGAAATCGGGATTCGGGCATAACTAAGTACCTACTAACGTGCATTAAAACACCTACCTTCAAATGCTGTTTTGTAGAAAAAGGTGCCCAGCAGATTTTTTTATTTGGATTAAATATTTGTAACACACACTTTCTAAATCGCATCATATTTACGACCAATTCACTGTTCGTTTTTCTTTACACAAACATTATTTTTTATCGAATATATAAATAAAAACAAGTACCTACATAAACTTCAATGATAAGCTGATAACAAGGTTGTCAGCTGTTGATATACCTACATGCGTCACAGACTAGGTATAGCTATTGTGTAGAAGTCTTTGACAAGCGTGTATATCAACTGAACACACTGACTGAATTAATGATAACTTTTATTATTGGCACAGAATACGTGCAGTGTGCGCACTTGTGTTCGAGAAAAAATAGATTAATTTATTGTGAAGTTCGGTGAAACAATGTCGGTTTTTTGCACTACCGGTATATACTTATAATACTAGTCCATGAGCACCACAAAGATGATGGGTCGAGTGATCCCACGACTATTTGTAGTCCTGTATAAATTATAGGCTGAATAATGCTTGAATACTCGTATATAACCCTACTTTTATAGAAATAGAATCACAACAAAAACAAACAAGGTTTCGAGCGGGTTTGCGTCACCGAACGTGGGTTACCATTATCACAAAAACGTTCTTATAATAACCTTACAATGAATTTTATCTCGCTCTCTCGGCTAATGAGAGAGCAAAACGAAAATCAATGTAAGGTTATTACATATATGTGTAATTATACATGATTATCATAAGAATGTTTTTTGGGATTATGGTAATGGTAACCCCACCTTGCACTGACCTTTGATAATGAGCCACTGACATACACCTACTAGGTACCTAGACCTACTTACATACGACTGCCGCATATAGGTTGGGCTACAGCAACCTCAAAAACCGGTCAAGTGCGAGTCGGGCTCGCGCACTGAGGGTTTCGTACCACCACAAAATACAATAATTAACAATAAAATAAAAAAACTCGTTTGTTGTATGGGAGCCCCCGTTAAATATTAATTTTATTTTAATTATTTATAAAGTGAATAATATAACTCAAAATTCTGTAAATATTTCAAGCGTCTACCTGTTGCCGTTATCAATATCGAGCAAAAAATCACGTTTGTTGTATGGGAGCCCCCCTTAAATATTTATTTTATTCTGTTTTAGTATTTGTTGTTATAGCGGCAAAGAAATAGATCATCTGTGCGAAGACATTTTTTTACCGACTTTAAAAAAGGAGGAGGTTTTCAATTCGACTGTATTTTTTATGTTTGTTACCTCAGAACTTTCGACTGGGTGAACCGATTTTGATGATTCTTTTTTTATTTGAAAGCTGGTGCTTCCCGTGTGGTCCCATTTCAATTTGGTTCAGTTCTATTCTATTTGGCCCTCTTTTCGGTTTTTCATCAATCATTTAATTCATATATTTTTCAATTATCCCAGAAATTATGAAAAACTGTTTCACTTTCGTTAGGTGTGAATAATTTTTATTAATGTAACAACTGATTGTTTTCAGCGATTTTTGTGTTGGTCGAATAACCTCGTTTTACCTCAGTATTACGATTCCGTGTAACCATATACCTATTTGTCATATTGATATTTTATGATACTTCCTTAGGGTACAATCAGCAACAATCGGTTGATATTCCAAAAACCCATACGAAGCGCTTTGATTCCTCTTTTATTGTGCGAACTGCTACATTGTAGAATGCGCTACCTGAATGGGTGTTCCCCGACAGTTACAATCTGGGTGTCTTCATATCAAGAGTGAATTGGTTTCTTCTAGGCAAGCGTGCTCCATCGTAGACCGCATCATCGCCCAACATCAGGCGAGTTGGCGGTCAAACGCAAGCCTATCCACACTAATTATAAATGCGAAAGTAACTCTATCCGTCTGTTTGCTACATAATCACGGCTAAACGGCTTAACCGATCTCGATAAAATTTTGCGAGGTAATAATATGTATCATGAGGAATTGAGGACGGACATAGGCAATTTTTTTCTGAAGAAATAGTTGACGAAGTCTCTGGTACATCTAGTTAATATATATATATATATAATTAAGGGGCAATCATGTATATAATTGCATTTTGAATATTAGTTGAGATATTAAGTGTCAGGTTGGTTATTTAAATATACACATGTATGTACATATCAGTCTCTGGCAGCAATCGTACGAGCTTTGCTTAGTAAAAATATATATAAATAATTTAAAAAAAAATTGGGAAACGAATCGATGTAAAATTGCACTTATCGACTTAATTTTTCCAAAACAACAATAAAACTTGTTTATTTGTATTAAAATCGTTTATTAAGTGTGACTCGCATCACTGCCTAACAAAATAAACTAGCATTAAATGTTAAAGCAAGGAAACCATTTGGTTAAAATAAATACAATAAGTTGTGACGACCGTACAACCCTGCATGCACATTTTAGATAATGTTATTGTGGTCCTTTTGCCAAAAACTGACTTAAAATATTGGAATACAAACTAAGAAATGCCCTTTGGCCGGTTAAATGCCTAAAGCCCATAGACTCTCGCGAGTTTCGGCAAGAAAGTTCTTGCAGTAATAAAGATCATGGAATAAGGGGAGTTTTTTTTACGAGCTGACTCCGACAACTTTTACTTAATCTAAAGTGGGCTCGTCTTGCTACGATTTCTAAGCTTATTAGCTCAAGGGCGCAGCCAAGTACGGGCAGAGGGCGGATGGCCTAGGAGTTTGGATAAACGCTCGCTCGAAGAGCTTCTCCCCACACCCTCTCATTACAATCCTGGCTACGCCTAATTTCATACATTATACTGTGCAAGCTAAAATTAACTTTATGGTAACATCATACATGTCTTTTTTTATCCAAGCGAGTGAGTTTTATCTTCTATCTTGTGGTACTTTTTTCTCTCTGGTGTTTCTCGTGAGAGTCTAGTGGCATGAAAGAAGATTCATAAGAATATCAACACAAACTGTCAACTTAGCAGTACATTCTGTTTAGCGAGGCTATGTAAATATAATACTATATATTTTTATAACTAAAATACCGAAGGCAGTAGTGGCTTAAACTTTAGAACATTAGAACTTGCGAAATCTGATAACTGCCTATCTAAACGCGCACTGGTGGAGTCAGTACTTAACATTCAGGCACTAGAGATACTAGATCTCAGTACGTTAGCTTTCGATGGCCATTTCATGTCTGCTTTTTGATAATTCATCTTTTTAAGATAAACAATACAAATTCCAAATGATGTGACTGACAAGTCCAAAAATATACAGTACAAAATTGAATTTGATGTACAATGACGGTACAACGCCCTTAGCATACCATCGCGATCAAAATTGCGAAAAAATACGACCAACATGGCGCAACATCAATAATCGCTAGAGAGAGAAACACAACAACTGCAACAGTATGGCAACTGCTAAAGGGCTATTTTGCCATCAATTACAGTCAACAAGTTCAAAAATATACAGTACAAAATTGGATATGATGTTGAATTATGGTATTTTAACACCCTAAGCATTCCATCACGGTCAAACTTGCGAAAATTGACATCTAACACGCAACATCAAAAACGCGTTAGAGACAACAAATCGCAATCGCTAGCGACTGCGACAGTACGCCGAGGGCGTTAAACTTTCAAATTTCAAGTAGGTACAGTCACCAGCAAAATCCGCACTGTACCAAAATCGCGAGATTATTATAAGTAATTAGTAGTCAAGTTCGCCCGCGTTGCAAGCGTCTTGGTAGCTACGGCCGCCGCTCTGCTCGGGGTCTAGTTTGATCATGTCGTCGATACGAAGGATGGTGATCGCGGCTTCAGTGGCGAACTTGAGGGACTTGATCTTGGATATCGCGGGTTCGAGGACGCCGGCAGCGAGGTTGTCGCGCAGTTGGCCCTCGGTGAGGTCCAGCCCGACCCATTTGAGGTTAGCGTGCTCCACCTGTTGAACAAAAAACTCACAATATAGGTAATGCTTGGGGGGCGTCCATTTGTTAAGTGAGGTGATTTTGGCGATTTTTCGATCCCCCTTGGTGAGTGGTCGTGAGATCTGACTCGATCACCTCCCCCACCCCCCATTCAAAATGCGTATTTTTGTGTAAATACGTAAATCTGCAATAAGTTGTGTAGGATTTAGGTATATTTTAGAGGAGAAACATGATTTACCGAATTTAACCCATTTTTTTTCAATTTTACACTGTTTCTTGTTTTTCTTTTTTGAATAAAGTTTATATGAAAAGAAAAAATAGAAAAGATATAAAACACACAGTTTCCCTTTAGGATTCTCTGTGTCATGGAACACACCAAGAAACTCTAGACTCAGAGAAAATATAATTCTACATTCAATCATCTCAGTTGGTAGTGTATCTGCCTTCTGCGCTTGGGGGTGTGGGTTCGATTCCCACCTAGGACAAACATTTATGTGACGAACATTTGTGTTTGTTCTATGTCTGGGTGTTAATATCTCTTTAAATATGTATTCAAAAATATATATGTATGTATATCAGTCTCTGGCAGCCATATTACAAGCTTTGCCTAGTTTTGGGTAAGGTGACCATGTGTGCAAAAATGTCCAAATATTTATTTATATTTAATCATCTTTCGGGGCGGAAACTGTCTTTGGCCCATAAGGCAGACGCACTACCACTGAGCCACACCCGTCGTCATCGTATGACCTTACCTTTGTTTGCGATGAGTTGTGGTAAGCCCTCAGCTTGGCGACGAGGTCGGTGGCGTCACGCGCCGCGTTCACCGCCAACGTCTTCGGGATCACCAACAGAGACTGGGCGAAGGCTGCGATGGCCAGCTGCTCGCGGGAACTCTGTTCAACACACGGACAAATGTTACCTTTAACCGACTTCCACACTTCGGATTTATAATTTTCGTATTTTATCGCGCAAAGAAACTATGAGCATAGCTCTCTCTCCATTGCCCGTTGTGTGACTCTGAGGTTTTCTAAAAGGCCAATAGTTAAGGACCACGTCTCAATACCATATTTCATCACTGGCAACACACACTAGCCAAAGACCCCTGTCTTTAGGTTTGTATAAATAAATAGGCACTGTGGTACAGTGGGAGCAGGCTACTTGTCTCAAATAAGAATACAGTGTTATCTCACCAGTGTAGTAGCGAAGTTCTCCAAGTATATGGAGAGCGCAGCCTCCACGGCGCCGCCGCCGGGCACCAGCCGGCCGGACTCCAGCACGCGTCGCACCGCGCACAGCGCGTCGTGCGCCGATCGCTCCATCTCGTCGCAGTACGCGTCGGTAGGACCGCGCAGGATTAAAGACGCAGCGGTGCGCGCCACGGGCCTGGACCAGACAATAAATTGGGGTTACAGACATCCCCCTACCGAAAGACAATAGAGGGTGTATGGAGACTGAAGAAACAGCCGCGCATTTGCTGCTAGAGTGCAGCAGCGTGGAAGAACAACGAAACACTATCCTCGGATCACCGAGGACACTCCGGGAAGCCGGCACAGGCATTAGCGAGCTGCTGGCTTGCCTAGAGAAGACCGGGTGGCTGAACTAGCTGCAGCCGGGTGACGCAAAATGGGCCAATGAATGGCCTAGTTGCGGAAAATGCCCGCTACACAAGTAACAAGTAAGACAACAACTTATAGTAGTTATAATAGTCCACACTTATAAACAAGCTGCGATTTCACCCGCTATCCCACAGGAACCGTTACATTTTTCGGGATAATAAACCGGCCAAGTGCAAGTCGTGCTTGCGCACTGAGGGTTCCGTATCACCACAAAATATAATATTTATTAACAGAAAATACCGACTTTTAAATTAATTAAATGTGTCATTTGGATTCGGTGAAAGATATGATGAGGTCCAAGTAACGAAATTACCGGTTATAACTTGGTAATGAACAGAATTTTGTCGCCGACTCACACTTGGCCATCATTTATTGTTATACTTTAGAGTGTGTACTATAATCATGCTAGATTTGACGCTTGTACGTTTTACCGTTTTTACTTTAGAGAAATTTCAAAAATACTTAAATAAATATGTTTATTTATTTATTTATTAAAAAACATATTAAAAAACGTTTGTTGTATGGGGGTGTGTTCCCTTTTGTTTATACTTTTTTTTTTTTCTTTGTTAATCCGACGTAACATTACATATTATGTGAAATTATCAACTAGCTATCTATTATGATTCCAAAGATACAGCCGTTTAAATGTAGAACGGACGGACGGACAAACAGACAGACAGACAGTGTAGGCTCCCATAGATCCCGTTTTTACCCTTTGAGTACGGAACCCTACAAAGTAGTCTATATGTCAATCCAGGGTATAAGCTGCTTTCATTACAAAATTCATACTAATCCTTTCATCTGTTAGAGTTGAGTGCGGACAAACATACTTTATTTCATGCGATTTCAGAGTTCCTTCTATGGTAAAAGTTGATTATAATGATGGGTGCTATGGACCCCTTACGGGTTAGTACTCCCTTTCCGAGAAACCCAGTACACCTTTAGCTCAGTAAAGTGACTAAAGAAAATAAAAGTAGTATCTTACCCCTTGATGAGTATAAGTTGGTCGTCACAGATTTGTTCCTGTACAACCTCAGCGGCCTCTCCAATCATGCTGGACTCAAACACTTCTTCACCTAAAAACAACAAAAATTGTGTTAAGTCATCGAGATACAATACCTATAGTCACAATTGTGCCAACAAAATGTCCGAACCAAAACTCGGCGCACGCTACGCATTGCGCAGACTTTTTGGTTAATTGTAAAGTAACCACGAGCAGACTACAATGCTGCGTGGTGTCAGTGCTACGATGCCCTATCGGACAAGCGACATTAAACACTATGCAAGTGACATAACATCTAAATTGAAGTAAATGTGGCATTGTGAACTATACAGGGTGTTTGGTAGAGGGTCCGACAAATCAAATGAGCGTGTTCGGGGGCCCATTTGGAAAATACAAGTTGGCCAAAAAAATCCCTGACCCCCCTAATTTTTTTAAAGGTTTTTTTTGTGAATTTTCCCATTTTCACCGAAATTGTACCTATTTACCTCCATAACATTTGTAAAATCTGTTTTAGACCGGATGTTTTTACTTGAATTTGGTCTCTAATACACCTTCAGGCCACGCAAAGCAAAATTGGGTACAAAACAAAGCTAACTAACTGATTTAGAGCTCATAGAGTGAAAAAATGAAAATAAAAATTACCTCATAGTTCAACTTTCACAGTGATCTAAAAAAAAAACACTAGCAATTCGGGAGGTAATATGCATTTAAAAACTTCTCTATTTATTACTTATTACAATGACATACTAAGTTGGTATAATACTTACCAGCTTATTGAGTTAAAATAGGATTCTAAGTAACAACTCTAGAAATAAAAAAATGTGTCATCTACGTAAAGTAAGGGACCAATACACACGAGCAGGTATAAAACCATTGTTATTAGTTCTTCTTTCTCCGTCTCTCCAAGAATGCAGAGGCAGCGTGCTAAGGCTTTAAGCTACCAGTTGTCTAATCAATAAAATCAGTGTGACTGATTATCAGTCGAGCTTTGACTGCTATCACTGTTTGACGCGTGTACGAATAACCCAACGGTTTCTGTTTTCTGTTTTGATTTGTTAAATTGTTACCTTGTTGATTGTTACCGTTGTTGTCTGTTACCGTTGTTCTGTTACCGTTGTTGACTGTTACCGTTGTTGACTGTTACCGTTGTTACTGTTGTTTTTGTTGACGTTGACTGTTGTTGCTGATTCTTTCTGCGCCGACATGACGAAGTTTAGTAACGAAGAATACGCCGACATGGTTTTTGCCTATGGCCGAGCTGATGGGAACTCACGTGCAGCCCAAAGAATGTACAGGGTACAAAACAAAGCTAACTAACTGATTTAGAGCTCATAGAGTGAAAAAATGAAAATAAAAATTACCTCATAGTTCAACTTTCACAGTGATCTAAAAAAAAAAACACTAGCAATTCGGGAGGTAATATGCATTTAAAAACTTCTCTATTTATTACTTATTACAATGACATACTAAGTTGGTATAAAACTTACCAACTTGTTGAATAAATGAGGCAGAAGGGAAAATTCAAACAACAGAAATAAATACAATTATTTATTTTATTTAAATTTTGTTCGAACACAGCTCCTCTGTTATGAATACACGCCCGGCATCTACGGCGTATTTCTTTTGTAGTCGTGTTCAGCGTCATTTCTACTTTCATTTTTGAAAAAGCATCCCCAATTCTCGTCACCAATTCTTCTTTTGTGTTTATTTCAACTTCGTACACCAACTCTTTAGCACGTCCCCAGACATAAAAATCGAGTGGTGTTAGGTCTGGGGAACGTGCGGGCCATTCAATTGGGCCACCTCTCCCAATCCATGAATTGGGGAAAACGTTGTCTAGGTACTCGCGTACTATGTTCCGGTAGTGAGCCGGGCAGCCGTCATGTTGAAATACAACTGCCCGGTCATCTTCAAAAATCGGCAGGTCACTCATTAATTCCGGTAGGTCATTCATTAAAAATTCTAGGTAATTTTCCCCATTCAGTGTATCTGGGAGATAATGGGGTCCTATGAGGTCTCTCCCAATGACACCTGCCCATACGTTGACCGAAAACTTATGTTGGTGTGAGGCCTCTCTAGTCGCGCGAGGATTTTGCGATTCCCATCTGTGGAGATTATGTTGGTTAAAGATGCCCTCTCTCGTGAATTTAGATTCATCCGTCCAGAGAATGGTCTTCAGGAATTCGTCATTATCTACGTCCGTATGTAAAAGAAAACGGCAAAACCGCAAACGCCGCTCTTGGTCCCCTTCTACTAAACCTGAAACCAAAACAAAACCGTTTGAGAACATGAGATGGGCAACTTGTACGGCAATTATTATTATTATTGTAGAGTTCGATACACCACCGAAGTCATAATAATAAAAAAATTACAATCCACTATTCAAGAGAATTTGAGCAAAGCCCATTGTCCAGTAAACAATTTATGTAAGGTTCGTATTTTAAATGAGCAATCAGGAGCTCTAATATTCTGACGCGTGAGATATTATCTAGGTCATTATCTCTCTCTCGTTTCAAAAGTCATAAGAGTGAGAGTGATCAAAATAATCTCAAGCGTCAGAATCTAGAACACAGTTTAGAGTTAATGTCATAAATTAAATTTACCTTGCACCGGAGTGTAGTGAAAAGGATGCCTTCCGTCTGCATTGACTACTGACCAAACTTTCCATGTCGAAACTCCCAAGTCACGGGCCACTTTTCTAATGCTGGTGGTGGGATCCACATCGAACTCTTGTAGAATACTTTCATCTACAACAACACGATGCTGTCTAGCATTGAGTCGTGGTTCCCTAAAATGTAGGGTGCCGGTTTCCCGCAGTCTCCGGAAAGTATTTGAGAATGTGGTGTGATGTGGTACATGTCTGTTGGGATACGACTCTCTGTACATTCTTTGGGCTGCACGTGAGTTCCCATCAGCTCGGCCATAGGCAAAAACCATGTCGGCGTATTCTTCGTTACTAAACTTCGTCATGTCGGCGCAGAAAGAATCAGCAACAACAGTCAACGTCAACAAAAACAACAGTAACAACGGTAACAGTCAACAACGGTAACAGTCAACAACGGTAACAGTCAACAACGGTAACAGAACAACGGTAACAGACAACAACGGTAACAATCAACAAGGTAACAATTTAACAAATCAAAACAGAAAACAGAAACCGTTGGGTTATTCGTACACGCGTCAAACAGTGATAGCAGTCAAAGCTCGACTGATAATCAGTCACACTGATTTTATTGGTTAGACAACTGGTAGCTTAAAGCCTTAGCACGCTGCCTCTGCATTCTTGGAGAGACGGAGAAAGAAGAACTAATAACAATGGTTTTATACCTGCTCGTGTGTATTGGTCCCTTACTTTACGTAGATGACACATTTTTTTATTTCTAGAGTTGTTACTTAGAATCCTATTTTAACTCAATAAGCTGGTAAGTATTATACCAATTTAGTATGTCATTGTAATAAGTAATAAATAGAGAAGTTTTTAAATGCATATTATCTCCAGAATTGCTAGTGTTTTTTTTTTTAGTTCACTGTGAAAGTTGAACTATGAGGTAATTTTTATTTACATTTTTTCACTCTATGAGCTCTAAATCAGTTATTTAGCTCTGTTTTGTATCCAAATTTGCTTTGCGTGGCCTGAAGGTGTATTAGAGACCAAATTCAAGTAAAAACATCCGGTCTAAAACAGATTTTACAAATGTTATGGAGGTAAATAGGTACAATTTCGGTGAAAATGGGAAAATTCACAAAAAAAACCTTTAAAAAAATTAGGGGGGTCAGGGATTTTTTTTGGCCAACTTGTATTTTCCAAATGGGCCCCCGAACACGCTCATTTGATTTGTCGGACCCTCTACCAAACACCCTGTATAATTGATGCCTATACAACGATGGTCGGACGTTTTTTTGACTGTTTTTACTTAGAGATTGTGAGTCAATGTCTTAAGTACATCTTTAATTTTTCTTAAAACTTTTAATGATTTTCACACACTGAAATTAAACACTTGCACAATGGATATGGACATCACTTTTGTATTTTGTGAATTACATTAGAATTAGAATTTTGTGCACAAAATTCACCAAATCCTAAACAGCAACATCAAACATAAGAATAGTAATAGCCACTGATCGTCCACCTCCAATAGAAGTCAACTCAGGGAGAAGAAAAGTCAACAGTTTTTCGGTTAACATCTCTAATCACTTTTAAGTCTTGGGAAAAAGTCAGTTTTTCTGTTTGAATCTAAGAAAAAAACTATTTCCTATGTTTGAATACTCGTTCGTGCAAGTGGATCACATCAAAAACCGACTTCAAAATTAGTACGCAATTTCGTTTACTTGGATGACATGTTTTTTTTTCAGTTATTTTGATTAAAAAACCAAACTACTAAACCGATTTTGATAAAATACTTGGGACCACCTCTGAAGTATGGCCAACCAAACAAAAAATAATCAAAATCAATTCATAATTGGTGGAGAAATCGGTGAACATAAGTACATAACTGAAGACCAGCGCCGGTTGTTTACGACCGGCATTTTGCTGAGTTGGAGCCGGTTTGTGACAAAAAAAAATAAGCTCTACTTGTTTTATTTTAAATTTAATGTTTTTATTTTCCATTGTATATTGTGTTTTTTTTGCCTCAAATAAATGATGTCTATGTGTACATTTAAAAAAATAGTGGAACATAGAACCCCGCCTTTTTTGCCGCCGAAAAACATAGTTTCTGTTTTTAATCTCAGAAAAAATTAAGTTTGTTACTCTATGTGGGTGTTGTGCGTAAATGACGAATTCTTTCTTACCTTCCATATTAGTAAGGGATGTCAAGAACGTGGCCCCGGTAGCCTTTGCGATTCTCTTCAGATCGTTCTTCTTGCACCGCCGGACTCCCATTGCCCCGGCTTCCACAAAGTACTTCAGACAGAGGTCGTCGATGCCTCCACTGCAGAGGATGACGTTTACTCCAGTGGCCAGAATCTTCTGGAGACGCTCCTTTGTGATGTCGAGCTCGCGGGCGCGAATCGCTTCGAGTTTGTCTGGGTCAGTCACCAGAACCTGGTACAAATAATGCCTTATAATATGCCTTTTTTTTTTTCTTTCTTTCTTTCTTTCTTTCTTACAATGTTTTTCATAATATGTGGTTTATAATTTTTAACCGACTTCCAAAAAGGAGGAGGTTCACAATTCGACTGTATTTTTTATTTATTTTTATGTTTGTTATCTCAGAACTTTCGACTGGGTAAACCGATTTTGATGATTCTTTGTTTATTTGAAAGCTGGTGCTTCCCGTGTGGTCTCATTGCAATTTGGTCCAGTTCTTACATTTTTATGAAGTCGGTTTTTTATATTGATAATTATTTCTTCTATGTATTTAACTTAGACATAACATCGACTACAAAAAAACAACTACAAAAATATATGAAAAACGTAATAAGTGCCCGAGGGCAACCCTCGAACTTTGTGGAGAAGAATAAGGTGGAGAGAAATAAAGGGAAATCACTTTATTAGATCCTGATTTGGTGACAATGGGCCTAAATTGATATTATACCCTACCGAACAAGTTTTTTTTTAATTGGTCAACAGTCAGTGGATATATTGCTGAATATACAAAAGTACATACACAAAAAAAAAAACAGAGGAACTTAGAACTGTCTTCCTTTTTAAGTCAGTTAAAAAACAACAATGTAAGGTATTGAAAATAATTTATAAGAATATATCTAATAGACATTTGAAGTTTGGATGACTTTACATTAATTTGTAATTCTTAAAGCAGAACAGCTGTATCATGCAAGTTCATTTAGGCTGAATGGCTAGCCCTAATGTCAGACTTTTTAGGCCTCTGACATGACACTAAACAAAGAAAAACATACCTGCACGCCCATCTTCATTTTGGTCTTCTGCAGCGAAAAGTCCAAGCAGGCAATCTTTGCATTCAAAATTTTCTTGGGCATCGCTTGTGAAGCGACAGTGCAGTTGAGGGCGTAGCCTTTAACCAGGACACTCTCCCGCGCGCTGCGCCCATGAGCCTAGAACATAGAAATATGTCATTACAAGTACAATTCATTTGAAAATATTACTATGGATACTGCATCGCGGTACAATACATATAGACACAATCGTGCCAAAAAAATGTCCGAACCAAAACTCGGCGCATTCTATGAATTGCGCAGACTTCTTGGTTAGTTGTAGGGCAACCGCGATCCGACTACAACGCCGCGCAATGTCAGTGCTACGATGCCATAGCGGACAAGCGACGTTGAACACTATAAAAGCGACATAACATCTAAATTGGAGTAAATGTGGCATTGTGAACAATATAATTGATGTTTAGGTATGTATACGAGGCTCTGACGTTTTTTTGACTGTTTTCACTTAGAGATTGTGACTCTATATGTATTGTATCTCGATAGGAAACGGTTATAAACGATATGTTTAAAAAGTTTGTATGCATGTAAGTATATTTGTTTATTGAAAAATAGTGTATTGTTGAATATTTCAATGGTTTCAGCTGAAGCCTAGGTATCAGAGTAAACAGGTTGGTGTTTGTATATTCGACGATACCATGCGTGTGGTTGATATGATCTTCCTAAAATGTTGCAGGCTGAGTTCGTATATGAATTAAATAGGTTATCAAATGTCATGGGGTTATGAAAATTAAGGGGTCGTTAAGTCACAGTTCGGGGCAAACAACTCGTAATTAACTGACCAAAACAAAGGTTTTATAATCTATGGGAAATACGCGTTTATATAATAGTACAGCATTGATCCTGCAGGCCTAACAAGGGCCGTGGATAGGTTGTCTTCCCACTGTTTTTATCCTGCTAGAAAAAGACAAACGTATCCATAATCTAGCTCAGTCGCGCCTACGCGTGGATAAAAAACGGTGGATAGACAATTTTACCATGGCCCGTGCTAGGCCTGCTGTGACTTTGTTTGCAAGTAGTTAATGCAAAAATAAATTTTGAGCAAAATTGGGTTGTAAAGAAAGGAATGCGAAGTTACACACATAACGCCGATTTTGTCAATTTAACTAAGTTTTGCATGTACAGTCTTACCTTCAGTACGTTCACAGCTTTAATGGGGTATGCAACATTGCCTCTGGAGTCTTGGATCTTGATGGCTTGAGCTGCGTCCACAATCATTTCCGAGAAGAAATCTGCATCACTGGGTTGGAGTGAAAGAACTCATTGTTTGTGGCACAAGTCACAAAATTGAAAAAAAATAAAATTGTACTGTTATACATTCATGAGAGAGAAATAGCTGTCAATTAAAGCTACTAGAAAAAACAGGTGATTGGTGACATATCTGCCAGTGTATACTCTGTTCAGTTAACTCAAACAGACAAACAATAAGTAAGAAAAGAAGAAAAAGAAAGAAAAGAAAGCAGCAGAAGCTGCAGTAAGAATTAAAAAGCGAATGAAACTATTTTCATGGACTACATCACTGTAGTATATCGGCTGTCATCTACAAACTTACGTTCAAAAACCTAGCCGTGAAACCCGTAAAATGACTACCGCACATATAAACTTTTGCTCATGGCCCAGCCGATCGCAGAAAGAAGGCAATGATAAAAAAATAAACCTAGCAAACGAACTGAGTGTTTTTTTTTTGTTTTAATTGGGTACGAGTCCTCGGTTCACTAGCAAGTCGCCTATTGATAAGTAGGACCAAGGTTTTGTTTTTCCCGACCTTTTCAACGTGTACATTGCCAGAAAATGGGAATAACAAATAATTTCCAGGAAATTTTAAAAGTTGTTAGCTATTTTTACAATTGTATCAAATGAGAGTATTAAATAACATGAAGAAGTTCCCGAGAACTCTTGATAGTAAATCAGCAGCGTGCAAAAAAATTGCCGACTTTGGGAACGACTAGTATTGCTAGGCTGTGGTATGCGCTGTCTGAATTGTTCCCCACTAGTTACAATCTGGGTGTCTTCAAATCACAAGTGAATTGGTTTCTTCTAGGCAAGCGTGCTCCATCGTAGATCACATAATCGCTTAACATCAGGCGAATTGGTGGTCAAATGGAAGCCTAATACTAAATCAAAAATAAGACTTATTTTCCGGAAATACCTATTAGCTGGGGTCCTGGCAACGAAACTCTGATACTAACCGATAGTGTATATATATATAGATAAGCAGACAGACTTCAAAATTCTACTTTAACACAAATGTTGTTTAACAATACAATACTCATTTTTAAAAGGATACGCTCCAATAAGCTTAGATGACATAGTGGTCTTAGCAGCGTTAACTATGGAAGGTCTGCCAAGGGACTCCACTGTTACGGTGAGGTTGTCCTGGATGTACTTGACGGCTTCCTTGCATGCTAGCCGGTAGCCAGAGATGATGCTCGTTGGATGGATCTTATTCTTTACCAGTTCATCTGCATTCTGGGAAGTCATATTTTAATGTAAATTACTACATAATCTTTATTGCACACCAAAGAAATTATTGTACGCTGAAGAAATTAAGTTATCATTTATTTATTTATTATTAATAAAAAAGGCTGACATATTACATGTCGGGAATGTCATTTGTCTTTGAACTTTTGAGGTGTTTAGCTATATTATACTGGTTTTGTCACAATGTTTTCCTTCAAAGTTTTTGAGAGATGGCATTGAAAATGCACATAATTTATTGAAGTAACTACTCTATTCCTAATCCATACGGCGAAGGATTAGAACAACCTGCTTCCTTCCTTGTTTGCTGTGAGATATTAGCTGGGCCTTTTCAAGGTCAGAGTGAATTATTTGCGATAAAAATAAGTCATTGGTGCAGGGCCAAGGATCGAACCGGGTGATGAGATTATAAAGCACAGATGCTATCGCTTGGCTATTATGGCTCACCACAGTGCACTTACTACTCCTAGTATACTATTATCTATTTAAGTATGTATTTAAAAATATATATGTACGCATATCAGTCTCTGGCAGCCATATTACAAGCTTTGCTTAGTTTGGGGTCAGATGACCGTGCGTGCAAAAATGTCCCAGATATTTATATATATGATTGTAATAACATTATGTACTTAATAAGATAATTTATTACAATAACTTAAACAACATTCCAATAGTAAAAAATTATAAAAAAAAAAACAATATGTTAATACATAACTACTAAACTAATCTATTAAATATTTATAATTTACTAATATGATTAATTAATATTTGTTTTCTTTTAGGTATAAAATACAACTAAACCTAACCAGAAGCTTCATTGGTGAGTTGGGGCGCAGGTTGAGGGAGAAAAATAATGACCCTCGCTCCGGCTCGTACCTTGTGCAAAGGTTGGCCATAGCCATTCAGCGCGGCAATGCTGCTAGTGTTATGGGCACCTTCGCACAGGGTACAGTTAGGGGCGGGTTATTCGATTAAAAATATTTTATTTTTGTTTGTAATTTTAATTTTTATATATATTATATATTTATCTCTTCCAAATCAATCAATGCGGTTAAAAACACACTGGATGGATGTTTAATATAACAAATGAAAGAGCGGTCTCTCCTAACACAGGTTGTCAAAACTTAACAGGAGAGGCCAAACACTTGTAAATTAAGATAAATCAGACAAATAAAGAAATTTGAATTAGATCGGAGATTATATATTAACAGACAAATACTTTCGACACTAGGATATACAATTATGCTGCTCACCTAACAATAAATAAATAAACAATAATTTTAATCATTACCTTGAGTAGTTCAGCAGCAATAATGACTACAGATGTGGTGCCGTCTCCGACCTCCTCATCCTGCAGTTGTGCGAGCTCCACCAGCACTTTGGCTGCTGGGTGTTCCACCTCCAACATTCTATAACACAATATGAGTATAAATGAGATGACGGCCACAAGGACATCCTCAGGGGGAATCCTCAGTCTCCAAACTAGTTTCTTTCTGGTGAGGGGTCATCCTGTGATACCACTGGACTTGGTGCATAGTGGTACCTCCAACTACCATTCTCCTTAAATATGGGTATTTTGGGCTTTTTAGAGCCCACTTCAACATTGTTACTACAAGTGAGACCAAGACTCACTTTGGGTTGTTACGCCAGCAGAGTAATGAACAAGGAAGCGTATCGATTACAACTTATTTTTTAAACTAATTCTGTTCTTTTAGAGAAGTTTGAGATTTGTTCTCCACATTCATTACCTACCTAATGATAATAAGATCACTTACTTGAGAATGGTGGCACCATCGTTTGTGATTGTGACATCTCCGATATCATCTACCAGCATTTTGTCTAATCCGACAGGTCCCAGTGAACTTTTTACTATATTGGCGATTGCTGCTGCAGCCATTACTGCAAATGATACAATTTATTAGCATGTTGTCTTTGACAAGCCAAGGAAACCTTTGTATGGTGGTATTGACTTGAGGTTATTTTCGAAATGTACGATTAATTAGTCGAAATTATTGACTGAATTACCTTGTTTTCCTCATTTTGTTACTAAATAGTGAAGTTTTATAGTAGTTTATAAAGATGTATAGAAATTATTTACAGAAATCTAACCATAAGTCGCGCTGCATGTGATCTACCGGGATGAAATCATCGTCTGTAAATTGTGACATAAACATTACCATTTTGTGTTCGGACGGGCTGGCCCGATGTCCGGGTCCCTGCGACGGATAAAGCAGCAGCTAATGTCGACATTTTATTCTAGAAATTCACCACAAATTCACAAAATAAATCACCCGTCAGCCGTCACACTTTTTAATTCTCGAAAAGAATAATTCAATGTTGCCAACGAAAGAAAATTCAAATGATAATGACAGCAGTGGACGTAATTGCCAGACAAAAAATAAAATCTTTTTCTTTCCTCTGAAAGGATATTGGAGAGGCATGTTTTGTGTATTTGCCAGTCTCAAGTATTGAAATATTTTTAACTTGAATTAAAAGTTAAACAGAGCAAGCAAGGAGTAGGTCACAGTTAAGTCCAAGTCATGCCCTAGTAAAGTAGTGAAAACTTTACTTACTTTAGTTTAGAAGTAGGTACTTACTAATTTTGTTTATTTTCTTCAAATTGTTGTAAATATTACACCCACGTAGTAGCTCTACAGTCTCTGTATTACACGCTCTATATTAGCTTGACTTGTAACTAATTAACAATGTGAACAAATATCAACAGTCGTTTTGAACCTATGACGAAATAATAACAGAATTTAACCTACTTCTAATTGTGATTTGAAACTTTACAAGTAGGTACAATGTAATCTGGATTATTCTAGATGACAATATAATTATTTGGTATCATCGAACGGATCTGACGATGAAACCAGGAGTTGGATAGTAGAACCTGGGGCCTTACCCCTAGCTCGAAAAGTTGACCCGCATAGGTGTTATTTGTCGTAACAGCCGCGGCTATCAAAAAAACTACCGGGTAAGGGTAAGTAACTGGGTAAGGCCCCTGTAGAACTCTCAAATAGCTTTTAGTAAACCCCTCGAGTATATATATGTGCTTGTTAAGTGTGTTTTAACGAGTCACATAAGCGTGTTCTATAGTTTAAAAAATTATAATTATCATTTAATTAATATTATTTCATTAAAAATATCTTATGTGTAAGCGTGACAGAGTGAAAATATTTTTCTTCCCCCCATCTCGGAAAGAGTATTTTTGCTCTTCGATATCAAAGTGCAAAAGCCGTTTTTATCCGCTAGGCTAGAGGATAAGGTATAAATTGAATTTAGAACATCGTGTGCACTAAGTTTGTGAATTCAAAACATCATTAAACCTATTTATTTCGGCACCTCCATGGTGCCGAATTTATCATAAGTACAACCTTGTCTAATTTGATAAAAATTCAGACTTAGAACCTTCTTAGTACCTATACTTTTTTTTTGCTTTGCGTGCGCCATTTACTTTTCAAAGCCGTAACAGACGGGAGGGAAAGAGAAAAAAATCTCTTTCCCTCCTGTTGGTCACACGGCGGTCCGTGGTACGTGGTAACGTCTGTTACCATATATCGGGAAATCTGTTACGGCTTTCACGTCATATTGTTAAAACCTTAGGTAATTTAACGTTGAGGTGGGATGAAAAGTTACGTGTTGCTCGAGTGCAAAGACTTTTCACCTCGTGCTCTATTGATTCCCTCGCTAACGCTCAGGATTCAAATTTTAGAATCCTTCGCTTGCTCGGTCATGAAAATTGAGCACGCAGTTAAAAAGCAACTCTGCATTCTTGTATAACAAATAACTATTTCCTTTCTGGCAGATAAGTTGGTAGCACTGCACCTACGCGTCTCAGTACTGCTACGGATGTGCTATTAGGTAGGTACTTATGTGTGCTACGGACTCAGAATACTATTGTTGGAGAAAGCGCTCATAAAGTTTGGCGCGGAGTGTACGCGGTGGGTATATCCCATATGATTACGTGACCGAATCATGTGTATGGGTCGGCTCTCGGAAATTGGGAAAAGCACTCCATGTTGTACGTGACTGTACCCGGCGACCGGTCGCGCGCTAAATAATGCCTCTATGTCTAATGTTATATGAAGAAATGGGATTTAACTCAATATATACTATCAAAGCTTTACATGTAGGTATCAAGATAACTTTAGTTTTTTTGTAGGGTTCCGTACCCAAAGAGTGTAAACGGGACCCTATTACTAATCCTACACTGTCTATTTAATTATATTACCTACACACTCTAAAGTAAAACAACAATAAGAAATTAGCCAAGTGCGAGTCGTTGATAAATTTCTGTTTACCACCAAGTTAAGCAACGTCTGGCGCGGTTCGTACTTGGATGGGTGACCGCCTGAGAGTGATGTTGTCTTTTTGCACTACTTTTTGTATTTTGTGGTGGTACGGAACCCTCAGTGCACTAGCCCGACTCGCACTTGGCCGGGTTCTTAGACTTTATTGTTCTTATCACAAAATCGCATCACAGATTTAAAAAAAAAATTGAAGTTTTTTATAACTTGCACAAGTAGGTACCTATCATACTTGAGCTTGTCTTAGCTCTTATAAATTGTTTATACATGTCTTAAATTTTTAAATATTTACTATATTTTGTGTTGCGTGCGATTCAAGCATAGGTATATATGGCAACAATTTTTAGGTAAATAAATGTATCAAAACGTAAGAATAATGTTTACGTTTTACAACGCGGGCTGAAATCCGACGTCGATTGCTATTTATGTCAAGCACTGTGAACAAAGCTGACGATATCTCAACGACATTCGGTCGACATTCATTGGGATGCTCCGCATCGCACGCCGTATCTACACAAGAGAATAATCTCCTTTTCTGCGGCTTTCGGAAGCCCGATACCGAGCGCAGAGCAAAACAAATAGAGGGTACTTGTGCACATGCGTGGATGTGAGACACGCACGCGCCCGCTTGGTCGCGGCAGTCGCGCGCCGCCCGTTGCCGCGTCTGCACGCACTCACCTCGCTCCGCGCTTCCACCACGCGCTAAATGGCGCCCAAACCGGGACCTCCCTCTCGCGGGTAAGTCGTTACATAACCGTTCTTGAGCTTCGCATCATCACGCTTTACGAGATGAGAGGTGGTCCATGACACAGCATCCGTAAACGTCTCTGAGGGCGTGGTAGGGCACCTAGTGAGGTGGGGGGAGGTACGGAGTCGGCGTGTTGGCGATAGCGCCTGATAACGTTGCAGCCGGAGCCCCCACTGTCAACAAACCTCAACATTTTCTCTGAAATACATTGTAGTTAATACGTCCGAGTAGATTCATCTCGGAATCTATTGATTTTCGCTTGCGCTCCGAAGACGTTAGCAGTTTCTTGCTTGTAATCATTGTGATCCATTGTCGCAGCCTCTTTGGCATTCAGCTACGGAACTCCGCTGAACAATCTATCGGAGACTTGTGTGGATCAGTTTCGGGCTTTTTGCTACGACTGAAAATATAGAACCATCTTGAATTCTTGACCAGTAAGTAAGTGAATTGATAACATCCTGAAGATAAATGCTGGGAAAAATGAGGAAAATATACGGTACTTAATTGCTGCAATGTATTCACCCATATCCTTTGCATAAGTACTCTCTACTCGTTGGCAGAGACTTGCAAGTAGCGCAATAAACGTCAATTACTATTTAAATACATTATGTAAGTTAGTAAGTTGTACCTAAGCAAATTGATATATGGATATACCTATTTACTTATATGCACGTGCATAACCACATGAAAATTATAAAAAAAAACATACTTTACTACTTATCTATTGATTGTCGGAATCTTCAACCAGACGATTGGCGAAAGCTTTAAAATTACATTTACCCATTAAAATATAAGTATTTAGGTATATACTGATTTTATTGCATTTACCTTTAGGTACTTATACATGATTACGCGGAAAGGGTGTACTAAACCGAAAGGAGTTCATAGCACCAGTAATAATGATTTTTTTTTACTATGGGACCAACCCTGAAATCGCGTAAAAATATCAGCTGTTCTATACATTTTTTCGAGTGGAATGACCATTTTCTATGGAACAGCGGATATTTTTTTCGCGATTTCAGAGTTGTTCCCCTAATAAACATTGTTTATAATGTTTTATTACGAAAACTGACGTGGTTTTCACACATTTGATTTATATTATTACACGGGAATTACGTAAGATTAGGCCGAGACAAAAAAATAATCGAGACGCAGTCGCACGCGCGCATTACCTTGATAAAGACCGCCGAATGCGGTTGAAACTATAGTCGGAGTATCCGGCCTAATCTTACGT
This sequence comes from Agriopis leucophaearia, assembly GCA_949125355.1. Classification (NCBI taxonomy): domain Eukaryota; kingdom Metazoa; phylum Arthropoda; class Insecta; order Lepidoptera; family Geometridae; genus Agriopis; species Agriopis leucophaearia. The sequence continues at coordinate 15,565,703 of OX421269.1, forward strand.
AAGTAATTCCCGTGTAATATAAATAAAATGTTGTGTATAATGACTGGTACTATGGACCTTTTTAGGCTTAGGACAGCCTTTTCGCGTAACCCAGTAGAATTATAGTAGGTACATTACTGTAGCGGCAGGGAAGGTATAATAGTTATATACAGACGAAAGTTTAAATGTAGGCCGAGGCGTAGCCAAGGCCAGCATACGCGAGCATATAAATGCTCAGTTGCCGCTAAGGCTTGTACTTTTATCAAACATTGCGTGGATATTTGCATAAAAATATTTGGGGGTAATTTTCACATTTCATTAAAACGTTGCTCAGCAACCAAAAAAAAACAGGTGGCTATGGTTTGTAAACCGATAGACTAGCAACTTTGCGCCGATGCTCAAGACTAAGAAGCTTAGTCTAAACTAGGGCTTCGTTGCTGATAAGCCTCTTGGCACGCTTCTCAATTGACTCAAACTCCCCGAGCTAAGTATGAATGAATGAATGAAATTTGAATGAAATTTGGGATGAATCAGCTCAGTACCGAACTGATTCATCCCAAAGGTGAGAGCAGTACTCCATGCACGACCGAACATGTGCTTGGTACAGTGTAAGCAACTGTTCCGACGTGAAGTACTGTCGCACCTTCGATAGGATACCAAGCTTTTTGGCAGTCAATTGAGCCTTGTTTTCAATATAGGAGCCAAAGTTAAGTGTAGGAGGCTCCTGCCTCACAGTCCTGGAGACAGAAAAACGCCCAAAAGCTCATCACCCATCTTACACACTTTTAACAGATTTGATCGCGTATATTTTACATTATTTTAATACCTAACGTTTCGAACACTTTACAGTGTCCGTGGTCACAGACAGACTAGATGACGGATGTATATAAAAAAATTATGAAGTTATTTACAAGTAATGCCAATGATTTTTAGTTAAAACATTTCCTGTGTACGCAGTAGTCGCTTGTTAGTGACCAGTGACTATTGCGTGCACCAGGCTTGAGATTTTAATAATTTGATGACTGCATGGTTATTCGTGGGGTAAGCACTTTATGCTTGATTCCAAGTGTAGATTCAAGATCATCAGACCAGCTCAATGGTACAATAACATCGCATTGTCACCGAACTTACATAAGTATGCCAAATTTTAGCTCAATAGATTGAGGATAACTGGTCTAAAATTCAATTGCGAGATTTGTCCTACACTAACAGGGCAAGTTATATAAAAGCTTGTAAAAATAACCGGACACTCCACAGCAACGTAAACTGAACATTTCATTCACAACGCGTCTCTCCCACACCTCTTCAACCGGCTGCGAAAAATCACCAACGATTTGTCTCAAGCGGAAATAAAGCCTCCTATAAAAGTTATCCGGTTTTTAAACCGCGTGATAATCTCGCGGCTACCCGAGGGACGATCGTTTTCCTATTTATATGATAATCAGGCCCGACTAGTCTTCCGGATCCGGATATTAAGTGGACTGTCTGCTTCGGGGATAAATGCTAACTGGGTATTGCAGAAATTCTGTCTGTTTTGGTTCTAAAGAGATTTTGGTTTTATTTGAAAGAAAGCCGCTAAGATGCTTTTATTACATTAAGCTCCAAGGACCAAAATAACATGCTGGTTTTTGACTTTGATAAGATACTTTTTGCTTTGTACTTTGCACTTTTAGGGTTCCATAGTGAACCCTTAAGGAACCCTTATAAGTTCGTTCTTTCCGTCCGTCAGTCTGTTTATCCATTTGTCCGTCCATCCAAATTTTTAGAACCTTCTAACTTCTATATAGTTAATTTTGATTTGTTTATTAAAACAGAAAAATATAACAAGTGATTTTCTTGAGTTTCTTTATTTTATCATGGCTGCTCCTTTAGGTTTTGGGACAGTTTTGATATCAACAGTCAGGGCGGATATATTGAGATGGTTTTAAGATGGAAGATAATACTGGTTGATAACACAACTATAAAAGAAAATAACAAATTAAAAACTTAAGACGAATATTGTTGGATTCTGGGAAACTCACTTTCGAACCATGTTCCACATTCTAAGTAACTCGCCTATATAAAACTGTACATCTCGGATGAACGCACTATTGGAAATTTTTCATGAAGAAAGTATATTTACAGTTATATGAATGTTGACGGGATATTTACCGTGATAATGGTGCATGTAACTGTTACAAGCACCATGTTTACGGAAAGACTGAAGAACGCTTGACAAAATGTGCAAAGCACAGACAAAACAGTCTTCTTGTGAACATACATGTAATTGCGCCAATATATCGGCCAAAATAGATCCAGTATACATCCCGTTAATATTCATATAACTGTAGTGAAAAAAGTTACAGATTACAACAGCAAAAGTAAATTTAACACATAAGTTAGGTACACTAGGTATTTCCGTTTTTCTCTTTTGTTGAATCGCAGTTACTTCTTTGTTACCAACTATACGAGTACCTAAGTATATCTATCATCTATTTAAAAATGAAAAAGCGCCAGTCTGCGCCAAAATATTAGCCGTTTATTTCTCGGCCCCAAAAAGAAATTCCGCTTAAAATTTTAAAATTGAGCCGTGAGATTAGCTCTGGTGGTTATTTCAGGAGGTATAAATATCTTATACCTCACTTAATAAGTTAAAGCTTTATAAGTTTCACACTGTCAAATCATTTTTGTGCCTGTGATCACCTGATACACGTTGCGTTGATAAATGGAAAACGTTTATGCAAACTAATACTTTAATACGCAGATGCGTATTAAAGTATAAGTTCAGAATAATTATTAAAAACCACTAAACTTCGTTCAGTTGTTTACATAATGGTGCTGTTTTGTAAAACTAGCTGTTATATAAAAAAGCTAATTAAGCGATCCATCTGCGACATGCACACCTAGCCAGTAGCGCCACCACCACCCTACCACCCTAGCGGTATGTTGGGTCCCATGACTATACACCTGTGGTATAGTGGGTCCCATGGCCATACCCTTGGTGGTATGGTGGGTCCATAAAAGTTTGCTAAATTAATCTATCATTAAAACTGCTCTGTCGATTTCTTGCAGACGCAAATTGTCACTCGCAAAAACCAGATAACAAATTTTGAGATATAACTCAGCAACACCTTTACTCGCGGTGGATAAACAAATACATTCACAGTAGGTACGTATAGAACCTCTTTTTCTAACGAGTTCATAAATCTAACTAATAATTCAATTGGAGTTAGCAAATTGTTTTCAATACTTGAATGTGAGTCGAGTCATTATTTTAATCGCCGAAGACGTATAAAGTTAGACCGTATTTAAATAATAAGGAAATGAGGGAAAAGTTTATGTTCCCAGTAAAGTTAGCAGTAAACTTCGAGCCATCGATTTAGTATGAAAAATAAATATACACTTGTGTTTTGGTCACGGGAAGATATCTATATCAGTGACAAATTGGGTTATTTTTTAACCGACGAATAAAGGAGAAGGTTCTCTTGTCGATGCATATGTTTACGTATACGTACATAATTATATCATCATCATCATTTTAGCCATAGGACGTCCACTGCTGGACTTATGCCTCCCATATCGATTTCCATAAGGGCCGGTTGGAAGCGGCCTTCGTCCAGTTTCTTCCTGTGGTCTCTTTTAGGTCGTCAGTCCATCTTGTGGGTGTACATCTAATATATATACGTATATATAATTTATGTGGTCATTTACTGAGCAGTTCGATTTTGATTATTCTTTTTTTAACCTATGATTTCCTATTTTAGTAATTTTTTACGAAATATAAAGTTTCCTGTGACTGTCCATATGATGACACTATTTTATTAAGGTGGCGTTTTCTTTTTGACATATATTGACCCGGCAAAATTTGAAAGTATTATCATGTTTTAATTTCTTATCCTACGAGTTTCACACACATATGGACATAAACTAGTACCGAGAACAAGTTGTCTAGGTGAATCTAACACTGGTTTTAAGACAAATTTCTTATTATATCATCATCATAATCATCATCAGCCAGAAGACGGCCACTGCTGAACATAGGCCTCCCCCTTTAACACGTTAAGTGCGAAGCGAGGCCTAAATCACCCCTGATGCAACTTCCCTGTGGTGCGGCAAGCAAAAAAGTGAATTTCTCTGTCGTGCGAATGGCATAGCTTTGGTTTGGTCCAGTGTAGGAAAGAGATAAATATATATTTGAGATCACTAATGGTTCCGGACTCGGTGGTGTACCTACCTTGGTACCGGATGTCTTAGGCCTCGTGCCGCACTGAATTAATATAATTTTAATGCAGTGCGGAACGAGGCTAAAACGTCCCATATCCCCCCTGACCTCGTACCGCACTCAACGCGAGCTTCCCGCGACCAGTGTTGTGCATCACGTCGATTGATTGTTTTTCAGCACCTGAAAGCGCACGCCATTGCCTCGAAAAGGGTGAAAAAAGGAGAAGATGTGTTGGTTGTTACCAAAAACTACGCACATTTTTACCATCTCGTGAAGCTGATAAAAAATCCAAAAAGATTTTGACTCAGTGCACTCAGTGCAAAAAATCTTATTGTCTACCCTGTTTCAATGAAAAACACTCATAAATAAGTACAACATATATATTGAGATTTTTATAAAAAAAGTATATTGATACTGATTTTTTAATGTTAATTCAAGTTCTAATAATTGTATTTTTAAAGCCCGAGGCAGAATAAATAGGACAGTTTCTTTTCTACTTCTGGTTGCCTTTTTTTTCTATTCTGTGAACCGCATTAAGATTTTCATATACAAATAGAAAGATAAACCTTATGCATAAACCGTAATCCATTATTTTCCAATAATAAGTCTGTAATAGGTGCCTCTTAATGGTATAGAATGGAACGCTTCGTGCGCGAGTCCGACTCGCACTTGGCCGGTTTTTTTTCTTTATGGCGCCTTCAAGCACAATTTAGATTATTTAAAAAAAAAATATCCTTTGATAGCTTTGTGTTGTTTTGCCAGGTTTTGCCCTTAAAACGATCTAATGAGATATAATTGATCAAAATCGGTCAAGTCGTTGCGTAGTTAAGACAGTTTAAAAACGTCGATATTATTTTTCCCATCACTAATCGCAGCGAAAATTTGCCCTATTTCAGTGCGTTACGAGGTGTATAAGATCCCATATTTTGTTTTGCTAATAATTCCTAAACTAGCCATCAGATCCCGGGGCGACGGTGGATTAGGGTTCATCAATTCACTGTATATATCAATAAGGACCAAAATTCTCATTTATCTTTGATTTCGCGCCAGAAAATGGATTTTAGTCTGTAAAAGGAGGTGGGGTCTAATAGACCGCGTGTCGCCCTAACGTCTGGTCACGGTACGGGCCGATTATACCTCGTGCCGCAGGAACGGAAAGTATGCAAAAATTGGTGCCGCAGCTAACGTGTTAACCTCCACACTGAACGACATCCTGCCATCTGCATCCACTGGATGCCCGCGATTCTCACAATGTCGTCGGTCCATCTAGAATAGTAAGTAGGATAGTATGTAGGTCTTATTAGGTATATGTATTAAGTAAATCAAATATATTTTAGAAAATGAAGAATCGATATGTTTCATTTTAGTAATTGTTTTTTGTATATTTAAATGAATGGCACTTGCTTAATTGCTTGAAACTAGTACGCTATTAAATACAACAAACAATATATACTTTTCAATTTTAGGAGTTAAATATTTGCGTTGAGTTAAGCCCTTAAGCGACTACTTAAATTTTGAACAAAATACCTATCTACCTCTCTACCTACTATACAATTTCATTTTAATAAAAATGGAGCAATGTGTAAATAATAACTGGCCAAGAGTGTGTCGAGACACGCATATGGTAGGGTTATTTATATACGTCGTATATGTCAAGTGAAATCTGCCTAAGCACCTGAATTTTAGCTCTGGGGTGTACTAGTTACAAGATATCTGGCAGGATAACATTATATTTCCGCACATGCACCGTTTATGTGCCCCAAATCCACGCCACTGCAGCATTGTTGCATACTAGAGTATACCACAATAGAACTGAGATTCCTGTGTTAGTATTAAAACTGTCGTTACGACTACTCTGCAACACTATTTTTCTTTCAGCGCTCCATATAGACTTACTAATTATAAATACAAAAGTTTGTGCGTTAATATGTATGTTTGTCCACTCCTATAGTCCACCCGCTGTGACAATGCGTCTGACAGCTGCGACAACATTGTAAGAATCAGAGAGAAAACATTTTCATTTAATATTTTACTCTTGTACTACCAGCTTGCAATCCTACGATCAAAAAGCTCGCAAAAGTATTCAGAATATACTGTTGTCGTTCAGCTAGTTTCTTCTGAACACGTTTTATTAAGGTTTATAGATGTGTATTTTCATATAAGATGTTACATCACTTCCATGAGAACATTGCTAACATTAAATTTATATCTACAGTTCGTCGCCGCAAGATTGAGCTTAATAAACATCACAACAAAACATGTAGAATAAAATAATAATATAGCATTAGAAAGAAAGAAAAGAAAGAAAGAAAGAAAATCAATTTATTCGACATACATAAAAAAAACACCTTATAACTAAAAAACACAAATTATTGTTGAATTAATCCATCCATCCATCCATCTCGGCATTAATGCTGAAAGTCCAAAACTATCAGCGCCGGTAGCTTGTTATGTATCTATCTGTAATGGAATCTTTGAACGTGATTTTCAACCCTTTTAAAATGACGACAGATGGATTTGAAACTTTGCACACTTATCAAGGACCGATGACAATGCAATAATTTGTCCCATTATACTTATCAGGGTCTTCAGGATTAGCGATTTTAAAGCGATTTTTAGTTTTTAAACTGCGAGAATTATTCAACGTTCATCACAACGCTAAACCGTTTAACCCAAAAAATGTCGCTCACTTACTCATTTTTCACGCACACTAAGAAATTTGTAGTGACACCAATGAACTAACTAATAGTCCACAAGCAATAATTATCAATATAAAAAACCGACTTCATAAAAATTTCAGAACTGGACCATATTGAAATGAGACCAGCAACAGACACGGGAAGCACCAGCTTTCAGATAAAAAACGAATCATCAAAATCGGTTTACCCAGTCGAAAGTTCTGAGGTAACAAACATAAAATAATAAAAAATACAGTCGAATTGAGAACCTCCTCCTTTTTGGCAGTCGGCTAAAAAAAGGGCAACAAGGTCGTCTGCAGGGTGAGTTCGACTAAAAGCACCAAGCCAGATTTAGGCCTGATACGTGCGATTAGTTTCCACCATTGATTAAATCATCAAAATTGTTTTTGTGTTGAATCTCTAGTGTATTTCCGCTTTTACAACAATATAAGGAATTTGGGGAAAAATATTTTAGTCAGTCAGTGTTGGTCAGTCAGCTCGTGACCACGGCCATTGTAACATGGTCGAAACGTCGAGCGAAAGGTATCTATTTTTGCCTATATTTAATAGTGCGCGATAAGCCCCGATAAATATGAAAACATGTGTTCGAATCGCGAAAGTTTAAAAATTACTAAAAATATTTTACTTCACAGAAATTTGTTCATAATACTAATTTAGCCTAACCTAAAACAAATATTAATTACATAAAAGAGAAAATTAACCTGTATCTTAATAATAGCTTTTAATGATACAGTTTAACCTAACCTAAAACAAAAATGAATACATTTTGAAATAAAGTTAGTTTTACCTGATACTAATTAGTAGCAATGATAATTTAAAAATATTATTTTAATTTTCCGATGAAATTGAGAGAGTACAGAGAAAATGTCTGAGAATACTTTGTTATCGTCAGCATGTAGAACGTAATAATTTGAATTACGAACGTAGATTGATAAAGTTTAATGTGCAGTCTCTGAAAATGCGTAGGAAGTACTTCGACTTTGTGTACTTATATAAAACTAGCTTCCGCCCGCGGCTTCGCCCGCGTTGTTTGAGAGAAATATAATCGAGTTCTCTGCAAAGTAGGTACTTATAATTTAGGACGATATAAATATTTCATCCTGGCTATTGACGACCGGTATGGCCAAGTACTAACACATGTGCCTTATGAGTAGGAGGTTTCTGGTTAGATCCCGGCCTGGCAGATGTTTGAATGGTAAATTTAATTAAATATTTATATGCTTTGGGTCTCTGTGCTAGTTTTCTCCGTTTTTTTTAAACTTGTTTTTACGTCACCTTTCCTTGACACTCGAACTCGCGGGCCGCTTGCGGCCCAGCGAACCGAGCGATATCGAACGTTTTTTTTTTTACTTGTTTGTACGTCACCTTTCCTTGACATTCGAACCCACGGGCCGCTTGCGGCCCAGCGAACCGCGCGACATCGTTTTTTTTTTACTTATTTGTACGTCATCTTTCCTTGACACTCGAACTCGCGGGCCGCTTGCGGCCCAGCGAACCGAGCGATATCGAACTTTTTTTTTTTACTTGTTTGTACGTCACCTATTTTTGACACCCAAACCGCGCGACATCGAAAGTTTTTTTTACTTGTTCTTATGTCACCTTTTCTTGACACTCGAACTCGTGGGCCGCTTCCGGCCCAGCGAACCGCGCGATATCGAAAGTTTTTTTTTATTTGTTTGTACCTCACCTATTCTTGACACTCGAACTCGCAGGCCGCTTGCGGCCCAACAAACCGCGTGATATCTGAAGTTTTTTTTTACTTGTTTGTATCTCACCTTTTCTTGACACTTGAATTTGCGGGCCGCTTGCGGCCCAGCGAACCGCACGGCATCGAATTTTTTCTTTTTCTTGTTTGTATGTCACCTTTTCTTGGCACTCGAAATCGCGGGCCCCTTGCGGCCCAGCGAACCGCGCGATATCGGAAGTTTTTTTTTTACTTGTTTGTACGTCACCTTTTCTTGACACTCGAACTCGCGGGCCGCTTGCGGCCCAGAAAACCGCGCGACGTTGAAAGTTTTTTTTTTACTTGTTTGTACGTCATCTTTCCTTGACACTCGAACTCGCGGGCCGCTTGCGGCCCACCGAACTGCGCGATATCGAAAGTTTTTTTTTTACTTGTTTGTACGTCACCTTTTCTTGACACTCAAACCGCGCGATATCGAAAGTTTTTTTTTTACTTGTTTGTACGTCACCTTTTCTTGACACTCGAACCGTGCGGTATCGAAAGTTTTTTTTTACTTGTTTGTACGTCACTTTTTCTTTACACTCGAACTCGCAGGCCGCTTGCCGCCCAGAAAACCACGCAACCTAGTTGTTTTTTAACAATTGTGAATATCACCTTAGCTTGACACTAAACTTCCCGGGCCGCTTGCAACCCAGCGAACCGCGCGAAATCGAATGTTTTTCCACGGGAACCGGGAATCATAATTTGTGACGGGGTCAAAAGTATTGTGTATTAAAATACATGGCCCATTGCTTATCTTTATACTAAATTTTACTGAGCCGTTATTGGTTACGGTATCCTACAGGAATGGTCTTTTTCTTTGGGATACAAAGTAGTCTATATCTACTATAGTCCTTGAACAATCTCAATAAAAAAATCACGTCGTTGGTTTGTTGCTGCGTGAAAGAAGAAAAAAAATACAATATATAATATTACTATGATTGTTATCCTACAGGGTTATATCTGGTGTCTTGGATTTATGAAGGTAGTATTTTATTTGAGAAAACAGTTAAAAACTAATATCTACGCTAAACTTGTACATTCTAGTGGCACCCTGCAATTTCAATCGCGCGGTGATGTAAAATAGTGATGATGATGATTATCAGTAGTATTTAGTAGCCTATAAATTAATCCATGATATAAGCTATCTGCATACCAAATTTCATCCAAATCCGTCCAGCCGTTTCAGCATGAAAGATTTACAAACATACACACTCGCACACGCATTCACACAAACTTTCGCATTCATAATATTATTGTGATTTTCGCAAACTTTGCGTTTTCTCAACGAATACAAACCTATAAGTTTCTTCCCGTTTACCTAGAGTCATGAAATATGGCAAGTAGCATTGTCTTACAGCAAGTCTTACAAAGGAAAAATTCTGAAAACCGTAAATTAATTAATTAATTTTACATGATACTTAGATACCTATACCTTACCTATGTTTATACGGAACCCTCGGTGCGCATCCAAATCATACATATCTATTATTGTTTTGTAATTTTTTGACATAAACGTACACAATAATAACCGATTTTACGAATGTGACATCGAAAATAAAAAAGTTTTGTAACAAACCTTCCTCCCCATTTTCACCCCTTAAAATCAACCCTGGCAAAAAAATATGGTATGATTTTGTTGTAATAAAACCGGCCAAGTGCGAGTCAGACTCGCTCACCGAGGGTTCCGTACCATTATACGTGTACATTTGTGTTAAAACTAAAAACTCTGCAGCAAAAGCGTTGTATGTTACCCAACACGTTTCTTGAATCACACCCCATAATTTTCAACTTAATTTAAATTTTAGTATTTGTTGTTATAGCGGCTATAGAAATACATATTTCAAAGACGATTTCAAGTGACTACCTATTATGGTTCCAGAGACCCTGTGACAGACAGACGGACGGACAGCAAAGTCTCAGTAATAGGGTCCCGTTAGCACCCTTTGGGTGCGGGACCCTAAAAAGTATATTCAGATACAAATTTTCATCACTATAACTTAAATAATTGGCCAAGAGCGTATGGTAGGGTTCCGTAATCAAAGCCATATAATTGTAGTCATAGTTCAGAAAATTATGGTTATAGAAAAAATCGAATGAACAAAGCTCTGTGGACTTAGCCAAATTTCAAAGATCGCGTATCCTTGAATATTACATACAGCGCACGCAGGGCCAGAGTCGCAAACCTCTTTGCACTTCAAGTCTACAGAAATAATACAATCCTTCTTTAACCCAATTGTAAGAATGGCTCGTCAATATAACGAGTTCTTAGTAAATAATTCTGAGTTAGATATATTTGATCCTAAATTTAGTAGTTACACCAGACTGTTCGGACACAGCACCGGTGCTGCGTCACTGTTAGTTTATAAAAATTAGTTTTTGAAAAAATGTTATGCCATCTTGGAAGTGCCCATCAGCCAGCTCATTGCTTTGCGGATGGGTACTTTCATCACGTTAGTCTATTCCGAATTCCTTCATTATAATTTTTTGTATACACATGTTTTGGGTTACAATCCAGTTAAGATTTTAGTTACTATTTATTTAATAAGGATTTTTGATTGTAATCTGTTTTGTGTATCTAAATAAATAAATATTTGAAACTTTCAGCTATCAATGTGCAACCTACATGAAATAACTAAGTGCAATCTACCCTTGAAGACTTCAGAAGCACTGTGAATTCGCAAGTCGCGTCACGGGTCGTTGGTTGACCCAATTTGGAAGGCCGTCAGCTCCTTAAGTCGACCATTTTCGATTAGGTCGCTTGTTCCAAGTTTTTGCCTGGTCCCGTCTTGAATCATCACGTTACTTGCACCTTCGACAAACTATTTTCGTTCAATAACAACTATTAAAGCTGAAGTTTGTATCGTTAAACTCAATTAAAGCTGGAGGTATCAACTAATTAAATGGTTTCTCTCCGATAATATAAAGAAAGCCTGAGTTTAAGTTTAAATTGATGTTAATTAAATGGCTCGGAATGTAAGTAGAAAATAAAATAAAAGTCATTTATTTCAGATTATGTCCATAAGTTAGGTACATATTTATACATTTCAAAGGTATAAAATTAGAAACTATTTATTAATTATGTTAAACATAATAATATGTTATGTATATTATGTTACTAGTGACCCGCCCCGGCTTCGCACGGGTAATTTTTATTATATTATTCTACAATGATATAACATAGCCTGTGCGTATACCTGGTCATAGCTAAGCATATTTGACTGCCCCGGTGGCTCAGTTGGTAGTGAACCTAATTTCTGTGCTTGGGGGCGTGGGTTCGATTCCCATCTAGGACAAGCATTTGTGTGATGAACATTTGTGTTTGTTCTATGTCTGGGCGTTAATATCTATTTAAGTATGTATTTAAAATATATATGTACATATATCAGTCTCTGGCAGCCATATTACAAGCTTTGCTTAGTTTGGGGTCAGATCTTTATTTATATATATTTGTGAAAACAACATTTAAAACAGCTAAGTGGTTTAGAAGATATGCGTGCACAAAAAAACAAATAGTCAAAAATTCTAATACCGTGTTCAGCTGCTTATCGATATTTGTTACAAGCGAAGACTTTTTTTCTACGAAACCAGATGCCTTTTTAACTGCAACTTTACGAGTAGACAGGGTAGTCAATGTCAATCACAATTTTTTTAGGTTTCCGTACCCAAAGGGTAAAACGGATTCAGGGTAATCAATGTCAATCACAAAATTTTTAGGTTTCCGTACCCAAAGGGTAAAACGGAACCCTATTAGTAAGGCTCCGCTGTCCGTCTGTCCGTCCGTCCGTCAGTCCGTCTATCACCAGGCTGTATCTCACGAACCGTGATAGTTAGACAGTTGAAATTTTCACATCTGATGTATTCCTGTTGCCGCTATAACGAAAAATACAAAAAATCAGAATAAAATAAATATTTAAGGGGGCTTCCATAAAAAGCGTGATTTTTTTGCCGTTTTTACAGATAATGGTACGGAACCCGTCGCGCGCGAGTCACAAGTCAAATAACCAAGCCTTACATACCAACTTAGTTTAAAAGGGCAGGTGATTTATCAACTAAACTAAATCAAGATCATCCTTGACTAAATACAAACTTACAATAACAGGAAGACTGCCCATAAACCGTAGCCCGCTATCAGTTGGCAGCGTACCCATCATGCTGACGGCATTACCACGTTGAATGGCAACACTTATGCACTGAGCCAGAAACACGCCAGCGTTTTGGTCACGCGTCCTTATACAATAAGTTTGATACATAAACATATATAATTATAAATAGGTAGCTATATATTATATATTGTCATGTGTTTTTGAATAGGTTTTTTTTAGCATATCTATGTGCCACTGAGAAAAAACAGAGATATAGCAATACGTAGGTACATAAAGAAACGAAATACAGATTGAAAACCTACTTCTTTATTGAATTTAGTTCAAAATGAACAGGTAGGTAAAGACGGGATTAATATTTTCAATTTATCCACCTTAATATTTTGTTTACGGCCTTCAAAGAAAAATAATTTTAGGAAGAATTTTAATAAAAGCTCAGATGAGACTTACCTTTGGCAGCATCGCTTCATACTAACACCAGTGGGGCAATCATGGTGGAGATTAAAATTAGTGAAATAGGTAAACCAGTTTGAATATTATAATTGAGAAAACTGGGTGTAAGTCTGTATATTGCCATATATGCTCGGTCCAAGCATTTATTTGCTCTGACAGCTGCAATAACATTGTATGGAGCTGAAAACCAAGAATTCTGATGACTTTCGCTAGGTTTTTGAACGTAAGACTAACAGCTTGTACTATTATGTATTCTCGATATAATTTATTCAAAATATTAAAAGATAATATTTTTATTCAGCTTTCTACAATGTTATTGCAACTGTGAATATGAATAAATGCTTGGACCGAGTTGCTACATTACATCAGAATGGATTTGGTATTATGGAGATCTACCAAAAAATGTGTTTTGAACCAGACTTTAATTTAGTTTTCGGCGATCGACTCTATTTATGGTCAGCTATATGACAATAAATAAAAACTACCCGGCAGCTTATTAGCTATACGGATGGTAAAATAGTCAACTTACTATCTGGCTAGTTGTACAAAGTGCTCCAGCTCGGACTCTGCTCAAAGTCTGCATAGTTGGCGCACCTTGCGCGAGGTATTCCACCAATCTCGAGCTTGCCTCGCCATTTGTGTACAATAGATGTTGAACATTACTGTACAATCTGTTCATATACATACATACTCGTATATCTCAGAAGCTACATTCACTTTAGTTACTCTAAAGACTGAATGAAAGAAAAATGTGTTATTGAAAATACCTTACTCTTGAGACAAATAATAATGAATATAAATATTCTTTATTTTAAACTTGTAACTTATATGTAGAATACAAGTAATTATTCAATTACTAACAATTAATACATTAAAAAACCGATATCACGGGAAGTACCATAAATGAGATTATCCCCTTATTTTCCACTCATGGATGTAGAATATTTTCTTCAAATTTAAATGGGGTCAACTGTGTTAGTACGCTACTACTAACTTTTGCCGGTGCTTCGTGTGCGCACATTTTCATAAAAACGTTTAACCTCCCTTTTGCTCCCCTTTAATTCGACTCTTTCGCAAAATGTTTACTCACTGGACCTCTACACCGCATAAAGAATCTTATTTACGAATTAAATACTTTACGGTTTACTATCCTTTACGGAAAACCCAGTCGAATTTCAGCTTCGTTGGTCAAGTCGTTTTCGAGATTTCGCGATGAGTCAGTCTGTAAGTAGGATTTCGCGTTTATATATACAGGGCTACGCAGAAAGAGTGTTCTACGCCGAAAAGCATACGTGGTATCCATCATTATAAACAACTTTGACTATAGGACCAACCATGAAATAGCGAAAAAATATCAGCTCATAATAAACAAACAAACCTGTGTAGCGCATATAAAAATAGAGCCAATAAAATTGGTTCATAATCGGCGAAAATATCGCCTTACACAAACAAAAAATACAGCCGAATTACAAAACTCTTTTTTTAAATTGATTGAAAATAAGCAATTTGAAAGTATAAAATAAAATAAAATTTTGCATGCGCGGAAAATGACTGTGATATTATTTACAGTAATTCTCCGTTCAGATTCCGGTGCACTGTCACCCATGATTTTAAAATTGGGGTTCCAACTCAGAAGAAAAGATTATTCTGAGGATTTCAAGATGCAATGATGCAATGAGTCACTCAGAGTCAGTCATTGAAATACCGTTCAACCGACTCATTGTGTTAAAGTTAGAGGTCATTTTCACGGTTTTAAGTAGGTACACGTTTTTAGTTTAAATTATTCTGTATCGTATCTGCGACAGACAATATGTATTAAAATCGTATTTAAACCCAGAGAGAGTTAAAAATTCACCCCTTGAGGGTAAACAAAGACGCACAAAGTGCTCTAGGATCAGTTTATACTTTTGTTCGCCGGCTTGTAAATAAATTGTCCTATTTGCAGTTGACATAAATATTAATTAAGTGAACAATGGCTGGCCCGGGCCATATTGCTGAATAATTAACTCGCGGCCACAATACAGGAATGTCAACCTGGGAAATTAAATATTGTGGAAGAAGCGACGGAGTGAATATATCTGGTTGTAAAGAAATATTTTTGAGAGCATGAATAAGCGAATAAACGCTGACTTTCTTTGTATCGTATATTTTATATTAAATACATCGATAGTGTTTTCAAATAGGGGAAATAGTTTTCTTCTGGGCAAGCGTATTCTGTCGTTGGTTTTATCGCTTACCATCAAGCGAAGACCAAACGCAAACACAAATAACACTATTTTAAACTATCACGGTTGTTCACTACATTTGTATGATTATTTACGGGAGCTCATTCCACAAACATACCACGGTAAATGTCCCATAAATCCACACTAATATTATTAATGCGAAAGTAACTCTGTCTGTCTGTCTGTTTGCTACATAATCACGGCTAAACAGCTTAACCAATGTCGATAAAATTAGCGAAATAATAGTATGTATCATGAGGACGGACATAGGCAATTTTTCGCGGACGAAGTCGTTTTGCATGCTGTTCGTTAGTTCATTGGTGTAGCTGCAACTTTCTAAGTGTCCATGAAAAATGCGTGAGTGTGCCGTACTTACAGTTTTTGCGTTATGCAGTTTAGCGGTATAATGAAAAAAGTGGGTGAAACATGTATACATGTCAACACGAACAATAATTGTATTAAGGCATATCTCCCTTGGTTCTCTGATATCTGAGGATTAAGCCTAAAGATATAGCGAATAAACATGACTTTTTATTTTGATTTCTCTCACCCCTCTCTTGACCTATTTTTCTTATTCCATGAATGCAGTTCGAGGAAACCTAACGAATTCCATTTGGGAATAACGTTTGTCATAAAAGTTTTATAGAACGGGTCAAGTGAAATCGATATGAAAAATTGTTAGTTTGACTTTATAACTCATATTTATTAAGGTACTACTATTTGCCACGTTGTGAACTAAACATAGCCTATTTCTAATCAGCGATAGTAAAGCTTTCAATCAGGGAATGTTTTTTTTTATTGAGTATTAATCTTGCATTTGACCACAAAATGCGGTGTGTTATGCGGTGACGTTTGCCAAATACAAAGCCACGAAAAGAAAGTTTTTTTGGCACTATAGTGTCAGTGCTACGATTCCCTGTAGCCCGTAGCACGTAGTAGCATTAACTAGTAAGTGCCCGTAGCTTGTAGCACTCGTAGCCAGAGGCTACGCGCTACGACGCTACGACTAACGAGCCAGCGCGTAGCGTTAAACAAGATAAATATTTTTGTTGGCCCAGTAAACACGAATTTTGTTTATATTTGCCGCAATAAAGCATTGTAGATTTCCTGCTCTCATGAAAACTGTGATGTTTTTTACTTTAACATCATGACTATAATAAGATGTCTTATATTGGTTTTTTGTATCACACAAATATTATAAGTGAGGAAGTTTGTGTGTGAGTGAGTATGTTAGTTATTTCTTCACGCTGAAACAGCTGAATGGACTTTGATGAAATTTGGAATGGAGACAGCTTACTCCCTAGATTGACATACATAGACCTAAAATCTTAGTTGTTCAAGGTTATTATCCTGAAAATGTAACGTTTTCTGTGGGATAGGTGGTGAAACCGCGTGAGTCTGCTAGTTAAGCGAGCGAAGAATTTTAAATTTTTGTACTTATTATTATTTCTTAGTAAATCCGCTGCGACATTACGTATTATGAATTTTAGAGCCAGTCAACTTATTTTACGTACATAGTAAGGAATATTATGTTTTTTTTTTCAGGTGATCTATGGTGAGTAGCGGACGGCCGCGGCAAAAACACACATGCTGACGATATGGTAAGTTCAATCTCTAAAGATTTAAACATTATTTATAAAAACAAAACAGTTAAAATGTTATTGTGTAGGGCATACAAACAAACATTTAGTAATTCATAGATATATGTACCCTATAAGTACCCTAAAAACTTGTAAAATGTTTCATTTCATCTCATATTCATATTTTTTTGTATGCAACGCCATCTATGGGTTTCATGTTGAACTTGGTAGTTGAAGGCACCTCCTGAATAAAAATAAGGCTTGGAATCTCAGTTGTTCGAGCGCCACCCACTAGATGGCGTTAGCTGTAACAAACTGGTTGGAAGTCTAATCTTGTCATTTTACAATCTTGTAATATTACGACCAAAGATTTCATACTTATACTTCGTACATATATAATCTTAGATTACGACTTTGGGCCTTACGGCTAACTCTAACCGCGGGCTCGAATTAGCGCAGTTTGCAAAATCACGCGAACGCGAACCTTAACACGCCGAGATACAGATTGCGGTCGCGCAACTTTTTGCAATCACCTAATCTGAATCGCTTATAATAGGTAGGCGTAAGGCTCCCGGTCAAAAATGTGTGAAAATTTGTCACTGAGGTAATCCCGGGTGGTATAATAATGGTAGATTTGGACGCAGGCTGCAGTATGGCCGCGGCACACTGGCTCAACTCGCTCGGATGCCTGTCGCTGTCGCTGCTATGTCTTCTAGCTACTACTCTTCAAGTCACAAGCGGTGAGTCATTTCTTATTACATAGGCTTTTAATTTCGAGGTAGATGGCATAGCAAAAGAGAGGTGTGATATCCAGCAGTAGGACAATGAAAGATTTGGATGATGATGAAGTTCTGGTCAAGTGGTCAAAAGTTCAATCGATATTTTGTAGACTGTTGGATCGTGCAAGGAAATAACTAGCGTATTTAAAATGTCTTGGAAACAATGAATTCAAACTTATACCTGTATCGCTGCTTGGAGTTGCTTCCAGTGTTGTTTCGTCAAAGATGGAGTGTTTAGTATTTTTTATTGCTGACAGGCTAGGCGTTTGAGCACAGCCATCTCCGACCACACCGTCACTTACGGTGTGGTCGGAGATGGAAAATATACCTAGCCTGCAACTGTGGACTGTGGTTGCTGGAACACATAGTTAGGGGCTTGCAGACAGATTTTCAACTTGAGGTGTTAACTAGCCAGCCGAGCACCCTACCACAATGCTACGGTTTCCTCATGATGTTTTCCTTCTTCGGCAGCTCAAGTTCATTGTTGGGAATTGACCCCACTCCTTTGGAGTGGAACTCGAACACACCACTGAGCTTAACATTTCAAATAAATAGCGGATTAGGATTGTCTTAGAACTTAGGAAAGTGTGGTTTCATCGACGATGGAGTGGTCAGTTTTTGTAGGTGTTCACAGTATGCAAGGAAAAAGAAAATAATTTAACGTACCTTTCATATATACATCGATGGTAACTTTAGATATGATTTGGTTATTAAAAAATTAAGTAGGGAAGAATTGTTATTACAAACGGCTTACACTCACGTTATGTTTATCGGTCAAGGCGTCACGTTATGTTTTGAGTTCTCAGAAGTGTAGGGAACAATGTATTCTAACAGCACCATTTATTCAGCGACTGTTCTGCAAGAGGTTACTCATTACTGCCCTATTATATTCTCACTGCTGAGACCGCAAACTGTATCTCAGCGCGTCAAGGTTCACGTTCACGTAATTTACCGCAGTCATCAAAGCTGAAAATTTAAGAGTTCACATTACGGCCCAAGGGCTTCTCTCAGAGAGGATGGACCCTAATCCACCATTCTGGCCTAGCGTGTGTTGGTGAATGTGATATGTTTTTGAACTTTTTAGTGGTGTAACTATAAAGCTTTTAAAATCCAAAAGAAGATAAAACTTAAAGCTACTAAAAAGCGGTGCATTTGGTGTTATATTGAAGCTCTCACCGATTCATGAGACGACAATTATGTTGAGCACTTTAACTCTATTAAACACTTGGTATAAAACGAATAAAATATTTTGAGATAAACAGCTTTTAAGACCTCATATGTAGGTTCGCAAAATTGCTTCCAAACCCATTTCGACAATGTTGGGCTGAATTTCACGCGTAATTTAAACACGTGGATTGATAGCTATACAAAACATAGTACACTTTGCTATGACCTGTCAACTATATTTTTTACCACATTATATAGCACAGATCTGTTTTCTGTCAAATAAACATCTGTGACAGAAAAAAAAGTCAATAAGTAAAAAAAGAAACAGATGTCAGTAACATCTGAATTAATAAATTTATATCATCGGGAGTAGGCGTTGTGTATATCTGTGGGAGTAGGCAGTTTTTGATTGTGTGGTTAATGCATGTGTGTTTTTATTATGTGTCAATATGCGTAATATCAGACGGACTTACTTATCATAGTTATTACTAAATTAGAGCTACAAATTAGATTCACGATAAAGTGAATCAACTCTTTTACTCTCGCGAGAAACAGAAAGATGCATCCATAACCTACCTTTGTTACTTTTACGCAAGGATGAAAAGGTTGAGAGACACAACGAGAGGTTTTCTTTCGGTTATAGCTTCACTAAGTGACGCTATAAAACGTGCCACAGAATATAAATACGCTAAAATGGTAACCTTTCCAGATCAACAGTCTTAGATTTAGATGAACGCAGTAGCGCGACTTTCTTCGCAATATCAAATGATAGTTTCGTAGTTTACCGCAGGCACCGATACAAAATCGAATTCCACGGGTTATAATTGTGCTAATTAAATTGTGTAGTTACGGATTTAACGCCATCTACCGAGCCATCAGGAACTATTACAATCTTTTAAATCGTCACTCTTAGAAGCTCTCAATTTATTGTTACGGCTCACTTACTAATCTTGCTGAAGAGATTTTGCAATCAACGGTTGAGTTGAGCTCCGCAGGTCAGGGCTTCATTGGCCGCTAGCCGAACTTGGCAAGGCCAATTGAAATATAATTAAGTACGCAATATTATGTTCCAGCCGCTTACTACAGGGGTGGTGTCGATTGCATGCAATCATCGCTTCGTATTTGTAATGAAATATGAGTATTACATCTGCTGTAATGCACTCTGTTTTGCTATTTCTTTGTAGATTTTATACTCGAAGGCCCAAACATACTCTGTGTAAATGTTTGAAGCCTCTAATGCAAGTCTGCTTGAGTTGATACGAAGTGCTCATTCGGCATGACGAATTGAAGCGTGAAATAATTACAACAATCTTTCAAAGAGAGATTTTGCTATTAAGGCCGGGCTCGAGTCACACTAATCACACTAATATCACATATATGTGAAAGTTTGGATGGATGCATGCATGGATGGATGGATGTTTGTTATTCAATCACGCAGAAACGGCTGGATGGATTTGGATGAAATTTGGAATATACATTGTTTATGTCTTGGATTGACACATAGGCTACTTTTCATCATCATCATAACCGATTTTCATCACCACGCGAGTGAAACCACGGGGCGCAGCTAGTTTGCAAAATATACCCATACGAACGTTCTTAGGATTTTGACTTGTTTTCTTGCTTTCCGATCATTTCATGATGTATTATATTTCTATTGTTTATAGGACGCTATTTAATAGCTTATAAAACATGCCCAAAATAAACATATTAGAACAAGAAAATATACTGGGTTCAAAAAAACTTAGAAACCCTAAAACCGACAGTCAATCCGATTTTGATCTGCTAACTTCGATTTGATCTGCAAACATTGTAAAAATTGATGGACACATTGTAATGCACGATGAGATGAGACATTATTTATTCTACAATAAAGATTTTTTAAATTGAATAATGTTAGAACGTTTGTATGAAAATTACTGAAAAACCAGCGCTGTGCTTCAGTAAACAAAATGTCGCTCTAAAGAGGTCTAACTATAATAAAATCACTACTCAAAACACTTTGGTACGTATGGAACACTTTCATTGTATTCCTTGAAAAAAACTTTACCTATCATATTTTCTTCGAATCAAAGCATATCTCCAGGAAGCCCGCCTCTCCCAACAGATAACTTTCACATCACTTTTCATGTCTATCTTCCCGTTTGAGACCCATAACCTTCCAATATAGAGTAACCTATGTACCGACAAACTTATCTGTACAGTTGGCTAAATGATGGAATTTGATATTTTCTACGGGTGGCTATCAGCTTTGTTAAGAAAATACGATGGTAGTTCACCCCTCTGAAAACTGCAGATAAGTTGGTGGAACTGTAGACATTCTCCACACTACATCCTGACATGTGCTTCCGTCTCTTTCTACAGGAGGAGGAACGTTATCCATCCTTTTCCATAGTGGAGAAGCGATCAATAAAGGGGACAGCTCTGAGATACCGCTCAGCTTAGGAACTGCTAATGATGCTTTATGCGTGCATGGGGATTTTTAAAATGATACCGAAACACGACGGCTCTCAGTCCAGATCTCTTCCGACTTCAAAAAGAGGAGGCTCTCAGTTTAACTATATATGCTATATGTATTTTTTGTATATCTTAAGGGCAAGCAGTCCCATATAAAAGTCGTATAAGACTTCAAAGTTATGCCAATAAATGCTTTATGCTTATGAACCCTTGACTGGCTTCACACCAGTTTGCAGTATAATTGTTAGCACTACTTAGTTGGTACCATTGGAAAAATTTGTATCGCCCCGTCCTTACTACATAAGTCAATGTGAAATGTGCAAGAAATCTATAAGTACCTAATTTGGTCGATTCTTAGCCTTTAGCTAAGATCAAAGTCTAACACTTACCTACGTTGAGTCTCCATATTCTTGTTTGTTTCTTAGACCATTCTATATGGTCCCTATTGAGACACTGTTCTCTCCCGTCGTCACCATTAGCATAATTAAGCTTCTAAACTGGAAACTGGCACGTTTCGGGAACTTTCCACGCTGATTTACAAAAGGCTTGGCGCGAGGTATATGAAAATAATCAAAAGGCAAAGAAATAATACTTTGTAGGGAAAACTGTGTCATCAAAGTGAATGTTTTAGATGCGATGTAGGGTCAGTATACACTTTTTTAACAGGCTTTTATTACCTTCGACCTACCCCCGCTTCGTACGGGTGTTATATATATAAACCTTCCGTGAAAAATGATCTATTAACTGATGGTGAAAACCGCTTAAAAATCCGTTACGTGGTTTAGGAGGAGTTAGCTGATATATATACAGACAGATGCGGAAAGCAACTTTATTTTATACTATGTAGATAAGACACAGACTAGGTAAAGCTACTAATAGAAAGTCTTTGACTTGTAACTATGTGTGCAAATCTAATAATGCCGCCTTGTTTGACCGCCAAGATTCGCCTTGCACGCTTGCATAAAGAAACCGACTGGCTATATGGTAGTGGGCTTGAGCATTTCGATTGTTTTTAAACTTTCTATTGTCTATGGGCAGACGTGTCAACTTGGCTGACGAATCGCTGTCTGATCAACAGGAGAGAAAGATAAATTTTATGTTCCTCTTATGAGCCTACGCTATCTGTCCGTCCGTCCGTCCGCCCGTTGTGTCTTAGGAACCGTAATAGATAGCCAGTTGCTATTTTCATAGAATATATATACGGCGGATTAAGTAATAATAAAAATAAAAAGTAAAAACAAGGGGTACAACAAACGTATTTTTTTACGTACTTTTGTAATTGCTCTAATGTAAAAACGGTAATACGTACAAGCGTCAAACTTGGCATGATTATAGTCATACTCTAAAGTGTAACAACAAATTATAAATAATGGTCAAGTCTGAGTCGGTGATATATTTCTGTTCATTAAACTCTTTATTGTTCACACTACAAATTACAAAACTAACAACCAAGCATCAACCAAGTTATAACTGGTAATTTCGTTACTTGGTCGACCTTATCGTTTCTTTCACCGAATCGAAATGCCTCATTTGAGTAAATTTGTAGTCGGTTTCTTTATTGATAATTATTGTATTTTGCGGTGGTACAGAACCCTCAGCGCGAACCTGACTTGCACTTGGCCGGTTTTTGATTTTCAATCTTCTTTTATTTATTTTTAACGAAGATTATCAGTTTGCCAGTTCAAGGATTTTCTAATTTCCTAGCACGTGTAAACCTCAAGCAGATCCAAAGGCATTACCGGCACCAAATTGATATAAATGGACGATTAATTTCACTCGACTAAGCTGGAAAATTACAATTACCCCCCGTGAGACCAGGAGGGATGGAGTTTTCCTGTTTCTTACCTATTGCTCTGTACGGGGCATAACACCCTGCAGGGACGACATGCCAATGTTTAGATTAATGTTTTGATTTGTTTACTTTTGTACAATTAATGCGTGAGTGTAAAGCAATGCTAAACCGCCCGCCCCAGATTCGCACGGGTGGAGGTTTTTTTAAACAATATTTTTTCCATAGTTGATTGAATCAGGCGTTACTTTGCGGAAGTCCATTTTCAAAACTGTTTTAATGATGAATTTCTAGTGTGTAGCGGAATTACACTAGAAATTCATCATTAAAACAGTTTTGAATATTTTTTCCCTTTCTTCCGTCTTTTTAACCAATTGCCCAAGAAAGAGGGTAATGATATTCGGGCGTATGTGTGTATGCTTGTTTGTATTATTTATTGTTTCTATACCATCATCCTATAGCCTACATAGCTTGATTCATTTTTGATGTATGATGTATGAGGTGTCGTTAGATTCGTCTTAATGCCCAAAGTGTCATAGGGTACATTATGCAGTCAGATTATTTGTTTTTCTTTTAATCATTTTTTTCTCGGCTCAACGGTCCTGATCTTGATGAAGTTTGAAAGTATAAAACAAAAAATTAATTAAAATCGGTTCAGTTGTTTGAAGGTGTTGATGTCACATACAGATGCACACTTTAATCTTATAGCACCCCTCTTTTTTCGTCGGGGATTAAAAAGCGTGATAAAAATCCTAAGCGTATAAATCCGCTAGACGGAGCTCAAAAAACGCAACGAGTATCTCTCAAATCTTTATCTACGAGAACTACGCCAAAATGTAAACTAAACGTTCGTTAGAGATGTGACATATCACGACTCGCCTATATTTCCACGATGTAAATTTTAAATATGAATTCTACTCGCGCTTCAGCGAGATATATCCAACTGACCTACCAATTTACCTTTACACATCTTTACACAAAACCCTTCCAATTTCAACCCTATAAAAACTGACAAAAGGTTGAATTGACACGAAACTTACCTTCATATAAAGACATGGATTTAGACTCAATTTGACTCGTATTTCTAAGAGGTTAGAGTTCAGAAGAATTGTGTTGATTTGAACCCTGGATGGATATTTGTTACAGGTGGAATGTGGGTTTGGAAATAGATTCAGTTCTGAGGGTCTCGACTCGAGTCATGAAAATTCAAGATTGTCTTCATCGAGAAACTGCTTTTGCTTTTCAATTTTACTTTCACATTTTGCGAGATAAAAAGTAAACCATGTCTGTTTTTGTATTTATAATTATATAGTAATGCAAAAATTATGTTATTCTGTTGATCTATTGCTGCGTGTAAGAGGACTAATGAACAACAACAACAGATGTTAAACGATGATGCGGCCTACGATGGATCACGCTTACCTAGAAGAAACCGATTCACTTTTGACTTGAAAACACCCAGATTGTAACTATCGGGGAACACCCTGAATGGGTGTTCCCCTGAAAGGGTGGCAGCGCATTCCACATACTAGCAGTTCGCACAGTAAAAGTGGAATCAAAGCGCATCGTACGGGTTTTCGGAATGTCAACCATAAAGCGGTTGACATACCATACTGGTTCTTACTGCCCAAGTCCTCATTGTGAGATCCATTCATTAATATCACACTGTCCATTCATCACGCAAACGAAGACAGACATTGCAAGAAACTCTATATAGAACTTTGCCGCAGTAAAACTCTACTTATCTAGGAAAAGACCAACGGCGACGAAAGTCAAGGTATACCAATGACCATGGAAAACTAACGCTTATATACCGCTTAGGTACGTACCGTAGGTTCCAATAATTATAAATTTAAACAAGTAAATTAAATTACACAAAATATAACCCGACTGTATTTATATTATATAAAATATAATTTCAACTTATTGCCTTAATAGAGACAATAAGAAACGTGTTAATGGAAACATTCTTAGTTTTTAAAATATCATACTTAGAAGTTTAAGTTAGATTCAAATTACTTATTAGCTTAACATAGGCTAGATTGTTATTAAATTGAGGGGCGCTAATTACTAGCGCAACTTAAATAAAAAAAATATTAAATCGCATCACGCCTCAAACGTTTGAAATTCTAGTAAATGTAGTACAATTTTGAACAAAGCGAAAACCAAAAAGAGTCGACGGCCACGGCCGCACGATCGGTTCAAATTCTATATCGATGTAGATAGACTAGGGCCTAGTCTGTCTACATCGACATAGGATTTGAACCGAACTAAAAAAAAACAATCAATTCAATTGTCGTTCAGTGTGGAGGTTAAAGGGCCTATGTTCAGCAGTGGACGTCTTCTGGCTGATGATGAATTTATTAAGGGTATGCTTGTATACATGAAAAGAAAATATATGCGTCGACTAGAGAAACTGTTTTTTTTTCGTCAGTAAAAAAGTACCTTGTCGTAGTACATTCTACAGTCTACGTTTTTCTTGAAAAAATCTGCGAAATTGTGAAATTGGCCTAATCCGTTATCTCAGCCGTACTCAAACTACGAACTAAATACATTTCTTTTGCAACATTGACTCGACGTAGTCCTTTCGTTTTCCTTCTCATCATCTTCTCATCCTTTCATTAGTCATCAATTTCGTCCTAAAAATATGTTCACTCGCACTTCACTCTATAAACCATCTAATTAAATGTCACTGTCAAAAAAATGTTTTTGTCAGTCTAAAAAGGTTAAACTTGTTAGATTAGTTTTGTGCAGAGATTATTTAATTTGTTGTTAAAATGTTGAACCTGCTGTTGGATGACTTGTGTAAGTTATTATTTTCTTCTAAATAAATAAATTTTTTAGATTCTAAAAAACTTGTACCAACTCCCGTGTGATTTGAGATCGGGACAGTTAGAGATCATAGGTAAACGTTCTTTAGAGGTATTAACTGTCCAGTTAAAACCTCTAAAAACCGCTGTCCGTGCCGTTTGTCCTAATAATTATACCTAATATTTAATTGTGTTTGAATATGTAACAAATTTATTTCTGGTGTGCACAATACTTTCTAACATAGTAACATGCCATTAGTTTTTGGGACATTAAAAAACTCCTGTTAGATTATGTGCACAGAAACAGATGTGAACCTGCTGTTGGTTGTAGTGACTTTATTTTTGGCAAATAAATAAATATTTGATAATATTTGATATTTGATTTAGTAAGAAGTTTAAGGATTCGTTTAACTGGATACAAGTATAGATTGCTATATAAGCATACAAACGGACGCGTCCGACTGGGACAAGCTAAGATACTCGCACTAAACTCTCTACTCGTAGTTCGTTCGTCGCCTCGTACAGACGTGTGTCAATTTTACTTAAAATAATAATAAACTCGTAGCATTCAATTTAAACCATTACGACGTTCGATGTTTAGGCATTATATTGAAGAACAGTGTTAAACAAGTGTAGACCGTTTTGTGCCTGCGCATCATTCATCATACTACGGCAAGTACGTTGCCGTTGTACCTGCAACCCGCCTTCACCTCTGCGAGAACAATCGGTTGATATTTTTGTCTCCCTCGCGCCTGTGACGCCTTGCATTGCGTACTGTGTACAGTCATGCAGTAAAGTCTTTCACCAAACTAAAACTTTCCTATAGTAAGTGTAGTTGAATTTGCGCGGTGTACTGTTTGGTGGTAAGACACACATGCTAAAATGAGCGTCCAGAGATCGCCAACTCGGCCGACTTGCAGTATGAGTGCCGGTGGATCTCAACCAGACTTGTCGAAAATAAGTCATCTTAACGTGGACGAGAATATTACTCAACGCATCAAACGTAAGTGGCCAGATCATGGTCATAGCTCTAATGAATTTACGGAAATGCGATCGGAGATGACACGTATCAGTTCCCTACTAGAAAAATACGTTAACTCGAATGAACAGATAATGCAAAAGATGCAAGACAGTATTTCTGATATAAAATCTCAAATTTCTGAAATGAAGTCTTCTACCGACCAATCAATAAACATAATTCGGGACAAGGTGGATGGAGTGATGACACAGATCAACGACATTAAGTCATCGACCTCTAGCATGTTGTCGGAGCAGAAAGATATTAAAAATCATGTCACGAGACTTGAAGAGTCAGTCACTCTCGGTGAAAATAAAATTAAGTCACTCGAAAAAGACCTTAATACCATAAAACATTCGGCTCAAACCACATCTCTCAAATCAGAAAACCAATTAGGCCTAAGTGAGCAAGTAATTCAAGAGATGCAGTATCGTAAGAATAGAGAAAAGAATATAATTCTTGTAGGATTGCTCGAGTCGACTGCCTCTCGAGCAGAAGAAAAAATGGCACAAGATGAAGCTAGTGTGTTGAATGTCATCTCTCTCCTGAGCCTGCCCAAACCAATCAAAGTTTTCAGAATTGGTAAACAAAATCCGGGTAAAAACCGCAGCGTTAAGATATGTTTTGACTCATCCGAACCTGCCAAAGAACTGTTACGTAACAAGGGTAAGTTGCCAGATGGCTTGAAGATTTACTCAGACCAAACTCCAGCTCAACAAAACTACCTCAAAAGTCTAAAAGATGATCTGAAGCGTCGTGAAAGTGATGGCGAGAAAGACCTTACTATCAAATATGTTAACGGTACTCCGACTATTTTAAACACGACTCCAAAAAACTACAATCATTGAGTACTAATACCGGAAATGATGCTGCTAATTGTAATACTTACGAAATACTAGACTGTTACCAAAATTTCCCAACCAACAAATCACGTTTTACATTCTTATACCTCAACGCTCGAAGTATTCGTAAAAAAGGCAAATTTGACGAACTGAAGTGTATTATAAGAGCAATACCGAATACAGTGCATATAATTATATTAACAGAAACTTGGATTCGCTCGGAAGCTCAAGCATTACAATTTCGACTCCCAAACTACACTCACTACTACAATTATAGATCTGATATTGGTGGAGGTGGAGTATCAGCATATGTCCACAATAATATCAAACATAGTTTGTCAGAGTCAAAATACACCGGAGGTAACAATTACTTGTGGATAAAGCTAGAAAAATACGCATTGGAGGTAGGTGTAGTGTACAATCCTGGGAATACAGATTTTAAACTATTCCTCGAGGAATATGAGTCACAACTGGAACACAGAAATAGAGCAATTGTCTTTGGTGATTTCAACATTGATTTATTAACTAAGAACAAAAAAACTGAACAGTATAAACAACTTTTGAAGGAATCAGGACATAAGATTATAAATAAAATTAGCAAGAAATACTGTACCAGAGCAGGTGATACAAAAAAATCAATATTGGACCATGTTAGTACCAATTTAAAAAACGACAAATTCCATATGATTACTGTAAATTCTTCATTGTCTGACCACAAACAAATATACTTAGAGATGAAGAAAACAAAATGCCCACCAAAAATATACTCTCATTACGAAGCCATTAATTACAAAAAGTTATTTCAATTAGTAGAAGGATCGGGACTACAAGATATAAATGGTGATTTCAACACATTAGAAGAACTACTTAAAAAGTGCACACAAGACAGCAAAGTGAAGAAAACTAAAATACTTAATCAACCACAAAATGACTGGATAAACAAAGATATATTAAATGAAATAAACCAAAGGAACATTTTATGGACAGAACTAAAAAAGAATCCGAACGATGATAACTTAAAAGAAAAACTTCACATTAAGAGAAACAAAGTAGCCAGGCTAATCCAAGACACCAAAGATTCATACTACAACAAAGAATTTGACAAATGCAATAAGAAACCAAAGAAAATGTGGAATCTAGTGAATAACCTAGCAAACAATAAAATTAAACAAACGTGCGCTCCTTCAAAACTTGTAGTTGACTCAAATGATATTACTAATCCGCGAGATATAGCACAAATATTTAATGACTACTTCTCTACTATAGGGTCACGTTTAGCAGAAGAAATACCAAATGAATTTCACAATAATTATAGTCATGCTTTAACACAATCTTCCACACAAAATCTACAACTCCATAGTTTCGAACCATGTACTGATAATGAAATTTTAAACATAATTAATAATCTTGACCCTAATTGCAGTGTTGGCCTAGATGGTATAAGTACGAAAGTAATAAAATGTATAAAATATTTGATAACAAAAAATTTAACAGAATGCATTAATAAACTCTTACTTGATGGCATATTCCCCGATTCATTAAAAATAGCGAAACTTAGCCCCATTTACAAATCAGGATCGAAAACCGACCCTGGTAATTACCGACCTATCTCAGTGTTGCCAGTATTGTCGAAAATCTTTGAAAAATTACTACATACGAGATTAGATAAATTTTTAGAGTCCATCAATTTTATTTTTAAGCGTCAATACGGGTTTAGATCTAAAAGTAACACACTTACTGCAACTATTGATCTTATTACTAAAATAAAACATAATTTAGACAAAAAGAATATAGTCCTAGGTGTTTATATTGATTTAAAAAGAGCCTTTGATACAGTTAGCCACAAACTACTCTTAAAAAAACTACAGGCTATTGGAATTGCTGGAAAAGCTTTGAAAATGTTTGAATCTTACCTAACAACAAGATCACAAGTAGTTAAAATTGATGGTCTCTTTCAAAGTGGCCCACAGCCTATAACGTGCGGAGTTCCACAAGGCTCTATTTTGGGTCCTTTGCTCTTTTTAATCTATATTAACAACATGCATGAATTAGGTCTTAGCGGACACATTACTCTGTATGCTGATGACACATGCCTGTTTTATTTTGGTCCATCAATACATGACATTGTGTGTCGAGCTCAAAACGACCTGGAAATACTTTATAATTGGTTTCAATATAATCTACTGACCATTAATATATCTAAAACCTGCTACATTATTTTCAAAGCCAAAAATAAGTTAATACCTACGCATTCACCGCTCACAATTGATAATGTGCCCTTGCAAGAAAAAATCAGTGAAAAATACCTCGGCTTACACATGGACACCCATCTTACATGGAAATCCCACATCGACAGTATCAAAACGAAACTGATCACACTTCGCGGATCCCTTCGTAACATTGTGCGATGCATTCCACGTAAGCTACGTCTCACAATTTATAATGCACTTGTGAAGCCGCACCTGCTATACCTTGTCGAAGTCTGGGGAAGTGCGGTGAAAACAAGAATAGCGGAACTGCAAATATTACAAAATAAAATCATCAAAATTTTATTTAACTACCATTACCTCACACAAACAAAAAAAATCTATAAAGAAACCAAATTAATGACAATAAAACAACTATACATCTATAACAGTTGTATGTTTATACGAAAAACAATGAATAAAAACGTCCACACAAACTTGCTGTTTGCGAAACGGAAACAAAATGTTTCTTATCCCTGCACTCGCCGCGGTAGCTTCATTGTTCTGCCGAAGATTCGAACCAACTACGGCAAAACTATGATTACTTTTGAAGGAGCGTGCCTTTATAACAAAATACCCTCGGAAATTAAAAATGTAAACTCATTCAACACATTTAAAAAGCGACTTGCCGAGTATGTTCTCACAACGTAAAAATGCTAGTAAAATGTGTTGGGTGGGAAATTACATGGATATGTGTTGCATATTATATTATATAATTTTATTCTAATATGTTTTGTTGTGATGTTTATTAAGCTTAATCTTGCGACGACGAACTGTATTTATAAATGTGTTGTTAGCAGTGTTCTCACGGAAGTGATGTTATATATCTTATGTGAGAATAAATGTCTTTAAACCTAAACCTAAACCATAAATATCACTAACAACTAATTCAATCCTTTACAATCTATTTCAATTCCGATTTCAAGTCGCGAGTAAATCGGTTCTTCTAGGCAGTCGTGCTCCATCGTGGACCTTAATATCGGGCGAGTTGGCAGTCAAGCGCAAGCCTGTTTTTAATTAAAAAAAAAAACTTAGCGCCACATATAAACAGCCATAAACATGTCCTTGATCGACCGGACGTCCGAAGGCAATCCACAATGCGGGTGCGGAGCGTGTTGACCGTACGAGTATGTGCAAGTCGCAGACGCATGTGAGATACCTTGTATACACTTACACCCATCAGTCGCGACTGTCAGCCGCGGCTTACGGCAAAGAGTACTTTATTATATACTGGCTTACGGACGCGTCCTGCAATTAGTGTCTAGCTATCCTCGAAATTGTGCCCCATCCCTTCAACTAATAGTTTATAGGGCGAGTTTGGTGTTCTGATAGTGTGCGGTAATATCACAAAATTATATAGGCACACGTCCACTAAGTTAAAGTTAAACATAGTACATTTCACTCATGCACAGTGCCTACTCACAGCCTTGCTAAAAAATATTAGTTAAGTTCATCAATGTTTAAAATTGCTCTGTTAACTTCTCACTTATGAAAATTTCTGAAATAACTTACGAAAACGAGAATTTTAGCTAAAATGCGATTAACTGAAGTTTCAAAATAAAAGGCGGTGGTAAAACGCAAGCCTATGATATAATATAAAAATACCGTAAGCTGTTAGGGGACAGGTTAGTACTCTACCTGCACTGCCGTCTTTTTGTGGATTCAACTTGTACCTACTAAACTTCTGAGAAATGTATATAACTAAAGGGTTAGTTAAGCAGAACAAGGAGCACATAGAGCCATTTCTCCTCATTAATTTGTAGGATTAGATTTCTATGGTTAGAATAGTTATGTCTCAGTGTATCGTATTTTCGGTCTTTTTAATGTTGAACTCGAATAATAAATACAAAAGTCGGAGTAACTATTCCAACCCCCCTATTTCTCACCTCGAATCCTCACCTTAAGGGCTCTCTTTGCTAAGATTCCCTTTG
The DNA here is from genome assembly GCA_949125355.1 of Agriopis leucophaearia. NCBI lineage: Eukaryota > Metazoa > Arthropoda > Insecta > Lepidoptera > Geometridae > Agriopis > Agriopis leucophaearia. Next base: position 15,597,705 of record OX421269.1, read on the forward strand.
TGGATCCTCCAAACCGGGAGAGAATGAGGGATCATGTTTGGTATTATAAGCCATCTCTCAAGGTGCCCTCAGTCGACCTCAAATGAAGACAAAGTGACACATTACGTCATAGATTACTTCATCAGATCTGGAGACATCCTTTATGTAGATAACCTTAATAAGGGAACCATTTTTCGACTAAAATGGCAAATCCTGATTTAATCCAAACCTTAAAAGTGAAGATAGAGAGAGAGGTAATGACTATAAATATTGGGGCAAATCTGTTTCGCGTTTATTAATAAGAGAGCCTAGATACCAAATTAAAGAGAAAGTAAACGTCACGTCGAACGTGAAAGTCAAAAATGCTAGTTGAAGATCGAGTCATCCTACTGACAAGAACTAATTAAAGACGAAAAATCATCCATCTGAGATTTATAATGTCTCACTTTCACGAGGACAAAAATTAGTATAACTCTGCAATAGATAGTTATTATTTCGCTGGCAATAAATTATTTTTAAAGGTCACCTTGCAACGATTTCAATTATTTTACTCTGAAATGAGAAAACTTTAAGATGGTTCATTTAAGATGGTTATTGGTTACTTTCATCATAGAAATAGGCGTAACTAAACAGAAATACTGACGACTGTTTCGATTGATTGATTGAATTAATTATTGCACATTGAAATAAAACACTTAACTAATTTTATCGCGTATATTTTACATTATTTTAATTTCTGAAAACGAAAAAAATATCAACTGCATACATTACATTTTGTCGATTGTGAATTACCGTTTTCTATGGAAGTGCCATCGAGATACAATACCTGTAGAGTAGCAATCGTGCCAAAAAATGTCCGAGCCAAAACTCGGCGCACGCTACGCATTGCGCAGACTTTTTGGTTAGTTGTAAGGCAACTGTGATCCGGCAATAACACCGCGCGATGCCAGTGCTACGATGCCCTAGCGGACAAGCGACGTTGAACTCTATGCAAGTGATTGTAAATTCGAGTATATTTGGTATTGTGAACTACATAATTGTTGTCTAGGTATTTACAACGATGCTAGGGCGTTTTTTTACTGTTTTCTTGTAGAGACTGTGGCTCTATAAGTAAGTATTGTATCTCGATTAGAACAGCTGATTTTTCCCCGATTTCAGAGTTAGCCATAGTAAAAACTGTTAATAATGATGGATACTACGAACACCTTTTAGCTTAGTACACCCTTTCCACGTAACCCTGTAGATAAATTGGTCGGTCTGTAGCTAACACCATGCTTTCACCTGGAGGGCTTTAGAACACGAGGCAAATTGTAATTTCCGTTTCAGCTTATCTGACTCCAATCTATTGAGCTGCGAGTACATTTGTTCTTATAACTGCTTCAAACTTTATAAAGCTTTAGTTATTGATTATTGACTTACTGAAAAACCAAAAGACACCTTACCAAATCTCCTTTGTTTGTCTAAACTGGTGTTATGTAATTCTGTGACTGAGCCAACAACCGTAAAAAATGGCCCACACCTGTAGTAGAATAATTAACATCCACACTGACACTTTTTATTAACACAACATGACGCAGTTGGCAGAAAACAACAAATTTCTCACGTTGAACGTTGTCCCTAGAACAGCTTAATAAAAATTTACTGTTAGGAGTTATTATTATAAATAAAGTTTGCAACAAAGGCTAAACTCGCTTTAAGCAAGTGCTAATCACGGATTTTCCGGAGAAGATAAACATGTTAGAACGTTCAGTTACCCTAATCACAGCGTGCTACGGTTGAAAACTGGCTGAATATTGGGAAAACACTTCAGCAGCGCAGCTTATTAATTTGCGGGACGAACATAATATCCGGGATTGGCGGGACATGACAAGATTATGGGATGCTACGTTAACATCCTTGTTAGGAACGAAAATACGTAACGATGTCCTGTAAGGTCGGCCGCACACCGAGGCCACACGTGTTATGCCTTCGCTTAGTTGTAGCCGTTGGCTTACTGCTGAGTGTCTCCGAGTAACTATCGTCTTTAGGCAATCTACCGCCGATCAGTGGTCTGAGAAAAAACAGTCTTTGAAATAAAAGTCTTTTCTAAACCATCTCTCATTGTCCAATGTCAAAATGTTGGACCTCCATTGTCAAAATAAAAAATATCAACATAATAATAATAATAATAATAATAAAAATTTATTGAGACAAAAAATACAATTCAGCAGTTATTGTAATGCGTCGTACTCCGGACAAGGAATCCTGATTCCCGGAGCCGACTTCTTCCTGCGGTAGGTAGGTACAATTAATTCTAATTCAAAACTATTGCAGGTAAGTAACAGAATAAAGTAATACTTAATATGAAATAATCGGCCGTCGTCGAAGCCATTCAATTCAAACCAGAAACGGAGTAAGCACTACGCTTATAACAGGTGCAAGTGAGACAGACGCAACCGGTTCTTGTTAGCATGTCGCCTGTCTCTGGCGTAAACTGACTACTTATATATCGGCGCATCGCGTCAATACAAACCTTTACATTAGTTCGAAACATTGAGAATTGATTGACGGACTAGGCAGATCATTCGCTTAATAAAGAAGTTAAATTATATAGTATAAACTTATGTAGGTATAGATTTAAAGAGCAATGTTAACATTTATACAATTAAATTTAAGTATTTTATCGGAAAGTTAATAAAAATGGTTTAGTTTACGTATTTAAAAGAGTTTTCCAATATCTAATAAATATTTTTAAGTGTAGGTATATATATTTAAGTAGTTCCAGTACATATGAAATTGTATACTATTAAGCCAATTCAATACAAAATATAAAATTTAATTAATTTAACCAACTTAATATAATAACAATTAATTTCATACCAATTTTTGTAATAAACGATTAAACTATAAGCTAGATTAAGTTTAATACCAACAATCAATTACGCACAAAATGTAATTCAATATGAAGGTAAATAAAAAACAAACCAGTAAACAAAGCACCAACATGGGATCGTTTAAAAAATTTAAACAACATGATTTGTAACTAACTTTGCACCACCAAAATACTTTCTGTATCATCATAGCCAACATTTTGAAGCCATGTACTTAAAATATTTTTTGTATCATATTTATTAAGGTTTAAGATGTGTAATTGTTTATTTGCTTTTTTATATAGATAGGGTGCTGCAAAACAAAATTGTGTTTTTATAAATTGTGTGCGATATATATTATTGTTCAGGGGAATTGTTTTAAGCTTTCGATGTTTTCTATGTGCTTGAATAATGTCAAAAGGAATTAGCGTATGTTGATAAAGAATAATATTGAGAATATATAGCTGTCGTACTGATAAAACCTTAGCAATTTTGTAAAGTTGCGTGGTGGGGAACCTGTATCGTTTGAACAGCATTACTTTGAGTACAGACCGTTGTGCTTTTTCAAGGGGTAAGATATGGGTCTTAAAAGCTCCACCCCAGACCGTTATACAGTATGTGAGTATTGACTGGCACAGTGCTGTATATGTAGATTTTAAAAGTTCTGGACTAGCAACACACCTCAGCTTTTTAAAGATCCATATTAACTTTCTAACTCTTGATGAGGTCATTTCGATATGAGGTAGCCAAGACATACGACTATCTAGGACTACACCCAAATATTTTATCTGAGAGACTCTCTCTATACATGGGCAAACACATGAAATAGCTGTATTATTGCAATTATGAACTTTAATATTGAAAGTTGCTGGGGGATTATTGTTAGAACGAAGAGAAAATGGGATATACTTAGTTTTTGTAATGTTGAGTGTTAGAAGGTTGTCTTGGAGCCATTTAGTAACCTTTTTCATACCTTTATCGGCGGCCGTATAGACTTCTGACCAAGTATCTCCCTGGAAAACAATGGCTGTGTCGTCAGCATATGTGTAAATATGTGCGTTTTCTACCTGTAGGTTACACAGGCCATTGATGTAGACCAGAAAGAGACTCGGTCCAGTGATACTTCCTTGTGGCACACCATAGGAAATATTGGCTTCATTACTGAGGTAATTGCCTAATTTAACCTTCTGAGTTCTATTGGATAGGTAGTTTTTGAAAAGATCTAGGCAGTTACCTCTTATCCCAATTTTTTCTAGTTTGGAGACAAGAATGGGGACCGATACTGTATCAAATGCCTTGGCCATATCTAGGAAGATTGCTATACATTTTTTGCCCTTATCAAGCGCTTCCGCGACTACGAGGCTTAAACCGCGTACTGCATCTTCCGTAGATCTGCCAGCCCTAAAACCAAATTGTTGTTCTGAAAGTATATTCTGTTTCGCTAGATAACATGAAATTTGTTTAAAATATTTGCGATGCCATTACAAAGAGATTGCTTAGTTGGTTTTTTAATATTTTCACTAGATTACATTAAAACATTTTTTTCTTGAGATGGATAGTTGTGGCAGAAACGTACTTAATATGTTCTGACACCTGATCAGATCATCGTTTATGGGTTCGATCTTTTCGTCACTACAAGCTTTCTGAAATTATCCGCCGAGGTACACAATACAATAAACAATTGTATTGTATGCCTCAACTGTACACCTCATGCGTGCAATTTCTACAAATATGTCGTCTACATAACGTTTATGGCGCCACAATGTGTGTCCGGTGTGAGGTCGGCCTATACAGACCGTTGTTGCCAAAACTGCGTGGGCCCAACACGAAACTGTGATATTGAGGAAAACGCTGACAAAACTTTGCTTCTGTTCACGTTGCATGTCCTTATCAGAGATAACAATAAATGAAGACCAATCAAAGGTAACCACTTTATTGTTATTTGCGGTCAATAGATGCGCATAAGAGTCATCTCTTTAAAAGATCCCTACGATGAAGCACGCTTGCCCAGGAAGCCTGATTTGTAGAGTACCTGTGTAAGTTTTTCCGAGATACAATATTCGTGATGATCTACTTTTTTTACCTCCGAGGCAGACAGAGAATTGTTATTACTTTTCTCTGTTTAATGTTTGTATCTGCGTGTCTGTCTATGGCAACGTAGCTCCCAAACGGCAGAACCAAGTTTGATGTAGTATTTTTTGGTTGAAACATGACTTGATCGAGAGTGTTATAATTCAAGAAAATCCGTTCAGCTGGTTTGAAGATCATGAGATTTGTAGTCAGGGGTTTTGGAATTTTGTAATATATACTTGTTTTTGGTATATGTTGTATAAAACGTGTACCTATGCAGAAAGCGTATATAGCCTAGCCCTATATAGCCTGTAAGATCGATAATTCAGTCGACAATCAACATGATACCTAACGAGCAAACTTTACTAATTCATCATAGCATCCAATTCAGAGTTTCGCCACACGTGTGCGTTATGACATTATGAATGAATGATTTTATAACGTTTTCCAGCCTAGGGAAAGTTTGAAAACACTTTGCGATGTAAAAATAAGGAGTAAGAAGGAAATTTGGTGGCTTTTGTGGTTTTATCCAGGTGATTCCGAGAGATTTTAACTAAAGGAAATGTCTATACACAAACTATTTCATCAGACAACTATTTCTATGCTGGCCTCTACTTTGCTCGAAGATTGAGCATAACTGCTTTATACAACATGGTAATGGGGCCAGCATATTGGGAATTTTTCACACTGGTAGCGCTTTAATTTAATAGATTAGTTAGGTTTTAATTTAGTTTTTTTTTTCTGTGCATTATGTTCTATGATAATTAAATAAAACACGGTACTTTCATTAGAAGCATCTAGGTTTATTGTCCGATAAAAATAATATATATTCCGGTGGGAATATGGTTAACACCATCCGTTCAAGGGTATGAGTAGGCAAAAGTTATTGCTATAGGTAATTATTACTAATTTGTATAAAGACATAGTAACTTAGTATACATAGTACAATACAATTTTGTTATGGAAACAGACGTGGTTTTCACACATTTTATTAATATTACACGGGAATTACTCACGTAAGATTAGGCCAGTACTCCGACTATAGTTTCAACCGCATTCGGGTTGTCTTTATCAAGGTGAATGCGCGCGCGCGGCTGCGTCTCGCTTTGCTGTGCAAATACATCATAGCATCCAATTCAGAGTTTCGCTACACGTGTGCGTTATGACATGATGAATACATGATTTTATAACGTACCTACATACATTGCTGTGCAAAGCGAGACGCAGACGCGCGCGCGCATTCACCTTGATAAAGACCGCCAAATGCGGTTGTAACTATAGTCGGGGTATCTGGCCTAATCTTACGCGAGTAATTCCCGTGTAATATAAATAAAATACAATACAATTATTACCCTCATTTCACCTTTTTTTACCTTCATTCAAGTCGTCAACCCAGCATATTTTTACACAACTATGTATCACTAGAATTTGAAATTAAAATCTTCTTTGTTTTATATTGTTACTTTACTAGTCTCCTTCTTTCTTAAATATAAAAGACGATGTGTGTATGTATGTCCCTATGGACTTTAAAATGGCTTGCCCGATTTTGATGGGACTTTCACTGGCAGATAGCTGATGTTATAAGGAGTCATATGGAGGTGTTATATGGAGTTATATCCACGCGGGTGTGCAGCTAGTTTTGTATAATCAAGAACATGACTGTAAACTTAACATAAAATACCTATATCAAGGTATATATTTTTTTTTGTTTACAGCATGATAAAAATTTGCATATTAATAAATAATACATACTTCCATACTTCCATACTAATATTATAAATGCGAAAGTAACTCTGTTTGCTACGTTAATCACGGCTAAACGGCTTAACCGATCTCGATAAAATTTTGCGAGGTAATAGTATGTATCATGAGGACTGACATTAGGCTATTTTTTTCTGAAGAAATCGCGGACGAAGCCGCGGGTACAGCTAGATAATAAATATATGTGACATTTTTGCATACACGGTCTACCCCAAACTAAGCAAAGCTTGTAATATGGCTGCCGGAGACTGATGTATGTTTTTTTTAAATACATACTTAAATTGATATTAACACCTGGGCTCTGATTCCATAACTCAAACACACACGTGTTAAGGCCAACTTTTTGAGGTTAACTTAACACGTCGCGTTACGAGCATGTTTTTAGTTATGGAATCAGGGCCCAGACATAGAACAAACACAAATGTTCATCACATGAATGTTTGTCCTAGGTGGAAATCGAACCCAAGCCCCCAAGTACAGAAAGTAGGTTGACTACCAACTGAGCCACCGGGGCAGTCAATATTGTATACTTTTCAAGTTCTGCAGACAATGTTGTGTGAAAATGAGGCGCTTTGTTAAGCCCTTAACACCATTATAAAATCCCCTTTTGTAGAGCATGTGATCTGCCACGAGGCATATCTCGGTAGTTGTTAAATGAAACCTTAGTTCCAGAGGGGAGATTACACAGGATTATACTATACGGGTATTTAATCCGGGACCAAACCACACACGGGGAATGGGGACGAAACACCGTCTGTGTTTTATAATGTTTAGTCAAACAAAAGAATGCTTATTATAATGTATTGTAAAACAAAATAATGCTTATTATAACGAATTGTAAAACAAAAGAACGCTATAACAATATTTTAATATTATCCTAGTACTAGCATTGCCCCGCGGTTTCACTCGCTATCCTACATGAACTTTGTTTTAGAATAATAAATTACAAGTGGATCACATTAAAAACCGAATTAACATAGAATTTCTGCCTATTTTGAAATCGATTCGATTTTTTGAAAGAATTTTCTTTCAACTCCTAACCGTCGAGGAGTTGTATGTACCGTTATCAGCTCATTCACATGAGATGATGATCAATATCATATCAAGATCAATCAATGTAACAGTTACAGGCCAACCACATTGACTGAAGAGTTGAGTGAGGGGTGACTATTGCATTTTCTGTACAAAGATGATGAAAATTTTAAGTTGTCTCATTCGCCCACTTATAGAGAAAAATTGGTAAGTCTGTTACAATTTTCTAGTAAATTTCCACCCTCGTGGCATCAAATTACTCGGCCGTGTTTTTAAATTGAGGATCATAAAACAATCAAGCGAATTCCAGACGTCCAACTTTAATAATTTACAAGTTACCTTAATTTCCGTGATACCCCGAGGCATACTTTATAGTACTTAAAATGCTCGAAAAGTTCAGCTTGCTTGGAGCAAAATCTAGTATAGTAAAACTGTATAGTTGTGTTAATTTTGTTTATTGTAAGCATGAAGTAGTCCGCTTTTTAATCGACTTTATAAAAAGAAGAGATATCTTAACTGTATTATTTCATAGAACTAGCAAGTCGAAAGAACACTCAATCGAGCCTGTATGTATCGTACCTATAGGAGTAGGTAGGTGTTTTTCCTAATCCATCTCAGTGCCGATGTCCGTCTGATTAAAAGCCTCTCTTCTCCGGGCGGCGCGGCGCTCACAGCAAGCGTCAGTAAGCCGTCGAGCTTCGCCCGATACACACGTCCTGAACTAAGGACAAAAAACCCGCGCAAAATACAAAAATAAATAATTAAAGAAAAATCTGCGTTCCAAAAATGATTGATAATAAAAAAGTTTAAAAACTAGTTACCTATATTTTAAATAGAAATATAATTTTTGAAATACAATTTTAGCTAATATTAATCGAGTTTACATAAATATTTACTAGTTGTTGAAATAGTGTTGATTAAACGTTGATTAGTGATTTTATATTATCTATTTTGTAAAATACCATATTGTTTGTCAATAAGGATTTGAGTGTGGTAAGATGTAAGAAACTTAATGATTTCTTACTCAAAGTTACCAGTTTGGGCACACCTATTCTCTGTCTATTCTCTAGAATTGTTGAAATGAGATTTGCATAGAGACCTAAATGAATTTGAGCTGATTCGCCGTTTTTATAAAAGACTAAGGGATAAAAATCAAAGAACAAAGGCCATGGTATTAAACCCATTGGGATGGAAAGAGATCAAACAAAATCCGGACGACTGAACCGAAAAACAAGTATTTCCATGCTTCGTGAATAATCGAATTTGCGTTTTAGTATCAGCTCTATGTAGGTACCTAATATATAGTTATTTGCTATTGGATTACATTATCATCTTGTTATTTTAACATACTAAATTACTGATAACTGCTGGATTGGTTGTTTTAAGTCAGAACTGAATATAACATCTAATAGTAGATTTGCAATTTCCGTGTTATCTATTTCTATAATACATTTCGTTGATATCTTGCGCGTCTGGAATATCAAGTACGACGGATTGACGGCAAGATCGATCGACAAGTGGCAATCTTGAAAGCGCTCCTTTTCGAGACGACTTAAAACATTACGTCAATTAGGGGATGTTCTTTTAGGATATTTTCCATCAGCGTAGGTTATGGTTCCCAGATAAAATCTAATTACTTAATAACAAAAAAAAAACAGTGACAGACAACGCACTGCCTAATTAGCTGGCTCTAGAATAGTCTAGAAGCATGAAATCTTACACAAGTGTTCACAGATAACAAAGGTAGAATGAGTAAATAACTAAGATATAAATTTAGAAAATTTTATATCTGTTGGCGAGAATGAAAGCATATAAATTCACAGGCATTTAGTTTATTTTTTTCATTATAAAAGTTTATTTCGACTAGTAAAAAAAAATGTTTTACGCTTTTAAGAAGAAAAAAATATTGTGAGTGTTTACGATTATAACATATATAGGTATACTGGGCCATAAGGATAGGGTACGCTAAGCCGAAAGGGGTTCGCTATACAAATCATTACGAACAACTTTTTCTATAGGACTAACCCTGAGTTTGCGATAAAACTATCCGCTGTGTTCCATAGGTATAAATACAGTTATTCAAACTACAAAATGTATGGACCAGCTGTTTTTATTTCGCGATTTCAGGATTAGTCACGTAGTAAAATTTGTTCGTTAACGAATGTACTTCGGCTTAGCATACCCTTTCCTTATAACTCTGTATATTTTATTATTATTTTTTACGCTTATGGTTACAAATTTACTACATATTTACAATCCTTTGAGTCGTGTTTGAACTTCGTGAAGATATCGGTAATATTTATATTTAATTCTTAAGTAATTTGCATGAGTGGCGATAATAATCTTTGTCAATATCACAGTTACCCAAAGCCAAGATTTCAACCTGTCTGAGGCTTTTTTTTTTTTTTTTTTTTATAAAGGCTGTGGCTTTGTATGAATGGTTGTTTGCGTCTCATAATGTTCACACCTCGCAATGTCACATGCTGTCACGACAATTTGTCAAAATGTCACGATCAACCTTATTACATATGCACTAGTGCTGTTGCCCGCGACTTCGTACGAGTAGATTTTCATATACACTTTCAAATCTTTTTTCTCCCTTGATCCGGCCCTTGCGCAAAATAACATAGCCTATACTTCAATCTGGTCATAGCTAAGCATATTCGTGAAAACCGCATTTAAATCCGTACAGTGGTTTAGGAGATGTGCGTGGACAAACAAACAAACAGACAAAAATTCTAATAAATGTGTAACGTGTTCAGCTGCTTATTTTAAGACGCCCTTTGTCTCCCAATTGCAGAATTTTTATCTCTACGTTTTTATTATATGTATAGAAGAAGATATAGCCGTATAGATATTAGATATATTTAGTAGACAATAAACACTTGATGAAACATAGTAATAATATGAACTTAGGCAACATTTCTGTTGGCTTTAATGTTGTAAGGACCAACTTTATAATTTGTGTTAGATACCTATCATGTACATACCTACTAATCAAGCGTGGCTATTTAGCACCATTCAGCACTGATGTTTGTGCCACGTTATTTTGAACGTAGTTTCGAACCACGGGTTGAAAGATAAGCAGTACGAAGTCGCGATATACCCTTTCCTGATAAATTTCAATGAAATCTACCGGTTTGTAACAGAAAGAACTTTGTAAGAAGCCGTCATCTCTCAGTCAGCTTTGAGGCCTGTAAAGGTTCTAGCTGAGTAATTACTTGCAGGTAGCAAAAATTACACATGGCGTCAGTAACGCTTAGATTGGTTGTAGGTCAAGAATTTGGAGGCTGACAGAAATACAACCGTAGCTTAGCGGTTAGAGCGCTCGGGGTGCTTACACAAATTGCACAAGTTCGAATCCTGCTGGCCAACAAGTTTTTTAATTGTGTATTACATTTTTATAGTGTATCCTAATGTATTGAAGAAAACTTCATAATAAAAATAACTTTCCAAACAGAAAAACTTATAAACGTTCACCTTTATAAAATTTACATATAATAAAAACGTAGAGATGAAAAAATCTGTAACTGTGAGATATAAAAAAAAACATATAGCGTTTAACAAAAAAAGCAGCTGAACACGTTAAGACAGTTTTTAGAATTTTTGTCTGTTTGTTTGTCCACGCACATCTAAACCACTGAACGGATTTAAATGCAATTTTCACTAGATTGAAATATAGGCTATGTTATTTTGCGCACGGGCCGGATTAAAGGAGGAAAAAAGGGTTAAAAATTTATATGAAAATCTACGCGTAAGTCGCGGGAAAAAGCACTAGTATTGTTATACATATATACAAGAGATTATTATATAGAGGAAAGAATTGATTTTTTACGTTGTACTCTTATCAGTAATTAGGTACATTTCCACAGTGGTGTGTGAAAGGTTGAAGTAATAAAAAGACCCGTTGAGCTCTATACTCTCTCTAACTCTTGTTCTTAACGTTTATCGTATTATATCGCAGGCCAATTACGCAAATGTATTGAGGCACTTTCTCGCCTTTTGTTTTCTATAGAAATACGCCATCAAAGAAAATGTGCTTGAACTATTGTTTTGTTTTGGAGGACAGTAAGGTTAAGTTGTTTGTGCGACATTTCATTGTAGATGCTTTATATTAAAGTGGTGATTAACAAAGGAACTTCTAGAAAAAATAATTGACACATGGTTAGGTTTATTAATGACTGCTGCTCGTCTCGGCTCCGCATAAGTGATTTTTTTACATTCTAGTAATTAACATGTTACTTAGGGATAATGTAGCATTCTATTCTAATGATGTTTTTTTTTTTTATAATTGGTCTAGTAGTTTTTGAGTTAATTCGTTACAAACATACAAAAATACAAATATTTCCTCTGTTTAATATTATTCTTAATTATTATATTATAGTGTAGATAAGCTAATAAAACTTTCGCAGTCAGCTTCCCGCTTATACACTTTATCTAACATTTTTAGTTAAATATTCAGCTTAGTAGTATTTTGACCTTTTTTTCATCAGTACATAAATAAAAATATTTATTAAGGGCTCTAAATGCTAACGCGGGCGTGCGGGTCTACGCGGTTTCAATTGAGAAGGAATGTTGACGAGGTTTAGAATCTACCAAATACTACCATTTATTTTTCATACAAACTTAAAAAATCTTTTTGGTGAATGTATTAATTTTTATAAAACGTCACGGCACAAATGTGACGTAGAAACTTGTCTACGAAATATTGTTAGCTAACCAACCTAACCCTGTTAACTTTTAATAAAACGACATTTCCTAAAATATTGACAATTAAAAGTCTATCATTTGTCATTTAGAGTCATTCGCAAAGCTTCTGGTTCAAACTATTGCGGTTGTTCTCAGCAGATATATGATTATATAAACGGAGTATTTACCGTGATTAGGTTGTGGATAGAGCTTCAGATATTTCGGAGCAGTTATATGCACCATGTTCACATACTGAAATCCTAATCATGGTAAATATCCTGTAAATAATCATATAACTGCAGAACACTTCTAGTGTTTCAGTTGGCTATAGACTGCAGCATAGGCGTAGCTATAGTTTTCTTATAGGAGGAGACCACAAGTACATAATTATATCACGAAGAAAAAGGCAGAATTCTAAGCGCTACTATCGCATAGCTAGTTCGTTGTCACAGTAATGAACCGTTGCTAAGACCGTTGTTTTGTTTGAAATTAAACACTTGTACCAGATTTTATCGCGTGTACTTACATACATACATTATTTTAATTCCGGGTGTTTCGAACGGCTCCGGGGAGTATTAGTCTAAAAGTCAGAATGTCCAAGGCGTTAAAAATACCAAGTTGTCAAAATGTCTAGTTACCAAAAAACTTAGGGCCTTACTTTAAAACTTTACTCAAGTTGATCTATGTTTTAAAATGCTCTCTCAATTTCTTGCTGACGGCAATCGTCACACGTGAAAACAAGACGGAGCATATTTAAGCGTATATCAACTTGAGTAACGTTTTTAAGTAATGCCCCCAATTGCTATAATGACAAATTGCCAAAAACTCCAGTTACTAAAACGGTAAATAACCACAAAGGTCTAGAAATGTCATATTTGTTTGTCTAGTCTGGGCCGTAAGCTATTTTTGGGTGTGTCTATTATGGAATCAATTAGGCTAGGAAATATCGTATTCCACTCCCTGAAACTTCGGATTTATTATCGTTAAATTATCACAGAAAGAAGACACTTACATAATATACTTAGCTTTTTATTTCTTCGCTTATTATGTACTTTCATTTTCACATCGTGAAATGAAAGAATCCTTTGTTACCAAAACCATAGATTTAGTAGCAAAAAAAATTTATGTCTATGACCAAAACACTACGAAACTTCTTAATTTGGATTCTTTAACAAAAATTTGGGGAATTTCCGGCTTTGAAGGTTCATAAGAAATAATTTTGAGGATGTAGGTCAGCGGGGAACGCTTTGTGGTTGGTTATATTATACGAGTATAATCACTAGCTGCGTTCCGCGGTTTCACCCGTTATTTTTGAGTAAAATTACCTGCAATCACCAACAGGCTAGTTGGTAGTCAAACTCGGACTAAGTCGCAAAAAAAAGCAAATGTGTGAGCAACAATTCAGAATCAGAATCAGAATCATTTATTGTCAAACTGTGTAAGTATAATATATGTAAGTTGTTAAAACACGTTCAGTCTCAACAGCTTTGTCCTTAACAGACATACAATAATTTAGTAATTAATATACCTAATATTATTATTTCAAATTTTATACAAATATAACCAATTACTTTTCTATTAGTGAAATCAAATGTCAACTACTTACTTAAAACTATAATTATAAATATTAAAATTCAGTGAAATTTCAAAATGTAACTGTCGATCTATATTTATATTAAATATTTTTAAGATTGTCCTTAAGGAAATTATCTACCTTATAGTAACCCTTGCTTATCAAGAAATTAAACAATTTTCTTTTGAATGAAGCCACGCTCTCCGATTCCAGCACTGATTTAGGCAAATTATTATAAATTCTTGGACCCATTCCTAACACACTTTTGTCAAACAGTGCGGTACTGTGACGAGGCATACTAATTTTATTTTTATGACGTTTACCCGACATGAATTGAAACATATGCAAATTGTTTCTCATAAATAATGCCATTTCGTATATGTACAGGCATGGGAATGTCAGTATCTTCAGCTTTTTAAAATATGGCTTGCAGGAATCTCGAGTTTTTAAATGACATACTGATATTATACACTTTTTTTGAGCTTTAAAAATGGTTTCCCTTTCCGTACAGTTACCCCAGAATATAATTCCGTATCGTAGGTTAGACGTTACATACGAATGATACGAAGTGAGCACAGCCGGTTGATTTACAACTTTTCCCAGCATGTATAGGGCGTATGAGTAACTGCCTAGTTTGGAACAGACAGACCCTGCTTGCTTATCCCAATTTAGATCAGAATCCAAATAAAGCCCTAAAAATTTTGTAACAGAAATGTCTTGAATATCATTATTTAGAAAGCTTATTTTTGATGTCAATTTTTTATATTTATTAAATGTCATTATGCACGTTTTGTCTAGATTAATTAATAAATTATTACACGTCAACCATTGAATTATATTATTTAAAGCTATATTAATTTCCGATTCTATGGACTTATCTTTATCACCCACAAAAATGGCTGTACTATCATCTGCAAATAGAACCATTGGATGATCAATAGCTGTGGGTAAGTCGTTTATGTAGGAGATGAAACACAGCGGTCCTACTATGCTTCCTTGAGGGACACCACACCTTACTAAACGAGCAGAAGACAAATGTCTCGTTTCCGTTTTGGATTTTGGACACACTTGCACGATTTGGGTTTGTTGAAAACGATTTGATAGGTATGACTTTATTAAATTCAGAGCATTCCCTCTTACCCCGTATGTCTCAAGTTTACCAGTTAAAATGTCATGATCAACATAATCAAATGCTTTTTTTAAGTCCATATACATAGCATACACAGGAAGCTTTCTATCGCGTGCTGTAATTACTGTTTTTAATAAATTGTAAATAGCAATGTTAATGGATTTATTTTTACGAAAACCCACTTGCTCATCAATGAGAATATTGTATTTTTCCATATAGGAATACAGACTAGCGTGGATCCATTTTTCGAATATTTTTGAGAATACTGGAACTAATGCAACTGGCCTATAATTATTAATGATTTCTTTATCCTGTTTTTTGAAAAGTGGTTTAACAATAGTTAACTTTAATTTGTCCGGGTACGTACCACAATCTATGCATAGGTTATTTATATGACTCAGTACTGGAGAGATAATGAGTGCTACGTACTTGATAACCTTAGTCGTTATTTCATCAAATCCTGTACTCGGAGTGTTTTTTAACGATTTTATGATTTGGAGAATATCTTCTGGTGTCGAAAGACGCATGAACATTGAATTAGGTTTATTCCAGTTTATGGGCTTGGTTACATTTTTACTTAGGTTAGATGGCTTACCTTGATTTATGTAAAATTCATTAAATGCTTCTGCAATTTCGCATGGATTTGTAAACAACTTATTCTCGTGATATATTTGCCTAATATAAACATTTGGGGGCTTATTAAATGTATTTTTTCTAATTATATTCCATGTTACTTTTGATTTATTTGTAGCCATTTTAATTGCATAGTTATTCCTAGATTTTTGGGTTAATTTTATAATAGATTTCAGCCGCTTTGTATAGTTTTTTAATGTATTAGAAGTTTCACTGCACGGATTTTTTCTATACTTCCATAACAACACTCTCTCACTCTCTCACTCACTCTCAATTCATTGAAATGACTGTTTTTTTTACTTTGGCGCGAAAACTCTAGTGTTTCTGGTGTTACCATGTTATGCCAATCACTGATAAGTAAGTTAATAATTACCTACACCTATCAACCAGGCTTGAGATACCCAATATAAATCGTTATACCTTCGTAATAATTTATGATATGCCAAGCTGGTATCAGTTTAATATAAAATCAATACATTGTTCAGGTAGAATTAGTCTTATTAGTGATGCCAGTTCGGTAAATGAAGCTTCTGCTTGTCGACCTAATTACGATATTCAGAATTTTTATTTACTAAAGGTAAATACTCGTAATCAGTTCGTTTCTTTTAGCCTAATAGCTATAGAGTTTATTTCATTGAATTTTCGACTCGGGAAATCCGTAGTTTTCGTTTTAAAGATATTCAGGTCGAGAAAAGTCGAGAAGTTGAGTTAATTTTTTATTTATTTCTAAACAAACGGTTACAGTCATCACTTAAAATAATACAAATGTAATTATTGCCGTAGCTAATATAATGCCGTGGTAATTATAATACAAATGTAATGTGGCAATGGGCAGTCCACATCGCTCGAAGAACTGATGACCGATGGGGAAGAAAGGTTCTTGAGTGGAGACCACGAATTGGAAGACGCAGCGTAGGTAGGCCTCCTACTAGATGGACCGACGACATTGTGAGAGTCGCGGGCATCCAGTGGATGCAGATGGCAGAATGTCGTTCAGTGTGGAGGTTAAAGGGGGAGGCCTATGTTCAGCAGTGGACGTTTTCTGGCTGACGATGATGATGAATTATTGCCGCGTCAAAGTCGAAAGAGGCGGTATGGCCTTAAAGGCACTCGCTTGCTCTGTGGACAAAAAACAATAATTTAAAGTTTAAAAATAGTTGTAACCACGATTAACTACCTCATAACCTTTTAGAGCTTAATAAAATATCACTCAGAAACCTTTCTCGTCGCATTAAGCTATTTGTTGCTGTCCAACCGAGTTTAGCAGTCAGTTGGACAGCCGTTCAAACAAGTTTGTGCTGGAATTCGCCTTAGAATTTGCTACGAGTATGAGTATTATAGTTAGCTGGACCACTGTCAGCTGTACAGACAGTACATAATAGAGCGGGGAATCCGGTGAGCTTCAAAGCTCCTGTCTCGGGTGTCAAGAGATATGTGGTAGTTATTTAATGTGTTAGAAAACTAGTTGTGCACAGCGACCTTACCCACAATTTTCGACGAATAGAATAACTTTTATTGTATAAACTGGTACATGCGTCACAGTTCTACCCTCTTCGGGCGTACAATATTTTCAGTTTCTTAGCCTAAATTTATATTGTTTCCATTACATAATGAACAAGTGGATCACATTAAAAACCGACTTGACATAGAACCTCTGCCTTGTTTGAAGTCGGTTCTAATAGCCTGAAAAAATACAACTATCGGTCCATATGTACGTATAATTATGAAAGAATTTTCTTTCAACTTTCAACTCTTAACCGTTGAGGAATTGTACCCTTCATCATCAGCTTATCCATGTGAGATGATAATTAACAGATAAAAATACTTAAACAGCTTTAGAAAATATATGAAAAACGTAATAAGTGCCTATAAAATTTGATGTATTAAAATTCGCCAATAAAAAAATCCGACTTGAAAAATTAGTAAAATATGCAATTTCGACGCCGTATAATAAGGTTGTCCAAACCCAAAGCGCATTGAATGGTGGAGTGTGCGAGCAAATTACTTAGTTCCAGAAAATATCGGTAGATGGTGCCACAGGAAACATTAGATCGCGCAAGTGTTTCGTTCGCGGCGATGTAAGGCCATTTCAATGTTTACAAATAAATTGCTTTTCTTTCTACGGTATACAGTGTGTTCTTATTTGTGTTGTGAACCTTCCTACGAGTGTAAACAAAATTTGGTGCCGAAACCCGAGGAGTGAATCAAGGACAATAGTGAGTAAAGTGAAACAGTGCAAAAAATACTCCAAGTGTTAAAAAGACTTCGAAAATTCGGAGTAAATTTATCAAAATTATTACAAGTGTTTTAGGACTTAGAAAATTCAGTGTTCGATTCTTAAAAATATCACAAGTGTTAAAAGACTTAGAAAAATTCGGAGTTCAAATAGCGAAAATATTACAAGTGTCGTAAATAACTTAGAAAAAATCGTGTGAACATTAAAAAAGTTAGTGTGTCTACCTACAACTTAGAAAAATCACGCAAAGTTAATTGTGGACTTAGTCGTTTGTGAATATCAAGACAGGGGTGAATTAGACTTTGTTTTTGGAGAATCATCGAAAATTTATATTTGATAATTGATTTTAATTAAATTTTGAAAAATGACTGACATACTTCAGGCATGCTTTCGAAGACAAGAGGAGTTATTAGAGCGTGTAATAAAAGCACAAACTACTTACAAAAAATCACCTAAAGAGAGACTTACTGTTACATACATTGAGACAAAAACGGAGGCATTAGAGAAGCTATGGGATTCATTCTTGGATGGTCATAACGAAATTGCTGCTTCGTTAGATAAGGCAGATAAAGCAAAGCAAAGCTATTTTAAGGAAGATGTGTACACACAATTCGAAGATATTTACACAGATTATAAGACGAAGCTTAAAGATGATGTAAAGGTCCGTAGGCCAACTTCAGCATTTTCTGGAGCATCTGGTTCTAGTATCACGCCGAGTACTTCAAAGACGTGTAGTGAAGTCAAACTACCACAGATTCACTTGCCTAAATTTTCCAGTGGCTATGAAGAATGGCAGACATTTCACGACATGTTTGAGTCCCTAATACATAAAAATGTCAGCTTGAGCGCCGTTCAAAAGCTACATTACCTGAAGAGCTGCTTATCGGGAGAGGCTGAAATTCTACTGAAAAACTTATCTACTACAGAGGTAAACTATGCCGAAGCGTGGAGTCAGCTTATTCGTCGTTACAACAACAAACGCTTCAACGCCAATGAGATCATGAAAAGGTTATTCGCACAAAAGAATATAACAACTGAGTCGCCTACCGCTCTAAAGCATCTTCTGGATACGACAGCTGCGTGTTTGAAATCCTTAGAAAATATTCAAATTGAGACGAGTTCATGGGATGCGATAATTAACTACTTGATAGTGTCGAAGCTGGATCCTGATTCTCGAAAGTTATGGGAGCTTGAAGTGAGCAGAATGGAATCGGAGGATGCTGCAGACCAGTTACCTACCTGGGCGCAACTCAAGAAGTTCCTCGAGATGAGATTTAGGACCTTAGAGATGCTAGAGCCATCCCAAACCTACAACAGTAAACCCACAGTTAAAACATCACAAAATAGCAACACCGCTAAACACACTGTAAAACAGAGATCTTTTCATTCGTCAATGCAAGAGGAGAAAAGGAGTTCTACCTGTACGATGTGTTCTGGACCACATACGCTGTACCAGTGTAAGCAATTTGCAACGCAAACCCCTGAGAAGAGATCTGAGTTCGTACAATCAAAGGGTCTGTGCTTCAATTGCTTGTCCACAACTCATGCCGTAAAGAATTGCCAAATATATACCTGTTGTCGTCGCTGCGGCAAGAGGCATCATACGCTACTGCATTTTGAGAGAACGTTCAACCAAGATTCAACTACTGCTGTATCTTCAAGTTCTGAGAAAACTTCTACTGATGCACCACCTTCGAGCAAACAACACGAGATGAAAGTTGTAGCTCACTTTGCAAAGGAGAGTCACCAGTGCAGAGTATTATTAGCTACAGCGATGGTCAAAATAAAATCACCTACTGGTAACTCACAAATAGTTCGAGCCTTGATTGACCAAGGATCTGAAGCTTCATTTATCAGCGAAGCTACTGCTCAATCGCTGAAACTAAAGCGATCAACTGTGAATGGCTTTGTATCTGGAATCGGTGACGGTCAAACAAGAACCAAGAATTTGGTTTCCTTCGAGATAGAGTCTTTACATAGTCATAAATTCTCTGTTTCTGTCAATGCGTTCGTGTTAAAGAGATTGACGTCATTCTTGCCGTCCAGAGATACATCCATACCTAACTGGCCAGAAATCAGAAACTTACCTTTGGCTGATCCAACGTACGGGAACCCTGGAAAGATAGATATTATTTTGGGAGCTGAAGTACACGGTGAAATTCTACTGGAGGGACTTCTGAGGCATTCTACGTCGAGTGGCCCAGTTGCACAAAATACGCAACTGGGATGGATTTTATCTGGAAAAATAGAAAATGAGTTAGTACTAGAAGATCGGCAAGTAATCAGTATGCATATTCAAGTGAAAGAAGATCAACTTTTAAAACAATTTTGGGAGATAGAGAGAGAACCTGATAGCGTCGAAAAAAGAATGACAAAAGAGGAAATACGAAGTGAAGAAATTTACGAAGAAACAACATATAGAGATAGCGAAGGTCGTTACGTTGTGAGATTACCTTTCAAAGGTTCTAATCCGGAATGTTTGAATGGTCAGACAAAAGAAATAGCTCAAAAAAGATTCATATCACTAGAGAAGAGATTACTTAAAAATAAGAAGCTACATGAAGAGTACAAAAACGTGATCAAGGATTATGTCGAGCAAAATCATATGAGCCAAATAACAGATGAGAGACAGTTAAACAATCCTTACGTAGTCTATTTGCCGCACCACGCAGTGATTAGAGAAGATAAGGAGACAACTAAAGTGAGAGTGGTGTTCGACGCTTCAAGTAAAGGAGTAAATAGTGTCTCATTAAACGACAATCTTCTCGTCGGACCTAAATTGCAAGGTGACTTACGTCACATTCTGATGAGATGGAGACGCCATGGCATTTGTATCGTGGCAGACTTAGTCAAAATGTATCGTCAAGTTGTTGTTGATGATCAAGACACAGATTTTCAAAGAATACTGTGGAGATCTAATCCACACGAACCAATCAAGCACTACAAACTGTTGAGACTTACCTTTGGAACATCCTGTGCGCCATACTTGGCTGTGAAATCCCTGCAACAACTCGCAAAAGATGAGCAAGCACGGTATCCACTCGCAGCTCAAATCACGCTGCAAGATTATTATATGGATGACTTATTAGCTGGTTGTGAAACTTTAGATGAGGCTATCGAGATCTACAAACAGATGAACAATTTGATGACAGCAGGTGGTTTCGAGCTCCAAAAATGGTGTAGCAACAGTCACAAATTGCTCGATCATATCAGCAAAGAGAGTCAGAGATCAAATCAGTTGATAAATTTTAAATCTAATGATAGCATCAAAGTGTTAGGTCTATCCCTACCATATTATAAATGTGTAGATCAAATACCTTCACACATGACTTCTAACTAAGTAGAAGCAATACCTGATATCGGTTTAACTTGCAAAAAAATGCCGTTTGCGTGATTCAGGTAAAGTGTCGTATTTACCTAAAATAGACGCACTTTTCATATTTGTGAAACTACGATCCATTTACACTCATTATTTTAGGAATTATTGAATACCTTATTACGTTTTTAATAATATTGTTCGTAAAGTTTAAGCAAATTTACAATTTTTTCGCAATACATCGTTTTAGTACGCAATCTATTTTCAAACTATGGAACTACAAATCTGACGGCTGTCAGTTTGTTTGTTTGTCCGCGCACATCTTTTAAACTACTAGAAGGATTTCAAAGCAGTTTTCATGAATATGCTTATAAAATACCTGATTGAAACATAGGCTATATTAATTTATGATAATAAATGGTAAAAAATTTTTTTTTTTAATAATTATTTGTAACGCCATCTAGCTTATTTTATAGTAATGTTGTCGTAATGACAGACTTCTACTCGCAGACATGGTAGGTAGGAAGACTGAAGCGGCTGTTGCCATATAATCTATATGTAAATAAAAATATAGATATTCGCCAAAGAACCAGAGTCACCCACATAGCTATTAAAATCTGCAAGTTGAAGTGGCAATGGGCAGGCCACATCGCTCGAAGAACTGTTAACCGATGGGGAAGTAGGTAAGGTTCTTGAGTGGAGACCGCGAACCGGAAGACGCAGCGTAGGTAGGCCTCCCACTAGATGGACCGACGACATTGTGAGAGTCGCGGGCATCCAGTGGATGCAGATGGCAGGCCGCCGGGGAGGCCTATGTTCAGCAGTGGACGTCTTCTGGCTGATGATGATGATGAAATAAAAACGAATAGCCGAAATGTATGTACCCGCATAACTTCCGATAGACTGCACCAAATAGTTTTTTTTGTGTTTGTTATTTTCAGGACAGCCAACTGCTTTTGAAGAGGTTTTACAGTTTATTATGGCGTAATTTAAAGTACGTTTATTTTTGTATTGACTTCTGACGTGCTAATATACCAAGTCGACGGAGATTAAAATGAATACATTTTTTTGCCAGGATCAAACTTAAGACCAATAACAGACACGCAAAGTAGGTGAACTCGCGGCATCTAATCTGTTACTGATCTATGATTAGCAGCTATTTTGGATGTTATGGTGGTGAACGAAAGCGGTTTAGTTGTTGGAAGGGTCGAGGCGCAGAAAGCGGGCAAAAATTATTTAGACATCATTGATTGGCAGTCTTTACGCGGAGTAATGTTAAATAACAGCGATTAATTATAGATACCGCTCCATGCTTCCTACTTACTATTTACTAATAATTCAATAATAACGTTTGTCATGCATGACATTTCGCTTGACTTATACCAATTTTTTTCCTTATTGGCTCCATGGCTCCACACTTCCAACGTATTTAACCAGTGAAAGTAATATATTATTTGCTTGAAATATATTTGAAACTATGGACATGTCGGGATACCTGTATCGAGTCAGATTAAAACTAGACTAAAATCATACTATGACGATAGTATGACAATCCGCATTAAAATGGAGAGCAATAAATCTACAATCATGTCATATGTGTAGGTATTATCTATAAAATATTCAGTATAAATAATCCGATGGATTTGTGCCTATTTAAAGTTCCGTTCGTGTTCGTTAGTGTAACATTTATATTTGGATATGTCAGTCTAATCGTCCACCCACTAATTACTTTGCGCTACGCGTACGAAGTCGCGGGCATTAGCTAGTCCTGGAATAAAAATACTGATCAATTTGAGTACCACTTTCAATTACCTGAGAGTAATGAAACGAGAGGAGAAGTAACTAAAAGAATGGTTCTGTCCGAGATAGCTCGACTTTACGATCCAATGGGCTGGATAGCTCCGATAATTGTCACAGCAAAAATATTTATTCAAAAACTGTGGAAGTCGAAGTTATCGTGGGATGAGAAACTTACGCCACAACTCGTTCTAGAATGGCAACGGTTCAAATCAGATTTACCGAACGTAAAGAAGATTTTCATACCTAGATGGTTACAGAGCAAGAACGACGATGAAGTGGAACTTCATACATTCGCTTATGCATCTCAATCAGCTTATGCAGCAGTTGTTTACCTAAAATCAACGAGTAGAGATGGTAGCACCACTGTTAATCTGGTCACCGCTAAAACTAAAGTGGCACCAGTGGAGAAGGAGATTTCAATTCCTCGCCTGGAATTATGTGCAGCGCTACTAGCCACAAAACTAGTATATGAAGTTTCCCAGATAATGAACGTACCTAAGATGAAAATATTCGCATGGTCGGATAGCATGGTCGTTTTAGCATGGATAGCAGGAGAGCCAAGTCGGTGGACGACTTTCGTAAGTAATAGAACATCTGAGATACTTACCATGCTGGATCGTGATCAGTGGAGACACGTCGGAACGGATCAAAACCCAGCCGATAGTGCATCAAGAGGGCTGCAAGTTCTAGAGTTAGTAGAACATCAATTGTGGTGGCACGGTCCCAATTGGTTGCAACGAGATGATCTTTCACAGAGTGTATGCAACAATTTTGAGACATCGGAAGAGACAAGAGCGATTAAAGTTTTAACATCAACTATAAACGAGAAGGAAGAACCAATTTGGACGAGATTTTCAAATTTACCTAAAATGTTAAGAGTGTTATCCTATTGCAAGAAGTTTTTAAACCTGAGACTACCTAAAGAACAGCGAAAGATGTCATTCAAAATTGTGAGTAGAGAAGAAACTGAAGAGATATTAAAATTTTGTATTAAAGAGACACAAAAAATGTATTTTAAAGAGGACATCAACCGTTTGAGATCTTGTCAGAGTATTCCAAACAAGAGTCAGCTCCGTACTCTTCATCCAGTTTTAGATGAGAATGGACTCTTAAGAGTAGGAGGCCGAATACATGAAGCTCAAGTGGAATATGATAAGCGTCATCCTATGATTATGCCTAGTGAAAGTCACCTCACTAAGTTGATAATTCTGGACGCTCACCTTAAAACTCTCCACGGCGGACCACAACTGATGTTGAACTTCTTAAGGTCGAAATATTGGATACTTAGAGCAAGAGATTTGGTGAAGAAATGCTACAGAACTTGTGTTACATGTGTGAGATATTCGCAGCAAAACAACAACCCGTTTATGGGACAGCTTCCAGAAGATAGACTGAAGCCAATGAGACCTTTTAAAATTTCTGGAGTTGATTTTACTGGTCACATCAACATCCGATTTTCACCAGGGCGAGGAGCCAAATCCTACAGAGGCTACATTTGTGTATTTGTATGTTTTTTTTCGAAATCGATACATCTTGAAGCCGTGTCAGATCTGACTTCATCAGGCTTCCTAGCTGCATTCCGGAGATTCGTATCGAGGAGAGGTCATTGCCAGATTTTATATTCAGACAATGGCACAAACTTTATCGGCGCAGACAGAGAGTTAAGAGAAATGTTTACCAGATCTATGTCTCAGCTACCTGATGAGCTTCAGCACCTGCTAGCAAACGAAGGCACAACGTGGAAGCGGATAGCTCCACATTCACCTAATTTCGGCGGACTGTGGGAAGCGGGTGTACGCTCTACAAAAAAACATCTTAAGAGAGTCATCGGGGACTCTACACTTACCTTCGAGGAGCTAACGACCGTCTTGACACAGATAGAAGCTTGTCTTAATTCACGACCCTTATCATATCTGAGTGACGATCCAGACGACCCGAGGCCCTTAACACCTGGTCATTTCTTGGTGGGAGAACCATTATTAATAATACCGGACGAGACTTATGAGGAGCATAACATTTCGAATTTGAGACGGTGGAAGTACTGCCAAAAAATGATGAATGATTTTTGGAGAAAATGGTCCAACGAATACTTAGTCACTTTGAACCAGAGATACAAGTGGACCACAAAAAAGACTGAACCTAATATCGATGACATCGTAATTATAAGGGACAATAATATACCCCCAGCAAAATGGTGGTTGGGCAGAATTGTAGAGAAACACAGCGGGAAAGATAATATTACGCGAGTGGTATCTATTAAAACTAAAAATGGAATTTGTAAAAGACCGTGTAATAAACTATGTTTCTTGCCAAAAACAACTTGAGTGGATTAGATTAGGACTTTTAGTTTAGCGATATGTTTTAGATGTATCTTTAGAGTAACTTTGTTTTATAGCCATATATCTAGTTTCTTTATTTAATTTACTATTGGGTAAAATTGGGTTTGTAAAATTGTTTCTTTATTACTAGACAATCTAGACATTCTGTCATGGTGGGCGGTTGTTCTAATTGTCGCAGTTTTATATTCATTTAGAGTCACAACTTGTTTTATATAGAGTTTTCAGAGTTTCTTAAAGGACTACGTCCTTTGGTGGGCGGTATGTCCAAACCCAAAGCGCATTGAATGGTGGAGTGTGCGAGCAAATTACTTAGTTCCAGAAAATATCGGTAGATGGTGCCACAGGAAACATTAGATCGCGCAAGTGTTTCGTTCGCGGCGATGTAAGGCCATTTCAATGTTTACAAATAAATTGCTTTTCTTTCTACGGTATACAGTGTGTTCTTATTTGTGTTGTGAACCTTCCTACGAGTGTAAACAAAGGTCGTGCAAGTAACCGAATTTTCCAGTTGTAACTTGGTAATGAACAGAAGTTTGTCACCGACTCGCACTTGCCATAATTTTTTATTTGTTGTTATATGCAGAAAATATTACCCCCCCCATTTACTTTTTGACTTTATAATTATTATTTCTTAGTTAATCAGTAACATTACATATTCTGCGAAAATTTCAATTGGCTATCTATTACGGTTAGCAAGATACAGCCGTTAATAGGTAGGATGGACAGACAGACAGACAGACAGGGTAGGCTCAGTAATAGTGTCCTATTTTATCTCTTTTGGTACGGAACCCTAAACTTTAGAATCTTTAGTACTTTAGATCGGACCGCAAATAAAACTAATCAATGAACTCATGTAGAATCGGTCACGTTAGTACCAAATGTCACAACACAATAAAAAGGCATCTCAATGTCCGGAACTGTTCCAACTTTACTCGACCAGCCATTTCCCGAAATGAGGAGCCATTACCCAGCAGTCATCCAAAGATGGATGTAGGTCGCTACGGACACAGTGAGCGTGTGACTATTAGGTTAGGTGAACTTTGCGTTCTGACGTGAAGGAAATTGTTCCCGTTTGCTAAAGCTACTCGTAACTTTAGAGGGATTTTAGAATCATATCTCTACAATTTTGTTGAAAAATGCATTCAAAAGCTGCAAAAGCTAGATAAAAGATCTTTCATATTTTCGTAGGTCAGGTCAGATGAAATTTGTTAAGTTCTGTTTCGGCAAAGTTGTCTAAATAATTATCAATTTAAAAGACTGACTTCAGAATTAGTAAGTAAATACACTATTTCGTTTACTTGTATGACATTCTTTTTCAGTTCTTAAAAACCAAACTAGAGAAGCGATTTTGATTAAATTTCTATGGAACCAATCTGTAAGCATATCTGTAGGCACGGATCAATCTATTAAAATTTCGTCAAAATTATCATTGATAAACTCTCCTAGATTGTGATAACATTTGGATTAAGATAGCTTTAAATTATTTACAAATTTCTTCTTTTTCTATATGGTTTTAATTCATTTGGCAATTAATTAAATATTTTACGGCCATTTGTATTACTGCCAGAGCTGGTGTATTGCAGAATTGGACTCTGGTTTGATTCATTTATGTTTAAATTGCGGCCTAATACTGTGCGATTTGTCAGACACCTTTTTTAATTAATCTGGGTTTATTTTTTAAATTTCCAGAATATATATTGACTCTACAGAGAGTATTTTAAATTGAAAAAAATAAGGCTGATGAAAATATGATATAGTGTAGTCGGGGGAATTTATATTGGCTAGGATGCGATTGCATTTTTGGGCGATAAAAAGGTCATTCGCATCCACACTTTTTCCCAAGAGTAAAATCCTAAAAGCATTATTACAGAATATAAGTTCACAGGTAGTCGTTATATGTAGTAAACAGCAGCCTATTTACATGATTTCTGCTGTTTATGAACATTTTCCTTGCTAGTTAGTTCTCGAGTAAACACTACTTTGCTCTCGTTGTAGGATGTGAAATATATTCGGGTTTTATTTCGTACCGCAGTAAAATCCTTTGATGAGGTTAGAATATTCAATGCCCACTCACAACTGTCGACGCTGCTTTTAAATACAAAATGGGTCAGGTTTTTGTCACAAAATCTTTAACGATCCAGTAAAATTAGGAAAAAAATGGGGTGGTTAGAAGTCGGGCTTCTACCGCTAGTTTTTGACGTGAATTCTATGATTTTGACCTTGACCTTGCGCTGAAGTTGAAGCGCCAAGATTTTGATTGGAATTTCCATCAAGTGGACCAACAAATTTTCTGTGTTATCTGACAAACTTCCTTTCTTCTTTAAATAATTGGCACAATTTCGCAATACCCTCAAATGGGTACACAACATAACTCGAACACAACTCTGCTTTGTGGCCTTTCTTGACTTGTTTCTTGATTTTTTGCGAGACATTTTTTCAAGAGACTTCTAGTATTCATAAACACACAAATGTAAATTTTCAAATTATTTCTAAAAGTTACGTAATTTTTTTTAAGTTGTGTAAACAATAGCAAAATTTATGAAAAATTACACAGTGCCTCTATCACAGACGTGAAAGGAAACTGAATTTTATATACATTTTGCTATCGTTTACGTAACGAGTGCTCGTACTAATGCCACGGTACTGCGTTGCGCGTTACGCGCTATCTACGCGCGCTAATCTACCTCGTATATTTATGCTTTGAGATTCCTGATACGGCAATATAAGCACTATTTCCGTAAATCACATAACCACCGTGCTATAAAATTTCCAAAGTACATCAATTATGAGATCCCTTGCCAGACCGATTAAGACGTTCATCGAATTCACAAAAAATAAAAACATCTGCGTCCGTCAGATTCACTCTCATGTTTGAACCGTAAATTTTTTCGGAAAAGTATCTTATGTCACTCTCCGACCCTCCAAATGAAATGTGAAAGAGGGAAAAAAAAAAAACAACCAAACCAATAAACAAATACACCTTTGCATTATAATATTAGTATGATAGGTAATTACTTGTTCAAGAGTTTTTAGGCGTAGCTGTTTAATTGATAAAAATAAAAACTTTGTGAATTAGGTAATGAGTTTTAAAGTGCAAGTGAAATATCTAAAACTTCCCAAATTAAAGCTCATCTTATTATCAAATATATTATATACGAATTGCTTTTTTATTAATTTTTTACAAGCGTTTATGCTTTCTACGATGGAGCACACTTGCCTAGACGATACAGATTCATTCGCGCCTTGAAGATACCCACATTGTAACTATCTTGGAACACCCATTCAGGCAGCGCATTCTACAGACTAGCGGTTTGCACAATAAAAATGGAATCAAAACGCTTTGTTCGGGTTTTTAGCATATCAACCATGAAATGGTGTCGCCTTTTCGTGCTCGTGATGGCCGTCCGATAGATAATATCAATATAAAAAACCGACTTCATAAAAAAGTCAGAACTGGACCAAATTGACCAGGGACCACACAAAAAGCACCAGCTTTCAAATAAAAAAAGAATCATCAAAATCGGTTCACCCAGTCGAAAGTTCAGAGTTAACAAAAAAAAAACAGTCGATTTGAGAACCTCTTCCTTTTAGGAATTCGGTAAAAAATAGAAAAGAATTAGATCATGCAGATCCGAAGCACACTCTCTGCGATAAAAACCGATACATTGTTAAACCAACACTCCATTGTAAAATGGAGAAACCACCGCTTAGTTTCGTAATTAAGCGTGTTCATTATTTGTTCTGGAAGGTATGACGACCGCATATTGTTGCCAACTGACACAGTTTTGTCACTGACACCTGTCATGGCCAGGTACGGTAATAAATTCTCGTTATAGCTGAATTAATAATTGTTTACAAAATCACATTAATATTATGAATGCGAAAGTTTGTGAGTGTATATATATGAAAGTGTGTATATTATGTTTGGTCCAACTCAAATCTGAAACGGCTGAACGGAGTGGGGTAAAATTTGTTATGGGGGTAGTTTATATCGTACGTTTATACCATGGATCTATACAGGCTTTTGATCCCAAAACAATACTGTCTCTGTAGGAGAGTGGGTAAAACCACGGGGTGATGCTAGTGGTTAATATTATGACGTTAGGGAAGAAAGGCTCTGAGTGGAGACCACGAACCAGAAGACGCAGCGTAGGCAGGCTTCCCACACGACACACGACATCGTGAGAGTCGCGGTGGATGCAGATGGCAGGTTGTCGTTCAGTGTGGAGGTTAAAGGGGGAGGCCTATGTTCAGCAGTGGACGTCTTATGGCTGATGATGATGATGTTAAATGGGGAGACCTATGTTCAGTAGACGTTTTCTGGCTGATGTTGGTGATGTTTTTTTTTGCAAAATCCTATGTGGCAATATCTATATCCAATTCACCCATATTATCAGCCTATCATGTGAAACCCACTTTTAGAACACAAGGTCTTCCCTCAGAAAGAGAGGATGGGCCCTAGCCCTACTCACCAAACTGGCCCAGTACATGTTTGTGAATGTCTTATGTCTGAACTTTTGAGGTACTGGGACGTACCGGTTGACGATGTTTTCTTTCACCGTTTTTGAGCGATAGCATCGAAAACTGCTCTTAATTTATTTAAGTACTATATAAGTAATTGGTGCAGGGCCAAGGATCGAACTGGGTGTCGTCAGGTTGTACAGAGCACATGCTACCATCACTCACAACTGCATACAATTTTTATTAAAATTGGTTCGGCTGTTTTGCCTGAAAGGGTATTATACAAACCGAGAGACAACGCAAGTGTGAGTGCGATAATCACGTACTGACTGACAGATCACCAAAAAATATCTAAAATAAGAAGCATTTAAGCAGTAAATCAGCCGCAGACTTTGATAATTACTGTGTTTAGTTCACATACCGTTCCATTCCACACAGTCTGAGTTTAATTGCCGCATCATCTTCCATACAGCAGTAGGCTTAATAAATCTCATGTCGTTGGAGTGACATTGCGTCTGTTTTCAATGATACGTGACAAAAACACGCGTGACAAACGTTAGGCCCGATGACAACTGAGTACTGACAATGGTAGTGAGTGATTATGAGTGTTAGTGAGTTGATTATCAAATCTCACCCATTCAAGTCTCTTGACCTGGAAACGCGATAGGAAACACATTAACTGGGCGTTATGTTGATATCTGTGCTCAATGCGATGGAACTGATTCGGGTATTAACACAATCTAAACTTCAGTTAGATAGTCATGAAGTAGTTTGTAGGGTTTATTGCTGTGAGAGTCAAGACAAGATTATGTTATGGTTATTGTTGCGATGTAATGGAGATGAAGAATTCTGCATAATGACGTAGATATATTGTTCTATTGTTTCACAAAGCAGACATTGCGTCAATGCGAAGTCAGAGACAAAGATTACCCATACAAGAATGAGAACGTTATTAAGTCAACCTAACCCCCGAGTAAAGACAAAAGGCTCGGCTGTCGGATGCGAAATTTCCGCCGGTTTCCGTCTGACCGTGTCTTAAAAGATTCCTTCTAATCCCCACTATTGTCTCCCCTCCCATTTGTCACACGCAGCTGTCTATTGATTCCCATCGACGCTCACAGGAAAAAACAACGAATAAAAATAAAGAACTCGTACATAAAACAGAAGCTGCAAAGAACCCGATTGGACCCTCTCTACCGTGAACGCAAGCCTGATGATTCTCCAGTTTTTCATTTCTCAAATCATTTCATGTAACAATGGTCGTTTAAGGACGCGACCTCAACGAGAAAGGTTTTTATTGTGAAGTCGATGATTGCGGAGTAATCTCGACGCGAGTGAAATGTTGGAGATTGTTACAGTTTTAGAGGCGGTGTATTTTTTCTCGCTTTAATTGGAGTTGTGAATACGAAATAGCTCCGCGACGCTAATGGGCCTGAAATTGGAAGTCGCTTCCCGCATTTTAATTTCGAGATGGCAACATTATTGAATTTCTAACGATTTCTCATTTTAACGAGAATGTTACTGGCATTAATTTACATTGAAATAATGTTTATAATTTTATTTATTGAGGTATAACTCTGTCAAGCCAATTACTTTAGTATCTCACAAATTATACTTATAAATAAATAAATAAAAAAAGAAATACATTAATTACTTACAAAAAACAAGCTCAAAAAATATTATGTTAATAAATAAAAAACATTGAAATAATAGGCACAAAAACATATAAGTAAGAGTAAAAAAAATCTAAAAAACTTTTTATTTTTATGTTAACAAATTACAAATGTCAGAAACAAAAACGCAAAAAATCCAAATAGTCTTCAAAGTCATAGTTAGTGTTATTGCTTCTATCCCAGTAGTAAGTTGTCTTAAGTGATCGATATGGTGTGCCCAAATTGTATGAGAAATAAAAGTTTTACATAAATGATTAAAAATTATTCGAACGAGCGTAATTAAAAATGTCGCTAGTAATGGGTCAAAGTGGAAGTTGAAGACCGAACTGTTTTTTGTTGATCTAAAACTTTCTGCCGTTCCCTCATTTATCGGTGTGGAAGTGGTGTATCTGTCTGTATATTTCTTTCGGAATTCGTCCCGGTTTGCTCTTGCTCACACCGCAGTTAGGAATATAGAGGTATAAATAATGAATATAGCACTCGTTGAAAATATAGGGGTTCTGTATCGAAAAAGTGCAGATATACCACCGTTTCCCCATTTGTCAATGCTCCCGCATTGACAAATGGGGAAACGGTCTTAAATGTTCCGTCAGTGAAAATATATCTGAAGCGAGTATCAAGTTGGAAAGAAGAACTACCCGTTGTATGAATCAAAATAAGCGTTCCTACAGTTGTTTGTATATATAGAGTTCGCGAAGAAAAGATAATAAGATTTTTTTTATTGAAGACGACCGTTAACGGCATTAACGGTCAAAAACATAAGCATTTACCAAAATCACCATAGTCAAATTGTATTGTAAAGGAAACTTCCCGTGCAGTGTATTAAGTTAGCTTCAAGTGGAAGTACCCGCGGTGTCAAGCTAAGCGCACGCGCGGTTGCGAGTAGCGTGGTCGCGGCGCGGGAGTGCGCCGCGCGGTCCGCCGCCAAGCTGGGCGAGCACGCGGCTATGCTCGCGGTCGCGATCTGCTGCATCCTGGTGCTGCTGCTGGTCTTCATCATACTCATCATGGTGGTGGGACAGAACATGGGTGCCAAAGGCGGCTCCTAGCTAAGGCGAGGTGAGTTACACAACGGAAGCTGCGCCGCATACTCGCTGTCACAATCGGCAAAATTTGGTTCTGGATTTCGGGCATAAAGTGAAAAATAAAGAAGTAATTGTCAAGACGAATAAAAAACAAGTAAACCGTAATATTTAAATTGTTTATGTTATGTCAGTAATTCCGAGAGTTTACGAAAAACTACTTATGTAAACTGGAGGTAATAAGGTGAATTTTTTCAAAATTTGAAGCTGTATTTTCAAATTAAAACATTGATCTATTTACTAGAGATAGTGAATTTTCTATAAATCTTTTTATTTGATGGAATCAGAACGCCAAAAATCCGGTATTCGTTGCTGAATAAATGAGAGATATCTTCAACTTGCGGGGTCTATCGTTATAAAAGTCTGTGGGAGGTATGTAGTTGTAGATATACTACAGCATCACCGCCTACGTGACTCTGCATAATGTTTCAACAATACTTAAATTATTTTGTACTCATTTATTTTTCACTCAACGAATATTTCACGTCCTTAGTATACTTTAGTGTTCTTTCGCATAACGAAACAACTTGATACATTTATTTAAATTTCATTTTTGCTATAAATATTTATTTACATAAGAAAATGATACATTTTTGGAATTAAGGAACTAAAATAACAAAGAAACTATGATTTAATTTATTGGAGGCTAAACGTTTGGCAGAGACTGGTGTACGGAATGCCGCCACCAAAAATTAAGTATTGCCATTGAACGTGGTAATGCTGCTAGCATTCTGGACATTTCCTTCCACCAAGGGCTTTTTTTTTTAGAAATAATAGATCTACGTTTGGCCACCCTCGCCTGATGGTAAGCGACGGTGTGGCTGAGGATGGAACACGTCTAATCTCTCTAGCCTTGAAGATGGCTAGATAAGCTAGATTATAGTATTGATGCCTATAAATTGGTTGTGTTGATTTTTATTGATATAATGGTTGTTTTTTTTTTAATTTCAATTAGTTTTGGTTTAGGTTAGGTTAGGTATTGCGGTTATTTTTTTTTTACTCAAAATTAATCGTAAACAATTTCAGAATTCTGGCGGCATTGTCACGTTCAATGACAATGCACTTGCAGCAGTTTTTGGCGGCAGCATTCTGGTCCCCGAAAAACAAAAAAAGTATTCACTACGTAAAATACGTATCGAATTTCATACAAATTTCGTATTTCGTGTTTGAAATTTGTATGGAATTCGATACGTATTTTACGTAGCGAAAATTCGTACTTCGCCCACTGCACTTTCACTAAACGCTACTTGTGGCATTATGCCCCACTTCCACCCTGGAACTTAGGTTCTTAGCTCTTGCGGTTTCCACCCCCAAACGGCGGGTTAGGGCACGCCCCTGGCGTGCCCTAACCCGCCGTTTGGGGTCTCTGGGGTTTTAATTCTGATTTTTTAGGTATTATTATTGTTAGTAAGCTTGTATATTGTTTAGTCAAAAAACTAGGAAACTATTTAAATACGTTATCACCACTCTTAACTACTTGTTATTATCACACCAAAATTAGATAAAGTTTTTTGTGGTAATTTGCCTCGAGGCTCGTACAGTTTTTGTTATGGTTTCTAAACTAAACATTCGGGTATCGGTTTCGGAAAGTTATTCCAATGTTTTGCTTACGCAGTGAAAGGTCAAAGGAATTACGAATAACTTTGCCTACCAATTTATGTTTGTTTTCTTTACATATCAATTAAGAATTGGTGCTATTAAGTTAGATTTTAAAGATTTCTTAGGTTCGAGGATGGTTTAGGTCTTCTTAACTTTTTCTTAACCTTAACATTCAGGCAGCGCATTCCACAAACTAGCGGTTCGCGCAATAAAAACCAAAAGCGTTTTCCTCTTCTCATCAGCAGGAAATCTAAAATTTCACAAAAACAAATGTTATTCTCCTAGTAAAAAAAACCGGTTGCCCCATACAAAAAGTCGACCGATATCCAACAAAATGTATGGACAGTAGATTTTTCCTTTCGAGCATTTTCAAAAGTAGCATCTACCATAAAAGCACCCGCTCTGGCATTCCGATAGAAAAATGGGCAGGAGGGTGTTAGATCATGCAGATCCGAATGCTTAGTATTTTTAAAGATAAAAATAAATTCACATTGTTATGTCTTCAGTGGCAGGTAGTTACTTTTGCAGCTTGACAAAGTCACTCGAACACAAAGTTTGTCCAAGCACAGTGTGTCGAACTTCCAAAGTAAGTTTCAAACCCGCTCGTTATTTTCTTTGAAGGAGACAAAATACTTACATAATTCCATCCTTCTCGTGTATGTGGTCTGTTGCGGTTCAACTTGGTTCATTCCAAGTTCAAATCTCTTTGTGCTTGGCCGCTGTCGTGTTAAATCGCAGTTTGCCCAAACTTCGCACATAACATTCAGTGCATGGTATGTTGACAGTTATTATTATGATCTTTGCGCTTCGTTTGCGTTGTGCGTTTGATGTCTGAACTGAATATACCAACGCGAGAGCTGCATTCATGTTTGCGAAGAGCAGTAGTCATTTTTGTTATTTTTAAATTATAGGCTTGCATTTGACTGTCAACTCGCCTTATGTTAAGCGATGGTGCGGTCTACGATGGAGTACGCTTGCCTAGAAGAAACAGATTCACTTGCGATTTGAAGACATCCAGATTGTAACTATTGTATTGTTAAGGTTGTCTGGAAGAAATCGCTTATAGCGATAAGGCCGCCAATTGTTTCACTAGTTTTAAGTTGTTTTTGTCCTTTGTACATAATTTGTGGTGTGAACATTAAAGAGTTATCTAACTATCGTGGAAAAAATCCATTTGTTGCGGCTCCTCGTTTTCAGACTTCTCTGAATAACGGCATATCACAACGAATAACGGTGTTCGGAGAATAATGAAACTCTAGGCGTCGAAATTTCTGCAAATGTACAGCTCCGCGGTCACATCGCAAGCAAGGCCAAGCTTGCTTCCAAGAAACTTAGTGTGCTTCAACAAGGCGAAGCGGTACTTCACGTCGAGTCAAAGACTTTTGCTTTACAAAGCGCAAGTCCGACCTCATATGGAGTACTGCTCCATCTTTGGAAAGGATCAACCAAGTATCAACTTGAACCTCTTGTTGCATTACAACGTACTCGTAGAGCTGTAATAATTGTCAATGATCCTAAGCGCACCGAACACCTAGAGCCGCTCAACATGCGCAAAGATGTTGGGTCTCTCTCTATATTTTACGGGGAGTGTTCTGCAGAACTGTTTGATCTGATGACATCTTCTGTGCCGGCGTCGCGGTTTTATCATCGCATTAGCCGCCACTGACTGAAAGCTCATCCACATATCATAGATAATGGGAAATCGCAAACTGTGCTATTCACACGATATATCTTGCCACACGCCTGCAAAATTTGGAATGAGCTACCTTCCTTGGTGTTACCAGAAAGCTTCTCCAAAATTCAACAAGTACATCAAGCATAAACTAGATATAGTTCTTGAATTTTATAAATATTTATTGCATTATTAAAGCCTTAAATCAAATGTAAGATATATATATATATATATTTTTTCGAACATATTGCTATATATATTGGAATATGTTGTTAGTTAAAATCACACCAACTTTCATGAAAACCAGACGAGGAATTCCTTAAAAATTGACGTCAATGTATGTATGAAAATGGTTGAAAGCTTTAGTATTACGGGCTGCCTTATTATTTTCAACGTTGATTGCTCGACTTTAATGGTAAGGCTGTAAGACCATAATCCTCGCCATCTTATAGATCTTTATACTTAAAGTTACAAAGCAATGAAACAAGGTTTACATATACCTAGCTATCGTAGAGGAAGAATATTGACTTCGTTTCCTTTCGCAAACTGAAGATGGACGGGGAAAACCCTCGTCACTGTTACCTGATCGTATTCTCTATTGAAAATGGCTATCACCTAACTTTGTGTCACAAATGTCACACATGATAAGTAGATAATGTTTTGTATTAGCTAATAATGCACATATACAGAAAATGGCAAATAATCAAGTGCAAAACAATGGTTTCAAATAGAAAAAGACATAACTGACTTTAGCTCATGGCAAGGTTTTACCACTTATAAAGAACTCTTGTTACTACAAATGACAATGAGGCTTAATATATTGTATTAAAGTCATGTTTAGTGGAGCAAAACAATGACAGACAGACACACGAACGGACAGACAGGCAGCGTATGCTTAGTAATAGAGTCCCGTTTATACCCTTTAGGCACGGAATTCTAAAAAGAGAATAGAAAACAACTATTCTGATAAACCGCTACCAGCAGGTATTGTACTCCAAAATGCCGTGTTGAATTGCAATGCCAATTATTTAGACAAGATTGGTGCCAGCATTTTGGTCACGAGATGCTTTGACCAGATGCGCTGAAATTTGATAAATCTTTACATATTTATTTGGCACCCGGTCTCCATGGGCCTAAAATATCAACTCTATGTTATATGCTCAAATATGTACATGTTTACGAATTTAATATGATATTTGAATATTTTGTACAATAATTAACTCGAAACATCAGATCAAATAAAAAATACAGTTGGGTTACGGCGTACTGCC
This sequence comes from Agriopis leucophaearia, assembly GCA_949125355.1. NCBI lineage: Eukaryota > Metazoa > Arthropoda > Insecta > Lepidoptera > Geometridae > Agriopis > Agriopis leucophaearia. Next base: position 15,634,869 of record OX421269.1, read on the forward strand.
AAAATGAAGTCAAAAAGTGCTTCAAAAACTACGTGATTTTCATACTGAAAACATCAGACGACTACGCACACATGTTTCAAAAAGTGGCTTCACTTTTCGTGTTCGCCATAATCCATATGGCTATGTTTATTTGATCTGAACTTGAAACTATCTCCCCGAATACGGCCTGTACCCTCCCATATTGGATTCACCGATACTGATTCAAATTGGTTTTTATGGTATGTGATGTTATATTCTTACAGCAGAATTTTGGAGACAATGGCCCTCATCAGGACAGTTTTATTTTGTATTCATAAAAATATAAACGCACAATATTTATGAATCTTGAAAATCTTCATTAAACTTGTTTTCTCTTTCTGGTATAAGAGTACCTGAGCGTACAAAAAGAAAATACTTACTAAGTCTTCTAGTTGTTCTATTTTACTTTTAAATTGACTTTTTTATTTCCGAAGTAGCTTGTACTTTACCGGTGTTGGAGTTCTGAATATATTTGTGCAGGAAAGTTTTTCTTATTTCAACCCTTGTGGCTAATGGACGGCGAAAATGAACGAATGAGTGTATAGATAGCTTATTTGTGCTGATAGTTTGTGATTTTGAGAATGTCATTTTTACTGACTAGTTTTTTGCCACAGATTCATCTGCATAGAAAACAAAACAAAGTAGATAAAGATAAAGACAATTTATTTGCACAAAACACGAGTAAGTAAAGAAAGTTGTAACAAGTCACAATATAAATAATAAAGCTTGTATGTTTGTTACTTGCCAAGCCGCCTGCCAAGCGTGGGGATTATGGCAACACCCCTCTCTATGAAAGAGGCCTTGTCCAACAGTGGACGTTAATTGGCTGATGATGTGATGTGATGTGTTTGTTACTTCTTTACGCTGAAATGGCTGCATGTATTTGGATGAAATTTGGAATGGAAATAGCTTATAGACTACTTTTTATTCCGAAAAAGTTGTGAAACTGTGAAATAGTGACTGAAACCGCGGAGCGCAGCTAGAAGTAAATAACACACTTGCATGATTAAAGCGTTTTATAAATGGTCCATCAGAGTTGCGCAAGTAGCGAAGGAATCACGTATCATACGTTCCAGTTGATTGATGTTATCATGGGACTGAAATTATGTGCAAAAGATAAATAAGTGAGCAAAGAAATGTTCTCATCATCATCATCATCATCAGCCATAAGACGTCCACTGCTGAACATAGGCCTCCCCCTTTAACCTCCACACTGAACGACAACCTGCCATCTGCAAAAAAATGAAATGTTCGAAAAATAGAAAAAAAACTTAGTGATCTTGTTTTAAAATGAAATGTTTTACAACAGCCTTTGGGAAAAGACTCAAAGATTTTGTAATAATAAAAATGCGAAAGTGTTTTTTTTGTTTGTGTGTTCTTCTTTCATGCAGCAACAAATCAACGGATCTACGTGCTTTTTTGTTTGAATATGGAGGGCCGGGGAACAAAGGACTTATTATTCCGGAAAACGTACGACTATAGGGAAAGTCGACGCGGGTGAAACCGCGACGTGTTACCAGTTGACCACAACTACCCGTGTCTCGAAAACAGTAACATGTTTAACCTGGAATAGGAAAACTGACATCTACTAAACAACTAATGATACAACTGTAAAAAAAAAAATAGTTTTTTAGTTAACATATACCTAGTAAACATACATTAAAAAGAACGTTAAAAGAGCTGATAATCTTCAAATGGCTAACAGATTTTCTTGAATCATAGCTAAGAACACTCGAACGTCACCTTTCAAACAAAACAAAAAAACTAAATCAAAATTGATTCAGCCGGTTGGGAGGTACTATGCCACATACAAACACAGGTTAAACTTATAACACCCCTCTTTTTGCGTTACTACGCAGCCAAGTTGCCGTCGTAGGTAGTGCTACGGTTGCTACGGACTGCGCTACGTTTATCGTCGCTTTGCATGTTGTAGCACATCTACGACTCATCCCGGAAACGTAGTTATCCGGTACTCTCACTGCCCATAGATGTAGCATAGCAAGCTTTGCTCTCAGGATGTTGAATGCAATGATGTTTCCAGACCACACAACTTTTGTACATAACAAGAATTTGCAATGATAGCACAGCTCTCATGTCACGTCTCAGTTCCCATTTCAGAGTATGCGTGCTTACCATATTTGACCACAATCTGAAGGTAAAAGCCTGTCTGTCAAACAAAAAGGAGATTGTGTAGAGGCCACTTGACCGATCGTTATTTTGGGTCAGATCAGGTCAAACAAATAAGGGAGATATGCCTTAGTGCAATTATCGTTCGTGTTCAAATAACGAGTTTCGCCTACTTTTTTCACTATACTGCTAAATTGCCTCACGAAAAAACTTTAAGTACAGCACATTTACTTATTTTTCATGGACACTAAGAAACTTACGGCGACGCCAAATAATTAATAGTCCACATGCAACAAAAAGGGCGACAAGATCATCTAAAGGCTCAGTTCTATTAAAAACATCAAGCGTAATTTAGGCCAGGTGCGTTCGCACTTGTCGCGCCACCTTATCATATCTACCTTGGTTGTTTTATTTGATACATATATTTTACGTTGTTATTTATCACTTAAACACGTCGTATTAATGATAACTCTACTCATCATCATAATTAGCCCCCTTAGTCTACTGCTGGACTTAGGCCTTTCTCAAGGCACGATCTTTGGCTTTTTGCCTCCATGCAACCTTTTCCAGCTTTTGATTGTCTATTACGTTTATCGTTACTTTGTTATATCACAAACTCTCATACGCAAAGTTTGCTAATTCGTTTTCTGCACTAGAACGCATCTACCCCAGTGGATATTGGTACCGGTCCGCTGCCACTTCAGCTTGGTAATACGTTGAGCTATGTTGGTGACTTTGGTTCTCTGGCGAATAACATCGTTCCGCATACGATCCCTCAGAGACACACGAAGCATAGATAACTCTACTAAAATGATTTTATAATGACGTAGAGAATGGCGCAATTTTGTTAGATATCCACTAACACAACTCTTCAAAAACAGTTTTTTTTATATTTAATAGATGTATATGAAATTATTTTTAAAATGAAAAACTCCGATAAATAATTTAGAAGTGAAAATTTGAAACAATTTTACTTTACGGAGCGTTAATAGTTTTAAAATGCTAAATAGCATTCTCACCTCCAGCAGATTTCTTATCAGCATACAAAAGCTATTATCGTAGTTTTTAACTGCGCCATTAAATTTCCTAGCGACACAGTTTTATCCTAAAATTCAGGCACAATGAAAAATCTACACTATAACGCTTTTAAATGACTCTGAACAGTAAAAAAACCTGAATATAGATTGCCGGGAAATCTATTTAGGTTTTAAAATAAGCCAGAAGCTAAAATAAAATAAGGCCAACAATTCAATAAGAAGATTACAAGACCTGCCTTAACAAAATTGCGAGCTTCAGCGAAGTCTAACAGCTTTAATAGAAAGCTCCCAATAAAAATAAAATAATGATCAGACCGGTGCTTGTCTTCACAAAACGAGCTCAAAGACATTTCCAATCCACGGGTCCTTCCTTCCGCCGGTTGGTTGACTCTGCCGATCTATCTACAGTTCTACACGGATTTAGCTATTTTTATCGGGATCAATGAAATGTTACAAGCATTTGTAATATAAACGAAGTATTTCAAACGTTGTTAGAACACTTAAGAAAACAAAACCGTTCGAGCTAATGTATTGAAAAACCAAGTCTGCACTTGGGAGCGTGAGTTCGATTCCCATCTAGGACAAACATTTGTGTTTGTTCTATGTCTGGGTGTTAATATCTATTAAAGTATGTATTTAAAAATATATATGTATGTATCTATATCAGTCTCTGGCAGCCATATTACAAGCTTTGCTTAGTTTGGGGTTAGATGACCATGTGTGCAATAATGTCCCAGATTTATTTATCTATTCTTTATTTTTATATTTACATACGTAGAACAATTTTCTGAAGAGATATCATGACTGTTCAGAAAAGTGAAATTTGCGTTTAAACAAATGTCTTTCGGTATACGAGGTATTGAACTTTTTCGTTTTTTTTTTTAGAAATATTCATGACCAAAAACTTGTTTTGCTTTTTGAGTGTTTGGACTCGCAGTCAAAGGGTTATCTTTAGTTGTTGTAAACAGTACGAAACATTCCACGCGGCCAGTTCCATTTACTTGACCACATTTTAAAGCTCTTGACCACAAAAAGGAAACAACAAAAGGCTGATTTGATACATCACTTCCAATCACACGTCCGTCCTTCATTCCCAAAATAATCCTCGAATGTACAGCTCTAACGGGGTCAAACCTTTTTTCTTTTATAAAAAAGGTCTGCGTCCACTTTACAGGTCCTATAATGGGCCAAATTGTGATTGTTACGGCTCAACACATGGTACACCGTTTTTGGGCTTGTTTCATACGAATTACGTTTGACTATTATTTAGATTGGATTGCTAGGTTATGGATGCACGTGCAAGTCTGTTATCCTTACACTCGCGCGGCACATCCAAATTGCATAGGTTAAGAACACAGGCAATTATTAAGATAGACCCCGCAAAGACATCATGTTGTCCCAGCGCGCCGCATTTCTTTTACCCCCCCAGGTAACAAACCCCCAGGCAACAAACGTTATAATACCTAATAACGTTACGAAGGTAATTTGGTGGTTCTTTAATTATATTTGCACGGCCAACTTTCGTTTTTTTTTTTCACTATGGCGCTCTTTTTTTAACGGGTATAATTTTGGATTTGACCACCAGAGGGCCTATTGTAAGCAACGATCTGGTCAAAGAACTCATAAAATACCTATACCTAACCTGTTTATATTGACGTTAGACGTGCTAATGCCAGATGAAGGAGATTGAACTGAATTATGCAGCGTTTTAGTTGGAGAATCGATCGAATCTAATACAGGCCACAGAAATTAGATTATTTCTCAGTGTCTATCCTGATATATATCATCATTCATAGGATCATCAGCCATAGGACGTGCACTGCTGGGCATAGGCGTCCTCCATCGGTTTTCAAAAGGGCTGGTTGCTTGCAAGCGTTTTCGTTAGCGTTTTCCTGCGGTCCTTTTTAGGTCGTCTGTTTGTCTAGTGGGTGGACGTCCTACGCTGCGCTTACCAGTCCGTGATATCCATTTGAGAACTTTCGGTCCCATTGACCATGTGCCCTGCCCACTGCCACTTCAACTTGCTAATCCGGTGGATTATGTCGGTAACTTTCGTATCCTGTATCCTGATATTATGTCTGTAGTTAAAACGGATACACGTATCTTATATATTTGCACCCCGCTTTCGCACACGCATCCTTGTTCTAACTTGAGCAGGTTATTTGCATCGTGTGGCGTTCTAAAGTTCATGTGCACATGATTTGACTAATCAACAACTTATTAAAAAAAGTGCAACTTTGTTATAATTTTAATTTAATCATCACGATTATACCAATTAAGTCAGAATGTCAATACAATATGAATAATTACAATAATAAAGAGTCTAAATACTAAAATATTTAGTAAGTTTTTATTTAAATACTCGTAACTTTGTAACTAATCTGAAGAAACAATTGTAGAATTTGTTTTAATCATTAACGGTAGTCGCATGTTTTAAATAACTGTTTCCCGTGACTTCGTAAGTGTAGAATTTCATTATAAACTTTTAATTTCCATTTGCCCCCCTCAATTAGGTATTTTCGTATAATATTTTCTATATAAGCAATCCACTACTCCTCATAAGCAATCTATGTCTGCAAAATTTCAGTTTCGTAGTTCATGTTTTCGAGATTTCGTAGTTAGTCAGTGAAATTGTGGTATTTCCCTTTTATAGTAACTGCGCCTCGTGTTTCACCTGCGTGGATTACTCCTTATAATATTAGCTATTTGCCAGTGAAAGTCGGTCCTGCCGTTTTGGAGTTTATATGGTACATATAAATACTTAACATACAGTAAGTAAATTTGTTCGCGATAAAAAAAAACTGCGTTTTATAGAAGAAAGCAGAAGAAGATATATAGACTATTAAAAGTTTATTAGTTATCAAAAATGCCACTAGAAAACCAAGCTGCGAAAATTTCTACGTTGTAGTACACCTAATCCAAATGGTTTTAATAAATAAGAAGTAAAGTGAACGAACACCTTTAAAAAAATGGGATCGCGAGTTCTACGTAGTACGTGAAAATGGTCGGGTCGGGTTCCGTATTTGGAGCTCAATAAGAGAGATTTTGCGGGTCTAAAGCGGAGTGCGACCGAGATCGTTAGGCTCGATGTTCTGATAGCTCTTGAGTCTGTGTTTTATGTTTACTGCTTATAGGTTTAATGCATATTGGGAAATACGTGTGCTTTTTTGTAGCTTTGTTAATATCATGGTAAATATTCGAAGATCCAATGAGTCTTAAGACTGCAAAGGTTTTTTTAAATATGTCACAGTTAGGTACATTGTAAATAAATATCGTGATATTGTAAACTCTTGCGTAACTTGTAAACGATCATTTTATAGCGACGGCCTCGTATATCTTGACATAGACTAGTACGTCACTGATGGTTCGGATGGTTCTTATGAAATATTGTAATAAGTATATAAGACCGGCCTTAAATTTGTATATTAGGCCATTACAGAAATGATGTTTTTATGCTTGCACGACGGCGAAGGGTCATAAATAATTTATTGATAACCACTGTCACACTCCAGTTGTATATTTTCGATATTAAACGCGTAGATACGTAAAAAGAGAACCTGTCAAGGCCCCAAGTATCAAACCACATAACACGTCAATAATAAGCCGTAAACTTGTTAAAACAAAGTAAACGCATGATCCCAAATAACACGGTTACCATGGTTACAAATTAAAACGATTTTTACGCGTCTTTCGATTGGATACTACATTCTCTTATCAATCGCGCTAGCTAGCTTCACGTTATTTTGGTTGTTCAAAACTAGCGTGTAGCGATAAGGCCGCATGTAAATAGCCTAGATAATTACTTTAGTTTAAAATGTTATCCTTGTTTTTGTGGTTTTTAATAAAGAGTTATTGTATTGTGTCCTTCAAACCTCATCTCATTAGAAAACTTGACATTGCTAATCCCACGCAGATAAGGCGTGCGTGACTAGTTCTCGTGGTCATCGTCATAGTGGCTAAGAGCACAGAGTCTATTTTTCAATTACATTATTATGTTATGACGTCACGTGTTTATTGCAAGGAATCTCATGTGAGATAGAGAATAAATGGTTCGTCTACAATTATTGTCAAGACAACAGCTGTAGAGAAAACTGAACATTTATTACGTACTAGCACTAGAAGATCTCCGTAGTTTAACCTAAAATGTTATCTCGAAATAGCCGGCTTAATCTTACGTGAGTTATTCCCGAATAACTCATTCATTCATCATCAACTTATACTAGTCCACTACAGGACATATGCCTCTCCCAAGGCACGCCACTCAGCCCAATCCTCAGCTTTTCTCTTCCATCCACTGCCAGCCGTTTTACGTATATCATCACTCCAACGCGCCATTCATTCAATTCCATAATATTATAAGACGTTTGAGAAATTTCGTAATTTTGCCATGTGGTATTTTGATAGAGACCCATTATTATCAATGTATCAAACCGACGTCAAAATAGGTAAGCGTTCGTACTAAATTATTCATATTATTAGAGCTGCTTCCAAAACTAAAAGAAAAACTTGATGAAATTTTCGTAAAATTACTACAAAAGATTCTTCTACTTAGTAAAAAACATATCACGTAAATTGGTTCACAAATGTCAGAGTTATCAGTATATAAACGTAAAAGCAAAAACAAAACAACGGAATTGAGAAACTCTCCTTCCTGAAGTCAGTTAAAAATAGTGATTCATATTAAATTTTATGAAATTTCATAATCTCATTCTCTACTCTGATATTTCTGATTGAAATCGAACCAATATCAATCAGTATGCATTCAACCAACAAGTTTGCAAGCTGTGTACATGCATAGTCTCTCTACAGTGATACATTCTACAGATGCAGATTGAAAACAAATAAAACAGGATAGCTGGAATGGCTCACGATTTTGCGAAGGCACGGAGCTGCTTCGTCTAGCAAAGCCTTGTTTATTGGATGTATGTTCCTACCTAGTGAAAGGGTTTTGTAGTGATACTGATTCTGATATGTAGCGAATGGTTGTGCTTTCATCTTAGTAAAGCAATATCTTTCAGAGGCCTTTGTACAGTTTAAAAAGTTTATCACCTGACCGAAAAACAAGCAAAGTCATTATCAATAGATTGCCTATAATTTTAATGGACGAGAAGATTTAAGAAATCTTTGGCCTACCAAGATCTACCTACTAGAGGGTCATTTGTGTATTTTCGGCCGTGTCACAACAGCACAGTCCCCACTGTACATGTAAATAAAATAAATTTCGTAGCAGCGGCCTACGACATCGTAGCATGCTACGACAATTGCTACGCGAGACGAAACCGCCTATATTGTGTTTGTAAATTAAGATTCAGAATAATCCGCTTCTTAATAGTCCACTGCTGGACGTAGGCCTACCTCCGAAAGAGCATTAGGCCATATCCACCACGCTGGCTCAGTTGCAGGTTGGTGGATTAACATACGCCATTGAATTGCTTCTTCGTACATAATGCAGGTTTCCTCACGATGTTTTCCTTCACCGAAAAGCCAATGGTATAAAAATCCGTACATTAACTGCAAAGAGCTCATTGGTACGGGTCCAGGATTTGAACCCGCAACAGCAGGTTTTCAAGTCTGGCGGTCTCCTAAATAGGCTACCACATTCAATCATCAGTAAAGTAAACATTCATCAGTCAGTTGAAACCACATTCAGTCATCAGTAATTGCATACTACGACTACTTAGAAATATGTTTTATAAGCCTAAGTAACTAGAAAGTTGCTCATCTAAAGATAGCGCCACCCAGAATTTGGAGCAGTTTTCTTAGCCACTGAGATATTAGCTGTTAAAACTTCTTTATGTCCTGTTATTTAACTTATACTAGTAGTTCGTACCGAACTGTGCTTTTGCGACGCCTATATCTTCGCAACTTCTAAAGCGATATTGCCCTCATTCGAACATACTCGTAAAAGCTGTGTTAAATGAAGTACTTACCTACCAAAATTCACAAAAATTGCATCACCAATACGCAAATTATTATCGTCGAACAAATATAGTTTCATTTATTACAAACTAGCTGTTGCCTACGGCTTCGTTCACGTAGTATAGAAATCCACTTTATTTCCCGTCTCGACCTTTCTGTAAAAAAATTGTTCGGTAAAAAAACATACAATCCTAGTGCTACACACACAAAAAAAGACATCCAATTTGGTGCATTCGTTCGGAAGTAATGCGCGTACATACGGCAATTCATTTTTATTTTTATAGAATAGAAGAATAGATAGCAGGCTTAGCGAATGGTATAGTTAATAAAGACCAACATTACACAGACTGTAAAAAAAAAAAAAAGTTGTCTGATAAATTTCTGAGATATACTAACACTATATTCAATCCCACAAAAATATTCAAACACTTAAGTTACTTAAGTTTAAAGTTTTTGGTGGGAATTAAGCGGGGATGCTCTCTCCCTTTTCCGCAAAGCGTATGTTAGTATTACATTTTTGGATGGCACGCGCAAGGCTTGACGTCATAATGCGTCTAGAATGAAATTAAAATACTTCGAACTTATTTATTTTTGAACAAATTTCAATTTGGTTTTCGTTATGTGCTGTATTTATGATCAGCTTTTTACGAGGTAATAAAAACTAAGTAGAACAGATGCCTATTATACAAAATGCCAATTTGTCCCATTAGAATAAGAGACATCTTTTTGCTCGTCAGAAATTTCATGAAGTGGATCAATGGTACTCAAATTATCGCCGAACAAATACACAAACATACATAAAAACGCCGAGAATCTCTCTTCGCTCGGTCAATTATGTCTCCCACAGCCAGTAACTGAATTTTGCCGATAGATGAACGAGGCTGGAGAGCTCAGTAATCATTGACAAAGCCCTCGTATGAACCGCTTCAACACAACGAGTCAGTATCTACCTACAAATGGAAATAGCAGTGAAATTCAAAATAGCATAGCAAACGTTTTGTCGCTGTTGTAACAATTTATGGCATAACTAGCTGCGCCCCGCGGTTTCACCCACGTGGTGATGAAATTGGTTATGTCCTGGATTAACACATAGGCTACTTTCCATCATCATCACCGATTTTCATCACCACGCGGGTGAAACCGTGGGGCGCAGCTAGTATCATATATGTGAAAGTTTGGATGGTTGGATGGATGTTTGTTACTCAATGACGCAGAAACGGCTGGATGGATTTGGATGAAATTTGGAACGTACATTGCTTATGTCCTCGATTATCACATAGGCTACTTTTCATCATCATCATCATCATCACCGACTTTCATCACCACGCGGGTGAAACCGCGGGGCGCAGCTAGTTTAAAATATTATCGGCTCCGCTGCTACCGTTTCGCTTCAGAGGTATGCTATCCAAGGGTGCCTTAAGTGTCACCAAACGTTTAGAGATATGAAAATTAATTTGCGTCATTTTATCATCGCAAACAACCCAGCCCATTATCATAAATCGTAGGCCTAATAAAATCAAACTTCATGAGAAAGTAATTCCGTCTTTCTGTTTCTCACCATTTCGCGATTAACGACTGCACCAATCTTGATAAAATTCAAGAAAGAAATAGCAACCATGTTGATGACCACGTTGCAATGGCCGCCACGAGTTTTGGAGAAAAATCACATGCTGTTTAAATCCAAAAATAAAAGTTATAGGTACATATACCCAATTTTATGAATACTATACAAAACTATACTTTTTTTAATGCATAAATAGGCTTGCGTTTGACCGCCAACTCGCCTGATGTTAAGCGATGATGCGGTCTACGATGGAGCACGCGTCTTGATACTTATCCCATACCTATTAGTTGTACACTTGACCCGCCCACAGTTGACCCAATAATTCCGTACATATAAAGTTTGTCGTATACGTTGTGGAGACAAAAGAAGAGCAACAATAGACGACCTTGGGTCAAGCGAGCGGCGCCGGAAGCGGAGCTTGTATCGCTCTTCGAGGGATGAATGGATGTTTTACATTGATGCTTTCCGCTCGTCTGTATGAAAAGTTTGAACAAGTTTGCTACTTATTCATTCGTGTATTTGATTTTCATACTCATACTTATCTGCTATTTACTCGATGACGCAACGCCAAAAGAAGTGTATTGTATTTAATGTGTATAATCATACTTTAGACTAAGATTCCTAGTCGTAGGCATAGGCGCAAAGTTACTGGTTTTCGTTTTTTTTTAAATCTGTTTTGAGTGTGCATCGGATCCCTATGATCTAATGCCTTCCTGCCTATTATTCTATTGGACTGCCAGAGTGGGCAAAGGCGACACTGCTTCATGGTTCTTATTCTGATAACCCGTTCGAAGCGCTTTGATTCCACTTTTATTGTGCGAAATTCTAGTCTGTAGAACGTACTGCCTGAACGGGGTGTTCCCCGGTAGTTATAGTCTGGGCATCTTAAAATCGGGAGTGAATCGTAAGGTAAGCCTGCTCCATGGTGGACCGCATCATCGCTTAACATCAGACGAGGTGACGGTGAAACGCAAGCCATACGAGTATTTTTATTAAGTACGATATAAGTTTAGTTATATCGTATACGCATAAAAACTAAGCAGTTCAATGATAGATACTTCTGTATTCTGTAACTTTAACTACGCAATTGGCAGAGCTTATGTATCAGACAAGGACGTACTACTCAAGAACTAATGTATATAATATACTAGTCGTCCGCCCCGGCTTCGCACGGGTGTAAGCTCGGCCTTCGGCCTCGCTACAAAATATAATGTAGCCTATGTCACCCGGGGATAGTGTAGCTTCCCAACAGTGAAAGAATTTTTCAAATCGGTTCAGTAGTTTCGGAGCCTATTCATTACAAACATACAAAAATAGGTACAAATCTTTCCTCTTTATAATATTAGTGTAGATCAGACATACTAAAAAGGTTGTAATTTATTCAAGTAGTGAATAAATGAACTAGTGATTGGTGCAAGACCGAGGATCGAAGCGCGTGCCGCCAAATTGTAAAGCTCACATGCTCGGCCATCATCGCCCAAAAAGCCAAAAATACACTTACTAAAAATTTAAATGAAGTGCTAGTGTGGATAAGTACCAAGAAAGCTGGCTGCAACCTTAAAACATAAAACTCAAAACAAGACCATCGTTCAGAGCAAAAGCTCAAATAGTTGTACACACATTTCAATTTTATAGTCATCTTGAGACACAAATAAACATCTCTAGTAATCCAACACTCATCTCGTGAAACATGACACCCCCTCATAAACTCTAGTAATAACGAAAAAATTAACCGGAGCGCCTTCGACGCCGTTTTAAAAGTAGGTCAGCGAAATATCGCGGGCGAAGCAACTTGAGATGCCGTATCGGAGCCCGTACAGCGACCAACTTATATCTGTGGAGGTGGCGCAATGATAGAACTAAAATTTTCTGGGGATGCCTACCAGTTTAGTTCATAAAATACGGTGGTGGCTCCCTGATTGAACTATAAAGATAAGTTGGTACTGTACATGAATATCCCTCGTTTTGTTTAGCTCTCAAGATTTGGAGGACTCTCGATGACTGTCAAAGGAGCGAGCTGCCCGAAATTTGTGGCGATCTGTACGATATAAGAGATTAGCTCATTATGGAAAAGTTTGAAATAAATCAAACGCATCATTCTTGAGAACGGATGATGCGTGCAAAAAGTAGCCAATTTCACTCTAGGTATAATAATAATAATGACTTGGTTAGGTACTTGTCGAAATTTTGGGATCGTGTCCGATTGACTATATAACGAAGCTCTGAAATTAGGATCTCCAAATCACGTTTCCAAAATACGCTTACTCCGAAAGTTCGAGACGCCGAATTACTTTACTCCTAAAATATTTGGTTCCGCGATCCTTCAAAAGTTACTACACTATATATCGAAAGTGCTTGATGATTATAAATAATAATAAATAAATAAATATCTGGGACATTATTGCACATAATCATGGTCATCTGACCCCAAACTAAGCAAAGCTTGTGATATGGCAGCTAGAGACTGATATACAAACATATATATTTTTAAATACATACTTTAATAGATATTAACACCCAGACATAGAACAAACACAAATGTTCATCACACAAATGTTTGTCCTAGATGGGAATCGAACCCACGCCCCCAAGCGCAGAAAGTAGGTTCACTACCAACTGAGCCACCGGGGCAGTCAACGATTCACGGTACTCTAATTTCATTACCAAATACGCTACTTGTTTTAATATGTTTATAAGCGAAAAATCAGTCACTCACTCACCGTATGAAATCTAGAAAACTCACAGATCCACAAAGCTGAAATTTAACAAGTATATTCCTAATGGGAATATATTCCTAGTAGGTAACCATCCGCTAAGAATGGCTTTACGATAGGAATGAATTAAGGGGGCCAAAAGAGGATTTATGAATTCATAGGTTGATATGAAAGTCCACGCGGGCATCACTGCTAGTTTATTCGTCTGAGCTTATAATTTTGGATGAGGAAAAATTAAACACGTGTTCTTGAAGTTTTATTATGATATTTAATGGTGATGATATTTATTAATAGGCAGCGGTCGTAAAATAAAAGCGCTTATAGTCACAGCTTTCCCTGAACTTCTCTCAAGCTTTTACTATCAGAAAACTTGATAGTGGTTTATGGAGGTGAAAGTAATGGTCGCCTGATGTGAAGTCATCGCTTAACATCAGGCAAGATGGCGGCCAAGCGCAAGGCTATTTTACAATAAAAAAGTAACAGATGCAGTGTGATTTAACGTTGAATGTAGTGTTATTGATGAAATTAAACCTGCCGAACTTTGCGAATATTTATTATTATTAATTTATTTCGTGACCTTGGATACAGAGTCCTTCAGTCGAAATAATAATAATATTTACAAGGAATTACATAACGTCAAACAAGTCACAGTCAAGCAAATTAAGTCTCTGTCAAGTCCAAGTCTAGTAATCTGCCCTCCTTATAATGTGGTGGAGACTTTACTAGAGGCTTCTGTGGAGTTTTGGTAATATCACGAAAATACATGTTTCACCTCATTACATCACTTGTCTACATTCCAGCACGTTTAAAAACACTTCATTAACAATAATCCACCATTATTACACATTAACACTGGAATAAACATTAGTTTAGGAAAATAATACAATATAGCGACATGTTTTATTCACGTTAACGCCAAAACCTTTTACGATTTTTTTTTACCTAAGTGTTACCTCTTGCATTGATGCGACCATGGCAACTCTGCAATCGTGCAGCTTAAACCATAACCCGCGAAATCTTAAAAAGTATAATAATATATTTTTAGATAACCGTGCTTACCAGCCAGAGCTATCCCTTTTGCACATTTACTACATTTCAAAAGATTACAATTGGCTAAATATGAATGAAAACAAAAAATATATTTTAATAATAACATTGCAAACGTTTTACAGCAATTTTCACGTTTTATTTTGGCGGAAGAGATAAAAAAAAAACTATAAGTTATTTTTTTCTATTTACCCCGCAACTCTATTAAATATCAAATGCACAATCGATTATTTAAAACGCCCAATCGTGATTTTTCTCTGAAAATGTTGAAATCGTGTGAAAGATAATAATTATACCTGATAATAATTATAGCTAATGAGCGCGGCTCTAAAGGAGTTAAAACAAATATAATATAGATCGCCATTGAGTTAAAACGTTCCTGTGCTTGGTTACAAAACCCAGTTCTGGCATTAAATAAATAAATAAAAAATAAATAATAAAATAAAATAAAATAAAAACAATGTTTGTCCACATCAGTTCGTGGTAATATAAGGTCGGGGAAAAGTTTCTTCGTATTTTTTAAACAAATTCAAGACATATTTTTTTCAAGTTTAATTACATTTAATTATAATATATATGTGCCATTTTGTTCGATAACTTGTTGCCATCTTGTAGGTAGTGACATGATCCCGTTGCTGTTGAAATTTTGGGACTTCTGATCAAAAAAATGCAACAAGTAGTTTTGACAGTCCTCTCTTGATGTTAATCTAACACTACCCAAAGAATTCTGAAGAGATCGAAACAGGTGGAAATCTGAGGGTGCAAGGTCAGGGCTATATGGTGGATGCATTAACACTTCCCAACCAAGCTCTCTAAATTTTTGCTGAGTGGCCAAAGATGTGTGCGGTCTGGCGTTATCATGATGAAAGACCACACTCTTTCTGTTGATCAATTCCGGCCGTTTTTTCTCAATTTCTTGTTTGAGTCTCATCTGCTGTTGGCAGTAGAGATCCGAATCGATGGTTTTGCCCGGCGGTAAAAGCTCATAATGAACGATGCCCTGCCAATCCCACCATACACACAGCATCACCTTATTACGTGTTAATCCGAGTTTCGCTACAGTCTGTGGTGCTTCACTGCCCTTTGACCATGATCGTTTGCGCACATTCTTGTCGTAGGTGATCCATTTTTCATCACCAGTGATCAATCTTTTCAAAAACGGTTCGGTTTCTTTACGTTTCAATAGAGAGTCGCAAATGAGTACACGATTCATTTGGTTTCTTTCAGTGAGCTTGTGTGGCACCCAAATATCGAGTTTTTTTGTATACCCAGTTTTTTTCAAATGGGTCAAAACTGTTTTGTGGTCAATCCCCAGTTCTTCAGCTACGTCGTAACTATTAATATGCCGATCTTGGTCCACTTTTTCAGAAATGGCATCTACTTTATCCGTAACAGGGCGACCAGAGCGAGCTGCATCTTTGACATCAAAATTCCCGGACTGAAAACGCTTGAACCAACATTGTGCTACTCTTGATGACACTGCATTAGGTCCATAAACGTCACAAATTTTTTTCGCGGCTTGTGTCGCAGTTTTCCCTTTTTTGTAATAAAATTTCACAATATATCGAATTTCTTCGTTAGATTCACTCATTTTATCAAACAAAAAAACAATTGAAAAATGGCGGGAAATTGCTTTTTACTTTTTGTATTCCTTTTTTAAAATGTCATATTTTTAATGGTATCAAAACCAGCCAGATACAAACAGTACAACGGATGAGATTTTTACTACAACCTTATACATACAAAATACGAAAAGACTTTTTCCCCGACCTATTATTTGCAAGTGGTTTGGAAGGAGGTTATGTTTGGCTTCGTCGTTGGGTTTACAGAGGGCGTTTTATGTTGTTTCTTTATACGGTTTGGGATCCATTTCTCGTACACTCTGTTCATAGTTACATAACCTCTAGCCACAGCAAGCTTCATGCTTTGACGAAAAGGGCTACATACAGAAACAACAACAAATGTAAATGAACTGTGGACGGTATGTACATTACTACACAGACCTCTGCACTACTGTGCTCTATAATATGTCTGGAATGTCCTGATGTCAAGTACATTAATATTTTGGCTCCACACATTTTGTCTATTAAGCATATGTCAAGTATAATTAGTACACTTTACATTGGCTGAACTTTAAAAAAAGAAATCGAGCGTACGCTATTGGTACGGAACAAAAAAATACAATCGCACCAAATTCGAATTTCCCTCAACATTTTCACGACCTAATTACCTAATTATTATGAATAGCTATCACATCACATCATCAGCCAATTAACGTCCACTGTTGGACAAGGCCTCCCTCATAGAGAGGGGTGTTACCATAAACCCCACGCTTGGCAGGCGGCTTCGGGATCGCAGTACGTTCACCGTGTACTATATTAGGACGCTGCTGCCCATCCTCCGGTGGTTCTGGTCGCAGTATTAGGACATACCCGGGTCACAATAGTATAGCTATAGCCGGGAATAGCTATAATAATGTGCAATTTCACAGGGCAGGTACGAGTAGATGACAATACATGAAAACTTATAATGTGATATACTTAGTATGGTGTAGTCTGTCTCGAATCTCTACAAATCCTATGTAGACTGTTTATTTTGATTTTATTGTTTAGACAACTCGATTAAGTACTAACTATTACTTTTTTGTTTCAGGTAAGTTCGTTCGTTCACTTGACAACTTCTTTCCTTGAGGTAAACGAATTTGTCCACAGAATTTGTCGATCGGAATGGCATACCTAGTTGGTGGCTCGACTTTATTATTCTTTTCTCTGTGAAGATTCTGGCGTCGTGCTTCTTGTGCATTTGCCAGTCTCAAGTATTAAAACATTATAAAATTTTGATAAATATCTTCAAATGAGTCAAAATCAAGCAAAGTAAGTCACGGCACGGCCAAGGGCCATCCCTGCTGGTCTATTCTGCAAGCTAAGTGAACGCGCAAGGGAGGTGATAAGCTAAGTGAACGTGTATTTTTCACGTCGATTACTATAGAGAAACGTCAAAATGTCGAGTGATCATCCTTGACTGTAGTCCCTTACCCGTATAGTTCGATGTTTTGACATTTATCTACAGAAATACACAAGAAAAAATCACTTTCACTTAGCTTATCACTTCACTTGCGCGTTTACTTAGCTTGCAGAATAGACCGGCTGATACAGGGAAAAATATAGGAGAGCTAGTGTAGTAATGCATTAAAATACTCACATTTCTAAGCCGTTACTTTAATAGGACTCCGGGACTCTCAGGGGAGTTTAATGGTCTAGGGAAGTAATTGGAGACACGTATAAAAAATATTTTCACGTCTCAAGTTCCCTGGAGTAGTGAAGCAATTAGTGGCGGTGCTAATGAGGGCGGACCTAGCGGGGAATGTAACCACGGTGTTATGAATGCACGCATGTTATAGCTGCTGTTGAAATTAAATACGGTTTTATTTGGATAAATGCTCTTCCACAATATAGCGCGCCACTATCTCACTCACACATTTGATGGTTTTTTTAGGGTTCGGGAATTCCCGACAATTTCAAAGTTCCGGGACACGAGACACCCTACAATCAAAATCCCGGGAATTCCCGGGACTTCGAGACTTTTAATATTTTTATTGTTTTTTTTTTAATGTAAGTGGGGCAAGCCTTTTTTGAAAATGTTTAATTCCCGCCTGATTGTTTTTCACGCTTGCCTATAACAGCTCAACGCCACTCAGAATTTTGAACTTCAACAGTTCAAAACCCTGGATGGCAATGCACTGCGCTCGTCACTCCTAGATATAAGATGACAAATATCTGTGTGCCCTGTAATTTCGCTGGAAACATTGCCCTTCAATCCGGAACACAGTAGTGTTTGCACACTACTTCTTGGCGGTTGAATAACTGGCAAAGGTGTGGTACTTCCCCAGGCGGACCCCTGCAAAAGAGTCCTACCACTACAGGTTGGAAGCGAAAAGCCAAAGATCGGGCTGAATGGCGTACATTGGGTGAGGCCTATGTCCAGCAATGGACTATAATATGTGATGATTATGATTTTTAAGCCCTGCTCCGAATTGGGCATAAGTATCATACGCGTACTCTTTTTCATACCTACCCACACTTCATTCGGTATTCACGCATTCGTATCAATATTCAATTTGTAATTGGGTTTGCTCGTGCTCTCGTTACAAACATTATGGTTTTATTTGAAACCAAAAATATGGAAAACCAACCAAAAGTAGACTAAAACCTTACTACTAGTAATTAATTACTAAGGTCATCAGTGCATATTGAGTCAATATCGTGTTAAAAGTTAAATTTAGATATTGGTATGACGACATAGGATTTAAATTCATTTGTCAGTATTTCTATCATTCTATTATCCACTCCGGGTACAAACCTTCTACATGTCATAATAAAACCTCAGACGGCGCGAGTGTTCAATGTTCCCACTGCTTGGACACATGTCTTCTCTCAGAGAGAGAGGATGGGTTCTAATATCCTAAACCACCATGCTGGTCCAGTGTACGTTGGTGAATGTCATAATATGACATGACTTATTTAGTAATTAAATAAACTACGTGCCGTTTCGATGCCATCGCTCAACAAGGGTGAAGGAAAACATCGTCAATCGTCAACAAGACATATTATGTCTTGTTGACGGCTCTACAATCTACATAATTATAGTAATCTACGAGTACATATCGATGATCTGGAGTGTTGATGGTAGCGCGCATGACGATTGACGAGGTTTTCCTTCACCCTTGTTGAGCGATGGCATCGAAACGGCACGTAGTTTATTTAATTACTAAATAAGACATAGGGTGCAGGGCCGAGGGTCGATATTAAAGTGCTCTACCGCCCGGCCACCATCACTCCAGATCATCGATATGTAGATTACCATAATTATATGTAGATTGTAGAGCCCTGACAGAGAGGTTACCGGTAGCGGATAAACGTTCCGTGGGCAGGCAATTAGCCCGATGGGTCGACGACATCGCACATCGCAGGTCATACGTGTATGAGATTTGCCCGAGACCCCTCAATGGCACAAAGGGACCTATACCCAGCAGTGGGTCAATACAGGCTGATAATGATGATATCTTTGCCATCACTGTAGGCATACAGTGTATATATAATAACCATCATTACTTGAGCCACAGAACACATAATAATTTAAGAAGATAAGAGAACCAAAATTATTGGAACTTATTTTGTACGGGGAATGGTATATCTGTAGGCAGCATTATTTCTTCTCTTTAGTCTTCTCAAACAATCTCTACGTTTCTGTTGGCTCTCTCATCAGACCATCCTTTTCCGGAGACTCAACCCCTGGAGACAAAAACCTGAAGACTAACTAGGTCGATCACAACATTAACGTTAGATTTTTTTCCTACAAAAAACTTAAATCTTATTTCAATCTTACAATAGGGCCTAGAGGTAGCCAACGATACAGTTAAAACTGTATTAGCTCTACACGGTTACGCGCAAAGGGTGTCCTAACCTGAAAGGGTCCATAGTACTCATCATTTTTAATAACGTTTACTAAGGGACCAACTATAAAATCGTGAAAAAAAATCGGCTGTTCCCGAGGGTTGTGCGTTATACGTAATTTTTATTATACAACAATCAACTCCTGTTTCGTGCCCCAAAAATACTTTCAAAACGACAACGTCGACGAATTTAAAAACAAAACCACATTCGTAACTAAAGGTAAACGAATACAAAATTAGAGCAGAGCGCTCCACAGGGAGAGGGTTGCCAGATAATTAATACATAATTCATTCTCGCGAGGCTTGGCTGCTCCGCTCTCAGGTGTTTGGACGAGATAAAGTCGCTACATTTTTGGGGATTCTAGGCTCGAATAAATGGCTCGCCGAAAACGTTTCGTTGAAAATATAGACTTTTTATGGATAAACTGGTAACACTTAGCCGGTTCACTTGTAGAAAGGAGAGCAAATATAGCAACTCATTCCTTTACAGAAAATCACACTTACCAATATTATAAATGCGAAAGTTTTGAATGAAGTATTTGACTGTATTAAAAATATGATAAAATATATATTTAAAAAAAAATGTTATAACTTGAAACTCCAAAATAAAATATGGTTAATTTATTATTAATCAAGTAATGTTTTTTTTGACTTTGATTACGTGTCTTGACTGCAAACGCTCTATTTAGGTCGAATGTCCTTATGACGTCACAGGCAAGTAATAGAGGCAAGAACTGTATGGCGAGTTAAAATTGGTAACGTCACTGAAGTCACGTGGCCCCATAAATGTCAAAGGGACTGTTTACGCGGTAGTATAATAAGTTTATCCGAAACGTAGATATTCGCCAAAGAACCAGAGTCACCGACATAGCTATTAAAATCTGCAAGATGAAGTGGCAATGGGCAGGCCACATCGCTCGAAGAACTGATAACCGATGGGGAAGAAAGGTTCTTGAGTGGAGACGGCGAACCGAAAGACGCAGCGTATCGTTCGCGCAAAACTTTATGAGCCCTCTGAAGTTAGGCGCGAGGCCTCCCCGACGCCCTGTAAAGTCCCTCGGATACCTATAATATGCGTACTGCGCAGCCACTGGGCCTAACTTCAGAGGGCTCATAAAGTTTTGCGCGAACTGTAGGTAGGCCTCCCACTAGATGGACCGACGACATTGTGAGAGTCGCGGGCACCCAGTGGATGCAGATGGCAGGATGTCGTTCAGTGTGGAGGTTAAAGGGGAGGCCTATGTTCAGCAGTGGACGTCTTCTGGCTGATGATGATAATAATTTTGAATTTTAACTACTCATTATATTACAAATGCTGAAAATAATGAGGATTAAATCACAAGATTGCTCTAAGATATTATTATAGACAGTTTGAGATGGTTTCGTAATAACATTCAAATACCCTATTTTGTGTACTAGTCCGCACTAATTCGTAACAGCTTGACGGATTTGGGTGACAGTATAGAAGTAGCTTTATACCTTGAATAACGTTCGTAGTAGCGTAGTTCCTGTAGGATAGCGGGTAAAACCGCTGGGTGCTGGTAGTAATCAATATCCTGACAGCTGTAATTTTAGTCTTGTCAGATTGGTTTAGTTTTGGTGAGTTGTATATAGAATCGACGTCATAATTTTTTTTCTACGAGTAGTGCCTTTAATAACTACACAAAATAGGTACAAGCTACTAATACTAAATACTTACCTGAACTAATTTGCCTAATATACATAAACAGTTGGACTGATACCCAAAGACCGTCGAAGATCTAGAGACGATTAATCCAAATGATCAAACTCACTACCAGTGGGCAGCGTACCCAGCATGCTGCCGGCATTACAAGGTGGGATGGCAATGCTTATGCGTTAAGCCAGAAAATCGCCAGCCTTGGTCACGCGTCGCTTTAACCAGGCACTCTGTTTTTTATATGTTAAATAGACATACATAAGACATAATTTATATAAGTGGCAAAAAAATATATACAAAAAAAGGTAAAATATATAGGTATTATGCCTCGAGCATTTTTACTGCCTCTAAAAACGGCAGAACCTTCGAAAATTCAACTCAAGTGGAAGTTTCAAGTGTTTCATAAAGTTACCAAAAAAGTTCCACAAAAAAACCTGAAACAAAAGACCTTGCAAATTAAACTTTACCTTAAATACGTAGAGCGATCCTTTGTCCATAGATCTTTGCTTCGGCTTCTAAATTATCTCTCTTCAATGGTTCCTGATAAAGATTAAATTATAAAAGAGATTCTTTGCAGTGTTTGAATCGTTCCTTATCAGATTTCCGTTCTTTTCACGTTCAAGTCAATATAATTGAGGAATCAAAAGATTAAATAGTGATCAGTTTCCTTAATTGCTTCTGTAGATCATTTTATTTTGTATATCTACTGTACAAAAGAAGAGATGACATGCAAGAGGTTGCTGATGGTGGGAGAAGACTGTGAATCGCATCGGACGAACTGACCATCACCAGTGGCCAATTGGGATGTAACGCTACTTTTTACCGCTGGCTGTTTTTTTTCTTTATAAGTTGTGCTTGTAAGAGTTGAGAGAGTTGTGCCCTTAATTAAATTAAAATCTAGCCTAAGTAATAAGTAATTATAATAAGTATTTTGATTCTAACCTAAATTCTACGTATGTTATTTTAAAAACTAAGAATATGTGTCTATTAACACGTTTCTTACTGTCTCTATTTGGGGAAAGACACTTTGTTCACGTGTTGTTTAGAGGTAGCACTACACTGCTTAACATTAACTTAACACATTTTTCACTACACAAACTCTAACGATTTGTTCTCTTAAGTCTTCTAACAATGTGAGGAGCTGGATGGCCTAGACATTCACATGATGATGAAGTCTGTTTTCGTGAGCTTCGGCGTATTATTGAATTCAATTGTCAAGGAACTCTACTTGAAAACGTGCTGTAGTGGAAAGACTGATAATGAGAGCATTCTATGAAAATGTGAAATATTAGACCATCTCCATGCAGAGATATCGTTTTGTAGGTAATCATCGGATATAATTAAGTATTATCGTTTCTCATGGCCTTCGTAGACCATCTACGTAAATGCTTAGTACAATTACATACCTGCAGGCGTATAGAAATGACGCATTTCCGTAGATGGTCTACGCAACTGTACACTTTCGTAGACCATCTACGGATATGCGTCATTTCGTAGACCATCTACAAAACATTCATAAGCCGAGAAAAAATACCAATACTTTCGTAAACCATCCATAAAAATTTTGTACGCGTAGACACGTATTGTGGACGCATTCAGTTTTCTTACACAGTCTGCGCATCAGTAGTTAAGCAAATGCTTGGCTACGTCTTATTTGCATATTAACAATTTCATTTCAAAGCAAATTGCAAATAAAACGCTGCCATGGTGATATATCGCGCGTCAGGCTCTACTTAAGTACAAACCGGCTAGACGTTTGATACAGTGTGGTCAAAGATCACACGCTCGATCGCATGATCGAATGAGAAGCTCTGTATAAATCATCGACAAAAAACGTATTTATATTTCATTATTATAAAAGTGATTTTTATATTGAAATGTTGCTCCACATTTTAGGATTTACTATTTATATGCTAAAGAGAATAAAAAATCAGAATCTTGAAAATACTTTCGAATTGAAAATAGTGAAAAGACATCTTAGTTTTTTTTAGGCAGGTTTTGAATTGTCTATGGCAATTAAATATGATTCACTAGGAACGCCCCGTGGTTTCACTCGCTATCCTACAGGAACCATGAACTTTTACAGGATAAAGAGTAGTCAATGTTAATCAATGGTAATATACTACCGCCATTACAAATTTTATTCAAATCCGTTAAGCTATAACAGGCTTCTCTCTGTGAGAGAACGCCTGAGTCCCGGCAGTGGAAACATGATAGGCTGATAATGAATGTTTGTATATTTATTTGATGATAACTCGCATATACTTGATTCGATCCAAAAATTTGTAGGCAAGTAGGTATTTCATTTCCATACCATTTTTAAGTTCGAATGTAGGCAAACCGGTCGAGGGGCTGCAAAATTATAGGGGTCGTGAGGGCTCAGTTCAGGCCGAACATCAAGTAAAATAAGTATGATAGATAAGGCCTCCCTCTTAGAGAGGGGTGTTGCCATAATCCCCACGCTTGGTAGGTGGTTCTGGTCGCAGTTTTGCAGCCCACAGCATATAAATGTAATGCTAAATAAAAGAGATGCAATTTTCTACTAACTTTATGGATATTGTAAATTAATAACAGTCTAAGGAAGACACGAGACGCCAATAACATTTCCCATATATTTTGTATAATATCCGAGATGCGAGATCCAGTTAGTGGATGTAAATTAAATTACCGCAGTAATTTGATACGTGATAACGGATGAGCCGCACTTGAAATATGTCCCGCATCGTTTGCTGGGAATCTGTTATGATTAATGAGCTATTCCTGTAGCTTTACCTCCTAACCTCCTAACCTATAAAGGATTATGCGGAAAGGGTGTATTTAGTCGAAAGGGGTCCGTAAAACTCATCATTATGCACAACTGTACAACAAGACCAACCCTGAAATCACGAAAAAATTCATAGAAGATATTTCGCAAAGGATACTCTTGTTAAAAAAGTAATGTATCAATATTTACCTTCATTATAAAAGACCTATTCAACGATAACCACGAGGGCAGCAAAAAACAATTTTTTTATCCTCATTTCCCATGTACCAGAGCCATCCCTAAAACGAAATATTTTTTTTGCTTTTAAAATGAAGATCTATATATATATATATATATATATGTTTTATTATCTCAGTGTATAAAGTACATGCTATGTATATACAACTCTGCCAAACTGCGTAGCAGTTTGTAGGCAGATATCTACTCTCATTACAACAATGCAGTATTGAGTAGGAACATTTTTTAAATTTTATTTTTTTAAGGCAAGTTCCTTTACTAATTGAACAAAATACATGCTAACACTAAGAAACAGGTCATCATTGGAACACTAGGAATGGACAGTGCCAAGAGCCCGCAACAAAAGAAAGAATCTGAGCAACAATTCAACACCAAAATTGAATTCAGAAAAATCTAATTACAAAAGTCACTGTTGGACAGAACAAATATCAACTACTTACTAAAATTTCTCTGCTAAGTCATTCTATCCAACAGCAACTTCCTCAATTCAACCTTATATCCAATTCTGGCTCTAAACTGTCCCTCGAACTCCGCTGGTAGATCATTGCACAATCTTGGCACTATCCACCTTCTAGCACGCGTCCCATAATAATTCCTGCTTCCATAGTGCACTTTCAGTTTTGGCTTAGTCGCTCGCGGTTCATTACAATAAGTTTTCACATTTTTATATGTGTTATTTTTGAATTATTCTAATAATATTAAATAGTTCACTTTAGTTTTAACTGGCAATATTTTACATATTTTAAACAGTTTATCGTATTCTTAATACTGTAATTGTACAAAGTTTCATGCACTTATCTTTATAACTATAGAAGTTAGAAGATTCTAAAGAATTAGAACGGACAGACAGACGGACGAACTGAACGAACTTATAACGAATCCTTGTATAGTACTACGGAACCTAAAACGGTCGTTCTATTTTCTTTTAACCGAAAAAATACGACCTGAATTGAGAATGGTACTCAATTAGTGTATTGACAACCTCTTGTTCGCAGTGCCGTAACTAGCATTTTATGCGCCCGGTGCGAGCTTCTATAACTGCGCCCTTGAAAACAAAACCTGGTCCTGGTGTGGTCATTTCTGCGCCCCTCCAGAGTCTGCGCCCTGTGTCTGGGCACCGCTGGCACACCCCTATCTACGGCACTGCTTGTTCGCTCCTGAAGTCGGTTAAAATTAATCCGCGATAAACCCCGATAGACAATTATTGAAAAAATGGTTGTGTGTATCGTCCAATTGATTGCTTCCCGCTCTTGGCTAAATAAGTAATATAGAAGCATTGAGATACAATACCTAGGTATCGTAAATTCAGTACTAATTCTAATTTTATTCAGTTCAATTCAGTCGGTACGCTAGATACCTGCTGGTAGATTTTTAGCCAAACAAATATTATTACCTAGGTAATTAACGAGCTATTTCCGCCTGTTTATTTATAGGTCTACCCCGCTAAGTTTATCGTAATTATGCTGCAAGTTGTGCGCGCGGCACCTGAGACTATCCCATTACTCGGGATGCAGGTAGGTAATCCTTTGCTATTATACCTAAACTAAACATATCTAGCAGCAATATTAATCAGTGCCTATAGCGGAGAAGGGAGAGAGGGGGCGACGTTGGTGACGGTGGTATGTGGTTGAAGAATATATTTTAAAACAGATTATTCACTTTTCTATTCACACACTATTCACTTTAAACAGATTTTAAAGTGAATAGTGAATATAATTTAGAATCAACAAATAACCGAAATAATATAAAAACAAGTAAAAATCAGAAAAATAACAATTGATAAACGAATGCAAGCGCGCGTAATACTCGTAACGCGAGCGTCTCGAGCTGTCGTCAGAGCGAGTGTCCGGCGGCCAAAATGGTGGAACTCGTACGGCTACTCTCAGCACCTCCGGAACATCATCTGTTCTGACACCAGTCGCCATTTTGAATTTAAAAAAAACATCTCAACAAAGTGTGACATCGTGTAACAAGGAGGAGGTAGAGTCATAAGATTCGTGACGTCACAATGTTTAAATCTAAAGAATCGTTTGTATCACTTTTTGGAACGTGGCGGTCGCTTTAATTAATTTAAAATTCCAAAATATGTGACGTCACACTAGGGATGAGGGGGTCACACAAATCGTCGTTGCGCTTGTCAAAACCTCTATGTGTTTTTAGTAAAATTTCAGGGGAGACAATAAACATTATAAATTTTATTTAATGATTGATGGTTTTATCAAAATATAAAAATGCAGTATGGTGGCAAAAAAAATATGTATGAACTGAGATACCAGTGAAACTGATAAAATGTACTGAACTATGTATGTAATATAACCAATTTTGACGTGCAACATGATGATTAAAATCTTTTGATGTGAACACAATATAACTAATTTTTCATTGCCAGAAGAAAAAAAATTGGTGGACAAAACTTTTAATGTAAAAATTGGTTATGTGTACAACTAATTTTTCATTGCCAGAAACGAAAACTAGGTGCACATAATTATATAGATTTTGTCAAATCGATTTCTATTTAACTATCAAAAACAATAAACATCCAGGTTTTATTTCAGAATGCCCGGTTAACGTAAACTAATAGCAAGTTATCTTTTAAATAACACTGTGCTTGCATTTCACAATGATTAAAAAGGTCTAACCATCAGATAAAATTTATGTAAATTTATATGTCAGATCAAGTAGCAAATAAAATTTATGAGCTGGCTAGGGAGTTTGACAGCTGTCGGACGGAACGGAAAGCAAAAATGGCGGCGTTGCCATTTCGCTGCCCGAGTAATATAGACCTAAGTATCGGGTTGATAATCGGATTGTGAAATGCGATGTAAGATAACCAAAAGTTTTAACTTTCACATAACTTATGTGACGATTAGCAACTAGGTATATATGGTTTTAAAACGTAGGTAGATAAGTTAACTAGCTTATCTTCGTGAATTTCTTATCGTGACTGAGAAGACATTTAACAAGTATTTTATTTTCTTTCTCGGCCCATATCGTATTTAACCTCAAGGCAACCTGGCAACCTAACCTAATAAATAATCAGAAACTTATCGTACTGTATTGTGTCAAAAAGTGAAAACATAATAAACTAACATTGAAAACACGTGCTACAAATAAAGCGACACCAGCGCATGTATCGACAATTATGAGCAATGGCAACACGGTGTGGTGCGATCTCCAATATCCGGTGCCAATCAAGATGGCTGCGCTTCCGGCGGCCATGTTGTCTCGGCGCAGCCCGAATTGTGTCGATTTTAATAGGGCATTTGGTGCAGATAGGGATTTTGCACCAGTACCTGACCTAGATTCCAGTACTATTTTTATAGCGTTTCTATTAATTGTTACCTTCTTATTAAATACGTATCTACGTATAGCGGTAGACATTAAATAAATAAATATTCGGGACATTTTTGCACACACGGTCATCTGACCCCAAACTAAGCAAAGCTTGTAATATGGCTTCCAAAGACTGATATACATGCATAATATATATTTTTAAATACATACCTACTTAAATATATATTAACATCCAGATATAGAACAAACATAAATGTTCATCACATGAATATTTGTGCTAGGTGGGAATTGAACCCACACCCCCAAGCGCAGAAGGCAGGTTCACTACCACTGGGCCAACGGAGCTATCTAGATGAAATGAGAAGATGATGCATGTGCCTATCGTGGAAATAGAGTGATCTAAAAACTGTATTTGTTTAACTACGCTTCCATATAAAAACAATAGAAATAGGTGGAAAAAATATTCTTCTTCCATTCATTTCTACACAGAAAAAATAATTATATGTTTTTTTACATTTCATTAAAAGTACCATCCACCATCCATCGATTTATTATTGTTGATTTTATGATTACTTATGCACAATAACCCCGTAATATATAGCTTTATAATCATAGATTTATGCGTTTTTAGGGTTCCGTACCCAAAGAGTAAAACGGGACCCTATTACTAAGGCTCCGCTGTCCGTCCGTCTGTCCGTCTGTTCGTCTGTCCGTCTGTCCGTCTGTCCGTCCGTCTGTCTGTCACCAGGCTATCTCATGAACCGTGACAGTAAGACAAATGAAATTTTCACAGGTGATGTATTTCCGTTGCCGCTATAACAACATTTACAAAAAAATTGAATAAAATAAATACCATACAACAAACGTGTTTTTTTTGCTTTTTTTATAGAAAATGGTACGGAACCCTTCGTGCGCGAGTCCGACTCGCACTTGGCCAGTTATTTAACCTCAGGAATCTAGGTGTTTCTGTTGATTCTAAATCAAACCTTTGTAGTATCTACCTGAATATATTTTAAAGAACGTGTTAGTATATCGATGATGTTAGCCTTTTTTTTCTTCAAAGGACGACCAACAGCTTGGTTCAAATGTGTTAAGTATCCGCAAATGTGGTAGATAAATGTACTTAATAATTATCAATTTAAAAAAGAAACTTCTAAATTAGTATGAAAATACGTAATAAGTGCCTATAAATTTTGAGGGTTGCCCTTGATTTTACTGGGATCCCATCATCAGATCCTGACTTGGTGATAATGGGACCAAATTTGAAGTATTGTTATGTCGATAATTAGAAACTAAGGCGCCCAACTTTGTACTAGCGTAAGGCTAGTTATAAGACTGTGAGATAATGAGATAATCTGTGAGGAAGGAGAGGTTAAGCAAATAAAGAAGGAAGCAGTGCGACCACTATATTCACCTGAACAATAGTTTTATTCCCTTCTTCCTCGGCCACCTAACCTGTAGGTAGTGCGGCCTTCAGCGAGGCCGGCATAAATCAAACGTTACAGTATAAGTACCCTACTGAACAAAAGAAACATTTTTGACATCGGTGAACATACATTGAAAAAAAATACAGTGGTAGGACCTCCTCCTTATTTGAAGTCGGTTAAAAAGTGACTCGACGATCTACGTGTATTTTAAAGAAATATTTAACTTAGCACCGCTTCTCTTCGACGCGTAGGCTTCATTACCATCTCAAGTTTCCTACAAGGTTTCGAGTAGGTAATTTAATACTTTCTAAGAAACAAGGAAGTTTGAGAGTGTTAACTTTAAAACATTATTATGTATATGTATGGCCTGAAGGCTTGCAATCATGACTCTCTTTTGCTTGTGACGAAAATATGCGAGACACTTAATTACTCGCTCTGTGCCATCTTCACACTCTGCCAAAATTTTGCCAATATATTATCGATTTTATTAATTAATGAAAAACAAATTTTACAAGTATGATTAAAAATCTGTGTCTCTTTTCTACTGTCAGCTTAAATGTCGTAGTGGTATTGTATGGGAGTGGTAGTTGGCGACTTAATCTTCTTCTTACAACTTTCCATGATTATTCTCCACTGTTATTACTCGTATTCACCATTGAAGATAGCCGAGATTATTTCTCGGCTCTAGAACGCGACTTAAAAAATATTGGGCGGGGGAGACGAAAAATTCTGTACCAGCAGTGTGTGTGGTTTTATCCGCTATCCTTACGGAATGTGTTTTGTTTATATTTTCGGGACAAAAGCTTCAAGGCTAATATAATCTGCACCAAATTTCATTCATAATAAAAAAAATGCATTACAAGATAAAATTACAGCACAGCTTAATTATAGTATATAACACGTTTGCCTGAAGTAGGTAATCCTGTGTCTCAGGCGAGAAGAGCTAATGTAGTTCCAAAATTAATAGTACAAATTACAAATTCTCTGTAGTATGGTAAACCATACAAATACGCCATTCTACAGCAAAAACAAGGTTGCTAAAAACATAAACTTAAAATTTAATAATACTAGCACGACTATACATGTGTACATGATATAATATTTACATTATTACAGTTAACAACTTCTCTGTTTCTTCGTAGAACAAACTTTGGAGGGTTTTCTAGACAATTTTCTTACAATTATACCTACCTAGTGAAGCTGAACCGCACAGCCAAGCATTGGAAAACCCTGCCGGTTTCTTTTTTTTTTCTGAGAAACTTAAACTGGGCCTTTTCAAGGCAAGAATGAATAGGTATCTTCTAAAGCGTCTAAGCGTGCTTCATCTTCGACCACATCGTCGCTTACCAACAGCCGAGGTGGTGGTCAAAAGTAGACTTATTCGCGATAAAAAAAAACTGAGGTGAAAAATCAAATGCTGTTACTAATAGGTTACTGACTTAAGTGCGGGCAAACATACAAACTTTCGCATTTGTAAATATTAGTGTGATTTTTCTATGCAACGGACGTTAGAAAGGTAGGTATAGGCATCGCACCTCAAAGCATATTTTTTTTACATTTTAGACGTAGAATACCTATAGTTAAAATATAACGCAAATTGTCCCACGTTTGGTGCCCCACTTACTGGGTAGATTAAGAGGGCAGAGGACCAGAAAATTCCATCGTTTCTTTTGAAAAAAATGCTATTAATCACAGTCTGTCCCCTAACCCGTCTCAGAGCATCATATTTCTTAAGGAACTCGCAAGTCATTTTATTTAAGGAGTTTTTGGTAGGTGTTTTTGCTGTGCATATTATTTGTTTAATAATAGAATTTGTATACGTACAGTTTAAAATACTTATCAATCTCATTCGATGTTCAACTATTAACCTGAATAATTAACATAACAAACTTACCAATTTCGACGTGGTAATGCCGCCATCATGCTGGGTAGGTAGGTACGCTGCGAACTGGTAGAGGGCTTGGGCGTTTGGATTATCTCTACTCTTTCAACGGTCTATGAGCAATCCGACTGTTTTTGTATAATAGTATAAAGTAATTTAGGTATTTATTATTAGTATTAGGTTAGCTTATGTTTTGTTTAGGTAATAAAGGCACTTGCTCGTTAAAACACATACCGTCTTCAACTTTCGTATTTAAAACATTAGTATGATAACACAGGTTTCGTCTAGTGCAGGGTCTAGGGCACATCATATAGTGTTTATAATCTAGACTAAGTTAAATGCATTATTTAAGTAAATATTTGTAATATGTAAGTCTTACTGAATAAAGAAATTTATTATTATTTATTTATTTATTATTATAAAAGCGGCTGGGTTTCTATTTTATAGTTCAAAGTTGAATTTTAAACAACTTTGTTCAAACTTGTGACTTCGTTAGAAAACAAAGAGGTGAATGAGAGAGCTGACCGTGTCCAGTGAAAGGGCTCGTCCAAATTATGATGAACGACCCAACCATTGTGGCAAGCCTGAAGAAAGTTTCCCTTCGGCGTAATTAATTAATTGCAGTCGTTAGAACGCTGAAAAGTTAAGCGACCCAATTTATAGTAGGCCATTTTGTTACAGGTACGTTTAGTATCTTCTAGTTGGTAAACATAGAATACTTATCCGGTGAAACACTAATCAAAATCTTAGAATGACTTATATGAAGATGCACTATATATACCTATAACACGTGCATCCTGTTCGCACTTGCGCTTTATTCTACTTGCGCCGTGCTACAACGCAGTTTTACAAAACTTTTGCAATATCTAGAAAGCACACAGTGAATAATAAATATTTTAAGACATTGGTATTTCCAGGGTAACTATATATGACGCTAGGCTCTGGTAGCTGCCTTTCTTACAATTCTACTTGCTACATACCTACCCGTTTACCTGCTTACAATAACAGAGCTCTAGTTTCGCGAAGGTTGCAATACGTACTCGTAGGTATTTCAGTACGCACTTCAGTTCGCAAATTTTCATACAAAGGAACGCTCGCCCTTTTGACTTTGTATAACTTTTTTTGAATGAAAATGCGGGAAAACCCACTTCTCCTTATTTATACAGCAGGGTTTCATTTCATACCAGCAATGTAACGGATCTCTATTGCTCTTAGTAGGTAGGTAATAGGTAAAACTATAGTCGGAGTAACCGGCATAATCTTACGTGAGTAATTCCCGTGTAATATAAATAAAATAGGTAATAGGTATATATACCTATCTACGTGTCTATTTAATGTACCTTCATAAAAGGCTATTTTATTTATAGATTTTATAGCAGATTTCTAGTGGCACTATAGTAAAATTTTGTATCTTTTGGGTAAGCTATGCAGAAGCTTGAATTTTTAATTAAATTTTATTTATGTGGGTACATAAACAATATTTATTTATTTAATAAGTTTACACGTGGGTTCTGATGAACTGAATATTTACTCGTATTTATTTGAACACGTTAATACGATATCAAATTCTTGAAATTATAAGCAGCAATAAAGGTAGATAATATTCATTTTATCATATGTAGGTAAACCTAAACTTAAATTTTGTCACAATTTTTATTACACGAATTTTAAATTTTATAGTATTTTTTTCTACAAGTCATATTTGATTAAATATACTTATGATATCTCAGGAAAATTGCTGATAACCGAAACTATCGAATAAAATAAAAATGGAATAAAAACTTGGTAAAATTACTTTATGTTTATAGTACTTAACATAAATTTATCTTACCAATTTATTTATTATTGAGTTTTTTTTTATTTTTTATTAATTTCATTCACTGAGTGACAATGCACATCCTACCCTGATGGGTTTAGAAGCACGATATTATGCAAATTCATCCCCTAAACGGGTTAAATGAGGGATGAAAATTTGTATGGAAGCTTGTCATTTTTAAGTCAGGAACGTGGAAGTTGGTACTTGAACTTTTGTTTTTAAGATAAAACTTGTGTCATTGTTTTTTTGGAAACTCATAGTTTAAGAGGATTAACTTTAATCTCCTATTTGACCCTTTTAGGGGATGAGTTTCCAAAAACGATGATACAACTAAGTTTTACTTATAGACAGAAGTCTAATTATCAACTTTCACCCCTTTCCACCCTTTTAGGGCACGAATTTTTTAAAAAACCTTTCTAAATTCTTACTTTCGTTATATATAAGGAACATTTATGTGCAAAATTGTATGCTAGATTTAGGCCCTCGTTGTCAGTCCGTGAATAAATTTAAACATCACCTTACTTTACCTTATTTGTACAAAAATAAAAATTTCAAACAAATAGAAAACATTTACGAGCTTTTGCCACAAGGTACATTTAGGTACTTAATAACTATTTCAAAAACTACCCACGGCTTTGTCCTTGACGCGATATTCCTTTCGCCCCTGAATTTTTGCGGGCATCCCGGCTAAAAGCTTGTCAAGTAAATTTTTGTATGTCACATGACATCAGCCATAAATCGACCTTAACACAGTTTTACGGCATCTCGACCATTTAGTACCTAATAGTATCTACCTCCTATGTTCAGCTTAATAGCCTTAATACAGCCTTGCAGCAAAAAAATACTTATCTTTACCAGCTTATTTGCCTTCTCCTTCTACTAGCATGCAGTGCACGATGCAAGTAGGTACTATCATAACTTCATTAGAAAGTGGCATCTAGCAACTTTGAAGCATTGTAAGGCGTTTAAAGGTGGCGTGCTGGATAACTAGCCCTTTTGGTAATAATGATGCTAACAGCGAATTTAATCCAATTCGCTGGGTGCTAAGAATATAATAGTTCCGTTAGCCCATAGTGGGAGTAATGGCCGCGCCCTCTCTAACTGTCCGTTAATACAGACAACGAAAGATTTAAATGAATGTTTGTTCTGTGCAGTGCTCGGGGGAGAGACTACGGAACTCTCGAGCCGGGACGCGCTCGCTGAGCCCACGCCTACTAAACTTCCAAGTACGTCTCACAAGTACCTGACTCCAACGCTACAACAAGATCTCAAAATAAAACCAGAAATAAAAACTCGATACACCCACCACCGAGAATAAGCACTCGGAACTTCGCGTTGTTTGCCGATTCATTTGATTTTATTAGATTTGATTGGAGTTCCATCGTGGCTTTGTTTCGCAGAGTCGAGACCCAAACACGCAATTGGCGGCGAGAGATTAATCTAACTTTACGGTCTGGCTGTTTCACATTTCTGACAGCGGACAAAGTTTCTAATGCCGAAAATCTCATCAACCATCATGGATTAATTTGCATTTATAACTGGCCTCGTAATTTCTTTCATTCATTCCTTCTCAATTAAGAGCATGAGACTTTTCTTCGCTATTTTTCTTCTTGTGTAAATAGAGATCTTATTTTAGCGTTTAATATAGTACGTATTATCCGTTAGTATGAAATGTCGCTCGAGTGTACCTCTGCCTCTATATTAAACCCAGCACCTATCTCCCTCGGGTTCATGTTTGCACGATTATAGAATTTATCGCACGATCCGAAATGTCAACACAAATTCATTCAGATTCGCAAATGAATATAAAATTTTATGTACCGCAAACGCAAAAGTCAGCACCAAAAGTGTGGGCTGGAAAATGAAATGGAAAATATAATATTTGTCGTTTTCCCGACACGTGCACCGGCGCGGCGGAGTACAATGTAGATTCCAATCACCGGCCCATTTGGCTGTATTGTGTTCCCAGTACGCTTCCCGTATCGTATCGCAATCGAGCGGTGTCACTAAATTAAAATGCGATTTATTTTCATCTTTCTGTATGCAATCTGTTTCAATATTCACTGTCATCAATGCTACATAAATATTTTATTCTTCCCCCTCTCAGTCATTAAAAGCTTATTATAGTATACACGAATAGCCAAATTAAACACTATGTGAAAGCACTACCACCACCATGCATGTTTTTCTAATTTTTCTCAGGTGTGTAGAGTGAAGCGCTATCCAACTTTTGTCTTAATATCTCATCTAAGCTTCATTAAATAAAGACGGGCTTTGCGCTCACCGCGAAGAAACTTTTAATGGGTCTACTAACAGAGTCCGAGGGGCCTGCAAGACTGAAGCGTGGCTCTAACTAAGCTGTAGCTTGGCTTAGAGACTTACATACAGATGCATTTAGACATAGTATATGCATCTATAGGTACATGTAGTTGGTTGTTACATTATAAGCTCGTAAGCCATACTCAATAGGTACTGCATTACATACCTAGAGTCATAGTAAAACCTGGATTCGTTGTCTCATTAGACATCTATGGCTATGATACCTATACACCACGTCTAAGAGGAACAAATAAAACGTAATTGTTTTATCAAGACAATAAAACACGGGCGTGTCGTACGTAATTACTCAGACGTTTTATGTTCATTGGCGTGTTGAGTCTCTGAAGAAACAGAAGCCACGGAACCGTGAACACTGAATAATATTATGACTTGAAACAGTGAGCACCTGAGCTAAATAAAACCTTTGAGACAATCGCGGTTGTGACTGAAGTAGCTGTTTTTAAGTTAAGATAAAAGATAAGTAGCGAAGGTCTCTTCACTTTAAATTCAAAGGTGGCTAAAAGACTCATTTTAGATAGGTGATAAAGTTTTTACATCCATACTCCGATTACAGGCCGAACATTTAAACGGTTTTGTTCGAGATTACTTTTTCGTATTTTAGTACCTACTTATGTACCAATAATGTGTTGTGTTAATACAATATTAAAATCCAGAGTACAGAAATAGCTCAAGGGTCTTACGCCCATGCGAATGCGACACACGTGGGCGTCACAAACATGATCCCTGGGGCCTTACGCCCAACTCTAAACGCGGACCCGAATAGGTGCAGTTTGCAAGATCATGCGACCCAAACCTTATCTCGGCGTGTTACGCGTTTGCGTGATTTTGCAAACGGCACCTATTCGGGTCCGCGTTTAGAGTTGGGCGTAAGGCCCCAGGGATCATGTTTGTGACGCCCACGTGTGTCGCATTCGTTGCGGTTTTCAAGCAATTTGTGAACATAGCTCAACAAAGGCATTTCGAGAGCTTAAAAGGTCGTCAGCAGGCTTGTCTTAATAAGAGAGTAAGGTGTTGTTAGACTAAGGATTACTTGTTGGTAGATAAGATAGCTATGTTTTTCAAGACTTTTATTGTATAGAGATATTTTATTGTATGTAAGACAACGTGTATGAAGAAATAGCTAGAACCAATGATTTGGTTTGGCTAGAAATTAGTTATATTATGAAAAGTGGGTACCATAAAGTTTTCGCGATATGATGTGGTTTCATGTTTTTAAATAATACGCAAAATTCATTTCACATTGTTAACATATTTTAAAACTAGTTACTCAAAGACGTCTAACAAGCATAGATAATAAAACGACATACGATGACATCGTCGAGTTTGTGTGGATAAACCACAGACATATAAATGTCTATGGGATAAACGCGGACTTACTTATATATGTACGCGCTAAAAAAAAACACCTTCAAACTAATCTGAAACAAAAATTAACTAAATTAACTTCATTATCAAATATCTACCGAGTAAAATTTATCCCGAATTCCTTATTGTAATTGAAGCAGCGTAGAAGCGGAAATACACTAGAAATTCATCAGAAAAAGTTTTGAAGATGGACTCCCGCAAAGTAACGCATGATTCAATCAACTATTTGAACCACCTTCGGAAAAACAATATTTTTGCTGTCACTCGTGTATTTTCTTACGTATATTATCCTCCACGTGCAGCGCTGCAGGTGCATATTTTTGTATGACATATATGTATAAAAATTATTTATGTTCTTCTTTTTACTTGTAGTCGTGAACTCTTGGTAGAGTGTTCGTGGTTGCGTTGATGGTACAAAAAGGCTCCTCGCTGTCGTCGTCCCTTTCCAGGGCTATTAAAAATTGGTAAATCTATAGAAAATTGATTTCGTTAGCCGCCAATATTGTCACTATCGACTTAAATGATCAAAGTGTTTAACTTTATGTAAATAGCTACGGTCTCCAGTTTCACTTACCGCACCTGACATTGCAGACAATTCGTTAGTTGCCCAAAATTTCACAAGATTTAGATTTAGAGAGGTTGAACTGACTACACTGAGATGCTGCCGACTTCTCTGAGCATAATTTTGGTTTGCAGAGTGCGACCTCACGTTCGTGAGCCGCGGCGGCGCGAGCAACGGCACATTCACCGCGCC
This sequence comes from Agriopis leucophaearia, assembly GCA_949125355.1. Lineage (NCBI taxonomy): Eukaryota > Metazoa > Arthropoda > Insecta > Lepidoptera > Geometridae > Agriopis > Agriopis leucophaearia. The sequence goes on from OX421269.1 coordinate 15,672,304, forward strand.
GGAGCTGTTCAACCCTGGGAACTACTCGCGACAGTGCCTCTACACGTTCCTGGCCGCGCCGGGACAACGCGTGCTCGTCCAGTTCCGCACCTTCGACCTTCGGGGCAAGCCACCAGAGTATGTTCATTCTTTCAACGGCACGTTCACCGCGCTGGAGCTGATTAACTCCAGAAAACCACTCGCAGCAGTGTCTATTAGCAAAAAAAACATCAGTCAAAGGACTGCACATCAGAAGTAAAAACTTAAGTAGTAACTCACATATTCTACAAGAGATGGCGCTGTTTTAAAATACACGGTACAGCGTGACGATGGCGCAAGTTCCATGATTTTTGTTCAGCAAAAAAGTGCTCAACACGCCTAAAAAAGTTTTCACTTCAAAAATGCGAGGTCTGTGGTCTTTACTCTTTACCTACACGTTCCTGGGGGCGCTGGGGCACCTTCGATATTTAAGCTAAGCTGAAAGAGTATGTTCGTTTTTTTTTATGAAAAAATAAAATAAAAAATATGAATTAGGAGTTTACCACGATGTGTTCGAAGTGTGAGGCCCAAGTAAGCGCGCCTTACTTAGATCTTGGAGGCGGCTTGCCATTTAGGTAAAATTCATCCTTGTTCTCCTTTTGGCCAGGTCCACTCTCTTTTTGAACAGATTCTATAGCAATGATTTATATATTATTGACACGTACCACTTTTTATTCGGGACGCATAACTATTTTGAAGCACACTCGATTACATTTTATTAGAGGGTGTGAATAGATACGATGAGGGAGATTGCAGATCTTTTTCGTGCAAATTTCAGACCTACGATATGTAGGTAAACAGTATAGTTTTTTGTTTTGTTAAATACTCGTTAGTTACTATGTTTTAAATCAATTACCCTGGTTTTAAACACGCTTTTATTAGCTTGGTATATATCTATGTAACAGAATCTATGAACGTGATTTTCACCCACGTCAGATTGATTTGAAGCTTTGCACACTTTGCAAGCTTTTAGTTTGTCCCATTATCCTTACCAGGATCTTCAGGATTAGCGATTTCAAAGCGTGATTTTCAGTTTTTTTAACTACGAGAATTATTTTATTCACCCGTATTACTGGCACGTAAATAAAACTAACTCCTATTACAACAACTTCTCAAGTGTAGTGATAGCGTCACGGACCGCAATGAAGGCCCAACGTGTTACTTTATTGCTCTTTCCAATAAATGCTAGCATCCCTTCGTAACGCTTTATTGCTCGTCTTAACAAATACTTGTGTTTTCCAGTGGAGCCGCGGTGGGGGAGCTGCCAGCGTGAGTATATCCATCCATTTTATTCGACTATTGCAATAAATTATTCTGACAAACATGTTTTTTCCCCGCAAGTCTATTATTATTTATAAGTTCCGCTACAGAAGAATTAGGTCAAACTTTTCCGACCTTGACGCGGATGAAGTTGGAATTAATATTTATTACATAAGACCGCTAGAGTAAATTTTATCAGTAAACTTTGCAAATCGAAATTCGTAAACTTATTCTCTTACATGAAACGAAGCCTTGCCGAAACAAATGATGGCAAAAATTACCTAATCGTAAGTGTATCGGCAAACGTAGTGTAGAGTGACTACCGCGGACAGATAGAAAGACGACCAGTGTTTGTCGGTCACACCTCGATGTGCATGACTCGTTTTATCTGTACATGAACACATAAAAATTTAAATATTAAAATCCTTATTATTTCTAACACGTAAATATTTCTTAAAACTAATAATTGTGTAGCTGAAGATATCGTTATTTAATATTCTATCGGAGACGTTTCGACCAGACGCCAGACAGGGGGATGATCTCAGATCAGAGAAACAAGCGAGATATGCCGAGTATCCCTTGTGTTCAAATGTCTAAATTTTTCACCCACTTTTCCCTATACCTCTAAAGCACGCAAAAACAATAAGTACGACACACCTACATTTTTTTTCTTTTTTTTATTCTCTAATAGGTTTGCGTTTGACCACCCACTCGCCTGATGTAAAGCGCGATGCGGTCTACGATGGAGCACGCTTGCCCAGAAGAAACCGATTCACTCGATATTTGAAGACACCCAGATTGTAACCATCGGGGAACCAGCGCATTCCACAGACTTGCAGTTGGCACAATAAAAGTGGAATCAAAGCGCTTTGTACGGGTTTTCGGAATATGAACCATGAAGCGGTGTCAATTTTTCGTTCCCGCTCTGGCAGTCCGATAGAAAAATGGGGAGGAGGGAATTAGATCATGCAGATCTGATGCACACACTCATGTATCCGATAAAAAACTGATAGACTAGCAACTTTACGCCGATGCTCAAGACTAAGAAGTACCTACTTATTTGTCACGAACACTATGAAACTTGCAGCGACACCAGTGAACTAATTGACCACATGCAAAAAATTGCCGCCTGCGGGTGATTTAGGCCTGATGCATTTGCACCCGCCGTGCCACATTACTATCTCTTTACTTTTGTTTGTCTGACCTGAGATGCTGATTATGCATCGTATTGTTCAGATGCATGCACGAGCACATGGACATATTCTCGGAGATGGCGTCGCTGGAGACAGGCGAGCTGGTCAACTCGGCGTTCGGCGGGCGGTACTGCGGGCCCATCCCGCCGCGGCGGCGCGTCTCGCTGCACCGCGCCGTCGCACTATCCTTCTACACCGACAAGATGTACACGCCACCGACTCTCTTCACCGGGTCATACCAGTTCATCAACGCATGTGAGTAACCATTACCTACTTGGTAAAAAAAACTCTAACATACTTAAGTCCGAAGGCTTCGTTACAACCGAAGTTTCTATCTTTCTATAAATGCACCTTGTATTATAAAACCACAGTGAAGTTTAGGACTATGCCTTCATGCAAGTAAACAAAATGGATTCAGATCATTTAAAGTACCTATGCCGATGTCAGTTTGGATATAGAAAAGAATTAAGAAAGAAAGAAATTATAAAACCACAGTGAAGTTTAGGATGCCTTCATGCAAGTAAACAAAATAGATTAAGATCATTCAAAGTAACTATGCCGATGTGAGTAAAGTCTCTTTATCTCTTTCTGGCTAGGTATATATCCTATACAGTGGATGAGTCGGTCATCTTTGATTTTCGTCTCTGCTCTTTCTCTCTCTTCGACATCGTCCTCGAATACCTGGCAATCTCTCATGTCGTTTAGCATTGTATTATAGTACTCGTATATATGTCTAAAACCATCATCATCGCGAAGTCTTCTCATGTCCCCTCACAAATGCCTTAATTTAACTATGGCCCGTTGTTTTGCATACTAAGAACCAGTTTTCCCGACATTTTCACGGGATAAAAATAGTGAGACAATTACCAAAATATATTTTAGTAATTTATTGACGTCAAACATTTTGTAGTATTGAATACTAACATATGTCAACTTTGTTTTTAACCAATTAATGGACAAATTCTATATAAGTCACTCGTTTATCTGTGAAAATACTCTCTTCATACACATAACCATAACATAACATAAAACCATTTCAAATTATTCTCTAGCCACCCATCAATGACTGTTTTGTCGTAAGTATTGACCCAAAAATCCATTGACCCTCCCTATCCTAACCAAAGGAGTGTCATACGTATTCGGAGAAAAGGAAAATACAAAAGTTTTGTGACCCTCCCTGTTTCCGACGACTTTCACAACCTTTTATTTATACGTCAAGTTTTCCCTGAGACCATTGGTGTTATTTATGAAATGTCACGGAGAAGATTCAACAGAATCATTTCATTTGTGAAGTAACCTCCCAAAGTTGGCTCGTTCGAGGTTGTTATGCATTCTGAATGTCTGACAGTGGGAACATGAAGGCCTTAGGTTCACGATGTTGTTTCTTTTACTGAATTGTTAACGTGTGAATTAATGGACTGAGGAAGTCAATTGAATGGAAAATTTCGTTTACAAATCCATGAGGGTTGTAGAATGGCGAATTTAAATAAATATGTTATTTATCGTTGTCACAGTGTCAAATCTCAGAATCTAGAAAAAGCTAGAGCTCGTATAAATAGAATACTTACGTAAAACTATACCTACTTTATATGAATAGAGTATCCACTATCAAGTAACCACTTATATTTTAAGCACATGGATATTGGGTATAGTACAAAATTTACAAAAAGTCACCTTAGTCTGCCTAGAAAATCACCTAAGTTTAGGTACATTTTAGTAATGACGATATCTTATTCTATTTCTATGACCGATACCGACTAACTTAAATTATGTATGTTTTTATAACGTCTGACTTAGCCTAAATTGTAGTAATGATAAAATAGCAACTATAAGTTGCTTCGGTTTTAGTCTTTGGTTCTGATTTTTTTTAGCGCTGACCCGAAATCCATAGTTTTTAATACCGTTGGTTAAAACGCAAAACTCACTTAGAAAAAAGGCTCTACTTCGGCTATTATCTACACTAATATTATAAAGAGGAAAGATTTGTACCTATTTTTGTATGTTTGTAATGAATAGGCTCCGAAACTACTGAACCGATTTGAAAAATTCTTTCACTGTTGGGAAGCTACACTATCCCCGGGTGACATAGGCTATATTATATTTTGTAGCGAGGCCGAAGGCCGAGCTTACACTCGTGCGAAGCCGGGGCGGACGGCTAGTTTAATATATAGTAAGTGACTATTCCGTGATGGTGATTAAGTGATTAGTTATTTAGTTAGTTATTAAGTACTGAGCGGTAGCATGAGCGCTTTACAATCTGACGGCACTCGGTTCTATGCTCGGCCCTGCACTAATGACTTATTTAGTACCTAAGTAAATTATGAGCAGTTTTGATGCCATCGCACAAAAACAGCGTGAAGAAAACAGGTATGTCCAACCACCTAACCTTCACCTTCACCAACATGCACTGGGCCAGCATGGTGGATTAAGGTTCATTCTCTTTCTCTGAGACAAGGCCTGTGTCCCAGCAGTGCGAACATGATAAGCTGATAGTGGTGAAGTGACTATTCCAGTTTTATTTGCTTCCTCTATCGTACTAGTAATCAGCTTTTCTATTTGAAATCTCAATAGTATCTCTGAAATAAATAAATTTATTTTTGTTATTTGTTTGTTCATTTATTTATTTGATTATTGGTGAACGGAATGCGGGCCAAAAATTACATTATCAATGCTGAAAATGCTGCCAGCATTCTGGCGACTGTATCTTCCACCAAGGCGCTATGAAATTTGTATTAGATTTAAGTAGGTTGAGTTCAGGATTTCATAAATAAGGAAAGCAATAAATAATCTGAATCTAATTTAATTTATTTATATAAATAAATTGCTTATTTATTTATTATTTGTTTTTTTTTTGTGTAGCCGAGTTCGAAGTGGGGACCCCGGTACCCAACACGCTGTGCTCGTTCGTGATCGAATCGAGCAAGCGCAAGACAGGGCTGCTGCTATCGCCGACCTACCCCGGCATCTACCCGAAGGACACCACGTGCAACTATCTGTTCACGGGCCAGACCGGCCAGCGGATTCGGCTCGAGTTCCGAGACTTCGATCTCTTCTTTGGCGGGCCTCAGTAAGTTTACAAAACATAGTAATTTCAAAAAATCTGCCAAACTGCATATTTTCGTTCATAATTTTTATTGGTTTACTAGTTTTTTTGCCTGCGACTTCGTACGCATAGATTTTCATATAAACCTTCAATCCTTTTTTCTTCCCTTAATCCGACCCTTGCGCAAAATAACATAGCCTATACTTCAATCTGGTCATAGCTAAGCTTCGTGAAAACCGCATTTAAATCCGTACGCATTTTCTCTCAGGAGTTTAGGCGATGTACGTGAACAAACAAACAAAAATTCTAAAAACTGCCTAATCATTCTTCAGCTGCTTATTTTAAGTCGCCCTGTGTGAAGTATTGATAGAAGCATACCAGTAAAAACACCGTCAACAGTTTTCAAATCAAAAAGATAATGTGGACCACAGTGCAGAGCATGTTTTGAAGTTCCTTTTCTTTTTGTCTAGACCATAAAAAGTATATCTTGTCATGTCGGGATGATACATCTTTGAAATTTGACTGTCCAGCTTCGCTCGTTCGAATTTTTCTATAATAAACTTTATTGTTCAATCATAATAGGTACATTGACCAAATATACTTAATATTATTACAAATTTAGAAATCTCTCTTATTTAAACTAGTAATGCAATTGAACATTGCGCTTCTTTATATAATTTTACACTTGTGCCAATAACAATAGTTGATGTAAATACCAAGTACATACATGTGATAAAATATTTCATGGCTTACTAACTTAAACATCTTAAAATCATGTTTTTAATCAATTGAGATTAAACCTTAAAAAAGAAAGAGGGTATTTTTTTTTTTACAAAAATTTGTAAAACATAGACGATGAGGTTGGTACATGGCTGAGCACTAACTCCTAACTAGGTTGCCCTGTATTTAGGATATCAGTCCCTTCCTGTCCACATATAAAAAAAAAGTTATGATGGAGATCTGATCTGTGATCTGTGGCACAGAAACACCGAGACAAATTATAAATATAATATTGAAGTAATTATAACTGTAATATATATACATAGTAATATAATATGCCTAATATTAAATATAATAGAAATAGAAATAAAACTCACATTAAAAACACGACAAAATCCCAAACTACCCTCAACTCCATTAAATTAGCTGCATTATGACCAGTCTCGACGACAAACAGAACACAGAAACTTGTTATGACACGGACTTAACTATCAGAGCGCTTCTAGATGTGGCATCTAGTCAGATGCATTTATACAATATAATTATAACATAATTATCATTGTTTTTTTTTAGTGTTATTTAGGTGACGCATAAGTAAATTGAGATAAAATCTAGTTTTAGCGAAACTTGTTTATGTAAAAAGGCCAGGTAGTTTAGTGTTTAGTGATTAGCATACATTTTGTTTGGTTAATAAGGCACTTGCTCAAAAACGGTATAAAATAAAGCAGAGATTTAAAACAACATTACATTTGACTGTTATCGATAAATAAGTTTATTAAATGGTACAATATTTATTATTTATTATTGCGAGGTTATTTGAGCTTATAATTTAGGTGAGGTGTGAATCTAAATAGTATAAATCATTTATATAATATATATTCTTTGTACAATATATTGTGTATATCTTTTTTTAATTATTTATTAATACTACATACTTTTATGCTTGAATCTTATACTTTTGATTATTTTTATATCCAACATCGCATCTCATCACACTAATATTATAAAAGCGAAAGTTTGTTTGTGTGTCAGAATGTTTATCATCTCTTCGCGCTGAAAAAGGCTGAACTAATTTTGATGTAATTTGGAATGAAAACAGCACTTTCCTAGGAATAACACGTAGGCTACTTTTTATCCCAGATAGTTCACTGATTATGTGGGATAACGGGTGAAACCGTGACCATGCAATTTCTGAACTATATGAATACGACCACAAGTATGGCTTTGGCCACGGAACCCTGACATATGCTTGTCTTGCAAAATGCATTGGATTGAATCACCAAAGAGGTTGTAAGGCCTATGTTTTTATAACATCCTTGATCTACACGTTCATTCATCTATGAAGGTCAAGAAACCTTCTTTAAATTTAAACTGATTATCTGAATGACAGTTTAAAATTTTTATAATGGCTATGTCAATAACATTCTCTTTACTTTGGACCTCCTTGCTTGAGGCTATGTGACGATCCTCATATTACGTTTCGGGTAACGAAGAAAATTATCATTGATTTTTTAATTTCTTTTATGTAATAATAAATAATTAAAATAAATGATATAACATAGCCTATGTTTTAATCTGGTAATTTCTAAGCATATTTGTGAAAACCGCATTTAAATCCGTCCAGTGATTTCGGAGATGTGCGCGGACAAACAAACAAAGAAACAGACAAAAATTCTAAAAACTGTCCTATCGTGTTCAGCTGCTTATTTTAGGACGCCCTGTGTGTTTTTTTTTTGTTATCTCGCAATTAAAGTTATTTTATCTCTACGTTTTTATTACATGTTTTTATCTCTACGTTTTTATTATATGTATAGATATAGATAATCTAGGCGTTTGACTACATCTTATGTTAATTGACGGTGTGGTCGAGAATGGTAAACACGCTTAGTCTGGAATGGAAACTGGATCTCAAGTGATTCTAACTGAACACACCGTTGTCGACAGATTTTCAACTTGAACGTGGTAGCAAACCACCACCTCTATATGTCACGGCATAAATAGTGCATAAAACAAGTCATGTTAGTTGAGAAGTTTATCATCCCTCGCCGATGGCGAAGGCGGATATAAGTCAGGGAAAAAATGGGTTATGGATTAGGTATTACAAATGCACTTGTTATATACACTCGGCTTTTCACTTTAATGCGAGGAAATGCGAAATACTGATATCGTAAGTAATTACTCGTTAATTAAAATTAAAACCGGAACAATGTTCTATTTTTATTCACAAAAGTTATTAATCACACAAATCTGTAATGCCCAAAAAGCAGACTTTTATGCACTAGAGCATAAAACAGTTTATCCCCGGTGTAAGCATATTTTTTATGCCATAGGTGGCAAACAAGCAGACGGGCCGCCTAATGGTAAGCAGTCACCGTCGCCTATGGATACTTGTAACACCAGAGGCATCACAAATACGTTGCCGACCCTTTAACTTTAAGACTCTATTAACTCGCCTTTTCAAGAACCCCATGTTGTAGCTTCTCGGAAACACCGCGGAAGGTAGATCATACTACCTTCCGTGGTGTTTCCATTGCAATTGAATTGCAGTTGTCCATTCGACTGGGTGCGCGTGTACGACGGGCCCGACAACTCGTCCGCCGTGATCGGCACGTACTGCGGACAGCAGCGCAACCTGGTGCTGTACTCCAGCGACGAGCGCCTCCTCGTCACCTTCTACTCCCTGCCGCGCGCCGCCAGCACGCAGAACCGCGGCTTCAAGGGTATCTTCGAGTTTTCAGAGAGTTTTGTTAAGTTAGGTGAGTCGCGATTATCTTTTAAGTTCAGTACTTCAAACTTAAATAATTATAAAAAAAAAAAAAAAAACATTCGACTTCACACAAAGTGGGCGAAATTCAATAAACGGGATTCTTCCCTTAAAGTTAAAATATTTTCTTTAAATTCAAAAGGGACCACAATCAAGATATAGCGTATTCTATTTATTTTTTTTATTAAAATTCGTTCACAATCAGCGATGAATCACGTACACATAAATAATTTAGAACTACCTTATTTGAAATCAGTTGTAAATGAGGATAAATGTGGTTATACGGTTGAACATCCATCTTGAAACGCTTGGAAAGGTTTTTGGAACCACGAAAGTCAGAAATCACATCGGTCTGCGCATTATTGTATCTTCCTTCGAAGATTCCGCTTTCCAGGGTCTTATATAAAGCTGAAGAACCTATAACCGATTGGGAAGAAAGGTCTAATATTCAGCTTGTAAGATTTGACCTAAACAAATAAACTAACATACAATCAAGTTGAATAACAGCTTGTAAAAAGTGTCAAAGTGTTTTAGTAAGTGTTAAGCCGGGTCCGCTGCGGCATGTTTTCGTGTTAGCTAACACACTAACTGTTAGCTAACACACCCACTTTTCGTGTCAGTAATATGTTAGTGTGTTATAACACGAAAACATGCCGCAGCGGGCCCGGCTTTAGTCCAAAAGTCAAGCTTGTCCAAATTAAGGAAATTAGGCAAACTAATTTTTTGATCTCATTTTTCTCCAGATTTTATAAGTAAACACGACGCCGAGCACATTAGGGGCTCCGAGTGCGACCAAAAGATTCTTAGCAAAAAGGAATCTACCGGATTCGTGTACCATCCAAATTATCCATTCCTCTATTTACAAAAAGTTGTTTGTAGGTGAGTATAAAACAATCTGTGATTTTGTAGACATACTTTCGAACTAGACTCCGTTGCATATGCTCTACGCGTCTACTCAACGTAGATGTTCTACGCTGTAGAGTATCTACGGCTCATGTGAGTTTTCAAGTTATCAAAACATTTTTGGAAAACACGGGCATTTCTTTTAAATATTCTTTAAAGTACTCGTATTATGTAATGTTTAAGTCATAAGTCATAGTAATTTATTGGTAAAATGGCAATTTACAAGTCAATAGAATTTCTCTTAAGTGAGAAAATATAACATAAGTATTAAATATTAATATATTAATTAATTAATTACATTATAAAATATTAAATACTAAAACAAACAAAAAATTATAAAACATGTCACACCTTTAATAATAAACCGAATTAACTCAAAAAACTCGATTTTTGGGAAATTGCATTCAAAGTTTTATAAGTTTGGTGCCACCTATGTTTTGGTAAAAATTAAAAAATGTGGGCACTCTACAGAAATGTAAATTTATTTAGCGTATTGTCAGTAGAATATCCTTTCATAAAACATTTATAAATAACAAATATTATATATCCTTTTTAAAATACAAAGGTTTAAAAAAACATTACCGACTTACACCTTTTCTTGATAAAAAAATACAGGCTAGTATTTGACATGCTACATGACACAAAACCTATTAATACAGTTTATTATTGCAAAAAATCTCTTTTATTTTTTAATTTCAGATTTAATGCAGTTTATTACAAAAAATATGTATCAAAATATTAAGATTATCAGAGATAGTGCAGTTCATTATTAAGAAACAATCATTGCATGTTATGCATTTAGGTTTAATTCTATTTCTATTAGCGAACACTCGTCTCACTCTGATCACTGCCAGCGTAACACTGATTCGTCTCGTTTAGTGAATTTTGATTGGACCGACGGGTTAATCAAAAAGAGACGGACGGTACTCTATATCGCTTGTATGGCTCCGAATGGAACGCCTGTTGGACTGTTCCTGTTCTTTTCACGTAATTAATTCGTTTTATGATAAAATCTCCTCACCCCCATTTTTTGAGTTAATTCAGTTTATTATTAAAGGTGCGATATGTCAAGTTTATATAATTCTTTGAAATTGTAAAAAGACTGCTCGATGAGCCATTTTTTTACCTATTTTAATGTAATAATGATGATGATAGAATTTGTGTTTTTATATTTTCAGATATTTTATATATGGTATGCAAGATTCACAAAATTTAGAAAGGGTCCGACTGGAATTCCAAAACTTTTCTATACCAAAAGGCGAGCATATGAAGCCAGAGTAAGTTATATTTTTCGTCAGCTCTCTGTTATTGTGTTCCAAAACTTTCCAAATTTTTTAATCAAGAATGAAGTTGCTGACTGAACATTATACATCCATACTAATATTATAAATGCGAAAGTAACTCTGTCTGTTTGCTACATAATCACGACTAAACGGCTAAACCGATCTCGATAAAATTTTGCAAGGTAATTTTTTAATAGTATGTATCATGAGGACGGACATAGGCTATTTTTTTCCGAAGAAATCGCGGTGTAAAGCTAGTTTATTATAATACTAGCCGTCCGCCCCGGCTTCGCACGGCTGTAAGGTCGGCCTACGGCCTCGCTACAAAATATAATATAGCCTTTGTTACCCGAGGATAGTGTAGCTTCCCAACAGTGAAAGAATTTATCAAATCGGTTAAGTAGTTTCGGAGCCTATTCAATGCAAACAAACAAACAATCAAATCTTTCTTCTTTATAATATTAGTATAGATCACAACTTGAGAAATCGACTAAAACCACTTTCGCTCTTTTTTCTTTAAAAGAAAACTTTACATACCATTAATAAGTTCTTCAAAATGACTAAAGACTTATCAACATAAATGATTCTATTTTTATTTTCGCTTAAAGTCATAGAGACACAATCGTGCCACAAAAATATCCGAAGCAAAACTCGGCGCACGCTACGCATCAACCGACTTTTTGTTTACTTGTAAAGCCTCCGCAGTTGTTGTAGGTCCGCTGCGGCATGTTTGTTTTGTTCGTGTTAGCTAACACACTAACATGTTACTGACACGAAAAGTGGGTGTGACTTTGGTGTTAGCTAACACTTAGGCAGTGTGTTAGCTAGCACGAAAACATGCCGCAGCGGACCCAGCTTAAGACAACCGTGTTCCGACTACAACGCCACGCTATTCCAGTGTTACGATGCCATAGCAGACAAGCGACGTTGAACACTACATAAGTGATATAACGTCTAAATTGAAGTAAATGTGGCATTGTAAACTGTATAATTGATGTCTAGGTATATACAACGACGCTCTGACGTTTCTTAACTGTTTTCACTAAGATATTGTGTCTCTATAGGTATTATATATCTATGCTTAAAGTATCCAAACTTTCTTCTTCATCTTATACCAGGGTTTGTCCACGGCTTCGCTCGCGTTGTAAACAAAACATAATTATGTTCAGCACGCCTAGCACGGGCCTAATTGTCATTGTGGACAAATTGTCTAATATTGTATAATTATGTGGAATACTTCATACTGTTTTTATCGTTTTTGAGGGAGACACAGAATATTAATAATAGGTTTGCGTTTGACCGCCACCTCACCTGATGGTAAACGATGAAGTTCTTCATGGAGCATGCTTGTCTAGAAGAAACCGAAACCAATATCTAGGAGAATCACATCAAATATGCGCGGCGCATGATGTACATGGCTCTGTCATTGGTTTCGCTATTTAAAACGATGTATATTTTTTTTCGCTGTATATTTTTTCAGTTTTTATTATAATCATAAGGTGTAGAAAGGTGTAGAAGTGTAGATTCTGCTGAGATACAATAGCTCGTTATGACTTTTGAAAGATTGGTCTTACCGATGAAGTAGTGAAATAAGGGTAGCGACACCGAAATTTCTATCAGTATCCTACGGATGACGAATGATCCTTCTAATCAGTGAATTTGTACATTCGCCTACCATTATTTATTCCAGTGGATCCTGTCCAGACGGGTACTTAAAGGTGTACCTTCGTGGCCAAGAGGCGACTGACTCTTATGACAAACACGATGCTGAGCTGTGCGGCGAGGGCTGGGTAGGTAACGAGACCGTCCCCGCCTTCCCCCCGCCGCTGCTCTCGGACGGGCCGCGTCTGGTCATGGTTTTCAGCTCGGGAGAACTACAGGGGAAAGGGTTCAAGGCGAAATATACTTTTGAGACTGGTGAGTGGAATCTTTTTTTTTCGGTGAAACTTTTGAGCACATCTCAACGTTATCTCAACGGAGACGTTGGGAATTCAAATTCCCAACTTCCCCATTGACATATTGTAATGGGGATGCTAGGAATAATAGGTACTGGCTCTCAGGTAAGGTTACCAGAACACACCGTTAGGTGCTTGGCGACCATTGTTTACCATCCTGCAAACATCATTATCCCAGACTAAGATTGTTTCTAAATTTTCTGTAAAGTAGAAGTTGAAGCTAAACAATGGATAAAACTTAAAAATCACGAAAAATATATATTTTAATGTATAATCGTAGTAGAGAATATACAGTATTGGACAGTAGTTTATTTTACCAAATGACAAGACGCGGAAGTCGCTCGTATGAAAGTCAGCGCAGCACATAGAACTAATATAATATGTATGTCTCTAGAATTTAATTTTAAAACCTTACACGGCACTGAAAAAGCCGTAGAGTAGGGCTGAGTGTTGTGCCTTGAGAGAGGCCTATGACCAGCAGTATGTAGACTGAGATAAGGCTGATAATTATCATGACACAGCGCCGGCCCTGGGGCAGAGCACTAGATAGCAAAGGGCGCCAAAATTCCAACAGTGATATAAAAATTCGAGCAAAATATTATTTTTTGTTGGCGCCCTACGTATCTCAGCGGGAGGGGGGGATTAGCACAAAGGCTACTTTGTATTCCGGAAGAAGATCGATTCCTGTACAATAGTTTCCAGAAATTAAAAGCACCGAAAGATAATCTCGCTCTACCCTGATCAAAGACTAGGGTCGGCGCTGTAATAACAACACTGAGGGCTAAATATGGAATATTCAAAGTTGATTTCAAATATTGTGTAGCGTATAGGAAAATTTGGTAGAATTTGATCACAGTAAATACCTATTATTTTCAACCTATTTCAATAAAGGTTCTCTTTGCGACTGTATTTTTTTTACTGTGTCTATATCGTTATATTCGTTTTTAATAATTATTTTTTATTGAATAAGTTATTCACAATGGTGGTCCCAACTAAATTTGAAAAAATATTCCATCTCTAAGAGTGGAAAACTAGGGGATGAATATCGCTTCCCATGAAGTCAGTTTTTAATGTATGTATCATCATCATCATTTCAGCCATATAGGACGTCCACTGCTGGACATAGGCCTCCCCCATCGATTTCCAAACGGGCCGGTTGGAAGCGGCCTTGCATCCAGCGTTTTCCTGCGGTCTCTTTTAGGACGTCTGTCCATCTTGTGGATGGACGTCCTACGCTGCGCTTACCGGTCCGTGATCCCCTTCGAGAACCTTTCGGCCCCATCGGCCATCTGTTCTGCGTGCTAATAAATATTATAATAAAGTATGTATAATATTGTAGAATACCGAGTGCCGGGCACGGCAGCGCCGGGCGGGGAGTGTGCGTTCACGTACCGCTCCGAGTCGAAGAAGCGCGGCGAGTTCAACTCCCCCCGCTACCCCTCCAACTACCCCTCACACACTAACTGCACATACATGCTGGACGCGACTCCTAATGAACAGGTCACTGTGGTGTTCGACCACTTTAAAGTGAGGGCGGACGCGTGGAACGCTACAGCGGGATTGTATGGGTGGGTCAAGTTACCTATTATTTTAAGTAAAATTTATGTTTGACCTGCGACCCTCCCGACTTCACACGGGTATATGTTTTATTATATATATAAACCTTTCGTGAAAAATTATCTAACTGATAGTGAAAACCGCATCAAAATCCGTTGCGTAGTTTTCAAGATCTAAGCATAAGTAGGTATATAGGGACAGACAGAGAGAAGCGACTTTGTTTTATATTATGTAGTGAATTGTTGTTCCACACTTTTGAATTTACTATTTATGTAGGCAATAAAAAAACTACATATTCTTCAACATATGGTACATCGACAACACAGTTACTTTTTGTATACTTTTTATACTATGTATTGTATTACTTTTCCCATGCACTGACTTTGTTAAAAAAACACGTTATTTATGTAGGCAATAAAAAAACTACATATTCTTCACCATATGGTACATCGACAACACAGTTACTTTTTGAATACTTTTTATACTATGTATTGTATTACTTTTCCTATGCACTGAAATTGTAAAAAAAAACACGTCAATCCGTTGCTTCGTAAAAATAGGAACAAAAAGCACTCTTTTGCATCTAATATAATATCATTGTTAGTATGACATGATATTATTATTACAAAGTTGCTCTTCAAAAAGTACAACTTACGTAAAACTCGTATTGAATGGAAAAAAAGTAAAAACAAACAAAACTTTAATTGCGTTATTAATGTGGAATAGGCCAAAAGAAGAACTAGAACGAAATATAAATGGCAATCCGTTTCTGCCATCTGAAAAATGTCAAACTAAGCTATCATGTGCTGTTTTTTTGTTGAGTAAATTTGCGTGTTTAATTGAGATATTTGTCCATTCAACCACAATCGAAGTGCACTCTCTTTCTGAACAGACTCTACTTTCTGTTTTTAGTGGACTGACGTGCAGCGAGGACTGGGTGGAGGCGTGGTGGGTGGGGCGTGAGGGGTCGCGGGTCCCGCTGGGCCGGTGGTGCGGGCTCGCCACCCCCGGGCCGCTACACTCGCCGCGCGGCGCGCTGGGCCTTATGCTGGCGCTGCACACTGACATCGACGCTGTCGCCTCGGGGTTCAAGGCGCGGTACATATTCGAGGTACTCGTACTATAGCGAGAGCTTAATAAATATCATATTCTATCTACTGCATAGGGTACCGAATTTCTGATGAGAAGCAAGGCACACGGAGCGTGAGTCGTTGGTCTGCAAGATGGGTTTATTTTTATTCAGAAAAAGGCTTGCGTTTGACCGCCACCTCGCCTGATGTTAAGCGCGATCCGGTCTACGATGGAACACGCTTGCCCAGAAGAAACCGATTCACTCGAGATTTGAAGACACCCAGATTGTAACCACGATGACGACACGGGTCGACGATATTGTGTCAGTGTGAGTTGAACCTGAACCAGATTGGCACAGGACCAAGGCACAGGAAGAGAGAGGCCTATACCCAGCAGTGGGAAAAGGAAGTCTGTGGATGATGCAGATGTCAAGAAAAACCTGAAACTTTAGTCAATATAATACTTAATATAAGCTGCGTAAGTTTGTGATTTGTGAAGTACAAACATATAATGCACAGGTTCACACTATCCACACCTTTTATACCTAACGGGCCAGGCGAATGATTCTAGGACCTGTGATATGTACTAGTTTTGTTGCCTCCACTCTTATTCGGATTGCCATAAGTGCGATGGGGACAAAAATAATATCGAATACCTGACTAAACCGGCTATTAAAGATTCGATGTTTCAGTCCTCGTCGCAATAATATCGCAGGTCCTGGAATGACCTACCAGATCTCCGGTCACAAAACACCTGATATCACCTGATATTAAGTGATAATGTTGTTGAAGATACTTTACCTTTTCATGTTAGTTTTGTTTATGTTCATTTCAACCCGCCGATAATTTAACTGATAGCAGGACTTCACTGATCTGGAATCCATCTCCATTCCAGCCGGCCAAGTCGATATTCGGCGACTGTGGCGGCAACATGTCCGGCGCGGAGTGGGGCGTGGTAACCTCGCCACGGTTCCCGCTGCCGTACGAGCCCCCGACGCGGGGCGCAGCCTCCAGGGTCTGCAACTGGTTCGTGACTGCGCGCCCGGGGAAACGACTACTGCTCAATTTTGAACATTTTGCTGTGGAGGGGCATTTGACTGGTAAGTGACAAAACTTCTAAAATCTTATATACTTATTTTCTGTTTAGTCCCCGAGTCATGATTTCTATTAAGGAGTTAAATAGGTGTTTCTATGCTTTTACTTTTTTTTAATGTTGCAAACAGAATTATTTTTAACACAAGTGAGAAGTCAACAAATAAAAAACTATTTTTTTAGACATGCTATAAATTGCTTTAAAAAACCCACCCACTGAATTTGTTAGTAAGCGTTTCTATGCAGATAAACATTGCATATTATACAAGTGTATTAACAATAAGGTACCTTGAAAGCTTTTACGTTGTGATTGTAACTACATTTTGATTACTATTAATTGACTACGCTAAAACACATTAATAATATAAAACAGAAATATATCCTGTTTTACTTTAGATGCGCTCCTCAACAATACTGCACTTTTTTTGGTTTGTTTTTTTACCAACAGAATGATGCAATATTTCTTAGATAAATGACATAACAAATCTTATGGGCTTTACGTCAAGTAGATAATATATTGTCCTGTGTTGAGAAGGCGTGTTTTGTGGATCCAGAGCGCGGGTGCCCGGCGGCGGTGCTGCGGCTCTGGTACGAGAGCCCGGGGCCGCCGCTGGAGCTGTGCGGTGAGAAGGCGCCGCAGGACCGATGGCAGTACCTCTCCTCATCCAACTCTATAAGACTATCGTAACTATACCTTCCTAAATTTTACTAGCAATACATTTTAATGTCTTCTTTTTATTTCAATACATAGTTTGGGAGTGCCCTCAACGTCTCGCTAGATTCGTGTTAGATTGGTTTGAATCTGGAGCGAAAGAACAAAATGTACATGTACGAATATGTACATTTTGGTCCTTCGCGTCGAGTGTTTCAATACACGTATCGCCTTCAATGTTTTTCATATCTAGTTATCACTGGTTCATATCTAGCTCGAAGGATTCTAATTCAGAAGCTAACTACATGTTAGGCTGAAACCTTTGTTCGTCCACCTAAATTGCTGATTCATCTTCAACTCGAAGGACCAAACTGTAAACACTCAATTCAATCCGATGATATGATGATGTATCACGTGATAAAAATCTGGGTTTTATGTCAACTGCTAGTTTTAGCTACGTAGATCACGTGGACGAATTTCCTGTAAGTAGGTGTTGAATTGATGTTTGATCATTGCTTTCTTCATTTCTGATTAAGTTGTAGATACTTTATCAACATTGTTCTGTCTAAGATTCTATGGACAAAAATGTTTTAGGTATTTCCCTCTATAATTCCAGATTTATAATAGCGGATAAGTCAGTGGGCGCGGCGGGGTGGCGCGCCGTGTGGACAGAGGTGACGATGGCGGAGGCCGGCGGGTGCGCGGGCACCGAGTGCGTGGGCGCCTGTCTGCCGCCCGCCGCCGCCTGCTCCGGCCTGCAGCACTGCGCCGCCGCGCTGGCCGCGCCGCGGGCGAGGCCCGACCACTGTTAGTATGCACTCAACTACCGACCATACTAGGTAGCAGGCTAGATGCAGACTTTACTACCATACCAATCGCACCTCTTAAACTTCCTACTTTATTTTTTCCTTTTATTTTCTTTTTGAGTTCATTTCTTTACTCCTTTTTAATTTCTTTACTTTTCTAACTTTTTTCCTTTACTATCACAATGTTTGGTTCAAATTTAGAAAAGCTCAACGTATAATTTGGGACTCTTGCTCATATACCGGTCTCATCATGCTAGTCCCAAACTCTCCCGTAACCTACTAATGCAAAAATATAATTATTTATTTCAGTATTAAAACTAGTAAGTATGCAAAAAAGACTGCATCTAGCCTAAGTTTTGACCTCTACTTGGATACTAGATCAGTACCTAAGTAATAATTGTCGTAAATATATTTTAGGTACAGATAGCCAAATTTGTCTTGCATACGACATAGGTGTTATAACTTAGTCGTACATTATCTTAATGTGTATTAAATCCACATATCAATAAAATATTTCTTAGGCGTTCTAGGGACCGACTTAGCTCTTCTGAAGTAAAATTTCTTCATATCTATATAAATTTCTAACTATGTGATATCTTTTCCAAATAATTATTAAAAGATCCACTGTTTCTACCGATTGGCACTGCACTTGCATTTCACTTATATGATTGTATCTACACTTGCATTTTGTCGTTGCATTTTAGGGGAATAAAGTTTATATAAATTGTCGAACATATAACTGTAGCTTGTTGAGAATTTAGGGAGTAAGCAGTAACTTTACAAATAACTTTATGTGTGTATATTTGCTTTAATTGTTGCCGTCAAGGGTTAATCTGGTTCCATTTAAATATATATTAACGGAAAAGTTAGTTATAGCAGCTGTATTATGCATAATATAAGTATAATGTTTTGTGTAAGCCTATTGAAGTTAAGACCATTGTCGGCAAAGCCCGTTGCGGCAGTCCGCGCTTTTTTCCAATGCTGCTGCTTACTCCTGCTTTTATCTTCTATTGTTGTGTATAATAACTCTTTACACTGTAGTTTATAACTAACAACTCTAAACGAATATTAATAATTATGTTCACTGTATTTAATATTTTCTCAGTACTATGATGGTTCAATGCAATCTTTGTCTCGGAGGATATTGTTCGTAGGGTGTAGGAGTTTAGACCAGTTTTAAACAAATTATATAATTAATGTTGAAATTAGAGGAATATATTGACTTTGTTGCAAGAAAAAACATTTTTTATTTACTTACAACGTTCCCTTTAGTATTTTTTCTCTCTCTAAATGTTGTCATTTAAAAATCACTGTTTCATTCATTTTAAACTAAAATAACTAAGGGATAGATAGTTTTATATTATTTTCTCTAATATTGTGATGACTCAGGAGAGTTGTGATTTTCAAGTCCTAAGTCAAAATTTTGTTCGTAATAAGTTACAAGTACAGTTTTGAATTGCAATTCATTTTATGGCTATCTTTTTGATATTTTAGTCCAATGGGACAAAGCTTGCATTGAGTCATCGCACTATGGGGCTCGGGGTAACTAACTATATTTGATAAAACTTAAATTTAACACTCTCTGACTACAGTTAAGGATTTCGGTTTTTTTTGTATTACAGCCGTATCAACTTTAATCCTCATTCGTTTTCAGAGAGTGCCTAAAAGCACATTATGATAACAGTGTCACTGGTTTACATTGTATTACTTTTTAACAACGCAAAAATGCACACAAATAATAACAAAAAATATATGCATAGCTATATTGTGAGGTAAACAGCACAAATAATGTTCCTAAGATTCGTAGCGCTCGTAGCAACTCGAGTAACCAATAAAAAAATATTCGTAGATCGTTGTAGCTAGTACGCGTAGCACTCACACAAAACACTTAAAAGTCAGTGATGCTGTTATTTTAAGCAAGATAACGGCTACAAATATTTAGTGCATTGATATTAATTTAATGATACTTGAAGGCTTACACACTAAGACTTTAACAATAAAAATTCTTATTATTTACTATTGGATAAAGCCCGATATGATTTCTAAAGATGGTATGCGATCGCACTGAATGTTTGTTAAGTCTTAAAATAAATGGGGCACGATAAACTACAGCTGGGAACGCTTGAACACCTGCGCCTGCGCCTATTGACCGTGCTACCGATGTGTCGCCTCGAGTATTTTGTGAAGTACACAACAAAAACCCCGTAATTCTTTTAGTCTACATTTGACTCGGTCATAGAATAAATAACTGACCTTAGACAACAATAATGGTCCCTGTAAATATTACCTCAGATACTTTTTACTCTCGAGAAAAGTACCCCAAGTCCCGTCTGGACTACATCAACTCCCGACAAGAGTACTCACACTCCTTCCAAGAATACCCGAACTCCCGCCAAGACAACGCAAATTTCTTTACCCCATCACCCGACAAGAGTACTCAACTCCTTCCAAGACTACCCCAACTCCCGCCAAGACAACACAAACTCCTTTCAATTCTACCCTGTCGCCCGACAAGCGTACTCAAACTCCTACCAAGACTACCCCCAACTCCCGCCAAGTATACGCAAACTCCTATCAAGACTATCCCAACTCCCGGCAAGACAGTCCAATTCCCGCGACAACACTACCAAAAACTGAGCCAAGTGAAGCTCCTTTTAAGACAATGAGTACTAAAGTCCCCCCAAGCAAGCTCCCAGCTGTGGTCGGGTTGTACTGACGCGGCGGTGATGGCAGGCGGCGCGGCGCCTCGGCGGGGCGCGGCGGCCGCGCTGCTCGCGCTCTCTATTGTGCTCGCCGCCCCGCACTGACCGGGCCATGCACACGTGAGTTACACAGTCACACGAACTTCATCACCACCCAGCCGAGGTAGCTCACTCGGGGGACAAACTAACTAATGAGAATTCTAAGTTAAACGCCGTTTGGTTCCTCTCTTTTTACAAGCTTTTATTTAACTTGCCCTGTTAGTATGTATGTGTGTATGTATGTAGGTATGTTTGGGACAATTCTTGCAACTGTATTTTAGACCAGTTTATCCTCAACCGGTAGAGCTGAAATTATGCATACACGTTTAGTTTGGATGACAATGTTATGAATGATTAGCTAAGTGACGTCAACGTGACGATCCAATATGGCGGATTCCTAAAGATGGCGGACCAGTTATTTTTATGCACCCCCATGATATGAAAGGATTTGCTGGTCCCGGAAGAGTGGTTCAGCATAGAATTAAATTTATAGCAATACCACGATACCATCTCAAATTCATAAGCGACAATTCCCAATACTGAAATATAAAAATAATATTTAAAGCAATTTTTTCAGAATTGATGTTATACATTTTTGTAAGATAAACCAAAAACCTACTGATATAGTTACGAATAAGCACATTATCACTATTGTGGGTAGAATCTAACTTTTAATAGTTTCAACCCCTTGAGTGAGCTACCATCCCCGTCCGCCCCACGCCTTTATAAGCACCTCCTTCCCCCGCTAACATCCTTCATGATTTTGTGGTCGCTTCCCACAATAGGTATGCACTTCTGAAATTCAAGCTTGCCTAACTAGATGATCAAAAACCCTACAAAGAATTCAAGTCCGTTTCTAATAGAATTAATTTTCTTTAGGATTTTGAAGTATGTATTAATTTATTACACAGCAGAATCAGGGACAGAGACAGGCATTGTCTAATGTTCGCGTAGCTATACTCCCAGGATATTCTTCTAAGTTCTAGGTAGGTATATATTATATATAAATTATATTGTCATCCCGAAGAACGCATATTTTGTGATAATTATGCCGTACAGTGCGACCAACTTTATAGAGTTGAGTGAAGAATTGTGTTGCCAATAATATCGGTAGTCTATCGATAGCTCCGAAATAGACAGAACATCGATAGAACTGATAGTTTCGATACATCGATACAGATTATATACATCGGTCGACATTATTGATAGCACAAAATGTGGTACCTAATAAATATATTGCAATAGTATCGATAGAATTGAACCTAGATACTACGCTTGTGATACTATCGAAAGTAAACATGTCAGTGGGGTTAGTACGAGAAGTATCGCTACATTAGTAGTCATCAAAAGTATTACCACATTTTGTGTTATCGATACTACCCATAGTACCTATACTAAGGATATTATGGAAAGCTATAGCTTTCGATATTCTGATTTTCGAGGTCAACTATCGACAGTTTGAGGATCGATAGTTCGCCAACACTAGCAAAAAGACACCTATCGTATATCCTGCACAAAACTGACACGAGTCGAACATTTTCTCACTTGTTCACCTCCAGATTTGTCAGTCACTGTTTTGGCCGCAAATGGGATAACGTCTTAATGGAAACGACAAAACGATAAAGTTGCAGGCCCCCTTTTCCCATCACAAGCTTAAAGCAAGCTCTACCACAGCATAGGTATAAAGGTCACCTTATCTGTGCTAAACGGCGTAGTAAAACTATTAACATTATATAATGTACCTGAATCCCCCCCTCACCGCTCTGTAAGTACGATTGATTTGTCCGCTTGATTCCCTTGCTTCACTATCAACTATCAGCTTCTTCTTCCTTAACTTCTTAAATGTTGCATGCTTTAAAAACACCATCTAAAATCAACCATAAACAGATTCAATAAATACAAAAACGACTTTACAATATTCATTGCGCTAGTAAAAAAATACAGAACTCCTATAATATAATAAACAGAGTATAAACCTTATTAACTGATAGGCTTCTTTGAATATTGTAAGGCAAGTAAAGGCATTTAAATAGATTCCTAAAATCGACTCTGGACTAACATATCTTGGCTCCAACACTTCCGTCCCTTTGTAAAAAACATAACTCAACGTAATAATATTCTCATGTACGAAGTACCTTCCATTCGTGTACTTAGTAATTTTTATAATTCAGTGGTTCTGAAATTCTATCAAGTCAACCTACCTATATGTTATACTACATCCTCCTAGACATTCTTATTTAAATCTTACTCCATTTTCTATCACTCTATCTACAGTAGATGGATTGAGAGAAAAACTAAGACTGAAAAAATAATGCTCTGAGACGATGTGGTTGTGCAACCCAAGTTTTTGTATCTAGATACAAAATTAAATGTTGGAGCTAAGAAAAGAGTAATGCCCCAGAGCGACGGTCCGTGTGTGCGCTTAGGCAACTAGGTAGAGCAGCGTGTGTTGGCAGGCGGGTCGGGGTCGGAGTCGGTGGCGCGCGGCGGGACCGGCGCGGCTTGGTGGTGGGCGGGCGGCGCGGGCGCGGCTGGCGCGGCGGCGCTGGCGGCTCTGTGGCGGCGGAGGCGCGCGCGCAGGCCTCGCCGCCCGCCCCCGCCGCCCCGGCCGCCGCCGCGCGCGCCCGCCGCCAGGCTCGCGGCCGTGCACGACACTGTATGACGGCGGGACTCGCGCCGCACCGGGCGATCACCACTCACACAGTACATAGTTGAATACACCACTTTAAACTATTGCGCTCTTTTATTTTCATAACCTATGCAGATTACAAAACAACAGCAAATAATTTCATAATAGATTCGGAGAAATCGTTAGGAGACATATTGTAAAGGTCGTTTTACATAACTCTCTAGTAATCAGGTAAATCAAACCAGCGCTGGATCAGACTGGATGATAACACCTATTTATTTATTTTTTATTATTCCAGTAATTTAAAAGCTGTTGGATTGTAAACACTAGATATAGTGACAATGATCTCAAGAGAACGGTACCTACTGCTTTCTTCAATTGGCAGTTTACGCTATCCGTTGCACTGGAATAGGCGCGATGGATTCAAAAAGTAGACCACCAATCCAGTGACAAGACTAGATTTCTCACTGGATCAATGCATTCCAGTGCCTGTTTAGATTATTCCAGTTACAATCCAGCGCTGGATTTGATCGCTGGATTGGAATAATGTAAACCGACCAGTCAGCTAGACTGGGTAAATTTGAAAAAAATATACTAATTATAAGTTTTGACTGTTCAAAAAGAGCGCGTTACGAACGTCATCGCGTTAGCAAATTTTACATTGCCAATCCCACGTAGATCGTAACGTGGCCGCTTCAAGAGTTTGCGATAATAGAGACAAAAGTGAAAGGTCACAGTGCGTATAAATCTAAATTTGACAAGAAATCTTATGTAAATAAGAGAATAAGGGACCTTGCCTACTACTACTACTACTAGAGTGGGAATCACGGAACAATGTGTAAAGGAAACAAACATTTAATAAGGCAAACACAGTTTTGCAAATTTATTCCACATTAAACTGATACAAGATTGATACAAGTCAGAGCTAACAGTGGGGACATGCTAAGTGGTCAAATACAAAAACAACGTTTAGTAGTACAGCGATAATTAATATTACAGAACATTACAGAAATCCTGAACTTTACAATACTACTTCCTCACACTAATGTATTTAAGGGAAATATGTAATAATAATAAAGCAAAAAAAACTAAAGCAGGAACACAGTCGGAAATGTTGTCGAGTACAGTACAAGGTGGTTCTATTTTAGCCGTAATCTAGAGTCGTCGAGAGGTCTATAATTCATTTCATCAACTTCTTCATTCTCAGTATCCTAGGTTGTAAGTATGTCAAAAAACAACAGTCAAACTCCTTATAATAATAATAATTACTGCTAAAATACACATCACATCGCAAAATGCGTTCGCAGGAATAAAATATATCGAATAACATGTATTAAAAAAACAGACAGTCGACGGTCCGCGACCCGACGCGCAGCCGCAAACGGGCAACCGCGACCGCGCGCCGCCCTCCAATAAAGGGTATATATTACATATATACGGCTAATACAGAGAAAACATAAGCATAACGGGAAACTTACTATCGAAACATCTCATAACCTCCTACTTTAACATTTTTACCGAATCGATATGCGTTACAAAATCGAAAACTCGAAAATCAAATAAAAAACACATATATAGAAAAGTGTATCGATCCTCTGGGCGTCGTCGAGGAGCGGGCGTGACGTAAACGTAACCGTGAGTGCTCGCGCTGGGTGAGCGCCGAGGGCTCCCCTGCTAGCTTGTACTCTCCGGAGACAGGGGCTCGGCACTCGCGCTCGCGGGGTCGGCTGGCGGGGCGGCGGCGGCGCGGCGCGGCGGCTAGCTCATCGGCGCTGCCGCCGCGCCCATCCGCCGCTTGCTGGCCCCGCCCACGTTCTGGTGACCCCCGTCCAATTTACGTTTACCTGCAACGTATACAGGCAGCCCGGCTTACAATCGTGCACCCACTTCTCACACATTCTACAACGTATCTAACGACAGTCATAACTGAATTGTCTATCCTACTTGGTAGGCGGCTAGTGGCTACTTACTTCTGTATTACTTCTACAGGACTTATACAACTATTTAACTAACGAAACTAATATAACATAGATGGAAAATCAATCAATTTAATAGGGATTAGTAATTAATGACCCCCAATTCTTTATTGCAAATTGTGATTTAGTTAAGTTCGACTTTTGATCTAAACCAATGAAGTTACCTTTTTGCATCCCAATTAGGCAAATCCTAATTAGGGCCCGTCGTCCCAAGTAGAGATTCTATTTATAAAATCACGATTGCAAGAAGCCGTTAAGATTTAAAAAGCTGCTTTTACCATCTTTGTTATTTCCATCAAACAACAGGGTCTTCCACAAACTTCAAATAGAAAATTTGGACTCGTCTCTCGATCGAGCTATAACCTGAACAAAGTTTGTGGTAGCCCTCGTGAAAAGGATGGGAATATAGGAAGGACAATGAGAGGTAGTTACCGATAATAAGTATTTCCAGATTACACGCAAACCATCAAACATGCTGCAATGAAAGAAACAGTTACAGCAATGGTTTACCGAAGGATTAGATCGGCCGAGAGTCCAAATTTTCTATGAACAAATTTTAAATTTAGGTCCTACGATAGTAGGCACAAAGCAAAAAAGTTTAGCTACAAAGGTTATAAAGAAGGAAAGACAGGAAGGGAAGGTGACAAACGAGCAAATCAGAATACCTCTTTCGTTTATAAAAGGAATTTCAAGAAAAACGCGCTTTTAGTCAAAAAAACTGCTGTAAAATAATGTCAGTTGTGTGTAGTAAATTGTTTCGCAAATTTTGAACCACAATTAAAACAATACAAAATATTTATATATCAAAATTGCCATTTTCAGAAGTGGGATTTTTAAGTCGATTTTTTTTCGAGATTTGTAAATTTGTAAATCAGTTATAGTGGCTGTGTGGCCAGCCCTAGAAAGAAGATGAATTTATAACCTGTCCGAAGATATCCTCCATGGCATAACGATTGTTGTTGCAAACAACTGGAACTTAAAGCGATGGTACATTGTATCTAAGCATCTAAATCACCGAATTCTTAGCCTTTGCACGTCATCAGTCTACGCTTAACATGTTAGGCCCAAAGCTGGCTGGGTAATCAAGACAGCGACGCGACATACTACCAGCCGTGGAAACGTAAATTCCAGAGTTTAGAACAGTAGATGCGCGATTCGGTGCGGAAGCGCGGCGGAACAATTTCGAACCTTACGGTAACCGGGAGTTGCCATCACCACAGCCGCAAGAGAAATACCCGCTTCCATCGACTGTACAGCCACCGTTATGCCTTTGTAAGCGTATTTGATCGATTTCCCGATTCCCCATTTTGACCACATAATCGTGGACTGAACTGATGCCCAACTATTGCGTCTAACATGCATTTTATAGATATAATAGTGTAGTGAATTCCCATGGTTAATCTGCGAGGGCATAATTCCGGGAAAAAGAATCCCAGAACGTAAGTGGCTGGATGACACTAAGATGGGCCGATTGAGTTACCGTCATATAAAGAAGCCACGGTTCGCAAGAAGGTCTGTCTAACCTCCTAACTTCAATATGAAGATGCGTGTGGTGGAGGGGTGTGTGTGTGTTGTGTGTTTGACTGACCTGGTAAACTTGGCTTGGCGCGCTGGCTGCCACGCATGGCGCTGGGCGTGCGGCGGCCACGCGCGCCGCGTCGCGCACCACCACGGGCCCCAGCCGCGCCCGCCGCCGCGCGCCGCGCCCATCGCCCGCCCGTCCCACATGACCCAGCCTACGCATACGGTACAACTGTACTACTCTCCGCGATTCACATTTTACTCAGACGTGGAACTTTTGCAGCTCGATTCTATCAGAAAGCCTGCTTGTCCTGCTTGCCTTTACATCTAACATACTTTCTTATATGGGGTAATGTGTTCTTAAAAATTCCCACGATGCGGTTTAAGTGAGCTTTGGTATGGGTTCGTGATTTGATTCACGGAAAATACAGACCGTCAACGTGCAGTAGTTTTATCACAAAAAATTCAACATATTTTTGTGGCTAGACCTCAATACAACAGTAATTTATAAACAACATTTTGGACTCTTCTTATCGAAACAAAAACTTAGACCCCACTGTGTGAACTTATAGATATTGTTGATAATGGTCTAAGTGTAGATGTAGAGGCGAAATTTTAAACAGACAGTCTGGCAGAATCGAATTATAAATTTGATCCCACATCATAGTAAAGCAATTAAATTCTGTAAAGAAATGCTTGGATCTATCAACTTAAGTGTAAACTAAATGTCATACGGCCACACTGAGTATTGGTTTAGATAATTAAGATTTTCATTCGATGATTAGACTTGGAAGAGATACTTGAGAACTGAACTGCTACTCTATATCATCAAATCTAAATGTACAAGAAATTCGCGAACCCGCCGATGGATAGGAAGAGCATCTTAACTTATTAAACTCTACTTCAAATTACGATTAGATTAGAGTACGATTTTAGTTCGATCCGGTAATAAAACCAATACCCATTATCGTGGCCTGCATGAAACTGTCTATTGACATGCAAAATTTAGCAATACAAGAATTATCTCATATCGCTAGCTTTTTGATTTGAGCCTAGAGCTCGCTACACGAAAATTAAATTAAATCATTCCGGCTACTGCCACTGAGTCTTAAACTTTCAGTAACTTACCATCTGAAAACTAGTTAAAAATAAATTAGAAAAAAACTACGGAGCAGCCAAAAGCAGTTGTACCAGCTCATTTCAGATTGATAAAGTAAAAAAAAGAACAAACAATTTCTTTCATGTAACGAGCCATCGACTTTTCGAGTAGGCATTAACAAGTAAAACTAGTATTACAAAAAACATACGATAGTTTTTGGACGATTTCTATATAAATTAAGTTGCGTTGAATACAGGTTCTTGCTTCTATAGAAATCGAACAAAACTAAAGAAAAATATTTTAAAAACATGCTTTAAAAAAAACAATCGCTATATGCTATGTCTAGTCTAATTATATTGATTTATCTATTGTTAAAACTTTCGAACGCTATATCTACAGAAAACGTTCAAAACCACGATTCATTTGACAGTTTTCAGAGTAAAAGATCCACTTTGGTAGCGTATAGTTGTTAGAGAAGCTGTTGTTATGACATAACACAAAATGGACTCCTCCACCAATGAATAAGTAAGCAGGTTGTAGTTTACAATGTACACTACATGAAACAATCAGGTACCTATAATGGACACTATGTTCTACAGTTCCTTCCATTCTAATCAATAACTAAGGCCAAAATTGCATGACAGAGAAGGGCATTACCGGCTATTATATTCAAAAATATAACTACTAAATCAATATCAAATAGATACGAATATATCTAAGTCCTAAACACGGAAACAAGTGCTAACTATAATTTGGAATAGTGTGTGCGGGGTACCTGAATGCCTCCGGTTAGATCGTAGTAAAGCGAGTTGGGCCCAAGAGCGAGCTCGTCGTCCTGAGTGAGGCATTTACCAAGCGGGTCAGTTAGTCTCCTCGAGATATCGCTAGCTCGTTGCAACAACGACAAATTACACAAGGTTACTGGAGCGCCGGGAGCGAGGGGAGCGGCGGAGAGGGCGCGCGTGCGACCACTTTAGTATGGGTTAAGCGAAGCGCTACATGAGGGGGTGACAAGCGCGGCGGAATGACGTTAAGCGGTGCAAACGTGAAATGGCAACTGAAAACAACGAGTACAGGTCAGAGTGGGGCTGTTAGTGGGAGGCCGGCCGTAGACCTGACGGTGAGTTCACCGGCCGGCCCGCCTCGCCCGCGCCCGCGCCGCACCGTCAGGCCTACTCACTACCGTCGGTACGAACCGAGTCGCTGACGAGCGCCGGCGCCGGCGGCGGCGCCCGCCTCGTTCCGATACCGTTACAAAACAAACATTATCAAATAATTTGGCAAATCAAAAACTCGATAGAACAAATGATGAGTACAGCGACTAGTGGCTAGTAGGTAAATAAGTGATTAATATTGAGTGTGTGTGGGGACCCACCGGTTGCGGTCTGTTGGGAGGCTGGCGGACGGCGGACGGTTGCGGTGGCCCCGCGTAATCAAAATAGAACTCATCGTACCGGTAAAATGGCTCATTGTAGCCACCTCGGTAATCACCGTACCCGTAATAGTCGTAATCATAATCTATAAACACACAACACAGGCCTTTTAGAGGCTAAGCTAGACTATGCTAACTTACAAGCTACCGGGAGGGCTGCGCTGCGAGCCTCCACGACACTCGGACGACCGTTAGTGGCATGCGCCCGCGCCTCGCGCCATCGCCTCGCGCCATGCACGACCACGCAACACGCATCACGCATCGAGCCCTCACTCCTCACTCATTACAATTTTGCTATTCCGATCTCCTCTTCCCACCACCGAAATCAAAGCGATGAAACAATGCCAACAAACTGTCACAGATGTTATCTGACCTCCTAACGCTGCGGTAAAAATGTCATGTCAGATTCAGAGCATGCATGCTGGTGGTTAATATTGTTATTACACTTGATGTCGATGTAGCCCTTTCGTTTATTAATATCAGTGAGGTCAGGTTCTGTCGACGTCATGCATCGTTCCTATCCTAGCTGCTATTAATCACTATTACAGCCTATTGTAGCATTAATGGACGTTGGGAGGCGTTAACGATACACTATCGATTTAAATTTCTTTGTACAAACTAGAATAAAAACATAACTGATATCATAACTAAACCGACAAATAAAAAAGAAACTTTCTTCAAAACGAAAAATGAGTGTAGTTCTAACGAAAAATGTGGGTAGTTTACAAAGTGTATAGTATCAGCCTTCTTGTTAGTAGGGGTTTAGCGGAATGTGCGAGTGTGCGCGTGGAGACCACACCGTGTTCACATTTCATCGTGTCACATAAAGAGACGGACTGAGAGGTAGATGGCGGGAGATCTTTTAGATACTTAAATAATTTAATGCAGTTTAAAATCCCTCCACCTATCTTATTTGCTGTCAATGTGTGCGTGTTTCTTTTGGAACACGGAGGCTAGACTAGACCTGACAATCGAATAGTAAATTGACGGTTTCCAAAGTCTGAAACGTCTTTTGACAAAAAGCTTAGCAGCAAAAGTAATGGATAACTATGAAATATTTCGTCTAGCCACCGTCTTTGGTTCCGAGGTTTAACTGCATCAAAAGATAAGGCATCGTTTCTTGTCGCGTTTGGTTTCAGGCATCACCAAACAAAGCGAAGTGTTGTAAAGTTATTTCGACAGACGACAGATAGTTCACACAAAACAAATACGATGAGTAAAAACCAATTTTTAGCTTTCAATATTTTGTACACTAGCATTAACCTGAAAAAGAGAAAGCCTTTAATTTAAAATTAATATGTCCGTGACTTTGAAAAGATGAATTTACATTTTCTCTGCTCGAGCCGGGACAAACACTAGACTGAAAAGTCGCTTTGACGGCCGCTCGTATGCAGTGAAACCCCGTCACGAGGCGTGTGTGTCGCATGTCACGCTCGTGTGTAGTGTGTATAAGTGTGATGTTGGGTACGTACCATAGTCGGCGCGAGGCTGCGGGTGGCGCGGCGGCGGCTGCGGCGTGCGCCCACGCATCGAGTGCACAGGCGAGCAGCTGCACCAATCAAATCTGACAGTTAACAGCCACACGTTACACGCACCCACTACCGCTACACTGCGACGCGGCTTATAATAAACCAGTTCAAACGTGAAACTTATGCAGTCTTTAATTTTTCAGTGTTTGAGAGATAATCAACAGTAACAACGCCGCAGCAGCGCCTTCATCCACATTCATTTAAAGCCGTGTCGCATTGTACTTGTATTTACACTTTTTTGTATCGGATAGCATGTACATATTGCCGTGTGGCACCGGCCTAGAATTCTACTTACTATCTTTCCAGAAGAATCGTATAAATCGAATGAGGGTAATCTCAAATTTTAATGGCTAGTATGTGTAAGAGTAAATTATTGTTGGAGATAGGTACATTTGACCACCACCCAGCCTCATTATTTATCATCATTTCCGCCATAGGAAGTCCACTGCTGGACATAGGCCTCTCCCCAATCAATCTTCAACAGGGCCTGTTTGTAGCCGCATACAGCGTTTTCTTGCCAGATCAGTGTTAAGCAAAGGTGAGATTTACAATGGAGAATTTTGGCACATCCAACTAGAATTGGGGTGCGAATTAGATCATAAGTGAGAGGAGTGCTTTTATAATGATTATTTGATTATCCTTTTTGGGCACTTAGTTGTGGCATCTAGTGGGTTAAAGAAAGGAAAATGATGATATATATAAAAGTACAATTGCCATTAGCTGAGCGGAGAGTGACAATGTGGCTGAAGACGGAGCACGAAGATCTAGAATTCTAGATGACTTACTAACTCTCTACGGCCTTGAAATTAACATTTGAATCAAAGTATAAAGTGGGACTAGATTCGCACGCACATTAGGCGTGTACGCTTATTGCGTCTTATCAAACATCAGGCGCTAGATTTTTGAGCAACGTATCTGTGAAAGGAGAATGCAGATCTTCCTTTTATAGATGTTGTAGACCAGCCAAGGCTTTAACATTTTTTTAACGGTTTCTTAACAGTTGTGGACAGAAGACTACACAGTAAGATTGGTAAAGAGTTGTTTGACCCGTCTCCAGTGTTCTTAAGTAAACATGTAGCTGAAAACTGTTTTTTTTTTTTTTTTTTTTTTTATTTAGAACGGTTGTCAAGGCATTTTTGTAAGAAATTTGTTGTAGCCAGTTGCACCCATATAAACTAAACGTCATTCGAAATCAGCAACTGTGACGTGGAGTTCGACGCGTTGATCTAAATAAGAATGTTCAATCAAGTTTCTGTCATAATGCCTGGCGACAGATTTTTCGTCTCATATCTGTTCTATTTACTTCTCTTTTCTGTCTAGCCGAAAAAGCCAACAAATGCTAATCAGCTAAATGGTAATCAGTGCTTGAAAACTGGGCGACTGCAAAGAATGTGCCAAATACTCCAGTGGCGTTCCGTACATCGAAGAGGAAAATATCCATACCTTGTGATCACATGACCGCGATTCGACGAATCGTGCAAGTCCACGATTCGCACGTGCGATCGCGTTTGCGAGGTCGGTGACCGAAAACGAGGTTTTTATCGCAACGGTTTTACGCGAGTGTTTGCACGATAATGTGATCAATAGCAGCATTACACCAATTGGCTTCTGGACTGATTATTTTTGTCTTATGAAAAAAAAGAGCCTAGCACAAAAGAAAGATGAAGGTCTTTGTTCAGCAGTGGACGTTTCCTGGCTGATGATGTGTTGATGATGACCGAAAAAAAATGTGTTTAAAATTAAGAAAGATACGCATTAAAAGGCCTTACTTAAAAACGTTACTCAAGTTAATCTATGTTTTAAAATGCTCTCTCAACTTCTCGCTGACGGCAATCGTCACACGCGAAAACGAGACGGTGCATATTTAGCGTATGTCAACTTGAGTAACGTTTTCAAGTAAGACCCTTAATGTCTTGCTAGACAGAAAGCGTATTATAGTTATACGCCATACAAATTTCATACGCTTTGCGGAAAATGAATAGAGCATCCAATACTAATCCGACCAAAAACTAAGCGCTAAAATCGGAACTTTATTAGCAATTTTTTTTTAGTAAACCGATAATATCTTGTCTCGTATATAAAAATCTCGTGTCACGGTGTTTGGGGTCACACTCCTCCAAACAGCTTAACCGATTTTTGAAAAACACCTGTTCGATTGCCTATTAGGTCTATCGACGTGGACCGACGCCTTTGGAACTAGTTTCAAGCAGTTTCTCGGTTTAGTCCCAAGAATGCTGTTGAAAAATTCATAGCCCGTCGACATTGAGGAGACATGACCATGGGCGCAAATCTATTGGTGTATGTGAGGAGTGTGTACGTACCCGCCGCGGCCATGCATCATCTGCATCATCCTTCTCTCTCTGGCGCGCAGGATCTCTTCCTTCTTCTTCTTGTCGGAAGGTGGCTTGGCGAGTGACACCTCGAGTCGCGCTCCGCCCAGCTCCTTGCCGTCCAACTCTTGCATGGCCTGGAACGCCAGCGGCGGTGGTCAGACAACACAGGAGACATGGGTAACATCAAAGCCAGCAATCTCAGCTAAAATAAACACCTCCACCACCTACAGTTTCCTCTTTACCATTTTCACACCGCCACCCCACACCCACCACCCCGAGGTCGTCCGTTTGATCGTCTCGTTTGCAGACGTGTGCCGCTCAATGTTGAAATGACCGTTTGTATATGATCAAAGCCAGCAATACTCAGTTCAGACTAAGATTTTTTTTGTTTGTAAAAAGCAAAACTACAATAAAATGTTTTCATTCATCTTTACAATGATGCAGTTGTGAAAGAAAGAAAAAAGATTTAGAAAAGGGGCAGACTAATATTTCGATTTGCGATCACGGATTTCAAAAAAGACAAAGGGTTGGGGTGGGAATGGTAAAATCAATAAGATTGTCAGAAAGGTTTTGCAGTTTCTTCCTGATTTTTTTAAGAATCAAAACTATCAACAGAGATGTCAAAAATCGCAAAGAAAAACCCTTTCCACTAGTATCTACTTCATATTCTGTAAGGCTAACTGAAAAACAAGTTTTTTTTTTTACATTAAGTCATGAGAAGACGAGACGGACGTACAAAAGCTCACACGTATAATTATATGATAGCCTATCAAAAGGAGTACCTAAGCGAAACTTTGTTACAGCTAGCTTTATAGATGTTTGCCTCGGTCTTTATGTTTGGTAGCAACCTAGTAAGTTACCTTCACGGCACAGTCCCGGTCGTCGAAATGCACAAACGCGTAATCCTTGATTTTCTTGACGCGTTCGACGGTGCCGTAGCGCTCGAACTCCTCCTTCAGAGCTTCTTCGGTGATGTCTTGGGTCAGGTTCCGCACGTACAGCACTTTCACCTACAGCGGGCAATGCAACTGGCTACAAACTTACTGCTTAAAGCGGTAACACAACGCAGCGCCTATATTCACACAAACAAGGCTTCTGCTAGTTCCTCATAAACATTGTTATTTTAATTCATTTGCAGTTTCAGTTTTGGCGTTTCTTTGATTTGTAAAACTAATATAAAAAAGTATAGGCTTTTCAAATTCTGGTCAGACAAAATTGAAAATTAGGCGCTGCGTTATACACTTAACTGATTCAATTTCCAAGTAGATGGACGCTTAGTACAAAAGCCAGTTACCTTAGGAACAGACTCAGTTAAGCGGCATTCCACCCAGGGGCTTACGCCCAACTCTAAGCGCGGGCCCGAATAGGAGTAGTTTGCAAATCACGCGAACGTGAACCTTAACGCGCCAAGATACGGTTTGTGGTCGCGTGATTTTGCAAATTGCACCTATTCGGGCTCGCGTTTAGAGTTAGATGTAAGGCCCCTGTACTAAGTAAAAACCTATATCGTGTAAAGCGACCAA
Source organism: Agriopis leucophaearia (assembly GCA_949125355.1). Classification (NCBI taxonomy): domain Eukaryota; kingdom Metazoa; phylum Arthropoda; class Insecta; order Lepidoptera; family Geometridae; genus Agriopis; species Agriopis leucophaearia. Next base: position 15,707,403 of record OX421269.1, read on the forward strand.
TATAACTGTACAGTTAAATGAGGATAACACCTTCTTATTTTCTAAGCCAAAATGTCAGCTACCCGTCGAAAATGTTAAGTTCACCTAATGCTCGTCTAAATAAGAACATTAGATTTGATAGTAAAATAACAAAATAGTAAAAACCTCAAAGGAGGCAGGGGTCAAAATGACAAATTTAATTTCCACGTAATTAATAACGACCCCTAGGCCCCGACGCCATTTTTGTTTACTAAATTTGATGCCAAAATTCATCAACTCCGCTATGTACAGTGGACACCTTTAGGAAAAACAAAAAAGAATGATATACCAGGGACCTTACGCCTAACTATAACCGCAGGCTCGAATTAGCGCAGTTTGCAAAATCAGGCGAACGCAAACCTTAACGCGCCAAGATACAATTTGCGATAGTGGAACTTTTCGCAATCACCTAAATTAAATCGCTTATAACAGGTAGGCGTAAGGTTCCTGGTTTCTTTTTGATGTCCAATCATGTAAACAGATATGGCGGACAGGTAACCAATGAAAATCACTTCCGAGGAAATTCAGAACTATCATTGGGCGAATACGCCATGTTTGCTAACATAGTTCAAAATCTAGTAGAGGCTAATCTACGTGGCTTGAAAATGTTACCCAACCCAGTTACCTTTTGTTGCAAGAATTAGGGATAAGGAGGTTATTGGGTTAAATTGGGGATTTTTGGTTGATTTTGGTAGAGGCCCTTTGGATTATCTACAAATGAAATGAAGTATTTTCACATCTGGCGACATTTTAAGGCTTCCGTTGCAAAATGGAAACTTTTTTTTTTGACAGGATTTTCCGTCTGTCCTATCACTATTCGATTGGAGGATTCATGGGAATTAGTAAATAGAACCCGTGATACCACTGGTACACCGTTGTATGGATTTGAGGGTGCCACGGGTGCGAATTCAAGTTCCCGTGGCACTCCTAGGGGTGCCTTGGGTCCGGAATGGTTGATTGTGCTGTTATTACTTAAAAAATACCCGCTACAGAAGAAAATATTAAAAAATGTGTATTCCACATGGCTATTGAATCCTACTAAGTGTCACACACTGACAATTTCTATTTTACAGCCATTTATATTCAGTGTAAACGAACAATTGTGTCACATCGTGGTAGATATTGGAAAAGGAAGCTCACATACACAGCAGAAACGTGAGCTTATGAACTTGTGTACACATGCAACATTGAACTTACTGCTTTGTTCGATAACGTTACAAATTCCGTTACCTTTTGTAAGACCTTTTTAATAATGAAAATATATCTTGAGTCCAGGAAACATAAAAAAAATCTATTGGGGTATATTTTTGAAGTATTTTTGGGGGTAAGCCCAGCACTTTTTTTTTAAATTTGTTGAAACTGCACACTTGAAAAGTATGACTGATACCCCATCGGGGCTGATACGTATAGGTAAAATAGCTCAAAGCATCGTCAGTCAGTTCAAGAGCATGGCCATTGTAATATGGTCAAAACGTCGAGAGAGAAGTATTTTGCCTAAACAATACAAAGGCCTTACGCCTAACTCTAACCGCGGGCTCGAATACACGCAGTTTACAAAATCACGCGAACGCGAACCTTAACGCGCCGAGATACGGTTTGCGATCGCGCAACTTTTCACAATCACCTAAACTGAATCATTTTTAAGAGGTATGCGTAAGGCCCCAGGATTACAAGGGTTTACTAAGCCGCAAGGGGTCTTTTATACACACTATTATGATATTTTTTTATTGGGACCAAACCTGAAATCGCGAAAATCAGGGTTGTTCCCATAGTAAAAATTCTTCATAATGACGGGTATATCTAATGGACCCCTTTCGGTTTAGTACACCATTTTCGCGTAACCCTGTATTATTCTGCGATAAGTCTCGATGGACAATTGAAAACATGTGTTTAAATCGCAAAAGTTTACACATTTGAAAAGTACATTTTTTTGTAAAGTTTATGTCCTAATTGACCAAATTTGTATTATAATTAGGTGCTGGATTGAGAATTAACAATCAGTATCCTTTGATCTCGCAAATCATCGCGAGAGTACATAAAATGATTACATAGTACGAACGCACGATCGTATGATCGAGCAATCAGACCGACAAATGTGTTTAGTGTCCTAATTGGTCGCGCGTGCGTAACAACGCGCCGGCAGATGGTGAGATTTCGAGAAAAATTGCCTGTAAGCAGGCCTGGCGCACTCCGCACTTTAGGTATGAAGCTACAAGTAGTCGTCTTGTCGGACTTGCCGTGCCCGCTGTCGCGCGATAGACAGAGACAACGCGACAAGAGTTACGCGATAGACAAAGAGCAAGGTTCTAGGTTAATATAGCTGTAGGTAGTTAGCGCATGAATTGCACTTTATTATGTAGTAGCAAGAGTCGCTACTTTTTTAAATGATTTTGCGAAGTGAATTTTCTGTACTTGTACTTATATGTATTCTGTGCTGAAAGCAGAAACTGTGCATCTGTATTGTTGAAATGGCGCCGTCGCAATGACATCGCGTGATGAATTAGCACTGTCAATTAGGACACTTGTTTTACCATCATACGAGCATTTTCATCGTGCGAAGAAATCGCACTGTTTGCTCGTGCGATCGTTAACCATTTAGAACGCCACCTTAAGCCCATAACAGAGGTACTTACTTTGCTCATAGTTTGCTCGTCGGGTTCTTCTTGGGGGTCCGCCCAGTCCACTATTATATCACAGCCCCAAACCTGCTTGAATAGAAAAATGTTTTATAAAAACGACTTTAAACTTTTAACAAACTAAAGAAAAACTGGAAACAGGGCTCAGAAAATAACACTGAAAATTTCAGAAACAGAATTCAGATTGTACGTTACGTTTAGATTTAAATCCAAATTGATAGACCTTAGCAAAAAACGTGACAAGGTCTCGTAAATTTTTCTTTTTTTCTTGTAATAGTTTTCAAGCAGTTGGAAAGACATACACTTATTCGCATCGAACGCATCGGACGGATTGGATTTCGCCGAATTTCATACTAATGAAGGTGTTTTTTTCTTATTTATTATTTAGGAATAGGCATGCGTTTGACTGCCAACTCGCCTGATGTTTGACCGCCACAGATTAGTGAGTAGGTAGTATGGAGTCGGCGCGATCCGATGCATTCGATGCTGTCAACTGGGGCCTAGTTGGAGAGATGTGTTCGAGCGTCAGATCACATTCCTCGCTCAGCTCTGTACTGCGACGTACCTTTATTCTCCCCGTCCCAAGTCTACGTTTTGCCAACGACGCCGCTTTGTGAGACTCGTATTCCAAAAAACAAAATCCTCTATTTTTCTTCTTGTCATCGGGCGAACTATATATTATTACTTCGATGAGTCCGGCTGCAATCATACCAAAGGGATAAAGCACTAGAAGGGGAACAAGCGCGCTATCATCGTAACAAGCGTTCCCGCGAGCCCGACGCAATCATCATTCCTTTAACGCTACTCAAATATGAAGCAAATCAAACGATATTCCAGGAGAACATATAAGGTACTGAAGAAGTACTAATCTAGAGAACAACAGCAAGATTCTCCAGTCATTACCATGAGCATTCTCGAGGCGAGGCCAATCATCAGGTTAACACTTCGATTGCAAACTACAGCGGCGAGCGCGCGGCGCGGGCGCACGGCGCCCGCCTCCGGGGCCCCGCCCGCGCGTGGGGGCCGCCGGGGCCCAGCGCACGCGCCGCGCGCGCGCCACAATCGAGTAGCACAAATTATGAATTCGACAAGGACTTACGTGCGTGGCTAGTAAACTCCTCAAACAAATCGTCCCGATCTCGATTCTTAGGGATATTCCCCACGAATAACCGGTGATTGTTAAAGGAAACGGTAACGCCAATCTTTTTCCCCTTTCGAATTTCATAATCATTCAGCTGCAAGAACAATTCGAGGGAGAATAGCCTTGGGCCGCGCGTGCGCAATCGCGCCGCGGCGGCCGCAATGACTGGAGAGAGGCGGGACGGGCGGGAGGCGGGGCGGGAGCGGGCCGGGGGCGGGTCAAGCGGGACGCAAGCGGGTACCCTCAGCGGTCCACACCAAGCCCCACGCACTCAACCCGACATTACAACTCTTTAATTCATTCGAGTGACACTTTACCTGTTAATTTACCAAACTCTTCCAGTATCTCCTCTTTGCCTTTAGACTTGGGAATGTTGCCGACGAAAAGTCGCAGATTCGGTACGCTAATCTTAATTCTCAGAGTCTTCCCCGGTTTTATTTCGTGATTATCGAGCTGTGGGAAAAATAACAAGGGAACAATTTTGAAAAGGGCGTGTCGTGTGTTGCGGCCGAGTCACGCCACAGCCGAGCGTCGACACGGAGCGCGAGGCGCATGACGGTTAGAGCCAATCTGATGAGTTAATGACAAGCTAGCCGGCCGCGGGTCCGACCGACCCGCGGCTCTCAGCAAAGAGGAGAGCCTGAGATATTCTCAGTTGGAGAACTGTTTCAAGCCAATTCAAAGTTAACCCTGTAAGTGGACCGTTTGATGGAAGTGAAAATAATAACAAGCAGTACGCGTGTGATGGTAACGAAACAAAATAATAAATTAAAGCAACTTAAAATTGAACGAGGTGCAACGGTAAGAACGGGATGATATCTCAGGACAAGCGAGGCTAGATCAGTTTATGGGTGTTACAATTGCACATTTACACAGTTCTGTGATTATATAATGGCGACGACCGCCGCTTGCGTCTACGCTACCAGAACTAAGAAAACGTCACAAGTCAGACCGCAAGTACCCTCATTTTCAAACTTCTGAGAACATAGACGCAAGCAACGGTAGCTACCGACAGGATATTAATGTCATGCTGTTTAAATGATAGAAGAAGCTTAAATCTAAATCCCAGTGTGACTGTGAACATATTCGACAGGAAAATGATCAGGACTTGCAAAAATACTGGCTGTGATGAAAACTAGTAATCTTGCAAGTGGCGCCGGTCTGGAGACTTCTTCCGCGTAGAGAAAACCATTACACTACTGAAGGATTTTTTTTTTGATCAGATATCTTTATAACAAATTTTCTGCTTCAAAATATTAAGATGGTTGGAATGCTGCGATGTTAGCGGTGAATCTGCTGGGATGGTCAGTGAAAATTGTACTTAGATTTATTATTATTTTAATTTTGGGGAAGAAAAAATTATATTCTTAAATAGCTATTTGATGTTACATATAAGCTCTATAATGTTTCGCTTGTGGGAGGGACATCGAGCGCACCAATAAAGACATTCAAACTGAGGAACCCATCAGAAAACTCCTAAATGAAGAAATGAAACCAAGAGCTTGAAACAGTGTGATGGTCTTCTCTAGATGATTAATACAGGGGGTATACGAAATAGCGGTGAGAAGTCACCAAACGTGAGGCAGCTAAGTGCTGTGATTCTGTCATTCTTTCTAGGGATTATACTTAAACATTCGGCGGGACACCTGCAAAGTAGATATCAAATTAGAATAAATTTTGTTTCAATTTCATACACCAATTATTATTCAACTATAGTATGTTAAGCTTCAGAGTTGAGGCAATTTAGTATGACCAATTGTTTATCAAATGATACAATTATTTTGAGTGTTTATAGCAGTGTGTGAGGGATGGGCTCGGTGCCAATGAAGTAGAAGTGTGTTGAAAAAATCGAGATACAATACCTAACGTGTCATAAACGCGCAAAAAAATCCAAACTAAAACTCGGCGCACGCTACGCATTGCGCATACTCTTTAGTTAGTTGTCAGGCAACCGCGATCCGACTACAACGCCGCGCGTTGCCAGTGCCACGATGACATAGATAAGCGACGTTGAACACTACGCAAACGACTTAACGACTAAATTGGAGTAAATGTGGCATTACGAACTACATAATTTATGTCTGTCTAGGTATGTACGACGCTCGGACGATTTTCGACTGTTTTCACTTAGAAATTATGACTCTATAGGTATTGAATCTCGATGGTTGAACTATAGTATAGGCCAGTTGACTGGTATTTTTTTTTTTTCAAGTGACAGGTTTAGTGAACGTTTTAATTAAATACATAACAAATAGAGAGAAAAAAAAATGGCTGATAAATTTCTGAGATATAAGTGTTTAAAATTTTTGGTATGAATAGAGAGATGCTCTGTCCCTCTCCCGCAAAGTGTGCATTTGTATATAAGTTTATAAAAATAAGTTATAAGTACATATTTTAATTTCATACTAGACAGAGAGCACTCTATACTGAGCTATGACGTCAAGCCTCAGGCGCGGCATACTAATGCTATATTAACACACGCTTTGCGAGAAAGGGATGGAGCATCCCCTCTCTATCCCCACCTAAAATTTTAAATGCTCATATCTCAGAGATTAATAAGTCAATACACTTTATTTTTTCAGTATGTGTAATTTATTTAGTTATATTCATCGCTAAGCCTGTTATTTGTAATAAATTAAACATTAGGCCACATGCCTATTGTTATTCTCTAAGTTCTGTTTGCAGGGAGCGCCTATGGGCAGTGCTCTTTATTACTTCTTTTTTGCATTGCAACCGAGCCACATGCTTTCGGAACAGACGCGCCTAAGTCCAGCAGCACAGAGCCCGTGAAGGACCATCGCTAAGTGTACAGAGGGCTTTATATCTAACTTCACTGTTAATGGACCGCTATTAAAAAATAAACTTTATGATGTACAAAATAACGTTCAATTAGATTGGGTCTCGTGAAGCGACAAGATAGAGCGCGTCTTGCAGTATAAGCTCGCAGCGTGGAACTGAAATATACCGTTAAAACTGAAAGATTACATTTAATGTCATCCACATACATTATGTACTACCTGCACCCCGCGGTTTCATTAGTACGGTAGAATAAATTTAAAAAAAAAAGTTATTTCTGTTGTTAACAAATAATTATCAATAAAAAAAAACCGACTTCATAAAAATGTTAGAACTGACAATCAAATTCAAATTGACACGGGAGCACCAGCTTTCAAATAAAAAGGAATCATCAAATATGTTCACCCAGTCGAAAGTTCTGAGGTAACAAACATAAAAATAAAATAGACAGTCGAATTGATAACCTCCTTCTTTATGGAAGTCGGTTAAAAAGAGTTTCTATTTATTTATCTAGTACATTCCAGAATAAAAAGTATTCAATCACTCTCCGTCTCTCTAATTGACAAAAAATCACGTCGATCCATCGTTTTGTCGCGGCTGAGTTTATTAACAGTGAAGTTGGCAGGCCCAGGGATAGACAATGACGGCACCATTCTCGAGTGATGTTCGTTCAACAACTCTACTGCTTATTGTAGTTGCCAGTGTACAAGAGAGTGGTAATGTGTAGGCTTTGTGTGGACAGTATCGCTGTCGCATTTCACATAATCACGCTCGCTTTAGCGCGTTTTTAAATGTTGTTGTTGGCCAGCAGAACGCGTTGCTGCTAACACCGCCTCGGATGTATCATTTATTTGTTACTACGCGATATTTTTTTTTTATACAAAACACAGTAATGTAATTTATATGACTCGTGACTTGTCCTCTATTAAATACTATTTCAGCTTTCTGTTTTATATATCCAACAGGATTTTTATATGCTATAGAAAAAAAAATAAGTTCTTAAAAAAAAAAAAAAGTAAGAAAATAAAATTATAAAAATTGTAATACAAACAAAATATAGCAGAACTAGTGCTGAAGCGTATTTTTTAACAGTTCCGTCCAAACTGTTCACACAAAGCTATTTAGATCAGTTTCGCGATCAAATTGACTCATGTTAGAAACTAGGTGAAAACTGTTATCTAGACTGGTATTTGATATCTAACACAGATAAGTGTTACGAGTGGTGCTACATTTTTGCGCAAATTATAAATAGCCCGTTCCAAATTCAGCCAGCGACTGGGGCAATGTCATTTTACTATTGGCCTAAAAAGTAACGTTATAGCGCGACCATTTTTGCAACATTTATAGCATAGCGTAGGAACATTTTTGTAATGATCTGACAGGTGTCACGTGATCATATCTGACATCTATATATGTCAGATCAACACAAAATTGTGCTATGTTACGCCCTTATATTAATAAATGTTAAGCCCTAAACTATCATATTCAGTATTTTACCTTTTTCTAACTTTTGAGGTTAAAATCGCTCGAAAAAGACAAAAGACGGAGTCACTATTCCAAGGCTAGCATTAATTTTAACAAGAAGATTAATGTTGAGTTAAACGGTTTTTCTTTTCGTTTACCACTTTCTTGACACTACACTTTATGAATCGGGTCTCCGATGCTCGGCAGCGTATAAGCAGCAGGAAGCATTGGAGATGCGACATTTAGCCAACATCAAAAGACAATGATTTGAAAATATATAAATAAATATATAGAATATTAGCAGACAGTTTTTGATGAGGTGACTCTCTTGAAAATGGTGCAAGTGCTTTTTCAGAAGAAAAAAAAACACGTAGGCCGATCAATCGGACTAAGCCGTCTCTATTAAGCGGGAAGACACCGTTCAGTCTTCCCGTGAACATGGTGCATGTAACTGCGCCGAAATATCGGGAGCTCCTTCCACAACCGTACCACGGTAAATATCCCGTAAATAATCATATAACTTTAATGAACAACCGTGATAGTTTAAAACAAAAAATATACTTTCGCATTAATATTAACGATCTCTATTTCAATATGTGAGAACAGGATGACAACAATTTTAGAGCTTTCAAATTTACTTTAGTTTAGTCAGTTAGTTTACACAGAATCGGCATCACTTTCAATTACAGAGAGTTCCAGTTCCCACGTCGGCGCGGCAGATGGCTATAAGAGGCGGTGACCGCTGACATTCACCCGTTTGCCATTTCTAAAATTAGCAAGTCGATGGCATTACTTTGAAGATGTTCTATTGCAAGAGCGCATTTTTAGTTAATTGTGTGTTTAGACCAATAAAATAACTAAGTACAACGTAAGTATTACAAGGTTTAGAAACGATAATAAGGGCGTTGTACACACAATCAGTTTCACCTGGTCTATGCGCATACGCCGCCGGCCAGAGACTGAAGCGATTGGAAAGTAAACGAATGTCTAAATAAAATAAAAACACTTAAACCAATAATAATTATCAATTTAAAAACCGACTTCACACAAATTTGATGCAATTTAATTGATTGGATACAGTATTGTCATCCTAGTAACCGAATTTTAAAAAGCCCAATATGAAAGCATATCCTTTCAATAAAAAAAAGATTTTATTCAAATCTATTCATCAATTAATTGACGGAGTTCTGAGGTAACAAAAAAAAAAAACAGAACTACCGAAATGAAAACCCCTTTTTTAAGGCGGTTATAAATAAAAAAAGTTAACTTGATTCCGACGGCAGAGCATGGGTAAATATGGACCCCTTTTGGCATAGTACTGTTTAGCTTGGCTATTCATGATTTGCCCCGTGTGTTTTTTTTTCCATAAATAGTAGATTTTCACTCTCTTTTCTGATTTGCCATATTTGTTACTCAAACTTCGCCCAACAACCCCTGTGTATCCACTAGAGACAAGTAATAATTATCAATAAAAAAAACCGACTTCATAAAAATAAAAAAAACTAACAGACAGAACATAAAAATAAAAAAGAAAGTATAAAAATGACAGAACTGGACCACATTGAAATGGGACCACACGGGAAGCACCAGCTTTCAAATAAAAACAGAAATATCAAAATCAAGTCCACCCGAAAGTTATGAGGTAACAAACATTTAAAAAAAACAGTCGAATTGAGTACCTCCTTCTTTTTGGAAGTCGGTTAAAAAACACTCTTCAAAGAAGGTATCACCTCATCAACCACCGTCAAGCTCGGACAGTATGAATAGATAAGAGATGGCAATGAGCGAGTCGCGTGTGCTGTGACCAACCTCTTGCACTGCGCGTTGCGTGGCGTCGCGTGTGGTGAACGTGACGAACGCGTAACCACGGTTGGCACCCGTCATCGGGTCCATCATCAGCCGCAGGTCCCAGATGGTGCCGCACCGCTCAAACAGAGGGATCAGCTCGTCCTGAAAACATTTGCAAGATAACGATTTACAAATGTTTACCTTTAAATCACACTAATATCATATATGTGAAAGTTTGGATGGATGGATGGATGGACAGATGGATGTTTGTTACTCAATCACGCAGAAACGGCTGGATGGATTTAGATGAAATTTTAATATACATTGCTTATGTCCTAAAGTAGCTTATGCGTTAAAGCTACTTTTCATCATCACCTATTTTTATCCCCACGCGAGTGAAACCGCAGGGCGCAGCTAGTGAAACATATTTTAGAACCCTAATAGCCGTTAGCGCAAATATTAATGTATATATATTACCAAATTTGGTGTGTCTCTCTCTCTGTGTGTTTGTGTGTAAGTGTGTGTATGTGTGTGTGTGACCAAAGTAGATGCTAGTTTTTATTTACATCAAGTGCGAGTCTCATCAAAATGACATTGATTTGAAAGTAGCCGGGCTAGCATGCGCGCCGCGACATAATTTTGTCGACTCTTTTTACCGTGCCAAAGTGAGACAGGCGTACATGAAACCGCAGGCACCTAGTCACGTTCTCGCTCGACAAGTGACGACAAGATTTTGTCGCTGTGCGCATGCCAGCCCGGCAGGATTAACAACAGAAACAAGGTGCATTTCAATACTTGAGACTGGCAAATAAAAGCAAACAGTTTGTAACAGTGCACAAGACGTGCGTCACCAAAGACAAAATGGGGCATGAACGTAAACTGAGATAATTGCAATATTTATAACCATTTGGTGTTAAACATATATCCTGAGAAAAACTAAAACAATATAACATTAAGGGGTCCATATGAAACGAGTTTTGTTTTATCGTAAATCGGTAATATATGAGTCAAACTTGGTGCTCGTATTTTTTTTTAAATCAGGGCTCGCATTTTTTTCTGACTGAATGAAAGTAAAAACTTTTTTTTTGTAAATGCTTTACACAAATATACGGCGTAAAGATTTATATGTTTGTAATTTTTATTTCTGGTGTACACAATAAAGAGTTTATATCTATCTAATACACGTCATCTTCTAAAACACACACGCTTTCCACACTTCATCATTATCATCAGCCAGAAGACACCCGCTACTGAACATAGGCCGTCCCCTTAGAACGCCTCACTGAACGACATCCTGCCATCTGCATCCACTGGATGCCCGCGACTCTCACGATGTCGGTCCATCACCCAGTGGGTGTAGTTCCACACTTAGTGAAGAAATACTTTCTTCAAATTAAAACGAGGATCACCCTCGAGACATAACCAATTCAATAAAATATAATTATCAATACAAAAAAACAGACTTCATAAAAAGTCAGAACTGGACCAAATTAAAATGGAACTAAACGGACAGCACCAACTTTCAAATAAAAAAAAGTTTTTTTTTTTTTTATATAGAATAGATCTACGTTTGTATCTTATGTATCATCAAAATCGGTTCACCCAGTCGAAAGTTCTGAGGTAACAAACAAAAACAACAGTCAAAATGATAACCTCCTCCTTTTTGGAAGTCGGATAAAAAGAAGAATCATTAAAATCGATTATATAAAACATACTGCCGAATTGAGAACATCCTTTTTTGAAGTCGCTTGAAAACCCTAGTGTTATGTTAGTGTGTGTCTGTGTACCTCATACATATCCTTGGGTATCTTGCCGCAGAACACCTCGCAGCCCGAGCCGGGCGTGCCGCCCTCCCAGCCCGGAGGCGGCCCGCCGTACTTGCGTTGACCTGAAATACACAAATTACATACAATAAATTATTACACTCCGTCCAAGATTTTTTATCTCTGACAGCTGCAAAAACATTGTAAAAAAAAATTACAAAAATTTAATGAAAAGTTTTTCTTTCATATTTACTCGTATATCAGCTACCAGCTACAATGTTACGTTAAAAAATCTGGCAAAATTAATCAGAATTTAAGGTTTTCATTCGGCTTTTAACAAGCTACTGCTAATAGAATTTTTAGGATATCATCATAGTATAGTCCGGTAGTACAAGAGTCACAGCAGTCAAATTCTACTATAACATCAAGAGCTTAGGGTGAACATTCGCATGCGAGCTAAGAAGAGCCTTTAGTTGAATTTCAGTTAAGGATGTAACTGACCTGTTGTAACATCTAACGTGTACCCGGTCCGGGCCAGTATCAATTTGATCTTGTCCTCGTCAGGACCCTTGACCGGGACAGCGACCGCCAGGGCGGGAGCGCCCTGCACGCCCGCCCGGCTTTTCTGTCTGAAACACCACATTATACACTATTAAAACACCGGTGGAGAATGATGTATACTGAACAGGGAAGGACATCAAGGTAGAGAAAGCCAAAGGAGACTGACCCCACTAGCATAGCCAGTATGAGAAAGAGAAAGAAAAGCAAAAACATTTTTTTATTCCACCAATTTAATTAGCTAACTGGCAAAGTAGTGGGAGGATGCTTGGATCTTGTAGATAGACTTCGAGGCCGATAAAGCAGGGGTTGGCGAGAATAGACTCGTAGAATAGTGAGGAGTGATCATTGGTAATGGAAGAGAGGCTCAGTAGGAAGGCGGACCTTCACATATAAGCTAGGCCAATACGGGGAAGGCTATGGACTGGAAGGTTATTATAGCCTTATATACGCAATGGTCTAGGAACAGCTTACAATCTCGTGGACAATCCAGCAAGAAGTGGCGTGACTACAGTTCATAGTTTCACTACAGTTGTGGTTCATCACTACGCGTCCGCGCTGATTGATAGCTCGAAATTCGATAATGGGATGGTCTAACCAAGTTCCAACTAATAACTTGGACACACTACTAGACACTTATTCCACGATCTTCTTTATTTTACTTCATACGGAGTCCGTTTCGCTCGCAGTAAGAAGCGGGTATAGACTATAGACACACAAATGCATACTTGGTGCCCAATTACTAGCTGATGTAAGTTAAACTTCTTGAATGGAAGTACTATGTATTGTAGCACTTAAACCTCATCACTAGATGTAAAAAAATACTTATTTTACGAACTACTGGCGTTCCCCCATTGTTCAATCTGACTTGACTGACTTGAATTGACAATCTGGGTGTCTTCAAATCACAATTGAATCGGTTCGTTTTGGGCAAGCGTGCTCCTTAGTAGACCACATCATCGCTTAACATCAGGCGGGTTGCCGGCCAAACGCAAGCCTATTATTAAATAAAAATAAGCCCGGATTTAAAACTATTAAATAAAGCTGCTAGAACTTCCCGAGGCCCCACACAATATACTCGTTGCATTCGTGACCTTGATAATACTCGGGTCGAGCATCAGAATCAAAACAACTTTATTGTGTAAATTGTGTACCAGGATGGTTATATGGTTAAGTCCGTATTAACATTAGTACCATACGAGAGCGAAGCCTGTAGCGCTAGTATCATATGACAAAGCTTAGAGCGTGAACGGGTGAGTATACGAGTACAGTAACCGTAACAAAGGTTGACGGCTCAGAATTATAAAGGAAATAGCAAACGACAGAAAACATTCTGAGAATCATATTATTGCTGCGCATCGGATTCGAGACTACAACTTGATTTTTAGCGAGTCACTTCGTGCAGTCAAACTTAATCCTCGTTGGCCTTAAAGATTGGATAAAAATAGCGTTGATGACAAGCGATTTGATAAAAAAAAACCCGTCTGTCGAACGGTACAAAACCGCTGAACAATAGCTTCTAAGCGTAAAGAGTCACGTTCACCAAGTACAGTAGCCAATCGGTTCTCGTAATTACCCAGCCACCGCGGGCGTGGCAATTCAACAGCAATTTTCCAATCAATAAAACCGAAGCTGCATCGTTGAAGCTCTCACCACAACGAGATAAAAATAGCGCAATGTGTACAACCATTTTTTTGTGATTAAGTCCAGTGCTGACGAGTTTCGGCGCGGCCTCGAGAGACCGCACAGACATATCATTACCCCGGCAACTGGCCACCGTACCACCACGGTAACACCTTGACCTGGCACAATAAAGCCGTCGGACCTTGCAATAACTCCAATTTGCATGTAAAGTTTTACTGCGTGAACGGGTCCTGCAGTAAGCCTGTCCCGCTGCCCCGCCCGCGCCTCACCAGGGTAAATGACCAGCCGTAATCTAATCTCGCAGTGAGACGCAAACACGCAAAGGACACCGGCAAAATCATTTCGTCCCAGTGCATTACACTCTTATGTACGAGCCATTGATCCGGATTTATCGGATTGCTGATGCGAAAACGTTTTCTTTATTCTCGCAAAATCGCCATGGGAAATAAAGAGAAAGCATAAAAAGCCGGTGACCTAACTACTCGGCAGCTCTCACAACTTGAACCGAGTTGGCAAGGGGTGAAATCTTGATCGGCGTTACGCGATTCGAGGGGCAGGTATCAATGTGTTACATTTGAGCGAGATAGCCCGTTTCATCTTTATAAACAAGGCGTGGATGATGTCTGGCGGTAATGTAGTAAAACACAAATCACGTTGCTTCTAGTGGGCGCGATATTTCAGACGCAGCAATCATTTTTTATTGCATTTTAATAGCCTGTATCGAGTGGGTACATTGCTACCTACTCGGCGTGCCCTCCTCGATAGAGGTCAAAAAGATATTTAATTCGCCACAACGTGAAATAATGATTTGTGCTCGATTTTAAAAACGTGCGACGTCTGGTACGTTCTTGGGAGCGATCCTTGTCAAGGACGAACCAATGGCGACGTTTCATTTAGCAGTAACAAATACAAGTGTTAATTTGCAAGATCATTGTCTAAATGTGTCATAAGAGGTCATCAATCTTCCACGTCCCCTCGCGAGCCACTGCGGCCGATCACAAGAAGGTCGCACAGTTTAAAGCCAACGGTCATCCGCATCGCGATAATATGTCGAATCAATTTTTCAAGATTGTGACCCACTTTCGACCGGGAGTTTGGCAATCATCCAATATTTTTCGACGAGTTGCTATGCAAAAAAATACGTAGCGTACTAGAATCTAGATACTCACCTATAGGTCTTCATAACGCCACATAAATAAGCACTCTTATTAGATACATGTTCAAGATTTGAATCTAAAAATTGTCCAAGAACACTTAAAGCACCGTCGGATGGAAATTCTTTTAAGGCATCTAGCGCACGCTCATCCAGTTCTGCATGCGCTAGCTTTCCAGTCTTATAAATGTCGTCGAGCTTTGCGGCTACCTGAAAACCAGACGAAAATACACTTTATTCGCGGCCTCTGTTGGGATGGAAATTATAAAGGGATGCAAGTCGATAAGCAAGTACCTAAATGCCGCGGTGCGGCGGGCAATGCGGTCTCCTATGCGCCTATGTACATACCGCGGGGTCAGGTTTATACGGCGTTCACAACACGCCAACGACATGGATGCCGTGTATTGTCGCCTAAGGGGGTAAATTATGATAACTGATTATGACCGCATTTACATTATCTATTCTATCAGGGATTTAATCATTTATAATGTCAAATTTGATAAAAGCATTGTACAAGCGTCCAAAACTTGTCCATATGTATTTGAGTCTACAGAGTTTTTTTTTTTACAAGTAGAAATCAAGAATCTAGATTAAGGTCCCGCTACGGCTAGTGCTCTTTCGCACGTTTTCAACCTCCATAGCGAAAAAAATATTATGTTCGTAAAAAAAACGATTGGCAATATTTTTTAAATAACATTGCAAACGTTTTAAAATAATTTTAAGTTTTTTTTTTTTTTTCGGAAGTTATTAATCTCCTGCGCCATCCTATAAAATGTCAACACGAAAATTGCTTCATACTATTTGCGATGTTATTCTAACGATAAGGCCCAATCGCCTTTTTTAAATTCTCACTAAGTTATTTTTAGCCAACTTCAAAAGGGGGTTCAATTTGTTTTTGTTTTTTTAATGTTTATTTCCTCGTACTTAAATCCGTCATTTATAAACCGTTTTGTTTTTTTATTTTTTTTAAAGGATATACTTTCAGATGGATCCTAAAGAAATTTCATCAAAATCGGTCAGTAGGTTGGTTTTTAAATCAAAATAACTGGAAACAATATGTCAACCAAGTAAACGAAATTCAGTAGTAACAAATTTTGAAGTCGCGTTTTTAAATTAATAATTATTATATTTAAAAAAAAAAGCATAAGAGATAGCTCGGTTAGCGCGGCCTTAATTAGTACACCTTAGGCCCTTCATACACAACGCTACGCAAATCTTCGATATTCGACGATTTTAGTCTCCGAGCGACAACCGCCATACAAATCCATTGTGGGTCGTACAATATATGGCGGTATGTAGCGTTGTGTGTACGAAGGGCCTTAGAGTAATATAAATGCAGTGCAGCGTTCAGTTTCGAAACTAAAGTAGGTATGTGGTTCAATTTTTTTTTTTTATAAAACCATTCATCTATCATTACAGGTGGCACTGATAGGTGTATTGTTTATATAAGTAGCATAAAAGATAAACCTGCTTTAAAAATAATCTTGTATTAATCTTCTTGCAATCAAGTTGGAATCATAGAAATAACTTTTTAAGCTATATCTAGTTGGAATCCTTTTCAGTTTATGAATAAAGTTTTTTGTTATTAAAACATTCAAAGCAAACTAATAGGTGTTAATATCTATTTAAGTATGTATTTAAAAATATATATGTACGTATATCAGTCTCTGGCCGCCATATTACAAGCTTTGCTTAGTTTGGTGTCAGATGACCGTGTGTGCAAAAATGTCCCAGATATTTATTATTTTTAACCGACTTCCAAAAAGGAGGAGGTTATCAATTCGACTGTTTTTTTTTTATGTATCAGAACTCAGAACTTTGGACTGGGTGAACCGACTTTGATGATTCTTTTTTATTTAAAAGCTGGTGCTTCCCATTTGATCCCATTTTAATTTGGTCCAGTTCTGAAGTTCATTTTTATGAAGTCAGTTTTTATATTGATAATTTTTTTAATGTTTATTAACTGTTCATTTATAGTTGCATAGATTAGCGTTATTTTTTTATTAAATCTGGCAGAGAATAATATTTCGAAACGTTAGTCGATACACTATATAGACAGTAGCATGTGAAGTAAGGCTGCGACAGTGTGTGGTAGCCGAGGTATAAGATGCAAAACGTTGGTCATATGCAATAACGATATTATAATAATTATTATCTTGGTCATAAATGCGAGATGAGTCAACGATTTTTTCAATACAGCGCGGATTGAGGCAGATAGTCTTCGAAAAATTATACATAGAAGTCCCAACGCGTAGAAAATTGTAGTCAATAAACGTCCGCAGTTTCATATATAAACATAGCTGTATACAATATATATCAAATCAAAACAAAACTATTTTACTAAAACCAACCGTATTTTTATACATTTATGGCTCAGTTCTCTAATGTCTGTTAAATTTGCACAATATCGTCAAAACTCGTGAACCGTCGTTGAGCAAGCGAGACGGCGATTATGTCTGAATCGCAAGTGGGAACTTCTCTCCCGAGAGAAAGAGACAATTTTCTCTTTCTCTCCCGTTGGTCAGACGGTGGTGCGTCATCCAAGTTGTCGTGTCTGTTACGGCTCTTACGGTGTGTTACGGCTTGTGCAAGTATCACGTGACTGTGGCCATTCTGGCTGAGTATTGAGTCCAGACAGATTAAGTATTGTCGCTATTAACGCGTCATTGCATCTTGGTATTTTTTTGATCGAAGCAGACAGTAGATAAAGCAAGAGATCCTAGACTTAGCTGCAAGCAGGTCAGGTAAAGCAGGATTGAAAAGAATTTTCAGCGCCCCGCATGATCAAGATTATCTTTTCAATTTGAACAATTTTTACAGACGAGAGAAAGATAATTGTGTTATCCGCGGTGTTTCGTGCAGCATTCCTAGGGCATTTTGTTATTATGGTGATCAATAGTTAAAAATTAACATAGCCTATTAATTAACAAGTGGATCACAATAAAAACAGATTTCCAAAATAAATGGAAAAATGTAATAAGTGCCTATAAAATTTGAGGGTTGCCCTCGATTTCCCTGGGATCCCATCATCAGATCCTGACTTAGTGGCAATGGGACCAAATTGGAAGTATACCCTATCGAACAATAATTATTTTTTTGGAATCCGTCAATAGTTAGGGGAGAAATCGTTGGCGTGAACATACATTAATAACCGGCTAAGTGCGAGTCGGACTCACGAAGGGTTCTGTACCGTTATCTATAAAAACGGCAAATAATCACGTTTGCTGTATGGGAGCCCCCCTCAAATATTAATTTAATTATTTATTTTTGAAGTGAATATTCTGTGAATATTTCAAGCGTCTACCTGTTGCCGTTATCAATATCGAGTAAAAACGAGCAAATAAATCACGTTTGTTGTATGGGAGCTCATTTTTTAATTATATTATTTATTTTATTCTGTTTTTTAGTATTTGTTGTTATAGCGGCAACAGAAATACATTATCTGTGAAAATTTCAACTGTCTAACTATCACGGTTCATGAGATACAGCCTGGTGACACCAGGTACAGAACCCAAAAAAAAACCAGTGGAACACAGAACCGTCCTCCTTTTTTGAAGTCGGTAAAAAAACTTTTATTTTTATGAAAATAATGTACAAGGTTTACCTTGATGATGAGTATTGTTCAACACAATATACAACTGTTTTTTTTTATCCTGACCTATCCTAAAGATAGGTATAGGTCAGGATGGAAAATGCACATAATAACACAACATCGAGTTTGCCTGCGCGACAACTTATCGATTGATTACATATTAGGTATTTCATTTATATATTTTTTCCCCCCTCGAAATTCATCAAAATCGGGTCACCCAGTCGAAAGTTCTGAGGTAACAAACATTAAAAAACAGTTGAATTGATAACCTCCTTCTTTTTGGAAGTCGGTTAAAAAGGTCATTCACACTCAACTGTAGTGGTAGGACTCTTTTGCAGGGGTCTGCCTGGGGAAGTACCACACCTTTGCCAGTTATTCAACCGCCAAGCAGTAGTGTGCAAACACTACTGTGTTCCGGATTGCAGGGCAATGTTTCCAGCGAAATTACAGGGCACACAGAGATTTAACATCTTATATCTCGGGGTGACAAGCGCAGTGCATTGCCATCCAGGGTTTTGAACTGTTGAAGTTCAAAATTCTGAGTGGGGTTGAGCTGTTATGGGCAAGCGTGAAGAGCCATCAGGTGAGCGACTTCGCTCGTCTCGTCACTCAGTGTCATTAACAAAAAAAAAACGGGTTAAAGGGTAAAAAAATTAAAGGTTGGTCCATTAGTAAAAGTTGTTCATAACGAAGAGTACTTAATGACATCCACTGAGGTACTTTTCCTGTCCCAAAACTGTCAACATAAGCTTAACCATAGTAGGTATGCCTACTACCTAGTACCTAAGTCAGCTATACTGGGAACTCTGATTTCTTAGAAACTGATAAGATTATAAATAGAACCTAGTA
This sequence comes from Agriopis leucophaearia, assembly GCA_949125355.1. Classification (NCBI taxonomy): domain Eukaryota; kingdom Metazoa; phylum Arthropoda; class Insecta; order Lepidoptera; family Geometridae; genus Agriopis; species Agriopis leucophaearia. The sequence continues at coordinate 15,726,805 of OX421269.1, forward strand.
TTGAGTGTTTCCAGTGAGTGCCTAGGTGTCACAACCACATGCCTATATAAGTAATCCGGTAATTTAACGACCAGTATGGATCAGTAGTAGTAGGTGTACTTTATTAGCTGGAGGTCCCGGGTTCAATTCCCGGCGAGGTGGATCTTTGAACAATGAATGATCTACTCCTCTAAGTCTGGAAGTTAATGTTTCCGAGAAGCTACAACATGGGGATCTTCAAAAGGAGAGTTAATAGATTCTTAAAAGGTCGGTAACATCGGGTCGGGTTGTGATGCCTCTGGTGTTACAAGTATCCATAAGCGACGGTGACTTGCACATCTGCTTGTTTGCCACCTATAGTATTAAAAAAATTATGTCTGTTTCTTTGTGCTGTGTGTCCATGTATCCCCGACACGGAATCCTACGAGGTTGAAGATTTTTTTAGCCGTTGGTCCCGGGTTTGAATCCTGGTCAATTTTAGAACGATAAATTAGAACATCTGCCGGGTGTTAGTTGTCTGTGTCTTTATAAATATTCCATGGCATCCTCCGACAAAGAATCTAGTAGGAAGATATGATTACAAAGTGTTATTTTTTACTAACTTTTATTTAATTTGCCCTGTTAGCATGTACGTTCTCAGTAAGTATGGGAAAAATCTTGCAACTGAATTTTAAACCAGTTATCCTCAACTGATTGAGCTGAAAGTTGCCATACTTGTATAAGTTCGGTGACAATGTAATGTTATGGAACCATCGAGCTGGTCTGATGATGGAGACAAAAGGTGGCCATATACATGGCAGTGCCGTAACTAGCCTTTTATGTGCCTGGTGCGAGCTTCTATAACTACACCCTTGAAAACAAAACTTGGTCCTGGTGTGGTCATTTCTGCACCCCTCCAGAGTCTGTGCCCTGTGCCTGGGCACTGCTGGCACAGCGCTATTTATGGCACTGGCCATAGGAACTACTTAAACAAAACGACGTAACTCCGTCTAGTTTGGGTTGGATTTGTCTTCCTAAGCACTTTTGTCCTAGATGATACATTCAATATGGCTAACAAAATGTTCTTATGTACCATCATGATATGGGTATCAAATAAAAAAGTTTGCTGATAAAAATACTTTTTTTTTTAAATTATTATCTTTTTTTAATCTATTAAATTTCAATGAGCCGTTTATCTTAGTTTCAATTCCTAGCCAATGTTTGAACAATAAATTTGCTCTACGACTGTGTTAGTTACCCTCGTCCTTTTGCATGGAACCCAAGCGGGAGCTAAGCATCTCAACTTGTCTATTTTTTAAATTAAATTATATTAAATTTTTGTGACATGACTATCGAGGTAATAATTCATTTTAGTAGATGGGTACGTACATATACTCATACTTTTTGCAAATGCTAGCTACTAGGCACCCTAAAATAATGTGTGGTGAAAAAAGAAAGCCCTATACCCTGTAGAAGGTAAAACAATGCTGATGATGATGGCTAAATATGTAGGTAGAACTGTACTGGACAACAGAACAGCAACAGATCTAATGAAAATCGTGTTTTTTGTGTTTTTGTGTGTTTTTGTTTTTGATACCTTTTAAAATTATTCAAAAGTATTAACAAATTCCAATAAGAATTATCCAACCAGATTCCAATAAGAATAAAAAAATATTTTTTTTGTAATGTAATTAAGTATTTGTAAAAACATTGATAAAAGCAAGGTTAACAGCGACTGGCCTTTATTATACACTGATATGGTAGAATGTGGCTTTGTCTGAAGGATAAAGCAGTTTTGATAGCATTTAAAAAAGTTCACTGATTGTCGGCTGAGCTAAATTAACAGAGGGGAATAGGTCTTCAAAATATCAACCTGGATACTCAGAAACCTTCAATAAAACAGCCTTACCATGCTCCAGATGCAAAGCATGTCTACAAAATAAATAAATAAAATGTATAAGCTCGGCCAACGGAAACAATTTTTTTTTTTTAAACACAAATTCTATATTAATAAGCTTTTATATATAGACTGACTACAGCATATTATACTGTCTGTTATAACCAAAATTATACAAGAAATGTACCTTTGGATCCAAGCCATATTCAATGAGTTTGCGGTAATCCGGTGTTCGGCCAACGTCGGAGTCCTTCCCAGGTACCTCTTCAAGGGGTATTTCTCCATTTCCCTCCGCCATTCTGCACATTTATTATGTTTTTTACACACACACACAAACACTACACTTAAATAGGTACTTTTTATATAAACAAATACAGCAGTCCCAAGTGAACATTTTACATGACTTGGTTGGAATATCAGTGGCTGGCGTGCAGATGATGTCATACACCACGAATTCAAGGAAGCCACGTGTGTAAGCAATGCTAAACATTTTATATCATTTGTAATGTGCTCAATTTTTTTATCTACAAAATATCTTCTAATATTTACCTTTAGTTTGCAATTTTTGTAATTTTGGGAGAAAATTATAACTTTATTATCCGTCCGAAAAACAAAAAAACAAATGATGTTCAAACATATGAAATTATGAAACAATGGGATAGTGCACTCTTCATTCCATCCGGGTATTGGTAAATTTCAAAAACGGAATGCGCGGGTCAATGCATTCTTCAAGGGATGTGACACAATTTTGTGGTCCTAAAATGAAAAAACAGGGTTTTTAACTACTATTATAGCTACAGCAATAACATAAAGGGATGCGAATTCCGGCGGTCAATGACCGAAATAACACTGAAAGTTATGACAGCTAATATAGAAACTTTAACACATCACTTTTAAAGTATAATCACTTTACACACTTTAACAGTCCTCTTTGAACAAAACTAAGACACTAAAAACTTTCTGCGTTTGAAACTTTTATAAATGCAAAACTGCAATAAGTTGAGAATGCAACTGCATTGCACCCGATAAGAACCGGCCGGCGCGCGCCTTATTTTCCAATGAGATTCCGACTGAAATAAGCACAGGAGATTCCAGGATAGAGAAATCACTTCAGCACACAATCACTGTAGCAGTAAATCAAACTTAACACTGGTACGCAAATATAATTACCTATTAATTTTGCTAGTTGGTGGCCAAGACAGATATGGCGGCACCGCGCGACGTCAACGTGACCGCCAGTACGGGGTTCTCATAACGAAGCGCGCGCGGGACATGCAACGAGGAGTGCATTCAAAGTTTTAAAAGGCACGAAATTTCTTGTTATTATACCAATAATCTCTCTGTTATAAACAGTAATTGCGACCGCATCGAAAGAAAAATATTTTTATTGCACAGAGAGTTTTTGCAATGGTTGCGAATTGCGAATAATTTTGAATGCGAAATAGCGCGGCGCGTCGCGCAAGGCTGCCGGCCGCGAGGTGAGACAGGCTAGCGGCAAGACTGCGATGAGTGAGAAGCCGAGAACGAAGGGGGGAGTGTGTTGCAACCGCCGGTGCAGGGCAGGCGTGCAGCAGTGACGCCGCAATGAGCTCGCCTGCATACTTGCATACGTACACACACTTTCAAACCCCTGACCTTCGTTACTTGTAATCGATTCACTTACAGAATTTGTCTTTGTTATTAAAATTTGTATCTTGGTCATTTTTAACACCTCATTTTCATGTTAACAATGAGGACACCGACAAGTAGCCCTAGTTATTTACCTTTTGTTATTTTTGTCACCTGTGTCATATAAACTATAATAGATTCATCTAATTAGAATTTTACAAAGAAAGGAATATTACAGACATTTGTTTGGTTAAAATGTAGAAAATGGTCAGCTCTGTGATAGCTGTGGTGATAGGTAGGTAATGCATAAGAATCTAATATTAATAATATCTATTATCTATCTCCAAAAATCACACGGTTCATAATCAGGAATTGTCCAATAGTAAAACTAGGTTCAATACATTTTGAATTCGCAGGGATATAAAGAGTTAATCGCAATAACCCCTTGCTTTAGTTCGCTTACACCTGCTGATCATTGAAGCCGTATGTGTTTCCAACTCGAAACGCGACACATACACGTATTTAAAACTGGCCTTCGTACTCCGTATGTATGTGTAGGTAAGAAACTTGGATCTGTATCCTCCGCATTATGTGGGTAGGTAGGTAGGGCGGCTACTGCGGGTGTCTCGTTTTGTATGAACACAGTATTATTGCAGTCCTTTACTGCTAATATGAATCTTACTGGAGGAACCTATCACGTCGAAAATGGCTTAACAACCAAACACAGACTGTTCCTTTCTATACAAAGAGGTCGGTTTAGTGTGTCTTGTAGCAGCACGACAGACAGACACACTTCCTTTCTCACATTTTCTTGATATCAAAGTGCTGCAGTAAAACGAACTCTCACCGAGTTTCCGGCGTTGGCGAGGTACCTACCTAGTCTTGAGAAAAGATTTCACTCACGCGATTAATTTAATTCATGCTTAGCTTATGAATGGTAATACATAACAAAAGATTGATCGTTCAAGCAAGTGGTTCTTTATGGTATAGAATAGAAAAATCATCTTAGGAAAGACGTGAAATTCTATTTGAATGTCTAACAAGCACAAATAAAAAAAATATGCCAATTTTGTGAATTCAGTAACATTAACATTTTACACTAATAAAATTAGCTTACCTAAGTATTTGGACTCCGTAACAAGTCCGTAAAATTTTACCATATTCTCAACACTATTTCCAAAATTTGACAACTACAATTTTGAATGACATTTCAAGTAGGTATACGTCATGTTCTTTTTTTTTACAAAAAAAAACGGTTTTTCATTTTTTGTAAGGTTTTAGCAAAAAGACTATAATGAGTTAATTTATAAGATACTTTTTTGTGTTAATAAAAAAGACGTTGGAGATAGGTACCTACCCGCTATCTGCCCACCATAACCTATCCAATATTGGTAAGTTTTTTTCCAAATATAAACTCGGATATCAATTTTCTTTCTCGCTACAATCATCAGTTTCTTACTCACTCACCAATCCCACGACGTATAGTCAATTCCATAGACCTAAAAAATTTTTTGCTACTATGGTCACAGATATACACTATGGTCAATTCCATCCTGTGATTCCGTCAATGAATTATTTTATGCGCAATGATTTTTATAAAACTCAATCTTTCTGACAGTGTCTTTGGACTTCTATGTAGGTACCTAAGTAGTTATTACTATAAACCTACCTACAGAACTATTGGATATTAAAAAAAATACTTGAGTAGGTAGTTCTGCTATGTACCTACGTACTGTGTACGTAACTATGGTACTTGTAACTATGGTGTTATTAATAAAGTATTGTATTGTACTACGTACCTTTAGTAGGTAAAGGTACCTACCTACCTAGTCTACCTACCTACTATCCTACTAACAGCAAATCACTTCGCTTGCCCCAATGTGACTATCAGTCTATAATGACTACTATATTATATTCGTGATAAGGCACACTATGGGCAGGCATGTACCTACACTAACATAAATAATTATGCGTATTTAAAATACGTCATCAGGTCGTTGACCCAGAGCGTTTCGCACAGTACGAGCGCGACCGAGCGTCGACGCTGAATCAAAAAATTATTGTGTCTCTAGATTTGTGGGTCACCGTACTAGCTAACGTAGAAATTGGGGCCCAGCTTACGTACGTAGTAACTATTATTATTCTGTGGCCCAGCCCAGACGATGACATGACGTCACTATAATAACAAAACACGCTAGCAGGTGATTCTAGTTCTATTTCATAAAAGAGGTTTTGTTATTCAAAAATCCCTCGTCAAAAATGCCCTATTCTGACCTTACCTTCTCGGCTTGATTCTGGTTTGTATATCTGATCATGGTCTATCATGTGTGCCGAGGTCATTGCTATTTGTTTATATTTTTGCAAATTCAAGGGCGAGTGTCTCGCGAGTCGCGCCTTCCAACCAATCTACATTCTAGTCGCCTCTGTATTCTGTGGCATTGCTTCTCGTCTCTCACAGGTAAGTAACTAGACAGGACAAATTATTTTTATCAATGGACCTTCCGAAAAATATGTAGGTAAGTAAGAAAATATGTATACATGTATCATAATTAAAATAGGCACCTAAAATTATTATTTTTATATACTCTAGTATTAAAGTCGAGTAGATAATGAAGTAAATGTAGGTAGGTACCTAGGTATGTCAGTAATTTCTTATTACCTAGGTACATCAGTCAGTAATCAGCCGAAATGACCACAGAAGATAACATGAATACGCTTATTGGTAGTTTAGACCAAGTTTAGACGCAATGAAGTCGTGTAAGAATCCCTGGCCATTGTCGCGGAGTTTGCCGACCTTTGCGGAGTGACCGCCGCGCCGCGCGTCGTCTCGTCGCATACCTATTTAAATTGCGAATTGTTTTTTTGCCGCAGGCTAAGCTAGTTGCCTCCATTTTTAGGGGTCCGTACCCAGAGGGTGTAAACGAGACCCTAATACTGAGCCTACGTTGTCTGTCTGTCCTAAATTTTAACTGTTGTATCTTTAGAAAAGTATCAGACGGGTCAGCATGGCTGACGTCTACCACCTCAACCAACGAGAGAAAAAGAGAGGGAAATAATGTTCTCACTCTTTCTCTCCCGTTGATCAGACGGCGGCGGTTCGTCAGCCATGTTTGATATGTCTGTTGAAATTTACACTGAATACGTAGGTATGTAACGTTACGGCGGATAATAAAGTCCAAAAGTAAAAACGAAAGGGCTTCATTAACCCCATACAACGCATGTTTTATATATATATTTTTTATTTGCTCTAGTGTAATAAAACCGGCCAATTTATGTGGTGGTATGGTATGGAACCCTCAGTGCGCGAGCATGTATCGCATTTGGGTTCATTCTTTATAGCTGTACCGTACTGTATCCGGCTTTGATGATTTACGTCTCCAATAGTCGTGGCTACATAAAGTAATATTTAGAAAACCTATAATGACATTTGTTAGTTGTATCTGTAATCTCACTCGAACGACGATAACCGATGGGGAAGAAAAGTTCTTGAGTGGAGATCACGAACCGGAAGACGCAGCGTGTAGGTCAGACCTAGCAGTCCTCCCACTGATGGACACGATGGACCAACGACATCGTGAGAGTCGCGGGCATCCAGTGGATGCAGATGGCAGGTTGTCGTTCAGTGTGGAGGTTAAAGAGGGAGGCCTATGTTCACTGTTCAGCAGTACGTATTATGGCTGATGATGAAGATCTGTAATCTGTATGCCCAACCTTGCCCATTGATGGGTGACCTGTCAAATTCTACAACGCGTAGACCACGTAAAATTATTCTTTGTAGAGTGGACTATGCGTCAACCACGCGTATGTATTCCTCATTTGAAATTTTACTATAGGAAGGTAGTCTAGGTATGCCGCATACTCAAAATATTCTGAGGCCGCATAATCTAGGGTTCACGTTTCAATGCTTTGCTTGCAATGAGTTACTGGACATAATTTATTGTGATTATTACAATCAGCGAAATTTATAATGATGTGGACTTCTCAAGAAAGTAATGCTGACACGTAACCTTTCAATTTACAAGACAGTTTCCTTCATGGTTTCATGAATAAACATAAAAAGCAACATAACATTGCAATGTTATGTTGCTTTTTATGTTTATTCAATACATTGAATAAATATTTATATAGATCTCTATTAAAAAAATACATGCATGTTTTTAAAGCAAGACCACTTAACTTACGTGCTTTATTAGATTTTTGCTTACCTCAAATAAAATTCACAAGTGTTCTTGAACAGCTTGCGAACGCAGAATTGAAAGAGCGGTAAAGTAATTTATTTTTCCGTAATTACTCAGGAAATGAATGTGGTGCACTCACATACATATTATCATGTTTACATTTAGGTTCGACCTCTTTAAGTAAGTATAAAGTTAATAAGTAGGTAAGTGCGTGTCTAGCTATCGTAGAAGCATGAAACGTAGTCTGTGACTGGAGTAGCGTAAACTTACTCGTATATGCCAAAATACATATCTCATTCATAATTAAAGAGTCATGAGTTTAATGTTATCCTTTCTAATGATTATAGAGGAAAATCTTGTATGTGCTGGGTATCTAATCTAGTAGCCGTAGGATGCAGGAATGGGTAGAAATAGATACTGATACATGCTTTTGTGCCTAGGGCTGCCATCACCTAAATCGCCGACGCGCCCAAAAACTTTTAAAACTCCGGACATTTGGATGAAATTGAGTTTTTTCCCGGACACCCCTGAGAACGAGGCGTTCGGCCGTCGTCGTCGATTTTGCAGCACCGGAGTTTAGGCAGCTTACGATTGCGAACGGATTTGTATTAATTTATTGCTTATCTTTCAATAAATTGGGATATCCCTGGCAAAAAAGTGTCCACTTTTTGAAAACTCCTTCCGGTCCGGAGGCCCTCCGGAATCTCTCTTAACTCGGGCAAAACCGGAGAATCCCGGACGGATCGCGGGCCTATCTGTGCCTAATAGGAAAGCACCGGGATTTCTGTAGGAATTCACCAGTATCCAGGGCCGTCTTTAACCTATTAGAGGCCCTGGGCACATTGAGATAACCCATATGACCTTGTCAGTATTTTCGGGCGAGAGTAGAGTAGCTTCGCGCATGCAAAAGCTAAGCTCCAGAGTGCCCAGTAGGCAAGAGAGGCCTCCCAGTACCCCCTTGAATATTGCCTGAGGCAATATAAAAAATACTGGGAGCTTGTTCCCTCATGGCCCACCGCACCGTTATCTTCCTTGTCCCCGCAAATTAACGTAGTACACGCCAAGGCGTCCATATATAATGTTGCCACAGAAAATGCGCAAGTATCAGCCACTGCCCACTGCCTCGGTGGCTCAGTTGGTAGTGATCCTACTTTCTGTGCTTGGGGGCGTGGGTTCGATTCCCATCTAGGACAAACATTTGTGTGATGAACATTTGTGTTTGTTCTATGTCTGGGTGTTAATATCTATTTAAGTATGTATTTAAAAATATATATGTATGTATATCAGTCTCTGGCAGCCATATTACAAGCTTTGCTTAGTTTGGGGTCAGATGACCATGTGTGCAATAATGTCCCAGATATTATTATTATTATTATTATTTATCAGTACCTAACTGATGCCAGGCCTTTGTTTACTAAAGTTCTTGAAGGAAACATTTCTTACAATAGCTAAATTAAAAAGAGCTTATCAGAAATAAAGGCCATCGTAAGTTAGAAAACATACAACCATTAAAAACTACTTGGTCACTGAACCAAATTCAGCAAATCAAAGATCTGCAAGCTAACAATACCTTCACATTTCGTATAGGTACCTACTCGGAGAAGGAGTATGTTCATTCTACAAAACATAGTTTTTCCTCTACATAAAATGATGTGAGTTAATTTTAGACACAGTAACGATATAAGCACACCAATTACATTAAGATTCGAGCGGCAGGTGGGGGATTGTTGAAGCAAATTGCGAATTCCTCGTTCAAAACTTGGACATTCTTCGTGACGTGAAGCGAGCTAATTTATTTTATAACTGACCTTCAGTCTGGTCATGTCTGGTGATATTATAAAATTAATGTGGTCTTAGTCGGTTACAGATTTACTACACTTACAAAAAAACTCGTCACTGCTAAGCTGATCTGCAGATGAGCAAAGACAGTAGAGTTAGAATACTATTTTGTGGTTAGAGTGTAGACTCACAGAATACATAATACACCGTAGAGTGCCAAATCTGTAGAGACCTGTTTTCAAGGAATAGAGTACGTAGACGGATAAATATAAAACTCACGTATTCTGTTGTAAACCTAGTATGCTAAAGAAACCTGCGATGTAGGTGGTGCGCTCGTTGTTACCGACCTTGGAGAGCTCCGCCTTTCTTTCACTTCGGCCTGTGCTTTGGCGCACAGTCGTCAGCGTCACTAACTGCACATACTTTGGAATTTTTTAACGTTTAAGCAAAACGTACAAAACCCTATAAACCGGCCTGATCACCACGGCTCACATAATTTCATAATTCACATTTAAAAAACGCAGTGATTATGGATCACTGGCACAAAACCGTATTAAAATGCAGTATTGGTATCGGATCGTGGAATAGTGACCCTTTATAACCTCGGCCTTTAGGGCTGCTCACAAGAAAATAAAGGACAAGCACTGTCCGGTGGCTGTGAAAGATTACTCTCACCTATCACAATTTCTCCCCATTGTCTGGAGATCCATTAAATATATTTTTCTTTGTGTAATGGCAACGGGTTAGTCTGGCTGCCCACTGCCCTTAACAAAAGCAGAATGGGAAAAAAGACGGCACGGTTAAATTATTAAATTCAAAAGATGGATCAAGACGGGTACTTACCAGTTTGAGATTGAACCTATCCACGAGCATGAACTGAGGGTGAAAGGTGTGACTGTTAACCTCTTTTATTTGTACTATTTCCCGTTTTCGCATTCATAGATTGAGTTGCATTAAAAAATGAAAGCGACGTATCTATTCTATTGTCCCGCGTAGTTACAGACGCTGAAACCTGAATTGCTACTCTACTAGACTAAGATGATAAATGAAAATAGGTTCCCATGCCTTGAATGGCGAATAATCACATTGTGAAGTCTTCAGATAGGAATGAATGGACTGAAAGGAAGTAGTCAAGACCAATAAAACTGACTAACTATTGTATGTTAATAGTTGATACCTACTATCGCAAAAATAATTCAATTACATACTGCGTACGTATGAGGTTAAAAAAATACATATAAATGCTTAGTCCTCCTATCACGCCCATTGGAGCGTCTTGTGAGTTCCTGACCCAAACATTTATTTATTTAATACTTTATTGCACACTTACAAACTAAGTACAATGCACAAATGGAGGACTTAATGCTAAACATTTTCTAACAGTCATCCACCGGGTTGAATAAATGGTATGTAGGCGTGCATGAAAAAAAACGTATAATTTAAGAAACAAAAAACTGGTTAACTAAAGAAAATAAAAAGAACAAAACTGTTACAAGAAATAGATACTTAACCAGATACATCCAAAATAAATCCAACTTAAATAAAAGCTATATCTATACACAATTATATAAATAAATACTATTTTACTACATAATTATTATACAAACTTAAATTATACCAAACATAATCAATATAAAAGTACTTACCTATTTAGATCTAATCAATTGTACTTCAAGTAAAATCATAATCTACGAATTACTTAAATAGATAAATTAAACACAATTTATAATTATTCATTTATATCCAAGATATTTGCATATAAATAAATAATATAAATTTGGCTACCATATTGCAAGCTTTGCTTAGTTTGGGGTCAGATGACCATGTGTGCAATAATGTCCCAGATATATATATTATTTGGCGTGCTACCACAAAAAAGGTGCTACTAGGTAGGTATTGCTCTTCTCGTCACTCAGTTGTGGGTATAAAAAAATCTGTACGTAATTTACATAGTACATTGTATAAACCATTTTAAAACAAATTGTTTTTAAATATCATAACATAATGAATTGGTTTCTAGCTAGACAGCATTAGTCGCCGTGAAATAGATAAATAACAAGGTGTTAGAAAGTGGCTCAGTCATCAATCTCCAAGACAGCTCGTGACCACTGACGGGGCTCCGGTGCTGTCATGTAAGCTAGCCTTAGAAATAAAAGCTAATAAGTCCAAACACACGTTTCAAAGGCCTATTCAGATTCTTAGTACCACCCTATAACAGAATCCAGTTGGGCCGCAGCATGGGAATGTTCTGGGGGTCAACGCCATTCGTTTCGCGTACTTGTCCCGGGTAAGCAGTGCGTATTATTATTTCGATAGATGTTTTTATTTTAGGGTCTGAGATCCGGTCTGAGCGCCCCCTCTCGTTGCGGCCGGCTGGCGTCCGCGCCTCGTCGCGATGCTCTCGCGCACTCCGCTTGAATCATCTCGGCTATCACTCGCCAGCGCCACTGTCTTGTCTTAGTTGCGATCCGTTTTATTCCCACGCTATAAGTTAGGCTATTTAAGTGCACTACATTGCACTTTCAGAGGTCGTCCTGTCGTTTGTCATAATTTAGTAAGTAATTTGTTTAGTGGAAAAAGTATCTCTAGAACATTCAATTATTTCGTTATTACTTTAAGTTTGTTGTAATGCTAGGCTTCTAATCAAATTGGGGAAAACTCTCTTGGAAGCACAGAATATTTGTGCTTGGGGGTCTTGAAATTGCTGTAATTTTATAAATAAGTAAATAAATATACGGAACATTCTTGTATACACGGTCATCTGACCCCAAACTAAGCAAAGCTTGTGCTATGGCTGCCAGAGACTGATAAACAGCAATTTTCAGTACGGCACCGGTGGCGGGGTCTATGTCTTCATATTTTTAATAGCATTTTCAAAAATTAACTATTCTACGTTTTGAATCAATTTGAGTCGCACCTTCGGTCGGCGTCGTTGCTCGTATCGCGTCGATTATCAAAATGTGAGTTGGTGGCAACGATGCCAGTTTTTTTGCCATGTCGGGATTTTGGGACTTTTTGAGTGAAAAAAGCGGGACATAGTAAAAAACGTATATAATCATGAGTTTTTAAATATTTATAATTTTACTTTGAGTTCAAATAACGTTTACGTCACAATAGATAGCAAAATAGCCATAGAAAATATTAATAAAAATATGATATTTTAAATCAGATTTACTCTATCGCTGCACGCACGTTCGAGTTATCTGCGAAAACCGGGACTGAGCCGGTCCCGCGCGGGACATTTAATTTTGATTTTAAAATCGGGACGTCTGGCAACTCTGGTTGGTGGCCAAAATTAGATATATATATATATTTAAATATACTTTTATAAATTATACAGTGACTAAAAGCCTTAATGCAGCCGTTACTGATTCTGATTAAATTAAAGTAGTCGCGTTGATCAAATAATTACGAAGACGAAGTGCAGTGCAGTTTAGCCGGGCGAGACCGGTTCCGACCAGCTATTGAGTCGCGAAAGCGGCCGTAGCACAGCCGGTGCGAATTTCACACCGCTCTAGCTAGAGACAGTATAGAATTACCACCGAGCCTTTGACAAGAACAGGACATCACGACAGAAAGCGAAAATGAATCCTATCGTCATTGTTATAAATCAAAGCTATATCTAAAATTAAATAAGTTCATAAAAGCTGATTGCTGGTTGGCTGGTTTACATCCGGTGACATGGCATGAAATCTTGAAGAAAACCACAAGAAAACCCTTACATAGACAAATAGACAAGTCTTGCTTGTATACGGCCGTACTCATAAACGTTACTTAAGTTAAGCAATACTTTAAATTGCTCTGTTAACTTCTCGCTGAATTGGCAGACATGAATATGAGACAGAGCAATTTTAAGTATTGCTTAACTTAAGTAACGGTTATGAGTACGGTCGTAAGTCACCTTACGGAGATCATTACATATTTGAGAACGAAGGCGTTATAAAAACCTAATGACGTTTTATAAAGTCGTTGTTTGAGAGATAAAATTCGAATTTTGAATAAGTGCGCGACTAAGTATATGAACTGTTTTGAATAAGGACGTTTTGACAAGTTTTGAATAAGTAATGACTTGGTAATGACAGTGTACGTGACGTGGCACATGTATCGTCTATATATTCCACGCATCAACTTTTATCGTTGAATGTACCTACCTAGTTTTGACCTAAATTAGTAAATCATTCTATTTTGATCGTTCAAATGGTAACCCTAGCTGTGCTAGACTTCATTGTCTCGCAATATGCAGCCTAGGTCCCCCTCCCTAGTCTAGGACTGAGAGAGTAGACGTAGATTAGGTAACAGTACGGGGCGGGTAACGGCGCGAGACGCATCAACGAGCACAACAAAGATATTTTTGTACCCAGTTCCCTTTGCCTTATATTACTTAAATTCTCTGACAGACAATGCCACGGAACACTACTACTTCTAGGGACAATGCACAGGCTAACGCTGGATCTAGAAGCATGAAATTATGCACAAGTATTCCTTATACAGGGCTATGCGAGAAAAAAAACAGCTGTTCCATACAAAAAAATCATTCACTACCGACAAAATGTAGTTTGAAGCAGCATATTATTTTCAAAAGCATCGTAGAACAAAAGTTGTTTGTTTTGCCGTATTGATTGAAGCGCCCTTAAGAGGATGCTAACTGATTACCAGTAACCCTATATAACGAAGTTGAGCACTAAGCAACGATTTTGATAATTCATCCCCTAAATAGGGAATGAAAATGTGTGTGAAAGTTGGCCAATGTATAAACCGGCCAAGTGCGAGTCCGTCATAATTACCGGTTTTCCCACGATGTTTTCCTTCAACGTTTTTGAACGATGGCAATAAAGCAGTACCTATATGTTTTATTCAGATACTAAATAAGGCATTGGTGCAGTGCAGGGCCGAGGATCGAACCGGCCCCCTGATTATGTAACTTGCAACTCACGATTTAGTCGCTAATTTGACAGTTCCGTCATACTGAACAGTCAAATTAGCGACTAAATCGCGAGTTGCATTGCAAGTTACATAATCAGGGACCGCGAGCCGTATAATTTTTACTCTTTGTTATTCGTAATTAATACCCATATTGGCTTAAAGCGATAAACTTCGGTATTCACTCGAGCTCTAAATAAAATTAATTCTGTGAGCGATGGTGGCCAATCGGAATCATGTGCGATTTACAATCTCACGGCACCCGCCTCTGAATTATGTCACGATTTAGTCGCGAATTTGACTGTTCCGTCATACGGATCCGTTGACGGAACTGTCAAATTCGCGACTAAATCGCTAGTTACAAGTTACATTATCAGGGGACCGGTTAGACCCTCGGCCCTGCACTGCACCAAAGCCTTATTTAGTATCTCAATAAATTATGTACAGTTTTGATGCCATCGTTCAAAAACAGCGAAGGAAAACGTCGTGAGAAAACCGGTAAGTACGTCGGATAACCTCATAAGTTCAAAGACATGACATTTACCAAAAATGTACTGACCCAGCATGGTGGATTAGGATTTAGGGCCCATCCTCTCTCTCGAGAAGGCCTGTGTCCCAGCACTGGGAACATGAAAGAAATACTTCAAACCATGTTATATGAAATGAGTGATCGGAACGGTGTGCTGATCAAAATTAGTCCGAACACTGCCCCTCTAATATCCATCGGGGAGTGCCGTTGTCCACCGTCACCAGCATGAAATCAGCTCGCTGTCACCATAATATTATGTTGTCATCGGAACTTGACAATTATGCCAAATTTCAGCTCAATCGAACACCAGTGGGTCAAATTTAACTTGCAAGATTTGATTGCAGACAGACACCGGGACAGGTGAAACTAAATAAAAGCTGATTTTTACAGAATACCCATATAGGCATTCATGTGATAAGCTCTAAATAAAATAAAATCCGTGACCCTACCCTGCGAGAGTTGACCTCGAGTTGAAGTATCATACACCTACTCGTAGGTACCTACCATTCAACCCCTTTCCAAACGTGGTTGCCCATTGTTTTCTAGTGCTCACCACTAGTATTTTCTATCGCATTATTTGATTCCAATTATTTAATTCTTCTCATTTTCACTGCTAAAATATAGCTAGTTCTAATAAGTTTCAAGTTCTTATTGAAATTACACAATGAGTGCAGCGAAGTCCGCAAACTTCAGGTCAATAACAATTTCCTGGCCGCTGTTGTTCTACAAAATAGAAGCCTTAAAAACTAAGTTCCGTCTGGTTAACAAGCGCATGAAGTACTTATAGGTACTGGACTGACTGACAACGAGCACCATGTGGTACTGTGCGACTAACTTATCCGAAAAAGTGGACAAATGGGATACCTAAAAAAATTTAGATGACGAACTGTCAGTTTTGTTCTAAAAATACTATAGTGGCTCCCCCTATAACTGTGCCGATAAGTTGGTCGCAATTGACGCAGCCATCTGTCTGCGGTTTGCGCCTAACGCATAGACTGGAGGGTGGAACGCCCGCGGCGCAAGGGGAAAGGCCTGCTAAAAGCCTGTGTTTATAAAACCTAGGTACGAGTAGGTACATGTTCTAGCTCATTCTATTATGTAGGTAGATGCCTATGCGTATGTTAACAGTGACGTGTTAATGGATTGCACCATGTGCGCTGCAATTTTCCTTGCGTGGTTTTAATGATTGTTAGGAAGCAGCAAGCAGTGCTATACTATATTCTATAGCAATAAGAAGTCTATAGAGAGTAGGTAAACATATTAAAGGCAAACAGATATAGGAAAAACTTTGAAAAATAATCGCCAAAACGCAACGCGTGTAAAACTTGTCGTCGATGGAGGGAAGAAACGGTGGGGAAGATTATCTACACTAATATTATAAAGAGGAAAGATTTGTACCTATTTTTGTATGTTTGTAATGAATAGGCTCCGAAACTACTGAACCGATTTGAAAAATTCTTTCACTGTTGGGAAGCTACACTATCCCCGAGTGACATAAGCTATATTATATTTTGTAGCGAGGCCGAAGGCCGAGCTTACACTCGTGCGAAGCCGGGGCGGACGGCTAGTGTAATCTACCCTAATATTATAAAGAGGAAAGATTTGTACCTATTTTTGTATGTTTGTATGTTTGTAATGAATAGGCTCCGAAACTACTAAACCGATTTGAAAAATTCTTTCACTGTTTGGAAGCTACACTATCCCCGGGTGACATAGGCTATATTATATTTTGTAGCGAGGCCGAAGGCCGAGCTTACACTCGTGCGAAGCCCGGGCGGACGGCTAGTATATACCTAAATTAAAAACTTTTCATATTTTTTTTGCGTTTCATACCCTAAGGGTGTAAACGGAACCCGATTTTAGTAATAAGGTTCCGTTTACACCCTTAGGCTTATAATATGCTGTCTGTCTTTCCGTCTGCCTGTCTGTCTGTTGGTCTGTCCTACCTTTTAACAGCTGTATCTTTCCAACCGTAATATATAGCCAGTTAAAAATTTCTCAGAATATGTATTGTTACGGCAGATTAACTAAGAAACAGTTAAAACTAAAAGATCCATACAACAAACGTTTTTTTTAAACTTATTTTTGTAAGTATTTTGTTCTAGTGTCAAAACGGTAATACTTACAAGTCTGTTAGGACAAGAAGGAAACGGAACCAACATAATTTTAATGGCTGGCGATTTCAGAATCGTATTTACTTACCAATATATACAAGAACTATCCATGTATCTATTCTAGGCTAGTACTGCTAAAATTTAATTAAAAAAGAAGTTTGCTAATTCAAAACAATGCATTTCTACTTCGTTATTGTTAATTTTTATTATCTTCTATAAGTTTAATATCTGTTGCCCGCGACTATAAATCAAATACGAAATTTGAAAATTTAAACTGCTGATAACTACAACGACGAGATTTTTTTCGCCCCTTGGAGAGGCTAGAGCCGTTAAAGCCACACTGCCTCGTCATCCGTAAAAAAATAGGCTCAACATAGAAAATCACTTTTCTAAAAGTTTTTCATTTAGCTGTTTAATACGATGTCGTAGCATGTCGTAATCATTGGTCGTAACCATGTCGTAACTCTTATACTCAGTGGTCGTAACGTCAAGTAGCTATATAACAAACGTAGTAGCTATATAGCATTTGGCTGACGGAAAGACGCGCCGGCGCCGTCTGGCCAAATTTTCTCTTTCTTCTTCTACAGCGATTTTTCCAAAAGGCAATTAAAAAAAAAAACAGAAATGCAAGGATGTTTTCAATTATTTGGATTGTGTAGGAGAGAGATCCTTATGGCGGCTCCACATTAGTGCCGTGAAGCTCCGAGAACAAGCGTGAACGTGAATGTGGAGGGTTTTCGCGGGGTTCACGCGCGTTTAAGCTTGTTCCCCGATCAGAGTCGATATTTTGTCCCGCGACAAAGGGTTCGCGCCCCCTTCGCGCGGTGTTCACGCGTCCACATTCACGGCCCCGCGCCAGTTTACTTCTTGTTTACTCCGGTCTATAAAGGCGTACGGACGTCATCTACCATCATCTTTTTTCCAACGCTTTTTAATAAATTTCTTGTTTTGGACGTCTAAATAGTAATATGTTGCCACAGCAAACAAAGTTATTACAGCAGCAGCTTCTACGTCCATTTCGCGGCGGGTTTCACGAACGACTGAACATCCCGTGAATGTGGAGGGCACGACTTGTGCCGTGAATTCACGGCACTAATGTGGAGCCGCCATTAGCATTGTGTAGGATAGATGACGTCATATTTTTTTTGTTTTAATTATTCGCCCATCGGGCAGGCTGACGTTGATGAAACCGAGACCGGATATGATTTTTTATTATTATTCGCCCTACGGGCAGGCTTTAAGACCATACCGCCTCTCCATCTGTTTTTTTTTAATGGTGAAAACTTCGTTAGCGCGTTGAGCACTTTTTGGGTGAACAAAAATCATGGAACTCACGTCATCATCACGCTGCTGTACCGTGTATTTCTTGTAGAATAGGTGAATTACTACTCGTCTCACTTTGGCACGATAAAAAGAGTCGTTAAATTTTTATCGCGGCGCGCATGCTAGCTCGGCTGATCAACAAGATGTCAAAGTCGTCACGCACGGGTCGACTAGCAACCATGCATGGGTATTATCAGCATATACCTGTACCTGCATGGCTAGCATGCATACCGCGACAAAATTCTGTTTGTTACTCTAAAGAGCGAGACCGCGACAAGGTGCCTACGGTTTCATACACGCCTGTCTCGCTTAGAACGATAAAAATAGTTGACAAAAATTTGTCGCAGTGCGCATGCTAGCCACAGAAAAGAAGGGAATCTAAACAACATTTTTTTCTCTTCTGTGAATCTCGCAACAGTTAGCAACTAGCAACACTAAAATATTCAGTCATTTAGAAATGGGGGTCCTGTCATTATATTTTAAACCAAATTTTTTGGGTTTATTGAAATGTTTAAACAAATTAAATTGGGTTATTGTGTTCTTTAGTTTAATTAATTTATCAGTATGCATTTACGAAGATCAAATAGGAAAATTCGACTGGTATAGTTTACTTTTAGGTTATGGTTCTTGTATGTCATCGTAGAATCAGAATAAATTGGATTTTTAATGGAATTATCGGTTTCAGGCGCCAGTCTTATGTGGGGAGAATAAAATTTGCCCAGTTTGATACGGTTTCGACGGCGAAAAAGTTGATTGTTGCAACGGAAGAGAATGTTCTCGCTGCATTGAATTTGAAGACAGGTAATTGATTCTATTAAGTATATCCGCCAACAGAGCACCTACTCGGCGTTATTATGGTGTTGTATGTAAAAGGAAAAGGCCTATTTATCAATAGGAAGCATAACGAATAAAATACGTATTTTTTATAATCTACGACAAAGCATTTTAATTTGTTGTGATTAGTACATAAATTCTGAAGTCTTTGAATATGGTATATCTGTATAATCACTAAAGTAAATTAACGATATCGTCATTTTCATATCAATGTATAAAAAAACAGAAAAGTTTAATACTCTGCATAGTCTACTTAAAACTGCTCAAAACAGACTCGTAATCATTATCACTTTTGAATAGTAACACCTGATTAAGCAGCTGTTACACCATCAATAAGCTATATTTGCAGTAGTAACACCAGAAACGGAAGAAGTACTGTAAACTCCACTTGGTAAATAAGGGCTGGTCATATTTTTAATCAACTTTAATAAAGGAGGATGGTTCTATGTTCCACTGTATATTTTATTTTACATGTTCACCGATTTCTCTGTCAACTGGAGACCGATATAAAAAAGGTAGGGTATAGTTGCAATTAGTCCCATTGTCACTAAGTCAGGATCTGATGATAGGATCCCAGGGAAATAGAGAGCACCCTTAACTTTTTTAGGCACTTATTACGTTTTTCATCTAATTTTGAAGTTGGTTTTTAATGTGACCCACTTGTAAATATCTCCAGTGTGTGCTTATGATCCAATATAGAATGGTTTCACCTTCAATTTGGCCTTAAGGTATGTGGAAGGTGGGTTTGAGTGTATGTTTGTTTTGCCATTCAATTTTATATCTTATATTACTATATATAATACTAGCCGTCCGCCCCGGCTTCACACGAGTGTAAGCTCGGCCTTCGGCCTCGCTATAAAATATAATATAGCCTATGTCACCCGGGGATAGTGTAGCTTCCCAACAGTGAAAGAATTTTTCAAATCGGTTCAGTAGTTTCGGAGCCTATTCATTACAAACATACAAACATACAAAAATAGGTACAAATCTTTCCTCTTTATAATATTAGTGTAGACAAGCGACCCACTCCGCACCCGTACTTCGCACGGGTATATTTTTATTATATATAATATATATAAACCTTCAGTGAAAAATTATCTAACTGATAATGAAAACTGCATCAAAATCCGTATCTGCATCATATGACATGGTCTGGACAATTGCACTATGCCTTTTTACTTTATCCCCCAGGCTGGCCAGGCCCAGCCAGGTGCCTTGCAACGGCTCACATGGGCCCAGAGTTTATTTAACTACATCCTTTTGGGCCACGGGAGGTCAATGTATATTCGGAGATGAAGCCACTACTGATCAGTATAGATGGCAACAGATAGACCAGAAAGTAACTGATATAGCGACTGAAGGACGATGGCGATAGGCTAACCTATAAAAGAACCCTTAACTAAACTTTAACCTAAACCCAAAGTCTAAACCTATTGGCAAACATATTTAGTAAATAGTCAATGTTACATATTCCCAGGTCAAGTGGTATGGCGTCACGTGTTGGAGAGTGCCTCGACAGGCAACATCCAGCTACTCCACGTGACAGACAAGGTGGTGACGGTGTCAGGATCCAACCCTTACCTAGCCCGCGGTTGGGACTCTACTACAGGTAACATATTGTCTATTATTTTCTGTCTATTAAATATAATAATATCTCTACTATCTTTTATAAGGTTTTTTTTTGCACTGACACCTGAAGAAGATTGTAAAAAGCACTTTAATTCCACTTTTATTGTGCAAACTGCGCGCGCGGCTGATGCTACAATACTTCGCACTATGAATATTTATGGCGCCGCTTCCGAGGTTTGCGTCAGACGCATGCGGCCGACGTCTAATGTTGCGATACGTTTTAAAATCGCATCAATGCACGGAAGTCAACCTTTAGCATCAGGCAAGAAGCAATCATATGCAAACTTATTAAATTTTTTAATTTATTATAAAAGTGTAAACTCTATATAGCGACACTTAAGGGACTGCGCATTTTATGGCGTTATTGAGAGTGGTCATTAAATGGAGAGAAGAAATCACATTATTTTTTACTACTATAAGGTGGCGGCGCCATCTGTATAATGAGGGCCAGTGGGGTGCCTACAATTTGTAAAATTCATCAGTTTTAATTGTTTTTTTATCCCTTTTGCAGGTGTCCTCCTATGGGAGTGGTCGCTCCTTCTCAATGACGATGAAATGGCGGACTACTCTGAGTTCTGGGTACAGCAAGGCACCTTGGTGCACATGCTGCCCGTGATGGGGTCACATATCGAGGTCACCATGTACAACTTGTGGTCTGGAAACAACAAAGGGTCTACGTCCAAACTGCCTGCACAGTGGGTCAATGAAGGGTAAGAGACAATTTATAGTAATATGGCAGCGTATATTGAATCAATTTTTTGTTATAATAAAATTATCAATACAAAAAACCGACTTCATAAAAATTACAGAACTGGACTAAATTGAAATGAGACAACATGGGAAACACCATCTTTTAAATAAAAAATGAATCATCAAAATCAGTTCACCCAGTTGAAAGTTCTGAGTTTTTTTAATACAGTCGAATTGAGAACCTCCTCCTTTTTGAAAGTCGGTTAAAAAACCTACAAAAGCAATAGTAACAGTTTTAGAGATGTCAAGTGTACCTCATGCTCAGAATCAGAATCACTATCTACTTTCCAGATGTGTTCTATCAGCACCATACTTCACCTGCATCTCGGGCAGTGGGGAAGGCCAACTCCTCATTTCTCTTGACGTCACCTCTGATGCTGTTTCCATCATCAGCAAGCCACTATCCGAATACATAACAGTAAACACTGAAGTAAACCTGAGACCTTTGGACGGAAATAGTGTTGTACCGGGCTTCTTGTTGGATGATACGAAGATAGTTCTGTTGAAGGAGAATAAGTTTGATGTCATAGGAGTGAACGTGGGAGACCAGGGTGCCAGTGTGGCGGTGGTAGATGGAGCGAATGGACTGATAGTGCTGCAGACTTGGACGGACAATATTAAGGTAAGTCTACTAAAATTGTATAAGTATAAAATGTTTTTTTTTAAACCCCCGATAAAAAACCTGATAATCTTCATACGGCTGAACAGATTTTTATGAGTCATAGCTAAGAACACCTTCAATCCAGTTACCTTTCAAACAACAAAAAAAAACTTATTCAAAATCGGTTCAGCCTGTTTGGAGTTAAACTAAAACACATGTTAAACTTATAACACCCCTTTTTTTGCGTTGGGGGCTAAAAATATTAAATTAGACTGAATTTTTTATCCCACTTCTGAACATCTAAATATCAAAATATCAATTTGCTTTGTCACAGTCTTTTTCTACATGGCCTCAGGGATCACAGAACTTCATAGTCTGCTATAATAACGATTCTTTTATTGACATGTAATTTAGTTGATACTAGAATTATAACACTATTGTGCTCATAGACTATTTTAACAGTCTAGATGAAGTTTTCAACTTGGGCCGAGGTTATTAGAGGTCCTTCTGGAAATCTATACATATAATAAAAAATTCAAAAACACACAGGGCGTCATAAAATAAGCAACTGAACATCTTAAAACAGTTCTTAGAATTTTTGTCTGTTTGTTTGGCCACGGACATCTCCTAAACCTCTGGACGGATTTAAATGCGGTGATTCACGAATACTCGTAGCTATGACCATATTGAAGTATAGTTATGTTGCGAAAGGGAAGAAAAATGGTTGAAAGTTTGTTTAAAAATCTACGAGTACGAAGTCTGGGGCATCAGCACTAGTGTATGTATAAAAGCGAAATAATCACTCCGTCACTCTCATCACGGAATACTACTTGACCTACAACACTGAAATATGGCAGGTAGCCCTTGTAGGGTATAGAGATCTGCTAAGAAAGGATTTTACGACAGGAGAAAATTAAGGGGTTAAGGTTATGAAAGTATGCATATGAATGCTCGCGCTACAGAATTTAAGGAAAATAACATGTAAACTTTCCTATTGCAGGGCTTTCAACTAACTGCCCACAGCGTATTGACGGGCCAAGAGTTACCCGAAATCGTGGCTTCAGATGACTACCTTCAGGTCCCCGAGCCGGAGATATCGGCCGCTCTGTGCACTAAAGCTAGGGAAAACGTATGCAGGCTGCTTGTCACTGCGACTGACGATGCCTCACATTTGATGCAACAAGGAGGTACAAATAAATATACAATAGTTTATAAAGTAAAAAAATAAATAATGAACCTTTATGGCACTGAAACATGATCTCTCACTATGGGCCTCATTAGCAAGCTCAAAGTGGCACAACAAACTATGGAGAGGGCTTGGAGTTTCTCTACGAGATCGAATCAGAAATTAGGAGATCAGTAGACGAACAAAAGTTACTGACATAGCCCACAGGATCAGCAAGTTGAAGTGGCAGTAGGCAAGGCTATGTGCCCTGCGTACATAGAACAGATGGCCGATGGGGCCGAAAGGTTCTCGAATAGAGACTACGGACCGGTAAGTGCAGCATAGGACGTCCACCCACAAGATGGACAGACGACCTAAAGGAAACCACAGGAAAATGCTGGAAGCAGGCAGCTCCCAACCGGCCCTTTTGGAGATCGATGGGGGAGACCTATGTCTAGCAGTGGACATCCTATGGCTGAAATGATGATGCTGATGAACTGGACCTTAATGCGCAAAATGACCACTTTTTTATTATTTAGTAATAGTTTTGCGTTTGACCGTCAACTTGCCTGATGTTAAGCGAATGATGCGGTCTACAAGCACGCTTGACTAGAAGAAACCGATTCAATGTTGATTTGCAGACTCTCAGATAATTACTATCGGGGAACACCCATTCAGGCAGCGCATTCCAGAGACTAACTCTATTGCTAAATTTTTCTAACCTTAGACCTCCATCCTTCCCGATTACTTCTTTGCTTCTTGGTCTTGACCCTTATATATTGTTCCGTCTTGCTGTTTGACCCGACATGATGTTTCTATTTCGCTCTTTCGCTCGCTTTTTCGATCTCGAGTACTGTATCCATTTTAGCCTTTTCTCCCATTTTAATATGTTTTTTTTTAATTTAGAAAAGATCTACGTTTGGTCACCAACTTCATCTCATTAGCCTGATGCTCATTACGTCTTTTGATGTTTTAATTTCTAGGCAAAGTAATATGGACGCGAGAAGAAGCCTTAGCTAACGTTGTGGCGGCTGAATTTGTGGACTTGCCTGTATCAGATCTCGATGCAGCCATTGAGTCTGAATTCGACCAGAAAGAAGGTTAGTTTTTGATAATATACTATGTACGAAAGGTTTATTTATCTTGTTGACAAAGTATGAACAATAGGAAAGTCATTAAAACAAAAAAACGAAAGAAGGAAACACATCATATTAGTAGTAAGAATGGGAGCAGATTTATAAATATTTTTATTATCATTATTCAGAGTTCTGTTAGCTCCCAATGTGGTTTTCAATTATATATTACTCGACTATATTACATGACTAGAGTAGATAGTACTGGTGTGACCGCCATATTTTTAAATAGTTTTTTTTTATCGCGAGTATGTCTGCGTTTGACCAACAACTCGCCTGTTGGTAAGCGACGATGTGGTCGAAGATGAAGCACGCAGACTTAGAAGATACCTATTTACTCTTGCCTTGAAATGGCCCAGATTATATATCTCAGAAAACAAGGAAGCCGGCCGGTAATTTTAACTGCGTTTTCATAAATTACTTGAGTTGTAAACTATTGCTATATACACTGACAGTGAATCTATTTAATTGCACTCCTATTATTCATGCCACAGACCTATATCCAAGTAGACGACACAAGTCGTCCTATCTTGCATGTCATACATCCATCTCCGATTTATTGTCTGAGTTGAGTCCGGCTGAAACCAGTCTGCTCAATTGGTGCCGCGACAACATAATATGTCAGTTGGAAACGATCATTATGAATTTAAAAAACCGCCTTCAATTAGTAAATACGCAATCTCGGTTACTTGGATGACATATTTTTTCCAGTTATTTTGATTAAAATCAAACTACTGAACCGATTTTGACGAAATTTGTATGGGACCAATCTGAAAGTATATCATTTCAAATAAAAAATAATTTTCCAAATAGTTTTATAAACGAAAGAGTTCCGAGGTAACAAACAAAAAACAAAAAAAAAATGAAAACCTTACTTTTCTGAAGTCGATTAAAAATAGTTAATTGTGCATTAATGAGTAAAAATACCACAAATACAATTACCAACAGAATAGAGGATATTTATTTTCACAGGTCAAATTTGACATACTTGGTTTTCATATAGTTTGATCAACTTGTGCAGTCTAATTGGATTTACGAGTAGGTCAGTGGTTCACGCTCCATCTATGATTAAAGTTAAATTAAATTGTACTGTCTTCAAGATGTTGTGAACGATAAATTGAGATATACTTATGATCATTTCTTTGTTCTCTAGCGGCCAAGATCTATAGTAAGTATTGTAGTTGTTTGCGTGTGTGAGTACCTCTCGAAACCTCTGAATAGCGAGTAATTAAATAACACTTCGTGTGATTTCGCTTTTGAACGAAATTTTACAGTGTAATTAAATATTGTTGTCTCTTTCTGTGACTGGATACACTGTCAAATAAATCTAAGGGATCTGACAGTTACAGTATACATTTATATAAAGCTATAAATATAAAACCATACATTCTGATCACTTTTAATGTAATGATAAAACTCGCAGCCGTATATTATAAAGAAATAAAAAAAGCTCTTATATATTTGCTGTAGCTCTCAGATCCCTTTTTAGATTTGTTAGACATTGGTAAGTTGTTCAAAATAATCTGACCTAGTACCAGTTTGGGTTATGGAAGACATTTAATTAATAAATAATAAATATCTGGGACATTATTGCACACATAGTCATCTGACCCCAAACTAAGCAAAGCTTGTACTATGGCTGCCAGAGACTGATATACATACATATATATTTTTAAATACATACTTAAATAAATATTAACACCCAGACATAGAACAAACACAAATGTTCATCACACAAATGTTTGTCCTAGGTGGGAATAGAACCCACGCCCTCAAGCGCAGAAGGCAGGTTCACTACCAACTAAGCTAATGGGGCTGTCATCATATGTTTGTTACCTATTATGGCTGTCAAAATGACATTTAATGACAATGGGTGTTCAATAATAATTAAATGAGTTAATGACTTTATCATGTGATAGAATATGTACTTCTTCGTCTTTTGTATTTCGCTCAATTGTTCAATCGAGTCGCCCTGCTCACGCGCATTGCAAGAGTGATGGCGCAAGTAGAATAGCACGATTGAGAGACATAGACAACGAAATCAGGGAGAAAGCATAATATAATATATTTTTATAATACATTATATCAAAAACTTAACTTAAAACACTGGGTCTCATCACTTACCATACATACACGAATTACAGGGTGCTCTGATAGATGATGGACATTATTGAGGATATTTTTGAAATCATTAAAAGTTTGGGGCTTACATAGTACAAATAAAATTTATAGCTTTCTTTCACATTTTTAGTAGAAGTGCTGAATTTTAACGGAGGATGCCCAGTTTTTTTTATCTATAATAAAAAAAGAAAAAACTTAAAATTGTTTAGCTCCGGGTTTGAACCCATAGAAATTCTGTCGCCAAGGGCTTAACGGTGTACCAGCAGCCTCAATGGGGAGTCAGTATCATCATCATCAGCCAGAAGAAGTCCACTGCTGAATATAGGCCTCCCCCTTTAACCTCCATGCTGAACGACATCCTGCCATCTGCATCCACTGGATGCCCGCGACTCTCACAATGTCGTCGGTCCATCTAGTGGGAGGCCTACCTACGCTGCGTCTTCCGGTTCGCGGTCTCCACTCAAGAACCTTTCTTCAGGAGTCAGTATATCATTTTGTTATTAAATAATAGGTTTGCATTTGACCGCCAACTCGCCTGATGTTAAGCGATAATCCCTAGCCTGTTTAGACTAGGCGTGCTTACCATCTCCGAGCAGGCTAAGGTCAAACGCCTAGCCTGTCAACCACAAAAAACTAACGTAATATAAAATGTCCAGGTTCCATCTGGTCAGCATTCTCCAGACGGCTGCAGACTCAGTTGCAGCAGCTGCAGACGTTGATACAGAGCCTGCAGAAGTCCGAGCTGTCTTTGAATGACGAGCCCACAGAACTGGTCAGGGACTACTTCAATCTGCACAAGGTTATTGTTCTGGTCACCGATGTTGGCAAGGTGAGTCTTCATCACACTTCATATTATCACTGCCAAAGTAATCACCTCTCTGTTGCCTATTCATCTACACTATATATATATACAATACTAGCCGCCCGCCCCGGCTTCGCACGGGTTTAAGCTCGGCCTTCGGCCTCGCTACAAAATATAATATAGCCTGTGTCACCCGGAGATAGTGTTGCTTCCCAACAGTGAAAAAATTTTTAAAATCGGTTTAGTAGCTTTTGAGTTATTTCGTTGCAAACATCAAAAAATACAAATCTTTCCTCTTTATAATATTAGTATAGATATAGATTATAAAAGAAGAAAGATTTGTATTTTTGGATGTTTGTGATGAAATATAACTCAAAAACTACTGGACCGATTTAAAAAATTCTTTCACCATTAGAATGCTACATTATCCCTGAGTAACAAAGACTATATAATATTACTACAATGTTTAAAAAAAAAACTCCAACTGTGCGAAGCTGACCGGCGGCTATATATTTTAATACATTTAAAATTTAATTGTATTTGCGGTATTGTATCAGTGCGTGTAGTGAAGCTAAGTAACGATACAAACATCTTAGTTTCTCGATACTTATTGCCCAAACTATGATGTATATGTATGTACGAAAATAATATGTATAAAAAAAAACTTAATAGCTGTAATCTTGGTGAAATATGGCAAGGAAATGCAAAGTTTGGCGTACGCTGTGCTCACCTCGACACTGCACGTAATTTATTTAGATACTAAATAACTAATTGGTGGAGGGCTGAGGATTGAACCGGATACCGTCAGATTATAAAGCGCACATGCAACCACCCGGCCACCATCGCTCCCACTTTTCCCTTCACTGAACAATAATTATGTAATTTGTTGGCAGGTTTTCGGGTTGGACAACTTGTCGGGCGACATTTTGTGGCGGTTGTACGAGCCGAGCTTAGATACAGAAGGCGTGGCAGTTTTCTCACAGCGATCCGCGCGACACCCGCCGCACCTGGCAACACTCAGCATCGTGGCGAAACAAGAGGTCAGTCCTATGGTGAAAACAAACTTTTTTTTATAGAATAGATTTATTATCTGGGAAACCGCGCGCACACACTTCCCTTGATCAATTTGAAACTATAGTCGGAGTATCGACTTAATTACGTATGTAATTCCCGTGTAAATACAAAAGGTAATTTCTGTGGATGTTTGAAGACAGTTTGTGAAAAATCTCTTAGGAACCGTACATTTTACCGGGATAAAAAGTATCCTATGCCACTATAGATAGAAACTCTTTACTGGGTAGGGTAGATCTGGGTAAATAGAAATTTTAAAAAACAATTAACTGATTTTGAGGAAATTTCTACGAGACCAAACTGAAAGTATATTTTTACAAAAAAAAAAATCGGTTTGTAATTGACTGAGTTCCGAGGTAACAAATATGAAAAAAACTGAATTGAGAACCCCATCCTTTTTTCAAGTCTGTTAGTTACAAACATGTAGAAAACAATTCCGAGCTAGTACCACAAGTGACAGCCTTATCGCTAAAAGCAATCTCTTCCAGGAGTTTTACCACCTAATGTAGCTGTAAGTAATAAAATAATTATCAATATAAAAAACCGACTTCATAAAAATGTCAGAAATTGACAAAATTGAAATGGGACCAAACAAAAGAGCTTTTAAAAAAAAAGAGTCATTAAAATCAGTTCACCCCGTCAAAAGTTCTGAGGTAAAAACATTAAAAACACAGTTGAATTGAGAACCTCCTCCTTTTTGGAAGTCGGTTAAAAACAAGTATCATTTGTATCTCCTCTTGTTCCAGGAAACGGGAAATGCCGTGATTGTCACCATCAACCCTATAACTGGAGATCCAATTCGCGATACAGTGTACCTGGATGTACGGCCGTTACAGTGCACACTACTACACCGCGCGGACAAACACAAGTTACACGCGCTTGTGTTGTTAGACACTGACGAGAAAGTCCACGTAAGTAGTATTATTTTTAGATGAATATCTGCAACCGCGGATTTCCAGACATTTTTAGGGATCCGTACCCAAAGTCACAGAATACATATAAGTATAAGTAGAGAAGATTCACATATTCATAGTACAGAAGACTCGCTCCGCAAAATCATTTAAATAAGTAGCGACTCTTGCTACTACACAATAAAGTGCAATTCAGGACGTGCGAGCGCTAACTACCTACAGCTATATTAACCTAGAAGTTGCCTCTCTGTTTATCGCGTAACTCTTGTCGCGTTATCTTTGTCTATCGCGTGGCAGCGGGCACGGCAAGTACGACAAGACTACTACTTGTAGCTTCATACCTAAACTGCGGAGTACGTCAGGCCTGCCGAAGGGTGTAGACGGAACCTACGCTAACGGCTGTATCTTACGAACTGTAATAGATAGCCAGTTGAAAACGACAAACAAGTGTATGCGACTAGCGAGAGATTGGAGAGTGGCATAAACAAAGGGAGGTACACCCAGTAGTAGGACCATCAGGGCTGATGATGATGGTAAACACCTTATTCGTTAATTGTAACACTAACAATATTTGTTTGCAGCTATTCCCGGAGACTTCAGCACCGTTAGTAGAAAATATGTTCATGTACGTTGCCGATAAAAATACTGCAAAGGTGCAAGGATACGCGCTCAAATATGACGGAGAGGTAAGCAAAAACTCTTCAAAGAGCTATCTTCAAGAATACCGATCCTGTGCTGGTATTAGCAACAATTATATGCAAAGAGACGTGGTACTTAACTGTTGGAAAAACTCTGAGTCACACAACGGGCAATGGGACGATGGACGATATGGACGATGAAATCAGGAACGTAGATATTCGCCAAAGAACCAGAGTCACCGACATAGCTATTAAAATTTGCAAGTTGAAGTGGCAATGGGCAGGCCACATCGTTTGAAGAACTGATAACCGATGGGGAAGAAAGGTTATTGAGTGGAGACCACGAATCGGAAGACGCAGCGTAGGTAGGCCTCCCACTAGATGGACCGACGAGTCGCGGGCATCCAGTGGATGCGGATGGCAGGATGTCGTTCAGTGTGGAGGTTAAAGGGGGAGGCCTATGTTCAGCAGTGGACGTCTTCTGGTTGATGATGATATATGCAAGGTCTAGAACTACATGGGATTTGGCTAACATTATTTGTTTCAACTTGCCGTCTTCATTGTGAATTCCCAGCTTGACCAAGCGAACCGTTCATTATAATTTCTTATCTAACAGAAAGCAGTAGCCGAAAAGACGTGGTCGCTCTACCTGGGCGGCTCAGCCTCCTCCGGCGCTCGCATAGTCTCAATAGCTCAGAAACCTGCGTGGGAACGTGTTAGATCAGCGGGCACTGTGCTCGGCGACCGCTCCGTGCTTTACAAATATTCCAATCCTAACTTATTGCTGTTTGTGGTCGACGCGCCTGATCCCATACACAAGGGTGAGTGTAGTAACAACAGGTTATAATAAAATATACACAAGGTTACATATAGTACACAAAAGCTTACATATAGTATACAAAAGGTTACATATAGTATACAAAAGGTTACATATGGTATACACAAGGTTACATGTAGTATACAAAGGGTTACATATGGTATACACAAGGTTACATTATCTATAATATACAAAAGGTTGCAATTGTAGGAATCAGAAATGGAATAAGCTTTTTAACAAATTTTGACATGAAATCTGTTTATTACAATTTCAACAAGAATTTAAATGTAAAAAAGACAGTTAATCCTAAAACCTAAATCAGTAGGTGGCTGCGAGGTGGGTAAGTTGCACGACCGCAAATCGTATTTTGGCACGTTAAGGTTCACGTTTGCGTGATATTCCGCAGTCACCTAAATTGAATCGCTTAAAACAGATGACGGTACGGTCCCAGTCTTCGATAATAATATATAGTTTGGATCTGACTTAAACTCGAGCGAGTACCGAAAAAGTCGGCCTATAAACTGAAGGAGGGTGAGGTAAACACGTATTGCACATACTGACATATTCTTGCTAGTTCGGGCGTGGGTTCGATTCCCACCTAGGACAAACATTTGTGTGATGAACATTTGTGTTTGTTCTATGTCCGGGTGTTAATATCTATTTAAGTATGTATTTAAAAATATATATGTATGTATATCAGTCCCTGGCAGCCATATTATAATAGGTCGGGGAATAAGTCTTTTCGTATTTTGTACGTATAAAGTTGTAGTAAAATCTCATCGGTTGTACTGTTTGTATCTGGCTGGTTTTGATATCATTAAAAATATGACATTTTAAAAAAGGAATACAATAAGTAAAAAGCAATTTCCCGCCATTTTTCAATTGTTTTTTGTTCGATAAAATGAGTGAATATGACGAAGAAATTCGATATATTTTGAAGTTTTATTACAAAAAAGGGAAAAATGTGACACAAGCCGCGAATAAAATATGTGACGTTTATGGACCTAATGCAGTGTCATCAAGAGTAGCACAATGTTGGTTCAAGCGTTTTCAGTTCGGGAATTTTGATGTCAAAGATGCAGCTCGCTCTGGTCGCCCTGTTACGGATAAAGTCGATGCCATTTCTGAAAAAGTGGCTCAAGATCGGCATATTAGTAGTTACGACTTAGCTGAAGAACTGGGGATCGACTACAAAACAGTTTTGACCCATTTGAAAAAGTCTGGGTTTAAAAAAACCTCGATATTTGGGTGCCACACGAGCTCACTGAAAGAAACCAAATGAATCGTGTGCTCATTTGCGATTCTCTGTTAAAACGTAACGAAACAGAACCGTTTTTGAAAAGATTGATCACTGGCGATGAAAAATGGATCGCCTACGACAAGAATGTGCGCAAATGATCATGGTCAAAGGGCAGTGAAGCACCACAGACTGCAGCGAAACCCGAATTAACACGTAATAAGGTGATGCTGTGTGTATGGTGGGATTGGAAAGGCATCGTTCATTATGAGCTTTTACCGCCGGGCAAAACCATCGATTCAGATCTCTACTGCCAACAGCTGATGAGACTCAAACAAGAAATTGAGAAAAAACGGCCAGAATTGATCAACAGAAAGGGCGTGGTCTTTCATCATGATAACGCCAGACCGCACACATCTTTGGCCACTCAGCAACAATTGAGAGAGCTTGGTTGGGAAGTGTTAATGCATCCACCATATAGCCCTGACCTTGCACCCTCAGATTTCCACCTGTTTCGGTCTCTTCAGAATTCTTTGGGTAGTGTTAGATTAACATCCAGAGAGGACTGTCAAAACTACTTGTTGCATTTTTTTGATCAGAAGTCCCAAAATTTCTACAGCAACGGGATCATGTCACTACCTACAAGATGGCAACAAGTTATCGAACAAAATGGCACATATATATTATAATTAAATGTAATAAAAAAAAATTAAAAAATTGACATGATTTTTTTTATAAAATACGAAGAAACTTTTTCCCCGACCTTATATATAAGCTTTGCTTAGTTTGGGGTCAGATGACCATGTCTGCAATAATGTCCCAGATATTTATTTAGGTCAACACTTCAATAAAAAAAATTGAGGTCAATTTTTAGTTTTTTTTGAGCATTAGTCAATAATGTAAGTGCATGTGTTTCACAGACATGGTGGTGGCAAGTTGCGTGGACGGAGTGTCCGGCGCCGTGGTGGCTGGCGCCGCGCACCGACGTGCGCGCGCGCTGCCTCTAGCCGTGCACATGGACAACGCGCTAGCTTATCTGTACTACAACGATAAGCACAGGCGGACTGAACTAGGTGAGAACATCTACTTAATGCTTGGAATTTTAAAACAGTTATCCTCTGAGCTGAAATTATGCATACAAGTTTAGTTTGGATGACAATGCATGGTTAGTTAAATGACGTCATTCGGATACGCTGCCCCAAAATGATAGATGGACCGACGACATTGTGAGAGTCGCGGGCATCCAGTGGATGCAGATGGCAGAATGTCGTTCAGTGTGGAGGTTAAAGGAGGAGGACTATGTTCAGCAGTGGACGTCTTCTGGCTGGCTGATGATGATGATGATTCTGATACGGTGGATTCCCAAAGATGGTGAACCAGTTATTTCGTATACACCCCCATGATATGGGTATCAACAGGTAGGGTTAGCTGAGAAGAATATCTATATATATCTATTCTATGCATATAATAAAAGCGTAGATTAAAAAAAACTTTAATTGTGAGATATCAAAAAAAAAACAGGGTGTCTTAAAGTAAGCAGCTGAACATGTTCAGACAGTTTTTAGAATTTTTATCTGTTTGTTTGTTTGTCCACGCACATCTCCTAAACCACTGGACGGATTTAAATGCTGTTTTCACGAATATGCTTAGCTATGACCACATTGAAGTATAGGCTATACTATTTTGCGAAAGGGCCGGATGAAAGTTTATATGAAAATCTACGTCTCCGAAGTCGCGGGCAATAACACTAGTTAAGTAATAAATGTCCCATTATTTATTTATTTATCCAAATTACAACTATCATTACAGGAATGTCCTAATTCAATAGTGTTTGTTTCCAGCGACAATGGAGCTGTACGAAGGCAAAGAGCGCTGGTTACCAGCTGGTGCGGAGTTCAGCTCCCTGGCGTCGTCCCGCGCGCCCAGCGTGGAGCGCCAGACTTACATCCTGGCAGGCTCACCCACCGCCGCCGCCAACACGCACACTGACAAGTCGCTCACAGACAAACATGTCATCTGTAAGTATTACACCTTACCTACTCATTACTCTCGCCTCGCATGTTCATCTCGTAAGTATTGCATTTTACTTGCTTTTAAATTATCTATTCAATAATTCTCGTTCGCACAATATTGATAACGGCAACAGGTAGACAGGGAAAGGGAGGAGGGTCTTGAAATATTCACAGAATATAGAGTTATATATTCACTTAAAAAATTAATAATTAAAATAAAACAAATATTTAAGGGGGGCTAGATAATAGTATGGAACGTACTTCTACCATGGGACAAACAGGCTTTCATGATTTCCTTTCTCCCTCAGTGGCGCTATCATCAGGCGCGCTCGTACAACTTCCGTGGCAGTTCCTGGAGCCTCGACGACCCATGTCGCCTTCCCCTACTGACCGAGAGGAAGGCCTCATCCCGTACGCGCCAGAACTGCCCATACCTTCTGATGCGATCATCAACTACAACCAGACCGTACATCGGGTGAAGAACATATACACTGCGCCGTCGGGACTCGAGTCCACGAGCTTGGTGCTCGCTACAGGACTTGGTAAGATACCTTTTTGCGTTGATGGACTAGCAAGTAATTCCTGTAATTTGCCCAGCAAGTTTTTAAAGCCTTTGAGACTTGAGGTACGCTTGCCTCTTATTCAGGATGGGGGTGATAAGTCTTGCACTGATGTCCCGCATGGGATGTACTGTGCATTTTCCCCTACCAGCGTCTACCCGAGCCAACCCAACTCCTTAAAATATTGGAGAGTTATACTCGTGATCGGGTGATGCTTGCGGGTCGCTGGTCTGCTCGCGGTATACACAAACTAGTAATAACATGACTGAATTGTTTTAATCTTAAGACTTAGGTCTAACTAACTTCCTTCTTCAAGTATTGTGTACAGCAACAGTAAATACGTTTAAGTTTACAAATTTGTGGTTAAGTATAACAAAAGTCACGGAACCCAGTGTCCCAATGTAAGGCACGGTACGGCATGGCAAAGGATTGCTTTACTTTGAAAAATGAGATCAGTGACACGTATTTTTAATGAATTCAGTGCTGACATTCCCCTATTTCAACACAAATAGGCCGAAACGTCTCACGTGATGCCGCGGAATACCGCAACACGTCGCGTCATTCCTAGGGTTGGTTAGGCACAATACAAAACAAATCCGTACGCTGCGTACGAACCCGACCCAGTGGACGCGTACCTTAAGTCATCCCACGTGACGACAGCTAGATTAAACCTTGTTTCAATTACTTAGCACTCACATTCTCGCGTACCTTGAGAATCCTTCGGCATGCCGTGTTGTGCCGCGCCTCGCCGTCTGTGAGCACGCCAACCCTAAGGCAACCTTATACTGGGTCCCACGCACTGGCGAGTTGAAAACCATCCCCTCGATTGAAATTCAGACCTATCGAGATCTCAATAATTTCCTTCACCAGCTGTGGTATGAGTGTTTTGTGACGTATCGATTTATTCGCAGATTTATTCTACACCCGAGTGGCGCCATCAAAGACCTTCGATCTCCTGAAAGATGATTTCGACTACTATCTGATCACCGTGGTCCTCACGGCGCTCATACTCGCCAGCTACTTCAC
This sequence comes from Agriopis leucophaearia, assembly GCA_949125355.1. NCBI lineage: Eukaryota > Metazoa > Arthropoda > Insecta > Lepidoptera > Geometridae > Agriopis > Agriopis leucophaearia. Next base: position 15,762,418 of record OX421269.1, read on the forward strand.
CAAATACTTCGCCTCGAGGAAAATGCTCAAAATGGCCTGGAAGTGATAATTGCCATTAAGAGGAGGAACCCTATTTTCGCCATCTCTCAATCGCACATTCAATATTTTTTTAATGATATAAATATAATGTACACATAATAAATAATATGTGTAATAATACACATAATAATGTTAATGATACAGATGGGTGATATTGAAAATTTATTTCGCAACATTTTCTTTGTTTTTATATAAAACTAACAGTTGCACGCGGCTTCGTTCGCGTAGTATAGCCCAAAAAAATATCTGTTCAGTTTTTTTTTTCTGTCCTAAAAACCTTGTCCTAACAATAACGAACAGAAAAAAAAACTATTAGATGCAGTTGTTTGGAAGTTATGCGCATACATACATTTCGGCGATTAATTTTTATTTATATAGAAGAAAAAAAGGATAGAAGATAATTCTCGATTCCAAAGAGTTTGTCATCAACATTAACAAATGATTTTAAAAAAATCTCTTAAACTACTATTTTTTCTGCGATTTTTCTCTCTTTTCTTTCTTTTTTTAAAATTTAAATATTACATGAGTATAATAATTTTAAATGTATACAGTACAATCTCACTAATCCGGCACTATTAAAAACCGGAGGGTGCCGGATTATTGGAATGTTCGGATTACTGGGTTATACTGAAAAAGTCATCGGTAATAAATAAAATAAAGCATTTCATAGAGATTTATTTGACATTTTGACTCACTTGAAAGAAACAATACGTGCACGTGATAAGTTTTGAGGTTAGACTGCTAGTAGATGACGCAGCGACCAAAGCGCACAGGTATAGAGGGGAAAGGGAGGCGTGGGCGGAGGGTGCCGGATTATTGGACGTGCCGATCTATCGAAGTGCCGGATTAGTGAGATTATACTGTAATTAATTTTTTATCCAAACGTTTTAAATAACTTAATAAAGCAAAGAACAGGCAAAAAATATACTCAGTATCACCTTCTGTTATAATTTAAAAATATTGTATCTGCGACGGAAAGATCGTGTCAAGCGTCAAAGCTTTCTTAACTGGTAGTAAGTTGTAAACGTGTTGTAGGAATTTGGACTGGTTTTGGGACATAAGGACGACATTTAAAGGTTCATCAAAATGTAAGGTTTTTTGACGTGATAACGTCTTATAAATCGATAATCGCCGACTGCACGCACGAATAAGCATGTCTCATTGTCACGTTCCGCCTGAGCCGAGCGTGCACGCGAGAGCGCGCAACAAGCAATAGAGAGGCACGATCGGCCTAAGCGTTCGGCTTGTGATGCATACGTTATCACGTAAAATTATCGTACTGAAAGCTGGTTAAAATTGGTTTCACCGGTTGTTTTTTTTACAGATGGCGCAGATATAGCTTTTACCTGTAAAGTTTTCTTTAAATTTGTAAAATGGAATTAAAAATCGCAAACTACCCACAACAATCGTAAAAACTATTGCCATGCCCCTTTGACAGCTGGTGACTCCATCAAAGAGATGTTCTCCTTTTCATTAATTCCCTTTTAATGTTTGATAAAAAAAGGCATATATAGATAAGTCAAAAATAGGCATTGGTATCCTGAAAATAACCATTGGTGACCCAAAAATAGGCATTGGTAACAAAAAAATAGCCATTGATGACCCAAAAAATAGGCATCGGTGACCTAAAATAGCCATTGGTGACCCAAAAATAGGCATTGGTGACCTAAAAATAGTCATTGGTGACCCAAAAATAGGCATTTGACATGGTGTGTGATCCTTGGAAATGTAGTTCTGATGCCATAATTATGCAAATGCTCTCCAAATTCCTTCAAACGTAACCGACTATAATATTTATAAGTCATGTGATCGTCTGACATAGTTCATAATTACAACTGATTTATATGAGATAGTCCAAGCAAGTTTAAAGGCGTATCCACCAAAACTGTGAGCTAAGATGGGTTAAATGTGTAATTTGTTTGTATGGAATTTCAATATAAAACCAACGAAACATGTAGAAACTTTTTTAAATGCCCAATTTTCACACAGCTTTGTTGAGTAGCCGGCTTAAAATCTGTCATTGGACATCTCATTAACTCGGCTCAAAGCAAAACATTGAATGATGAACCCTACGAATGTCACTTTACAGTATTATTTTAAATAACAAACTTGCACGATTGTTAGTTATCAAATGTTAACATGTTGAACAAATGACAAATGTGTCATATATTGTTAAAAAAATCTGCTGTAAGCAAACGTTCACATTTCAATGTTGTGCATTCGAGTCAGGGGATTAACAGGTAAACTTTGTAGATGGCGCTAGCATAGCCTGTTTCTCTTTACACGGGTTTTGTATTTGGAATATGTCATAATGACAATAGCAAAGTTACCAGCAAGGATCTTATACCCATTTAGTGTACATAAACAAATCAACTACTAAAATGAACCAAAAATTTATAGCGTTAAGGTGAAACGTTTCACTTTGGCGGGAAATTCAAATTTCAAACAGTTTGTTCTTGTAGCTAGGCCGGGTAATTATTGTAAACGATAATGATGTTTGCGAAAATTGATTATTATTCTTTACAAACTCGCGTAAAGTTATTTATCTCCAATGCACATTATTACATACATTTGTCAATAAACAAATTTATGCTGTTTCAAACGGTTTGCCAAATGTAACTAATATGGTGAGTAACTGATTAATAGACGTACATGATAATGTAAAGAACGACCAGCAATTTTCGCGAACACTGTGCCATTTCACAATAATTACGCGGCCTAGCTACAAGGACAAAAAAACTGTTTGAAATTTGAATTTCAAATTGCCGCCAAAGTGAAACGTTACACCTTAAACATCAAGGGTCTTACTTAAAAACGTTACTCAAGTTGACATATGCTTAAATATGCTCCGTCTTGTTTTCGCGTGTGACGATTGCCGTCAGCGAGAAGTTGAGGGAGCATTTTAAAACAGATCAACTTGAGTAACGTTTTTAAGTAAGGCCCCAAATGACTCGACGTCACTGTGTCTCTGTTTGGCAGGTTTTTTTGGCACTTTCCAGCTTGGGTATGCGTTTCTTGGGTACGAGTTATGTTTGCGCCGCTTTGACATTTCTCTTGATGTACTGATATATAAATCACCTCATTACTATCCAATAAAAGTAAATGAACAAATTAGCGGTTATCGTCATAAAATCCTGACGTTTACAAATATAGTTTTTATTTTGGTTTTTAAGCGCAACAGACGTCGAGGTGTTGACTTTATGCAGTCAAAATATCAAATAATATTTATCGAGGCCTTCAATTATCGGGCACTATGTTTTATCATTTGTAAACAGAACAATAATAATGCTATATTATCTTTGTTGTATTTAAAATGAAAGTTTCTTTGTTTTAATATAAATGTAACATGTAGCTAGTGCAATTTAGATAAGAATTATTTATTTAAGGGGTGGTTGTATCGTGAATTTTATAAATGAGTATAAAACCATTCCAATGAGACATATTGTGAAGAGTTTAACTTTCTAGAAACTACTAATTCTTAAAACAATGAAAATAGTTCATTTTAACCATAATATAAAATTTAGATTATATCCCGAGGTATGAAAAAACATATTTATTCAACACTATAGAGTGTAGAGGCATATAGTGTGTAAGAAAACTACTTTATCTCTGTTGCTCTAATATCGAACCATATAAAACAATTTAGGACTCAGATGTAATATAATGCGAGATCTAAAGCTGTAGATTGTAATGCCGTAGTCAGATTTAGTGATACCGAACGCGAACGTATCAAAGAAAGCGAACGAAAGACGAGCGACTTCTGCGCCAGCGCTCGCCGAATGTCTGCGGAAAAAAACTCTTTCCATAAGCATTCGTAAGATAGGTCTGTACTGTACACGGCTTAAAGTCCATTTAACGTCCCAACGCACACGACAGACATTTTATGCGCGTCAATCTTTCACCGGCTGGTAAAAGACTGCATCTAAGATCTGTGATACAGCGTTTCTTTGACAGCACATGTATTTACAGTCAGATAGATGCCAAAGATTGAGAAAAAAAAACTTACCCGTATAATATTATCTCTCGTGTGTTGGCCCTTACATGTCATAATTTTTTCCTCCAAACATATAAATAAGTTATTATTCTCAAAAATCAATGAGAGTCATATCTTTAAAGATAACTTTTTTACTCAGTTCCTTTGTTTATTCTTCGAAGTTGCAGATATATTGTGTTAAAAACTATCGTTATTGCATATTGATATGTATTTTTATGTAAAACACTTGATTTTGTTTGTATGTAGTATGTTGCTCATACAATTGTTATTTAGCATATAAGGTTAAAGTTTTATGGGCACCTGGTTTTTATTTTTCTTCGGGTCGATTCACATTGTTATAGTCGCTGGATCCAGTAAAACCAAGATCCCAAGATTAAAATCCTAGAATAGTGTGAACCGGCCGTTATCGTTGTAGGTTTGTGGTTTTAGCAAAATATTGACATAATTTTTAAGACCTGGGGTGTTACGCCCCACTCTAAACACGGGCCCGAATAGGTGCGGTTTGCGAAATCACGCGAACCTTAACGCGCAGAGCTACGGTTTGCGGTCGCATGATTTTGCAAACTGCACCTATTCGGGCCGCGTTTAGAGTTGGGCGTAAGGCCCATGGGCACACCTGTGGAACGTTAACGTTGCAAACGCAGATGGTGTGGCTAGGCCTTTAGAGGACTAGGTCTGATCAAAGTATTAACTTTACCACTGTGTACCAGTGAAGTTTATTTTATTCTCCGTTACAAACTTTTATTTACTTAATGTCTTGTGTACATTTTCTTGCATTTGAAATGTTTTCGTTACATATCTAAAACCTCGTGTACCTGTACTGGTGGGACATGTGATAAAACTGCGATTGGTACATGGTTGTAAACATCGGTTGTTATTCTTACCGGGTGTATCTCTAGATAACGGACATATTCAAGTTTATAATATTTCACTCATCATTATAAACAACTACTTTGCTTTGGTTGCCTGGAAGAGATCGCTCTTACCGATGAGGCCGCCGATTGTTACGCTAGGTTTTTTTTTTAATTCTGTAATAGGCTTGCTTTTGACCGCCAACTCGCCTAATGTTAAGCGGTTTTAAAGCTATTTTATCGTGTAATATGTAACTTGTGGTGTGAACAATAATGAGTTTCTATCTTTGGGATGAAAAGAACAGCTGTTCGATAATTAGTCGAGTGTTTACATTTTTCTATGAAACAACCATCGATATACAATAGTGAACTGGAACGTATGAATGTGAAAGGGACGGATGAATCAGAAAAAGAGATGAGTGTGAAAGAGATAGTAATAGTTTAAAAAAACAGTTATTTTCACGATAAAAAGTTTGGTCTCAAAGTATTAGGGGATGTATACTACGCGACCTATTTTTTATACGTTATAATGTAATCATCATTATAAGCAACGTTTACTTTGAAACCAAACCTTTTTTTTACCCCCTCCCCCCTTGGTGACCACCTAGTATATACCAAGACCTCCCCCTCTAGTTTTCACGTAGTTATCCATAATTGTGGTTTTAAATCATTTTTAGCAAAGAGAAAGTAAAAAAAAGGCTTATAATTGTCTAAATAATACGGCGCTAGCCGCGTGACGCTAAGAGTTAGGGCATGCAAAACTCGGGTAATTTAAAAAACCCGGTTTTTTCGAGTTTTCAATTTCAAAAACCGGTTTTTTCGAGTTTTTCGGGTTTTTCGAGTTTTTCTTTATTTAAGCCTTAAAAATATTGTTTTAGTGTGTGCAGTGTAAAGAAAATGCTAAAATGTAATTATATATGTATTTAGACTTTCGTATTCTTATTGTTTAGCTCTAACAAGAGATTAATCAAGTAACGTTTGGTATAATGTTGAGACTTCCAGCCTCCCGAACAAGCCAGTTTCCTTAAAGGCTGGAGCACCATAAGCCCCATACACACTCTCTGCCAGATTATACAGAAGACTGAGGAGTGTAATCGGCCATTATGCCTAGCGTTCGCGGACTATGAAAAAGCCTTTGAGTAAATCGACACCTGGGTAGTATTGCAGTCCCTCCAGCGTTGTCATATCGACTATAGATATATCGAAGTGCTGAAGTGTTTGTAAAGATACGCCACCATGTCAATCCGATAAAAGGAGCACGGAACCAATCCAATTGCAGAAAGGCGTGAGACAGGGAGATGTTATCTCTCCAAAACTGTTCACGAACGCATTGGAGGTTGTTTTCAAGCTTAGACGTAGACTTAGACAGCTTAGGAACAGATTCGGCATCAACATCAATGGCGAATACATCACTCACCTTCGTTTTGCCGATGATATAGTTATCATGGCAGAGTCACTGGAGAATCTCAATACAATGCTCAGCGACCTCAGTAGCCTTTCCCAACAGGTGGGTCTTAAAATGAACATGGACAAGACAAAAATCATGTTCAATGTCCATGTTGTACCCGTGCCGGTAGTTATAGAGAACGATACTGTCGAAGTTGTTGACCATTACATTATATATATCTTGGTCAGATTGTTCAGTTAGGTAAGTCCTTAGGCAAAGAGGTCGCCTAAAAAATCAAACTCGGATGGGCAGCATTCGGGAAATTGCGTGAAATCTTCTCGTCCAAGATACCACAGTGCATAAAAACAAGGGTCTTTGATCAATGTGTGATGACATATGGTACTGAGACGTGGTCCTTAACTGCCTTTTATAGAAACTCAGAGTCACACAACGGGCAATGGAGAGAGCTATGCTCGGAGTTTCTTTGGGCGATAGAATCCTGAACGTGGATTTTCGCCAAAGAACCAGAGTCATCGACATAGCTATTAAAATTTGCAAGTTGAAGTGGCTATGGGCAGGCCACATCACTTGAAGAACTGATAACCGATGGGGAAGAAAGGTTCTTGAGTGGAGATCGCGAACCGGAAGACGCAATGTCGGTAGGCCTCCCACTAGATGTACCGACGACATCGTGAGAGTCGTGGGCATCCAGGGGATGCAGATGGCAAGGTGTCGTACAGTGTGGAGGTCAAAGAGAGGCATATGTTAAGCAGTGAACGTCTTCTGGCTGATGACGATGACGATAGACAGCGGGAGTCACTAATTAGTCTACGTTGGGGCATGTTAAACTTTTTAGTGTAAAAAGCCGCGACGGATTATTCAATAGAACTGCCTGTCATCTCCAGCATTATATTACATTCTTTACCCTTGGAGCTGCTTCCTTCCGTGGCATGCAATGATTAAAACCACGCTGATGATTTATCACAAGCAGATTTTTTATACTCTATATATTTTAATGTTGCTGAATCGGCACTGGCAGTCCTCTTATTTTTTTTATCTCTGTTGATACGAAGAACTAGTATAACGTACGCTTAGCAAAATATTGAAAATAATAATAGGGATGATGATGGTTATTGATTTAGCTATGTTAACACAAAAACATGAAAATTGAGAAAGAAAAAGACTATACATTAAAATACGTAGTATTAGAATTTTTTTCAAAAAATCATAGAAATACCATACAATAACACTTAGTAGCGCTCACAGCGCCTCACTCAGGCAACGTCAAACCAAAGCTTAACCATATATTACTCCCTAATCCCTAATTATTATTATAGATTGTGGTCAAACTGTTAAATTTATTCGATCAGTAGAGAAGAAATAGAGAAACAGTAAGTTTTTATGAAGTTTCATTGTTTATTAATGTTCTACTGGTAGTATTTAACATAAACAATCGTGAATAAAAGAAACTCGAAAAACCCGAAAAACCCGGTTTTTTAATCCTAAAAACCCGGTTTTCAAATCAGTCGGTTAATCGGGTTTTTCGGGTACTCGGGTACCCGGTTTGCATGCCCTACTAAGAGTGCGTGCATTATTTGAATATAGCTCGAAAAGGCGCGAGATTTTCCTAGAGGATATTGACTACGTGACGAAACAGTGACCAAGCGTTGTTTTTTGAAGACCCCCTCCCCCCGAACGGGTCACGTAGTTTGGGTACTTAATTATATCCTTGAATATGTCCATCATCTATATATCCTCCCGTTATGTAGCAAAGTTTATCATTTCAAAAAGAACTGCCGTTTTACACCAAAATGAATTATTTTTATCTTCCCTTTCAAAACTAGTGTGAACAATAATAAAAAATGTCGAAGTGTTACCATTTCAATTAAGATTTTGTTTGATATAAACACGCGGTTGTAAATATGCTTGTATACATAGTTTTTGGATTATATTTGTCGTTATACATCCTCGCATTGTTTGAAACAGTTAACGTTGATTGAGACCAATTAGTTTCAGTAATTATTTAAATATGATCGGAGTGTGGTTTTGGGGTGTTTACAATGCGCATTTAATTATTCAAAGTGTGTATGGATACGAAACATACTGGTTATTCAATCAATGGTATGATTGCTGCAAAGAAGTTTTGTATAAAATGAATAAATTATAAAGTCATTTCTGCCATTCATTTGTTTTATTTATATATAACTAGAACCAGGGCCAATATAATATAATCTGATAAAATCCTGGGGTCTTACGCCCAACTCTAAACGCGGGCCAGAATACGTGCAGTTTGCAAAATCACGCAAACCTTAACGCGCCGAAATACGGTTTGCGATCGCGTGATTTTTTCAAACTGCACCTATTCGGGTCCGGCGCAAGGTCTACTAAAGTGTTTTTTTTTCCTAAGGCCCCAGGGTTTTATGTAACAGATTGATAATATTGACAGACTCTTCCACAGACCAATAAGGAAAGTCTACAACACAACACATTTTTCTTGTCTGTCAAACAAGCGATCATTGAATGTCGCTGTCAAAGTTGGCAGTTTTTTCAAAAGGACACTGAAGTAAAAATAATGCACGGTTGCCTGGAAGAGATCGCTTTAAGCGATAAGGCCGCCTGTTAGAAGCCTAGATAATTACTGTAATGTATAATGTTATCCTTGTTTTTGTGGTTTTTAAGAGTTATTGTATTTCATATTGTATTGTAATGAGGGATGTCTATAATAAGACAATTTTTTTATTAATAGATAAATTTTTATTTCAGTCAGCTACATCATAATTTTATTATAACCATAACTTAAAAGACAATAATTATGGCACTCACATGAAAAATACGACTATAACGGCGTACTATGCTATGGCATGCTCATTTGTGACCTATACATGAACGAAATGGTTTTTAATGGTTCACTCTACCCTTAGTATCGATGATAGCTAAGTCGCTTCCCAGTTTTACTAATCGGGCATCTGCAACTGTTAGCAATAAAAAATCGGCCTACTAATTGATCATTTATTTTATGAAACCATAAAATCGAATATGAGTTTGATGTTGGAGTCGTATTCTTTGTCTGTATGGTGAAATGGCGTGCCCACGACGGGTTCTAGGTTCATATGCTTCACTGGGGGCGGCTCCAGGACTGTGTCGTTGTCGCAGAACTTCCTTAGGTGATACCACGCTGATGCGTATTCATAGTCTAGGATCTGCTTGAAGAATTTCACTGCAGACGCCTGTCGATCAGAAATTACGCAAATGAGACAAATAATGTAATAACTAACTCAACATTATCAGCCCACATGTTCCCACTGTTGGGACACAGGCCTCTCACAGAGAGGATGGGCCCTAATCCACTATGTTGGCCATATTGCATGAATCCATCCATCCAAACTTTCACATATATGATATTTGTGTGATAAAACGTCCACAGTTTCATATATAAACATATCTGTATACAATAAATATCAAAACAAAACTATTTTACCAAAACCAACCGTATATTTATACATTTACGGCTCAGTTCTCTAATGTCTATTCGATTTGCACAACATCGTCAAAACACGTGAACTTCGTTGAGCAAGCGAGACGATTATGTCTGAATCGCAAGTGGGAACTTCTCTCCCGTGAGAAAGAGACAATTTTATCTTTCTCTTCCGTTGGTCAGACGGTGGGTCGTCAGCCATGTTGACGTGTCTGTTACGGCTCTTACATTATGTTATGGCTTGTACAACTATCTGACTGGATCCAATCTGGCTACGTATCGAGTCCAGCCAGATTGAGTATTGCCGCGATTAGCGCGTCATTATGATATATTTCTATTTTTTTTATCAAAAGCATGTACAGATATATGCAGTACCGCATTTATATTTTTTACGAGTGAATGCAACTTTATTTCCGCCGCCCCATGTATCTTTCTAAAATAATAATTTTTGAGCTGCCTCTAAAATCTGCCGCCCCTAGGCCGCGGCCTTTATGGCCTATTGACAAATCTAGGATTGGATATATAATCGAAGATTGTTAAAACTTTACCTGCAGTGGTTTAGGTTGTTTATTGGAAAGGTAGAGCTGCACGCTCGCCATGGCCTCTGTGAGTGTATCGTCCGCGAGTCCGAGGTCCACAGCGAGACTCGGCAGCGCGTCCAGAGCCGTCAGCTGGAGACTGTACGCCTGGCTGCTGCGGTACGACGACCCCACGTCCTTCAGGTAGCTGTCTTTGGAAGACACCACCAGGAATTTGTATACTTCGGGTAGAACTTCTCTGTGAACAATTATAAGGGGGATTATTTAACTATATTCTCGGGTGTAGCCCGGACATTAAGTAGGCATTGGTGGGGCCGAAGCCAACACCAAGAGGCCTTGTTGAATATAAAAATACAATATTATGGAATATGTATAAAAAGAAATATGATTGTAATATATAGGATTTAAAAAAAACTGGGCTATTGAGGTGAATAACTTGTGGATAAGAGAACGAGGATTCTATTACGTAAATATTCGGGACATTTTTGCACACACGGTCATCTGACCCCAAACTAAGCAAAGCTTGTAATATGGCTGCCAGAGACTGATATACTTACACATATATTTATACATACTTAAATAGATACACCCAGACATAGAACAAACGCAAATGTTCGTCAGATAAATGTTTGCCCTACGTGGAATTGAACCCACGGCCCCAGCGCAGAAGGTAGGTTCACTACCAACTGAGCCACCAAGGCAGTCCTATTACGTAATTATTACATTATTATCCTATTACGTAAATTCTTTCCATCCAATGGTTGCCTGGAAGAGATCGCTTTTAGCGGTATGGTCGCCTATTATACTGCCGGTTTTTGTATTAATTTTAGGTCACTTTGTTTTTTATATGGTGTATAATAGTGATATTGTATTGTGATTACCGGTGAAACTTACTTGACAGTCCGAGTATGAATAAAATCCTTGGACAGCGCGGCGAGCGTGACTAACAGATCGAACGCCCGCCGAAGAACGACCGGCTCCTTCGAGTGAAACCGGGCGACCAGCGGCGCCCAGGTGAAATGCACTAGCGGCAGCAACTCGTCTTCGTGCGGGCCCAACACTGGCAGCCCCTGGTTCATGATCTGAAGGGCTAATATCGCTTCATCTCGCTTAGGTGATGTTATGAAGTGTAGACATCGCTTTAGGATCGTGACTGTGACTAGTGCGTGTCGAGTGGGGGGGAGATTTTCATCTGAAAGCAATAGAGATTTTTTTATTTTAGCAGGCCTGGCGCACTCCGCACTTTAGGTATGAAGCTACAAGTAGTCGTCTTGTCGGACTAGCCGTGCCCGCTGCCGCGCGATAGACAGAGATAACGTGGCAAGAGTTACGCGATAGACAGAGCTAAAAACAACTAAATTGAAAATCCCCTTCTTTTTAGAAATTTGTTAAGAAAAGAGCCAAACAACACGTATTGAGCATTGCCATTCAACGTGGCATTGCCAGCATTCTCCCTTTCCCTCCATTAATGGTATTTTAGTTGTAAGTTTTTATGTATTTATTTTAAGAGTTAGTATTTTAAGTTTTCGTTAATTTACTGTTTTATAAGTTTTGCATATTATAATTTAACACGAACCAAACATATTATTCATGTAGTACTCACTTGTAACAGTATCATCATAATCTAACAGTTCCTCTTCTCGTTGTTTCATATCTTCCTTGTACATTTCCTCTACGCTCTTCCCTGAACTCTTTTCAAAATCACTGTCGCTTAGCAACCTCTCGGCCTCTTGAGTATCCTTTACATATTCCCTGTAGAGAAACAAATATAATATGAATTAACATATATATATATATATATATATATATATGCGCGGAGCGTTTACAACGTCCTATCAAAATAACAAAAAACCTTAAAAGTTTTTTGTTTGATTCAAAAATTCTATTTTCATAATACCGTATCAAAAACTCTTAAGCCGCAAAGACTTTCTGTAACTAGACATTGAATGCAGGGCCAACATGTTCAGACACTTCATCAGTTGACCACTACTGATATAAAAAACACGCCCACTGATTCCACTGAACCTCACGTCATTTCCGACCAATATCTTAGGTACGCCATCACTATGCTTTGTTTACATTTTGAACTGACGTTGAATGGGCCAATTAGCATTTAGTAAACCCTCACCCCGCCCCTCAGGTATTTGACTGAATTGTTTCCATTGAAAATAATCGTAACTACAAGTCTGAGCTACGTAGTAGCTATACCTAATCTGTGGCCCAAAGCGACCACGTAAAGGGCTTTGAAGATTTTGGCCCTCATATTAGCCGCAATTTTTGAAGTGAAATTTTTTTTAGGCGCGTTGAGCACTTTGGGTGAATAAAAATCATGGAACTCGCGTCATCGTCACGCTGTCACAGAATACATAGCTATGATCAGATTGAAGTATAGGCTATGTTATATTGTAAAAGGGCCGGATTAAGGAAGAAAAAATGGTTGAAAGTTTATATGAAAAACTACGCGTACGAAGTCGCGGGTAACAGCACTAGTTTAAATAAAAGCGATAACGCACCGCTACAAAAAAAAAAACACATCAGTCACAGGACTGCACGTCAGAAGTGAAAACTTATATAGTAATTCACCTATTCTACAAGAGATGGCGCTGTTATAAATACACGGTACAGCGTGCCGATGACACGAGTTCCATGATTTTTGTTCATCCAAAAAGTGCATAACACGCCTAAAGTTTTCATTAAAAAAAAAAACAGTATTTTTTTAGTGTGTAATTTGAACGTAGTTCCGCAATGTTATTCTTACCTAACCTCCGCTAACAGATCGACATCCTCCGAGGCAGTGCCGTCTGAACAGCGACTCCGCACCGGGTACCACTTCCGGATGCACTGGATGCACGTCAGGAAAGCTTGCAAGAACGCCTGCAGCTCGCTCTCGTAATACTTATCACAGCTTTGGACTAGAACCTGAAACATCACACATTTTATTGGCTTTACAGACAGACAGCCCCGTTAGCTTAGTTGGTAGTGATCCTGCCTTCTGTGCTTGGGGGCGTGGGTTCGATTCCCACCTAGGACAAACATTTGTGTTTGTTCTATGTCTGGGTGTTAATATCTATTTAAGTATGTATTTCAAAATATATATGTATGTATATCAGTCTCTGGCTGCCATATTACAAGCTCTGCTTAGTTTGGAGTCAGATGACAGTGTGTGCAATAATGTCCCAGATATTTATTTATTTATTTATGTAGATTACATTACACACAAACTTATAACACCCATCTTTTTGCGTCGGGAGTTAATAAATGTGTGCAAGGTATGTAGGTGACGGTTAATACTCACTTCTGCTATAATTTCATATAAAAACTCGGCTACCCTACAGTCACTGTACTCCATCACCACCGATAATACTTGTAACGCAGACTGGCAACTCCACGCCTGCAAACAACACAAAACACATTAACACTATATATATATATATACCGGGAGTAATGGAAACACTCCCTAAAACTAAGACAAGTCCTAGAGAATGCTGCTGATTGCTGAATTGGTGACAATGGAACCAAATTGGAAGTATCACCGGACCGGAAGTACCGAATAAAAAATCGGGGAACATACCTACATACGAGTAAAAAAAGAAACAGTGGAACATAGAACCTTTATATTTTAAAGTCGGTTAAAATATCAGCTGACGCTGACGACCCACCGAGCAGGTTAACGAATGACCTGCGCTGCGCGACTTTTGAACTAGACCCCAAATCGTGTTTTCATTTCTCATGTCTCATCTTAAAGTTCTTGTTTATGCGTGATGGTACAATATTACCTTTTTAAGTCTAACACTGATCAGGTTGGTGAAGTAGTCTGCGTTGGCGCAGATGAGCGCCCCGACGGAGGCGTGTCCGCCCGCGCTCGCTATCTGATGTATCGCCTTCAGGCCGGCCAAGTGCAGCAGCTCGTATTCACTACCTTAGAAATTAAGGATATGATTAGATTATTAACTATTTTAGTACGTTTTTTTTTTTTTAATATTATGGAGAAAGAAAGTTAGAAATATTTATTTGTAACAACAACTGTTAAGTTGTAAACAATATAGATATAATATGGTCCTCCGGTAGTGAAGTTGACTCACAAAAATGGCCTCAACTCAGCATAACGCTGTTTACCAAACAGCGCTGATCTTCCGTTGAAGTCACTCAGTGAAGTCACTAAAGGCTCGAAAAAACAGTGCAATGTAAAAGTAAAAACAGTACGACAAATACAGGACGACAAATTTGATATAGAACGACACGTGTGACATTGACATACACATACTCGTAGGGATGACGTGCATGAAGTTCCGTATTTCCCTTTTTTGCGTCGGAGGTTTAAAATGACGTATCCCAATTGACATATCCATCGTTAAGCCTTCCAATGCCTTCAGTTAGCGAGGAGGTACGAACCAGCTCTTCTGTACTGGTACTTAGATAAGTAAACTCACCAACTCGCTCCATGACCGCGCACAAGGTCTTCAGTAAGTAGTGACTGAATCCCTGCTGCAGCCTGCCGGCGACCAGGCCCACTCCCTCCACCAGCAGGCAGCTGTACACGAGGTTCTTCTGTGCCTCGGCCAGGGTGGCGCAGTAGCGCGGGTCCCGGCGCGGGGCGGCGCGCGCCGTCCGGTACGTGATACCAGTGTACCGGGTCTCTACTGTGCCTTCGTATAGATCTGTGGGGAGATATTTATTTACTGAGGTACACAAAACAGAATAATAGTCATAATAATTTTCTATTTGTTCACTTCAATAGCCCAGACTTTTTTAATCCTATACTGTACAAACAATCACACTTATCACACTAATATCATATATGTGAAAGTTTGGATGGATGGATGGATGGATGTTTGTTACTCAATCACGCAGAAACGGCTGGATGGATTTGGATGAAATTTGGAACATACATTGCTTATGTCCTGGATTAACACATAGGCTACTTTTCATCATCATCATCATCACCAATTTTCATCAGCACGCGGGTGAAACCGCGGGGCGCAGCTAGTAGTTTCATATTCCATTTTATACACATTCCATAATTTTATTGTATTTGTTTATTCAAAAGGGCATCTTGGCAAAATGTACAAAAAGCATTCCTCCGTTGCCTTTATAAACGGAAATATGCATATTATCCTTATATGTACCCAACAAACTTTCTCCTTGGATGCTTAGGCTACAATTCCCTAGAACTTCGCCGTGAATGTAACCAAATGGTAGTTATGTGCAAGATTCTTCACAACAAGATTGACGCACCTAACCTACTAAGCAAGTTGTCACGTCTTTTCGTCCCTGAGCCAGACAGTAGCCCTCGTCGAGGTAGCCATCCACTGTTTTCTGTCCCCCCAGGGCGAACTATTGCTCACGGCCATTCCCTTATACAGCACACTCTCGCTGCGTTTAATCGCCTCCTGGCCAGGACGCCTGAATGTGATGTGCTAGCGGATGAATGGAAGAGTGTTTTGTCAATGTGTCTGGAGTACTGCGAGGAAAAGGTGCACAAGGTGATAGACGCGGAAGATGAAGAATGATATATTGACTTTTTTATATTAATATTAGCTGTAATATTTAACACAGCCTTAATTTACCTTATTTAATAAGACAATTATTTTTGAATTGATTTTGTTTATAGTCTGTAAGTATTATTACTTATTAATCTTGACATTGTGTATATTTTAATTCTTTTATTTTGACAATTATGTGACATTTTAAATGTAATTTAATTTATATAATTTAACTAATGTAATTGGTTATAACCGTTTTAGTTAATAATAAATAAATAAATAAAAATCTTGGTGTTGGCTTCGGCTCCAACAATGCCCACCAAATGTCCGGGCTAGACCCGTGAAGAGAAATAAATAGTCATAATAAAACTAAATTGAGTGTGTTGACAATTATGAACTAAACCATATCCCAAAACATGCGTACTCATCACGGTTATTATAAAAGCAGTATGATATTACAAATTATAACAATTAAAATTAGGTCATTAATTATATAGATATGGTCATTAAAATATAGATTTCAGTTTAAAGAAGTTTATTTCTCAACAAGAAATTTTACAATTTCGCTTATGTGAGAAATTAATTAATTTAGTAACTAATTACTTATACTTCGACATTTTGATAAACTTAAATAAACTATATTAATACATATAATTAACATAGTACCATAACAGTGAAGATAATGATAAAAAGAAAGTAATATAATTGATAATTTAAAAAGAACAATGGCAAATAAACTACTAACTTATAGATTAACATTTATATTATTATATAATAAGACCTTTTTTTGTAAACTTTGTTATTCATCTACCCTACATTAATTATTATAAATAGTCCGCTCTAACCGGTCGCATAGAACTGAGCGGTGCACGCGTGACGAGTGCAGGTGTGTGTATTATGTATTCTGTGGTGTAGGTACACGCCACAGAGCAATTGCACGCAGCTAGGAGACTGGAATTTTTTACTTTATTTTCCTAATAGTGTTATGTCGTTTAAAATATAATATTTTAATTTATTTTTGAAAACATTAAATGACGCTGCATTTTTCACCTCTTTCGGTATCTTGTTGTAGATTTGTACTCCTGCATAACTTACACATCGTTCTCCATGAACCGTTCGGACTCGTGGAAGTATGATATGATCGTTTCTTCGGCTACTTCGTTTTTGAATTTGGTTTATTTTAGTAAATGTGATGTTATTTATGTGTATTGTTTTGTCAAGGATTTTACGGATAAATATGCAGGTACAGTAATTATATAATTGTTTTATGTTCATGTATTTTGTTTCTTTATATATTTTATTTGTAGGTGTTAGATAGTCGTAGTCATATAGCATTTTGATTAATTTATTTTGAGTAATCTGTAGGTCTTTGAGGTTAGTTTTTGGAGCACTACCCCAGATCTCAATTAAATAGACAAGATGGGGCTTCACTAAGGAATTATAAACAGTGTGGCGAATTGATCGAGGAAGACATCGCACAACTCCACGCAGTGATCCCAATAATGACGACAACTTCGAACGAATGTGATCTATGTGTATGTCCCAGTTTAAGTGACTATCCAATCGTAAACCAAGGTATTTTTCGGACTGTTTTTGATGAAGTATTTCCTGACCAACTTTGAGAGGTGAATAAGATAGTATTTTTTTATTTTTAGCCTTAAAAATCACATAGCAAGTTTTTGCAGCATTTATAGTTAGGAGATTATCTTGAAACCAGTGTACTAGTTGATTTAGGTCATCTTGGGCTTTGTTCTTGCTTGTTTTGTCGATAAACATAATCGCATCACAATTATAATTGAGTTGTTTTCTTGTTCCAAGTAACACTGCTACAGAGCCAAAAAGAATAAAAACCACTATAAAGCTGCTGAGCTAGGCGGATGAGTTAGACGTCAGTCACCATGTGGCGATATTTATTTATCCTAGCACACTAACGTACGAACATACCAATCATTTTGGTGGGAATTTAATTCATAAAAATATACTTATGCAAAGATATCAAAATTTTAAATCAAAGTTATCAAAGTTAAATAAGTCACATATTATTATTTTTGTTGAAATTGCTTTCCCAAATTTTCACTTACGGGTACAAATAAAATAGGTATTGAATCTTTCATTAACATGCGATATTGATTTCATTGAATAAAACATTTGTCTTCAAAATGTTTATTGCAAATTGTTGAATTTTTGTTTTCTCTACATATAATCCGTATCCATTTTTCACGTATATGGATGGAATACCTCAAGTACAAATTAGAAAGAATTACAATTAATTCGTAATATTATGTTTTATCTACGAAATAAAATTATGTAAGTACTAACAATTGGGTAGCGAGTGAAGCCGCGGGGCACTGCTAGTATTAGATTAATATTAACCTTTTGCATTTATAATATTAGTGAGCGTGCTTATCTTATATATAATATCGACTCGATATCGATAATAATGACGTCATCATTTTATCCATCTCTAGTGATAACAGAGCGTAAACAAATCAAATATTTATTGCTTAATTTGATCATCAATTTTACTTCTACCTATGAAATATAATGAAGCAAAGATATAAATATACCGTTGTAAAATCGGATTTTGCAATCAATTTATGTTATTATTTGGTCAAAATTTTGATGAAATCATGCCAATGGAAAGATCATATATTTACCGGTGAAACTTAAAATTCTGCAGTTAATTTCTTGTGTTTACATCAGAATCACTAAATGCACAAGACACTATAATTGCACTTAAGCACTATTGCCCTTTTTCAGTAATTTATAATTATTTAGAAAACATATTTTTATCAGAATGCAGCCCGGGACGCATTGCGGGAATTTGTCATTATTGACATAACAAAACGCGATCCAGACTTTATTTGTAGTCGATCTCTTTCTCTCTTGTGGAGTTTTCATGTGGACCGCGATATCCTTTTCGATTTCAAAAAATTTTTAGGTCTATGCAAACAACATCAATTGATTTTTATATATATATAGATTGAGTTAACTTTCTCTTTATGATACTGGGTGACGAGACGAGCGAAGTCGCTCGCCTGATGGCTCTTCACGCTTGCCTATAACAGCACAACGCCGCTCAGAATTTTGAACTTCAACAGTTCAAAACCCTGGATGGCAATGCACTGCGCTCGTCACCAAGAGATATAAGATGTCAAATCTCTGTGTGCCCTGTAATTTCGCTGGAAACATTGCCCTTCAATCCGGAACACAGTAGTGTTTGCACACTACTGCTTGGCGGTTGAATAACTGGCAAAGGTGTGGTACTTCCCCATGCGGACCCCTGCAAAAGAGTCCTACCAGTTCAACAAATACTTTTTTTCACTAACCTGGTACAGTATCCTTACTCCACGCTCTAGGATTATAGACGCTGACGTCGAGCGTGTCCTCCGAGGTGAGGGGAGTTTCCCCAGAGCCCACCTCGAGGGGCACGTACCACGTGTCATGGTCGGTGTATGCGTATATCATGCGGCGCGCCATGCTCACTGTTGATTCCGGTGCTGGGAAAATACGACAATGAAATAGATTTTTAACAGACTTTCAAAAAGGAGGAGGTTCTCAATTCGACTGTTTTATTTTTATTTTTATGTTTGTTACCTCAGAACTTTCGACTGGGTGAACTGATTTTGATAATTTTAAGCTATTGCATAGCTTCTATCGCGGGCCTTGAGCGTGGAGACCAAATCCAGAAATTCCGTAACGAAAATAATCTGACACCCCCCACTCCGACCTCTCACCGCTAGATGGCGTTGTAAAATATGTTTGATAAAAGAAAGACATACATAGAGTTGTAAAACCTACATAATTTTATTTGTTACAAGTAAATAAATAATTATAATTGCATAAGTTGATAAAAAATGCTATGCAATAGCCTTACCGCGGTAGTCCCCGAATGCCACACGTCTTTTTTTTATTTATTTGAT
Organism: Agriopis leucophaearia; assembly: GCA_949125355.1. Lineage (NCBI taxonomy): Eukaryota > Metazoa > Arthropoda > Insecta > Lepidoptera > Geometridae > Agriopis > Agriopis leucophaearia. The sequence goes on from OX421269.1 coordinate 15,782,109, forward strand.
AGCTGGTGCTTCCCATTTGGTCCAGTTCTGATGAAGTCGGTTTTTATAAACATAATTATTTGAAGTGAATTCTTTAGGCGCTTTGAGTACTTTTTGGGTGAACAAAAATAATGTAACTCGCGTCATCGTCATGCTGTCACAGAATACATAGTACCGTGTATTTTAAAACAGCGCCATCTCTCGTAAAATAGTCGAGTTAATACTTAAGTTTTCACTTCTGACGTGCAGTCCTATGACTGATGTGTTTATTTTTTACCGACGAATATAGTCGGCAACGTTTTTTGTAATGTCTATCCCATGGTGATAGTGGGACCATTCCCACTGCTAGGGCACAAACTTTCTCTACGAGAGAAAGGATGAGCCGTAATCCGCCATGCTGGCCCAGTGCATGTTGGTGAATGTCATATATCTTCGTGTCATTAGTGATCCTACTAATATTATAAATGTGAAAGTTTGGATAGATGGATGGATGATTGTTACTCAATCACGCCAGAACGGCTGAACAGATCTGGATGAAATTTGGCACAGAAATAGATTATATTCTGGAATAGAACACACTAATATTATAAATGTGAAAGTTTGGATGGATGTATGTATGTATGTTTGTTACTCAATCACGCCAGAACGGCTGAACGGATCTGGATGAAATTTGGCACAGTGATAGATTATAGTCTGGAATAGCACATAGGGTACTTTAAAAACGGTTGGACCGATTTAGATGAAATTTTGTATTCCTGGTGCGGGTCATAGTAGCGAGGCCGAAGGCCTAGCTAACACCCATTTGAAGCCGGGGTGGGTCGCTAGAGATCCCATAAAAACTAACAAGTTATTTTGAACTAGTTGCGCCACGCGGTTTCACCCGCGTGGTGACGAAAATCAGTGATGATGATAATGAAAAGTAGCCAATGTGTTAATCCAGGACATAAGCAATCTATGTTCCAAATTTCATTCAAATCCATCCAGCCGTTTCTGCGTGATTGAGTTACAAACATCCATACATCCATCATTAAATGATGAGTACAATGACCTCCTCTCGGCTTAGTCTACACTAATATTATAAAGAGGAAAGATTTGTACCTATTTTTGTATGTTTGTATGTTTGTAACGAAATAACTCAAAAACTACTGAACCGATTATAAAAATTCTTTCACTGTTGGGAAGCTACACTATCCCCGGGTGACATAGGCTATAATATATTTTGTAGCGAGGCCGAAGGCCGAGCTTACACCCGTGCAAAGCCGGGGCGGGCGGCTAGTAGTTTATAATATGTTATGTTAGGTTAACTGCAATACTAACAAGATATCATCCAGTTGAGTATGTAAACAGGCTCGCATTCCCGTTCGTTCTGGAAGCGTTCTAACAGTACGTCCAGCACTAGCTCTGCGCACTCGGCTCCACCCAGCAGCACGCATGTCTCTTGCAGGCGAGTGATGCAGGTGGCGGACTCCAGGTGCTGGAGGGTGCTCCAGGGGGAGTTGAGCGGCGGGGGCGAACATATATCTGAGGAGAAAGTGTTAATCAAATAACTGGCTAAGAGTATGTTGAGACACGCATATGGTAGAGCAATACGCGTGTCTCCACACTTCACCAACCGTAATAATTCTAAGATCCGGCTGCAGAATTACTTCGGTTATCGAGTTTTTGCTTAAAAATAAATTTAATAATAATAATAAATAAATATCTGGGACATTATTGCACACATGGTCATCTGACCCCAAACTAAGCAAATCTTGTAATATGGCTGCCAGAGACTGAAATACGTACATATATATTTTTAAATACATACTTAAATAGATATTAACACCCAGACATAGAACAAACACAAATGTTCATCACATGAATGTTTGTCCTAGATGGGAATCGAACCCACGCCCCCAAGCACAGAAGTTAGGTTCACTACCAACTGAGCCACCGGGGCAGTCGCATTTTTACGCATATTTATGACTAGGAGAATATATATCAACCAGGGTGCCAATAAAAATGTGGCCGCTAGTATTTTTAATTAATTTATGGGATAAAATTTCATTCACTTGGTTTTTAAATAAAATATCGTCCACTTCACGGCAATATATATAAAGACTCTGAAAAACCAAGGGGTAACGAGCGCAGTGCATTGCCATCCAGGGCTTTGAGCTGTTGAAGTTCAAAATTCTGAGTGGTGTTGAGCTGTTATGGGCAAGCGTGAAGAGCCATCAGGCGAGCGGCTTCGCTCGTCTCGTCACTCAGTATCATAAAAAAAAGAACAGAATGAATTTATAAGGGTTCCTTGTAGTACTACGGAACCTTAAAAATATGGTCAATCCCCATTACCTAAATTTTGTCGCATCGTATGCGTCGCAACGCGCGTGTCGTGTCGTGCGGCAGCGGCGAGTGCGGTGCACAAGTGCTGCATGTGTGCAGCCACGCTGAGAGCCCCCGTGAGCCTCTCCGGCGACCCGATCATTAGAGCTTGTATATATCCGTGGAGTAAGTTCAGAACTGATATTTTTCGACTCTCATCTGCAACGAACAAATTTTAACAGGTTCATGACAATCAGCTGAGCATACTGTTGAGTTAAACACTGTTTTAAACTATCACGGTTGTTCACTAAAGTTATATGATTATTTACGGGATATTTACCGTGGTAAGGTTGTGGAAGGAGCTCCCGATATTTCGGCGCAGTTACATGCACCATGTTCACGGGAAGACGTGAACATGGTGCATGTAAATATCCCGTAAATAATCATATAACTATACTGTTGAGCGGTACAAAGTTATGAGCGATACAGCAGCCAAGTTAAAAGTCTTTTGAAACCTTTTTTTGTGTTATAAAAATGCGATAAACAAGCTTGCGGTCCGGCTGATGGTAAGCAGAAACCGCCGCCTATGGACACTTGCTACACGTAATTCCACAGAAAAGAGAAGGGTATAGAACGGAAGAGAGATGGAACATTTGTTACGAGGCATACGAGTGAACATGAGTATGCACGTCAACGCGTCAAACTCCGCATCGCAGTTGCTAACTGAATTCGAATTCGTATGCTGCTCCATCGGATTTATTCACAATGCCGTCTTGCGCTGTAATTACGTGTGGTAGAGCTAGAATGGATTTTAATTTTTAAAAAAGGAGGAATTTCCTATCTCCGGTATAGTCTAAATTGTTGATAATTTTGTGATTTCACCGTGTTTAAATTATAAGCTCTTGACAAGCCGTTGACAATAATAGTGGTTACCATAATTTTATCGATATCGATATTTTTTTATTTTTCTTACAACATTTCCTACAATACCTACTTTAGGAGTATTTTTTGAAGATTAAACTTTATTGTGTTATTATTCATTTGTCTTATTATGTAGATGTAGACAACAACATTATCACACTATTATTATAAATAAGAAAGTCTGCGTATTAATATGTTTGTTTTCACTGAATTCTGTAATAAGTGAATGGATTAAAATAAAATTTGGTATGGAGGTAGGTTATATTCTGGATTGACTCATAGTTTTTACCCTGAAAAAATAGCAGTTCCTATAGGATAGCGGGTGAAACCACGGGGCGCTGCAAGTCGTCAGTAAATCTATGAATTATTAGACAGACAATAAATATTGTTTTAGACCCGGGTATGTCCTAAAACTGCGACCAGAACCACCGGAGGATGGGCAGCAGCGTCCTAATAGTACACGGTGAACGTACTGCGATCCCCAAGCCGCCTGCCAAGCGTGGGGATTATGGCAACACCCCTCTCTATGAGGGAGGCCTTGTCCAACAGTGGACGTTAATTGGCTGATGATGAGATGTGAAATATTGTTTTTGTCTTTTTGGTCTAACAGTCCTTATCAAAATGAATTCAACGAGTCCAAACACGACGGAGTAATAAGTAAAAGTATGTAGTAGAGAGGTTACTATGGCCTACTTTTCTGGCTCCATCATCAGGCCAGTTAAGTACCACCATATTATTTTACAAACATCAAATTTACTTAGTGCAACTGAAACGTGCTTAGAAAAATGGATTACAAATTTTGAATCGGGAAGCTGACAGACATACCAACGATGCAAGTTAAATAAGAGTTTGTAATTTTTTTTAAACGACTAGGGCAAGTTTTACCATAAAATATTTTATAAGGTATACAATAACAGGTTATCGATAAAATCAAAACTGCACACAAAACTGTCCCATCACTAGCTGTGATACCACATTCTAAATTTTATAATATCATTTTATTTTCAATGGCTTCGCATGGATATTGCATTTAACCTTATCAAATAATATTTATTTTTCTACCTATTTAAAGTCACATAAAACGAGCTTTAAACATAGCCTAAATCGATATCATGGTCAAAGCATGACCTATTAAGGTCATGGAAACTTATCTAGCTAAGTTTGTGCGGAGTTTTGGGGCAAAACCGAAAATATTTTTTTTTTACTTCCTCTTGTTTGCCCACACTCATGCAAACCTACGAACTTACCTTAATAGTATTTTAAGGATAATAATTCACTAGTATAACACAATTACATGCGTTAATACACAACTTTTGTTAATTAAAATAAACAAAATTGTTGAAAAACTCTTTAACTCAAATTTTTTACCAACCACTTTTCGTGCAGTTTAAGGTAGAACTGTTTTAATAATGAGGTACGTTAATTTACGATACGGTCTATATTTCTCTACTAGTATTATAAACCGCACAATAATCGTGCAGTTTTTTTGCACTAGCAACATTTACCAAAATAATTGCACAAAATTCAAGGGGAACTGAACCGTATTGCACCACGAGAAGGTCAATTTTAAACTTTATTAAAATGGTGTTCATAACCTTTTGAAATAATACTAATCTTGACGAATTACTGCAGTCCTTCCTACGTATTTATATTTTGACGTATCGTTTGCATGTGTTCAACTGGCTACAACGGAATTCTTACAAAAATGCCTTGACAGCCCTTCTAATCTAAACGAAAAAAATTCTCACTTCAGTGCGTAATTCCATAATATAAGTAAATGTGAAATCTGAGCACCCTTCCATTCTAAAGTATTTTTTGACGTGATAACGTCTTATAGATCGATGAACGCCGGCATGAATAAACATGACTCATTGTCACGTTCCGCCTGAGCCGAGCGTGCAAGCGAGAGCGCGGAACAAGCGATAGAGAGGCACGATCGGCCTAAGGATACGCATACGTTATCACGTAAGATTATCGTCCGTAAACAGACTTTACATACAACCATTTTTTTAAACATATATGATGTTCTTACCAATATTATTTAATATCCTAGGCAGACTAGTGAGCAACGATATGAAGTTGTCACACAAACTGTCCATAGTTTTGCTTCGGGCATGCTCCGGGGCATTCGCGAAGTAATCGCTGACTGCGGCTGTACAATAACTGGATACTTCGGGGTAGTCGTCCTTCGAGAGAGATATTACCACATCTAGGCATAGCGGGATCGAGGCGGGCATTGTTCTGCAATATTTGGAAATTTCAGAAGTGGGATTCACGGCCTGAAGCTATATATTCTATTTCTATTTTTGAAGTGTAGGTACATTATAACTGACTAATATTAACTGCCCAGGTGGCGCTTCGGGGCGTGCGTTTGATTCTCACCTAGGGCAAACATTCATGTGATGAAATTTGTGTTTGTTCTATCTGGGTGTTAATATCTTTTTAAGTATGTATTTACGTATATCAGTCTCAGGCAGCCATATTACAAACTTTGCTTAGTTTGGGGTCAGATGACCGTGTGTGCAAAAATGTCCAATATTATTTATTTATAAACTATTTGAAATTTTATAATAAGGAGTTCTTTTGTGATGCGTAGTCATTGAGTAGCGTAGTTATAGTTGTTGATAGTGCTTGAGGTCTTTTATTATAATGTGAAACGGATAAGGACTAAATAAGCGTTATGCCTATGTTATACGATTAATAACATAGGCATAAGTACCTATGTTATTACACGTAAACCATGCAAATTGTGTATGTGATGTAACAAAGTGTTATTACCTAGGCTGTATAAATTAACTAATCATCATCATCATCGTCAGCCCGTATCAACCCACTGCTGGGCATAGGCCTCCTCTCCCTTGTGCCATTTATCCCTGTCTCGGGCCAATCTCATCCACGTAAGGCCTGCGATAAATTAACTAATGAATATAGTCTAAAGAAAAGTTGCTGCAAAATACTACATAAGGCAGACTGATTTGACTACCATACACAGAAATATTAACATTAAAAAAAATATTTTGTTAAACGCAACTTACGTGCTACACTCTGTCAAGATCCTACAGCAAAATATCGCCAGTTCCTTTCTAACTTTGTAATGTTCGTGTACCCTCAGAGATACTAAACTTTTGGTAATAAGGGTTAATTTCTCGCCAGCCATTTTGAACCATTCCTCGCTTCTCTTAGCCATGTCTTTGGGACTCTTCTGAGCTGGAAATGTTGATGTAGTTAGTGGATATAGAAAGATGTCGAAGGCTACGAGGTAAAATCATGTTCTTTGATATTGAAGTAAGGTTCAAAATTGTTTTCTTAGCTTATAAGTTTTTACATTGCAGCCTTCACGGTATTAAGTTATAAAACACATATAAAGTCATATTTTACCATCGAAAATAATTATTTATGCTTGTGATAGTAAGAATTACAATTGCATGCGTATCTCAGTTCTTAAGTTTTGAGATATGGTAAGAAGAGTGTATGAAAGGTTGTTAAATAGAATTATGAGTTAAACAACATTGAAATGTTCTAAAATAACTAATTACCCTTGTTGCTTACTTCTGTGTCACATTTAGCCTTTTTCTCTTTGAGCATGGTAACAAAATCTTCTGTCGTTATCGGTTTCTTGGCCAGATATTTGTCATGCATTGGAATGCAAAGTATTCTGTGTATTGCTTCTATAGCTGCCTGCACAAAGAAAAAATCACTTCAAATGCATATAGTTGATATACAGCTGTATTTGAAATGATATACTGCTCAGATTGCAATGATATGTTTTAAAGGTCAGCATACATATCAGCCAATAATTTATCAATATAAAAAACCGACTTCATAAAAATGTCGGAACTGGACCAAATTGAAATGGGACCACACGGGAAGCACCAGCTTTCAAATAAAAAAAAAGAATTATCAAAATCGGTTCCCCAGTCAAAGTTATGAGGTAACAAACATAAAAAAAAAAAACGAATTGCGAACTTCCTCCTTTGGAAGTCTGTTAATAAGCCGCCCAAGCCGCTTGCCAAACGTGGGGATTATGGCAGCACTCCTCTTTAAGAGGGAGGCCTTTGTCCAGCAGTGGATGTTTACTGGCTGATGATGTGTGTGTGATACATATCAGCACAGCATGGATCGGCATCGACGACAGCCATATTCGAGGATATAATAATAGGCTATAAATAGAAGGGTTTGACAACTGACAGTTTAATGGGTCAACAAATCTGTCAGCGAATAGGTTCGGTCAAACATGAAGGTCATATTTGTGTTCAGAGTTGTGAACTGAATACCTTCCTAGAGTATCAAGCAACCTTTATAACTCACGGCAACAACAGTGTGTGTCGGGTTGTCCGTACAAGCGCACACGTCTTGCAAGGCCGCCAGCACTCCAGGCAATATACTGGAGAGCATATTGTCCACTGCTAGTAGCTCTAGTTCTGGATCCGGCATGCGATATTCTACTGTTAGTTGTGGGTGTGTCATTGTATGCGCTGTCACGCATTGTATTGCTGCTACCCTGAAAATACACACATTTTTATAGAATCTTTTAGTTATGTGTTTGGCGAATATTTACATTCCGGATTTTATAGCGCAAAGAAACTCCGAGCATAGCTCTCTCCATTGCTCGTAACGTCTAAATTGGAGTAAATGTGGCATTCCTACTATAATAGTTTATGTCTAGGTATGTACAACGACGCTCAGACGAATTTTGACTGTTTTCACTTGGAGTATTGTATCTTGATGTATGAGTATGTACATAAATATATAAGTCATACCGCAATACACGTAGCCTCTCTAGCTTAGCAATATGCACGGAGACGAATACGGCCTGCGCCAGCATCGGCACCTGATTTCTGAGCAGCTTCAATCGGAACTCGTGAGGTATGTTCAACATTAGCACCGTCAGGCAACGCACCGTACTGTATTTCACTTCCTCTGTTGCATCTGAAACTGAGGGCAGCTGTTAGATAGACGTCATATTTGTTTATAGTTTTAGAGCTCCATACTCATCATTACTATCATGTTCCTACTGCTGGGACACAGGCCTTCTCTGCCTAATCAAGGCCCTAATCCACCATACTGGCCCAGTGCTTATTGGAGAATGTCATATCTTTCTACCTTTTCGAGGTACTTGGACATACCGGTTTCCTCAAGGTGTTTTCCTTCACCATTGTTGAGCAATGACTGCAGATAATTTATTTAAGTACTAAATAAATCATTGGTGCAGAGCCAAGGATTGAATCCAGTGCTGTCAGATTGTAAAGTGCACATGCTACCGCTCACTGCTCAGCCACCATCACTCTTATTTCCCGACATCAAAAATTTAGGTCTTCATATTATTATTTTGATTGTTATGCAATCTATGTATAATTTATTTACCTACTACGATTCAAAAGATACAGGAGTTATAAGGTAGGATGTATAGACAACGTAGGCGTAGCGTACTACGCGTAGCATAGTAGGTTTATTAATAGGGTTCTGTTGACACCCTTTGGATATGGAACCCTAAAAACTGATCACGTTTAAGATGGACTAATAAGTGTAGATAAAACACATTTGCTTTTGTAAATAAATAACCCAAAACTGTGTAGTCATTTTTGTTAAATCTAATTTAAAGTGCGATGGTTAAGACAGGACTATGGTGCATGAGTTCTGTTGTATATAACTAGTGTTTACCTTCACTATTTGTATAATTTAATATTGGGATGAGGGTACCCACATTATAGTAATAAAGTTAGTTTGTTTTCGACTCAATGGCGTTTACTTTAAGTTCAACTTGCACTTGACCATATTTTTACATGAATTTTCTTAAGATACATACCGATTTCACATAACTGAGCCCTATGTTACTGATAAGTTAATGCTAGTACAAAATACTTACTCATTCCTTGTTTAGTGGAGTCAAAGATGATGCTGAGCAAGCCTGTCTCCAGTTTCATGTACATCTCAAAGCTGTTCACTGTAATCTTCTCTAGAACTGTCCGCACTGCATCCAGTATCTTTAGGTGCATTTCTATCCTCCGCCTACAAATTACACATTCTGATGACTAAGAATAGGGTGCAAGTTGCTTTTTTTATGCTAAACTAGCTGACCAGACAGACGTTTCCTGTCCGTATTTCAGTAAATTTGCTCGAGTTCATTTAGAGCTCGATTTTAAGTTCAAGCAAGCAGAAAGACGACATATGCGGTGGTGACACTAGATAGTTCTGCGAACATGTATCCTGAATATCGTTCTGAAAGAGAATCATTCCATGTTCAATCTGTTCCAGGGCACGATAAGCACATGTCTACTCCCGAATAACAGTTTTTTTTCATTGGACCATGCGTGTGTGTACTTACTCAACTACGTGTCAACACACCCAAGAAAAAATAAAAAGCGATGGCTATGCCAGCTAGAATAGCAACTGCAATAACCTTGCATGTAGTTGAATTAAATTATTTATATCACTACAGTCATTCAACTGATGTAAATAATTCATAATCTTTATGTCTAGCAGTAGCACTGATATGTCTAAAAGTAAACTCACCGAATTTCGTTGCATTTGATGCGCGAAATAAGCGGGTACAACAAATACTGTTGCAGCTCCTGTACTACTTCTTTTTTCAGCTCTGCGACCCTTGCAGAGTACGCAGAGAGGCTCTCCAAGGACGGGCACACCATCAGAACGTCGCATACTGGTTTTATTATAGAGAAAGCCTCTTTTAAGTCCGAATTCATTTTGAGCTTTGTACGCACCATTTGTACAACACCTTAGTTATTTGACCCTACAGATTGACGTAGGTTATCGACGTTTAACCAGGTAATAATATCTTAGCGTTTAACGAGTTCACTCTTAGTTTTTCTTATTCTAAATCAAATAGATCCAAAAACACGACATCTAGATGAGAGAAAACATGATTTTTCAATCAATCCAAAATCAATCAAATAATAATTGATTGATTTTTTGACAGTACAACTTTTAGTGATGCGATACAATCCAACTTATATTCTCTTTGACAATCTAATACCAATAAGGAAGGGGTCCAACAACAGTGAAGAGGTCCAACAACAGTCGATTGCGAATATTGCGATGTTTGCATCTTTTGTGATGGACCGATGGCCCAACCAAACTGGCTAATAATTTTATTGTAATTCTATTATGTTTTACCACAAAACTCACATTTTTTGCTACGCAAGTTGTTACATAGAGAAAAGAAAATATTTTAAAAATATCGTCTCTACAGTACAACGCCTGCAAGTATTGATAATAATTATAAATTATTAATGCCTGCAGGCTGCAAGGCTAGTAATATGCGCACCACGACGAAATCTTGTCGTCACTTTGTCGAGCGAGAACATGACAAGGTGCGGTACGTCTTCTTATAAAATACGGCTATCTCGCTTTTGACACGATAAAAAGAGTTGAAAAACGGTTGACTAATGGCGCCTTTGATAATATTATATAGTTTGGATCTGCCTTTAAACACGAGCTAGTACCAAAAAAAGGCGAGGTAAACACGTATTGCACACACTGACATATTTTTACTAGTTTTACAAACGCACACTTCAATATTGAGCGCCGCACGCAACTGAAAATAATGTGATCAAATGGACGACCGAGGAGGGGTGTAAATGCCAAAGGGAAAACAGTAGGTAAATGTATGGAAATGTAAATGGACCCGGATATGTCCTAAGACTGCGACCGGAACCACCGGAGGATGGGCAGCAGCGTCCTAATAGTACACGGTGAACGTACTGCGACCCCCAAGCCGCCTGCCAAGCGTGGGGATTATGGCAACACCCCTCTCTATGAGGGAGGCCTTGTCCAACAGTGGACGTTAATTGGCTGATGATGTGAAACGGTAGGTTTCCATTTACTTATTTATTTTGAGAACGGCGCGCATGCTAGCCCTTTCCAAAAAATTCGTGTTCTAAATCATGCTGACTGTGATGTTGGTGTGATTCGGAATAAGAAAAAGTAGTAAAACAGGAGACGTCAAACTCACGTCAAAGTCAGGTGTAAGCTGTCACTTATTGGTCACTTAGCTGTGTTGATTTGCTTGCTGTCAAAGACGAAAATGGGGCTGATTGAATTGAAATAATTAAATTAATGCTATTAAATTATGATTTAGTGTCTTTTTAAGTGTTAAATATACTAAAAATGTTTTCTCTCGTGCGTCCAAGGGTCTTACATAAGTGCCTTAAAGTTTTGAGGTTAACTTGGGCCGACTTTAGCAACCTACCTGATCTAAAAAACTTGAATGTGATTCGAACAGTAGAGAAGACAATCGACAATAACACCAGCATTTTCATCGAGAGTCCCATACACGTGAAAGTACAGCCGATCGATGTGAATGACTTAAAGGCGCATAATAAACTCACTATGACCCTGTACAGTCAGGGAAAGGATACAAGTGATTTCCATGTCAAACAGACATCTAAACGCTTGGAACTGCTCAATAAGAACACTTGTTCAGATAAGAACGATGTATGCGTAATACAGGTACCATATCAACTCAATGTTCAAGTCACAACCACAGAAAATGCATCAGTACACATGTCGAAGTTAGAAGGCGATGAATTTATCGTTAAAACGCAGAAAGGCGCCGTAAATGTTTCTAATCTGAAGGCTCAGAACATCAAAGTGGAGAGCAAGGAGGGAATGATCGAATCAGACGGAAGACTTCAAGCGAATAACATTGAACTGAAAACTGGATTGAATTCTGGAATTAGCTGTAATAATGTAATGGCCTGCTCTTTTGCAGTAACGACACATGCAGGACATATCGGCGTCAAGTCCTGTTACAGTGATAAATCACATTTCATAACCCTGATGGGTAATATTCGCTTGGACCACTTACATAGATCAGTAACAATCGATGTCATTCAACAAGGCAACTTACACATCAGTGGATTTGCAGGCAATTTACAGGCGTCCTTAAAAAGCGGAGATGTCTACATGCACGCCTCACAACTAACTGAGAAAAGTAGCATCTTCATACATGAAAAAGGAAAAGTGGAGCTGCTTATTGTAGATATATTGAAAAACTTGCCAGCGACAAATCTTATTGCGGAAAAGATTACTGTTGATGAGAAAATAATGAAATTAGGAAGGTTTATGGATGACACTCTACCAAAAAGGTTTCGTTTTGAGAAGGAACCTCAGAATGAGTTGCACATAGTTTGTAAGAATGGCTCAATTGATTTGAAAGAGACAACAACGTCGTTTGATTTCTAAACGTGTTTATAAACCTTGTACATGAATTGTGAACCATTGTTGTTAATATAAATAATTAATTGCAATGTATATGAAGTGACACTTTGTAACTGTTAAAGCTTCTATAGATCAAACTCATGTCAATAGCAGCACAGCTTAATTGCAGGCCCACCCTTTTTTGTAATCTAAGGAATCCAAAGTTTATTTTTCAAAGCATAATGAACTCGTGTGGTGGTCTTTTTTATTTCATTTCTCGAATTCCAGGCGTTTTGGAATTCCCTTCGCATTCTGGACATTACAAATGCCTAAATTCCAGGACATCAGAAAAATTCCAGTCTTATGGCAACCCTATGTATTACAAAACGCAGGTCCACATTTAAGCTGCACTGCTGCACACACGTTTGGTCTGTAGAACCCTTTACAAATAATGTTGTACCATACATGGGTAAAGCAAGTTATTCACAGTGACAAGCATCTAACTATTCATGTACAGAGGTTCATATCTTTGATAAACTGTTTTAATCTCTATTTCAAGTTGTGTATAGAGTATCTTATTAACTTTATGTGCATATACTATGAGACAGAAATGATAAACGACCCTAAGTCCTTATATTAAATAGATTTAAAATAACATGTTTGTTTTTAATACTTACATGTATTTAAATGTCACAATATGGTTGTGTAGTGTTACAAGCAATACATGAAAGGTTGCGACGAAGGCAGGAAAGCATAATGTGAACATCATATGTAATGTTAGATACAGCAAAAATTGTTGTTGTTCAGTGTGGTTAAAGGGGGAGGCCTATGTTCAGCAGTGGACGTCTTACGGCTGATGATGATGATGACAGCAAAAATTCAAATGAACTAAAATGACACCATACAAAAAACAGTTTATTTTTACCAAAATTACGAAGAGGCTGGTGATAAAGTCACAAATCGGGCCAAACGGCATAATGCCAGCTGTTGTGGTCCTCCGCTGGTGGTATGTCGGTCTTTGTATATGATGTACAAAAAAAAGTAACTTAAGTAGTACTTATATTATGTTAAGTAGTACTTATATTATGTTAAGTAGTACTTATATTATGTTAGATAGCAAAATTTTACATAACTGACTTCAAAAGAAGGCACCATACTATATATTATATGTTTTGTCTCACAATATGAAAACAATGCTTTTCTTCCGCCATGTCTGCATCTCAACTATTATTTAGCATTGTGGCTTGTGTCAATAATGTTTTCTTAGTTTGTTCTTACATCGACTTACTCATTATCATATGAATCATCTTTGTGTATTTTTTTTGTGCATTTAGTGATTAACAAAGTACTCTTTAACTATACTCTATCCAAGTTTTTATTTACCTCTGATAGCTGCAGTAGATTGTAAAATCTCTTCTTCTTATTCTTTGTAATCTTGTAGATTGTGTATGATACATTTTGCTAGATTTTTGAACGTAAAATTGTAGTTGGTAGATATACAGTAACATACTAAATGTTTTTTTTAATACTTTTTACAAGTGAGCTAAAAAAAACTGGACTGAGTATACAAATCTAATTAAAATATATGTTAGGCTATCGGACTAATATTTTTTTATACTCTTATAAAATGCTAACCAGAATTAGAGCCAATCACCAAAAACTTACATAAAATATATATACCAAAAATTTAATTAAAATGCCAATAAAAAAGATATCAGTATTTTAGAGAGTGCACCATACTTACAAATGACGTCAGTTTAAAAACCGCCGTTAAAACTTCATACTGACACGCACTTTGCGGGAAAGGGACAGAGCATTCCTTCATAATGTGACAAATAACTTAAGCACAAAACAGTAAAATTTTATTAGCCAAATTAAATGATTTCTTCAGTATTATCGTATTACCACATTGAGTTATATTTTTCACTAAGCCTGTTATTTTTAACAAATCACAACAAACCTGTCCGATAGCCCATTAAATTTTAAGGACAGACACTGCCAGGAAACTATAATTTACTTAAAAGACAAATACTAGATATACCTAAGTAGTAAATTTGATCTGGAAGTAGGTTTAAAGAATTTAGTCAATTGTAAAGTGCAATATGAAATGTCTATCTCTCAATCCATGTTTACAGAGTTACTTTAATTAACACCGTCACCTCTTAAGGAGGTTCTGTATATCATATTCATAACCAACAACTTGTGTTTTTACAACTTCTTTATCTCTGTATTCAATATAAGTAGAGCAAAAAGACAAGCTCATCACGCCCAGGCGGTCACCCATCCAAGTACAGAGTGTGCCCGACGTTAGCTATGGTGAATAGAAATTTGTTACCGAACCGCACTTGGCCATTATTTATTATTTGTTGATTTATTTTATAGTGTGTACTATAATTATGTCAAGTTTGACACTTGTACGTATTACCGTTTTTACACTAGACCAAATACAAAAATACGTTAAAAAAAGCATTTGTTGTACAGGGACAGTTTTTACTTTTTGACTTTATTATTATTTCTAAGTTAATCAGACCGTACATGATGGGCAGACGACCTAAAAGAGACCGCAGGAAGACGCTGGGTGCAGGCCGCTTCTAACCGGCTCTTTTGGAAATCGATGGGGGAGGCCTATGTCCAGCAGTGGACGTCCTATGGCTGAAATGATGATAATGAATCAGCCGTAACATTACATATTGTGTGAAAATTTCAACTGGGTATCTATTTACGGTTCCAAAAATACAGCCGTTTAAAGGTAGGACGGACTGACACTCTCGTTAGAGAGTAGTATATTCTTTGGACTGACAGACAGCGTAGGCTCAGTAATAGGGTCCCGTTTTTACCCTTTTGGTATGGAACTCCAAAAGTCAACAAAAACAAAAGATGACGTTTTGGTTTACGGTGCCCTTCAGCAATAGTTTAGATGAGAACTTTAAATCTCTGTTACCTGTCATCACAGAAGCATGTTAACTGTCATCACAGAAACATCAGCCAATATACTGTTTAGTTTTTTGTACATGTACATAATTAAAAGTCGGATTTAGTTTTTTTCTTCTAAAAATATACTTTATTTGAGACCTAATTCATTAAGCTTTTAAATCTTTATGAGCAAAAGTAAGTCATTAAACTTATGTTATTGAACTAAAATGGTATTAATAGGATAAATGGTATTAATTTGTTTACATGTTAATTATAAAGGTATCAATTAATGTGTTTATTCTAAATCATTATCGAGTTGTTGTGTCTTCCACCAGTAAATCAAGTAATATTTAGAAATGCATGACATATTTCATATTATCATCTAAACTGAGATTAATCTGATAGTCCTAATCTGTATCTATGTCACCTAAATATATAATTGTTATGCAAAAACATTTGGTAAGCTAATCTATGCTTTATAATGATATGGGGTCTTACAGCTACCTTATACCGCGAGCTCGAAACAGCGCAGTTCGGAAAATCACGCAAACGTGAACTGATACGGTTTGCGGTCGCGCAATTTTCACAATCTCCTAAACAAATACAATTCAGGGTTAATTCTAGATGAAAAAGCGAGTTTTTTATAGAGCAGATTAACTTATTAAGCGTTTTCTATGACTAACATGCCACTGTTGCCAAGCATGGCAACAAGTGTGTTCCGGCACCCTCACTCGAGAGCCAGTTCCTAATCGAGGCTAGGCGTGCTTACCATCTTCGACTACACCGTCACTGACCGATACATCGTTAAGTGAACTGTGGTCAGATGCCTAGCCTATAAACTATTTGTTAAAATTGTAATGTATATTTTAGTCTCCTACACATTGTAGACTGTCAATTAACTAGTTGCCAAAGAATTGTATCTATTTTTGGTTTATTTTAAGTAGCAGTACTACTGCAGTAGTATCTATTCTAGAGTCAGAAAGCCACTATGTCTTCAACTGTTGTTTTATACAATTTTCAATCTCATGGCGGCTCCACATTAGTGCCGTGAATTCACGGCGGAATTCTCGGCACAAGTCGTGCCCTCCACATTCACGGGATGCTCACAGTCGTTCGTGAAACCCGCCGCGAAATGGACGTAGAATCTGCTGCTGCAATAACTTTGTTTGCTGTGGCAACATATTACTATTTAGACGTTCAAAACAAGAAAGTTATTAAAAAGCGTTGGGAAAAAAGAAGATGGTGGTAGGATGGTGGATAACGTCCGTACGCCTTTATAGTCCGGAGTAAACTGGCGCGGGGCCGTGAATGTGGATGTGTACGCGTGAACGCCTCGCGAACGGGGCGAGAACCCTTTGTCGCGGGACAAAATACCGACTGTTCGGGGAACAGGCGTGAACGCGCGTGAACCCCGCGAAAACCCTCCACATTCACGTTCACGCTTGTTCTCGGAGCTTCACGGCACTAATGTGGAGCCGCCATCAGGGTTATTGATAGTTAGCTGACATCTCGCAGACAGCTTCCCCCCTATATATAATGTTCTCTATGGCTTCCCCTCCTATCAAACGTCAGTTCCATGAATCTTTAAAATTCGTATTTTTTTGTCGTCTATACAAAAACAAAAATATTTAATTAGGGCTCCAAAAACGTTTACGGATACATATCGGAGAGTGTGCATCGGATTCGTGTCATCAAAAAGTCATGGAACCAAAGTTCTTGAGTATGAACTTGGGAAACTGCGAGATATTTTTAGCAAATTGTCAATAAGCCTGTACATTTTGCATTTATGTTTCTATTACTTGTTATGTAATAAATACAGATGTAGCCATGAGTGATAACTACAGCGCGACATGACTTTAAATCTATTGGAGTACGGATCGAACACTGTGACTATGTTTATCTCTCTTTAAATCAATTGGAGTATGGATGGAACACTGTGAATATGTTTATCTCTCTTTAAATCAATTGGAGTATGGATGGAACAATTTGACTATGTTTATCTCTCTTTAAATCAATTGGAGTACGGATGGAACACTGTGACTATGTTTATCTCTCTTTAAATCAATTGGAGTACGAATGGAACACTGTGACTATGTTTATCTCTCTTTAAATCAATTGGAGTACGGATGGAACACTGTGACTATGTTTATCTCTCTTTAAATCAATTGGAGTATGGATGGAACACTGTGACTATGTTTATCTCTCTTTAAATCAATTGGAGTACGGATGGAACACTGTGACTATGTTTATCTCTCTTTAAATCAATTGGAGTATGGATGGAAAACTGTGACTTTGTTTACCTCTCTTTAACACTAGATTGAAAAAGATGGGTAACTCTACTTTCACTTCCCACCGTGGTGCCGCTGAAATAATGCGTCTGACAGCTACAATAATAATGTAAAAAAGCTGAACGAAAAAAATAAATATCGTGGTCAATTTTACATGCTTTTTGATGGTAAGATTTTAGTTGGTAGCCAATTTCCTACAGTAAAATATTAAAATAATGATTTCATTCAAATTTTTACATTATTATTGCAGATGTTAGACGCATTCTCTAAGCGGACTTATATAAAATTATAAGAAACTAGCCGCCCGTCTCGGCTTCGCACGAGTGGAGATTTTTCTAAATATTCTAGTACTAAATATAGCCTATGTTTCTCAGGGATAATGTAGCATTCTAATGGTGAAAGTATTTTGAAATCGGTCCAGTAGTTTTTGAGTTAGTTCGTTGCAAACATCTAAGAATACATATCTTTCCTCTTTATAATATTAGTGTAGATGCCGCATTGTATCTTTGCATTTCATTAGTGCAGTAAATTAGTAACTTGTTGCATTTATGAACATTTTTATTAAGAGTTAGCAAATGTTTCGTGCATCTTCTATATCGCTCGCGCATTTCAACATTTGTGATATAAAATGATTGAAAGTGACGTAAAACTTAGTTGTAGAAATAAAGAAAATTACATTTCAAATGATTGGTTAAATTTAAATTGTGTATACTAGTTTTAATACAATTCAAGTACGTTATTGTTTCCTTCAGTTTTTATCGTAGATAACTTGTTTTATCAAATGAAAATTTTACTGAACATTTTCTGTACTTACATTTCCTTTATTCATACTGACATAAGTACATTCAATCATCTTATATTTTTAACAAGTTAAATAAAAAGCCGATAAAAGAGATCATAATCTTCAATCGTAGCTAAGAACACTCTTGATTAAGTAACCTTTCAAACAAACAAAAAAACAACTCAAAATCGGTTCATCCATTTGGCAACTACAATGCCACAGACAGACACACAGATACACACATTAAACTTATAACACCAGTCTGCGTTGGGGTTTCAAAAATTTGAAATGTATGAGCAAGATACGAACGAAGCATGGGTTCTTAAATGATTCTTCTTAGTTGCTACTCCGGACAGAAAGAGCACACATATATAAAAGTGTTTGCTTCGTTTTGATGCTGTTTATGTGATAGATTGTATGATACTAGTCTATTATATTATTTGTAAAACTGTTGTAGATATATAATTCCGTATTATTTAAATAGTATTGTTGTTGAAAGTTTAATTAAAACATGTTTCACTCATAAACAATACTAAGTTTTTTTTTTATTCTGCTTTTATGTTTACCCAACTGCCGGTGAAAGAGGGTAAGGGTTTTCGGGCGTATGTACGTATTTCTATTTATGAATGTATTTTTTTTCTATATTACCTTGTCCGATTTGATTTGTGATAATTTCGTTACGCATCTTCATGACCAGTGTCAATATTTTTTCATAATCTACTTGTTATCATAATAAGAGATTATCTAATTTAATGTTTATTTATTTTTGAAATAGGTAAATGCTAATTGGGTACAAAGATGAGGTGGTTGGGGCGCGGGCGCCGGCGGCTCGGCGGCAGATAAGAGCTGTTTATATCGAGCGGGCGGCTGCGCGCGCGTCAGTTGAGTCCCCGCCGCCATGCCGGCCTGCGCGCCCGAGTTTGCCCGCCTCGCGCGCTCCAACACGGAGCTCGTCTTCTCCCCGCGCACTAAGCGCTGCTCGCACCAGCCGCCGCCCTTCACGGCGCTCCGCCGCTCCTTCTCCTCCACCTTCTCTCTGATACCAGAAGAGCGCGCTGTCTCCCCGGAGCGACGTCCTTCGCTGCCGCGCCTCGTGCGCGTCCTCACTTGGCCACCGCGACAGCTGCTTCGACCACTCTTCGCGCTCCTCAGCATCGTCTCACACCCCGCATGGAAACAAATACTTGTCGTCTTACCGACGCTATGGATCGCCGCAACGCTGTTCATATTCTGGAAGTGCATACAGTGTCCACTCGGAGTTTTAAAAGCTATCGGAAGATTCATCAGCTCGAAAAACGCAAAACAGCCTCGAACGGTCCTGATCAGCGGAGGTAGCTCGGTGCAAGCGTTACACTTGGCGAGGAACTTCCATTCGGCCGGTGCTAGAGTTGTGGCTTTTGAAACTGAAGGACAGTTTGCTTTGCTTAAGTATTCAGCGGCAGTGCACAGATTTTATACGGTGCCTCGGCCGAATCCGGCAGATCCGCTCGCGTACGCGAGAGCGCTGAAAGAAATAGTTGAAAGAGAATCTGTAGTGTTCTATGTCCCGGTTAGCTCCTCCACACCTGCATACTATGACGCTCTTGCAAAGCCGCATCTCGAAGTGATTGGGTGCCAGTGTTTCGTGCCGTGCGCACGTGATGTCGTCACGTTGGACGACCCATTGGAGTTGATGCGGATATGCCGCGCTGCTGGACTCGCCACGCCGCAATTCTGGGTCGTGGTGAACGATGAAGACGTACGAGCGTGGTACGACAGCGGAGCTTCAAAGGAAGGCAAACACTTCATCGCAAGTGCTGGAGCGCGCGGCGCTCGAGACCGTTTAAGATTCATCATGCCCGAAGACAAGAACCAATTCCGGTTCCCTCGCGAAATCAGCGCCGAAAAGCCGTGGGTGATCATCAGGGAGCCAAAGGGAGAGAGAATCGTGACTTGCACCACTCTGAAAGAGTCGCGTGCCGTGAACAACGTGACATGCCGAGTGGACTCCACCAGGAAAGGCTTGGTGCCTCAGAAAGATGAGGAAGCCCACGAGTGGGTGAAGCGTTTCGTGTCGTATCTGGCGCCGGCGAGGCCGATGACCGGTCACGTGTCATTCAGGCTCGTGAGAGAAGAGGGCTCGAATGGGCATGCGAACAGATTGGTGGCTATTGGAGCACGCGTGGGAGTTTCGTTGCCGTACTTGTGCCAGAACTCTTCGTCTCGGTGTGGGCACACGGCGACAGTGGGGAAACTGCTCGATACAGTTCTGGACACACGCGAAGCTTTGTTTGCGTTCTGGGACCCGTTGCCGTATTGCGCTTACTATCAGTCGCGAGCGCCGGACGGCCGCCGGCTGCCTTCCCCGGAGCCCTGCAAGACTCCGCCGAATGTGCCACTTTGAACGGCGCACGGGTGCATTAGGAATTATTTATTAAGACACTCAGTACCTGAATAGTGCGTGAGTGGGAGTTCTCTGCGCTACGCCGCGCGGTGTAGTTTAGTCGCGCTCTCTATGTTAGTCGTTGTCGCCTCGATTCGCTTGGCGGCGCCACAAGCGGTTTCGAGGATATGACTGTTTTGTAACTACTGAGTAGATATTTTAAGTAAATGTACCAAATGTTACGTTAGCTATTATTGTATCGAATAAGGAATAAAACGTTGCTCAATATTTAAGTAACACTATAAAATCATTTTATTTTTCTTGATTTCAACCTCCGACCCATTCTTAAAATAAGTATCTACGAGTACCTAGCAGAGAAAGGCAAGGTGTCAAAACCTTGCTGCTCTATGTTGTTGAATCATGTTTAATGAAGCAAACTCGATTAGTGTAGTCTTTTATTGCCTGTTTGACAGCGAAAAATTGTATATACTTAGTATCAATATAAAAACCACTTCATAAAAAAGTCAGAACTGGACCAAATGAAATGAAATGGGACCACACGGTGATCACTAGCTTTCATATAAAAAAAAAGAATCATCAAAATCGGTTCACCCTGTCGAAAGTTCTGAGGTAACAAACATAAAAAAAAACAATCGAATTGAAAACCTTTTTGGAAGTCGGTTAAAAACAATATTTTAGCTTCATGTACTTCTGTAGGTATGTACCTAGGAGATAAGTTATTGTTTTCGTTGAAAGAGATGCACGGAGAAAGGTGCGATCTCTGGTGACCCGGACGCGATACTGTTATCAGCAAGTGCACCACAATTTATAATTACATATTTCACCCGTATCAGGTTGAATGACAAACAGGGACACAGGGCTTCGTGCATATCGACTGTTCACTCAAACTTCCTCATTCAAGATGATTTACATCAGAATCGCACTTTCTGTTCGACTGCGGACGAAGCGGGTCTATGAAAATCTTCGGAAAATTATACATAGAAGTCATGACGCATAGAAAATTATAGTCACTAAACATCCGCAGTTCCACTTATAAACACAGCTGTATACAATTTATCTCGAAACAAAACTATTTTACCAAAACCAACCGTATATTTATACATTTACGGCTCAGTTCTCTAATGTCTGTTCGATTTGCACAACATCAAAACTCGTGAACCGTCGTTGAGCAAACGAGACGGCGATTATGTCGGAATCGCAACTGGGAACTTCTCTCCCGAGAGAAAGACCTAATTTTCTCTTAGTCTCCCGTTGTTCAGACGGTGGTTCGTCAGCCAAAATGACGCGTTTGTTACGGCTCTTACGGTGTGTTACGGCTTGTGCAACAATCACGTGACTGTGGATCCAATCTGGCTGCGTATTGAGTACAGCCAGATTGAGTATTGCCGCGATTAGCGCGTCATTGTGGCATCTTTGTATTTATTGATCGAGGATGAAAATACATATTCTATTCAAATTCAGAATAGAAAGGTTTTTATTTCAAACAGTAACTTAAATAATCGGGATCAAATTATTTTTTTTACATTTGTCACCACGTCTGCTCGATGCAAGTCGTGACCAAAATGCCTCTACTTTGCTCAAAGGGTGAGCATATGACCGTACAAAGGGGTAATGGGGCCAGCATTTTGGGAACAATTCCCACTAGTAGCGGTTTAATAGATTAGTAGTTAAGTATTAATTTGACGTTCTATTATTATTTAAAAAAAAAAATTACGAAGATGGAATGTAATTCAAACTTAATTCAACTTTATTTATTCAAGAAATGTATCTTATATTATTACTGGCTCTAACTGCTAAACTGGGGCCTTACCCCTAGCTCGAAAAGTTGACCCGCATAGGTGTTATTTGTCTAAACGGTACCATCAACTACGATAAGCGGTAGTTATTTGATAGCCGCCAAGCTTTGTTATTTTCACGCACACACGCATAGTAAAACGGATTTTCGTTCATTCAAGTTAGACGCTTTTAAACGATGCAGCTTAAATGAGTTGGTTAATTTTAGGTACCTATCAGGTACCTACTAAAAGTTAGCTCGCAAAAGTGAAGCTAGGGGTAAGGCCCCTGGGTGTTGGAAACCCGTGTCTTGGTATATATAGGTAGTCAGTTCCTTCTATTTGTGATGTGGTGATCAAGGTCGTGTACATTCATATGTATATATATGAATATAATGTAAACCCTCGAGATATTGGCATGTTTCAGGTATCCTGGCTGCAGTCAGCACCCACGTGGGAGGCGGCGAGGGTCTTGTATGCCTTGGGTGGTCTCGTTAGTATTAGATTAGCGTAAGGGCTCTAGTCTTTTTTAACCGACTTCCAAAAAGGAGGATGTTCTCAATTCGACTGTTTTTTTAATGCTTGTTACCTCAGAACTTCCGACTGGGTGAACCGATTTTGAAGATTCTTTTTTTATCTGAAAGATGGCGCTTCCCGTTTGGTCCCATTTCAATTTGGTCCAGCTCTGTCATTTTTACGAAGTTGGTTTTTTTATATTGATAATTATTTTAAATCGGTTAAAATACTGATCTAGGTACCAATGCCTTAAAGGCTTTAGCCTGCCCCATGTGCGAATAATTATAATTATTGTAAACACGTAAAACTTGAGTCAAAGAGCGGACACCTTTGACCTACCTTCATAGTCTAGGATTTGGAAATCAGTTAGATACTTTTATGTAGGTCTAGGCTTAGGTACTGACCCTCCGTTTTGGTGATTCATTCACGTCACAAAGACAAAAAGTATTAATTAATGTTACCTAATAGCTAGCCGATTACACTCTTATCTTTTAGAAATCAGTTCAATCCAGCTTCAAAACACGTTTAGAGAAATATGTTTGCAACTAACGGAACTAATCAAGCCTGTTGTTTTGAACTCATGACTTGCGTCTATTTGGTTCACAATTAATTGTTAATTGCAATACCAGTAGTTATAGTATATTATGGAAATATGGAAAAACCGAGTATCGATAGTGTTGACTGATATTAGCGATACTCCTTTTTCAACGCACATCTTTTACTCCGTCACTATTTTAAATTACTTTCTTTTGAGCCCCTAATCCCGAAACAACCTGGTGAAGTAATGCAAAAGCAAATTTTGATTCTACTTGGATCTATTTAATAATATTTGATGACCATGAACTATAAGTATATGTAGGTGAGTAGGTAGGTATACTAATTATAAAAGAAATTGATAAAACCCAGTTTGATTTCTTCAACATTAGCGCTATCTGTTGCGTAATCAATCACGTGACGATGATACCCAATTATTATACCCACAATAATTTCGTCCATTATCCCAAACTTATAACTTTGTTCGAATCTGTCCACAAGCACTCTACAGTTTGTTTTACCTTAAGGTAACTCCTGAAAAATACGTCAAAAAATTGTGTATTGTGTGTGCCCCTAAAACATAATTATATTTAGCCCTAAAAATACCCCTTATCATCTAACTGATCCCCAAATTTAAGGGGAAACCCCCCAAGTTGGCGACACTGACGGACTTCACTCAAACGAATTAACTTGTGTTTGTATTGCGGCACAGAACTCGGTTAAACGTATCTACGTCAGTTTATATAATATCATTGGATTCTATTGTCGTCACATAATAATATATTGTCGTCGGCACATAAGCAATTGGATGACAATCAGTGATGGGGTTTGATTTATTGAAATGAAGCAGCAGGAATAGGCTTGCGTTTGACTTCCACCCCGCCTGTGACCAGCACGCTTACCTAACGTTTGAATGGGTATTGCACCCATTCAACGTTAGGCAAGCCAGACTTGAATTTTTGCTCACAATACCCGGACTCGACATTTTGTGCTACAACATTTTTGTTCAAAGCTCATGTTACGTCACGTAACCAACACATCTAAACCACATCAAAGTTTTACCTAGTTTAGGTATCACTGCATTTCCACCAGGAATGTAAATATCCATAACTGGCTACGACCCGTGGTTTCACTCGCAGGGATAACTGATAACTGGCTGATAGAACATCAGCTATCTGCCAGTGAAATTAAAAAAATAATCGGTCCAGCCGTTTCGGAGTCCATAGGGAACATAAATATAGATACATACATATATACTTAATACACATATACGTCCACACGTCGCCTTTTACCTATATTAATGGTTGGTATAGATAAATATTATATATACCTAGTGCAGTGTACCTATTTATAAAGACCTTTTTTGTTAGCGAAAAAAATTTTTTTTTAACCGACTTCCAAAAGCGAGGAGGTTCTATATTCGACTGTATTTTTTATGTTTATTACCTCAGAACTTTCAACAGAGTGAGCCGATTTTGATGATTCTTTTTTATTTGAAAGATTTTGCTTCATATATGGCTTCCATTTGGTCAAGTTCTGACATTTTTATGAAGTCGGTTTTTTATATTGATAATTTTTTTATACTCATTTTTCAAGCAAACTTAGAAACTTACAGCGACTCCATAAACTGTTATAGTGTACATGGTCCACATATCAAGTTCGTCT
Source organism: Agriopis leucophaearia (assembly GCA_949125355.1). Classification (NCBI taxonomy): domain Eukaryota; kingdom Metazoa; phylum Arthropoda; class Insecta; order Lepidoptera; family Geometridae; genus Agriopis; species Agriopis leucophaearia. The sequence goes on from OX421269.1 coordinate 15,807,321, forward strand.
GAATCAAGCCTGAGACCGGCCACGCCACCATATCATATCTCTCTTGTTAGTGTGATCTGGGCTTGGCTCCGTGTAAACCCTGCATCTAGGCCGGCCGTCGACACCCAGCCTAGATTATTTGTAATGGTCTGTGACCTAGGTCGTATAACACGTCCCCGCGTCTACATTGTAGCCACGAGATTGTGGAGTTTCTATAAGAATACCTACTTTAATTATTTGTTAGTAAGTAACATAATTCGTTGCCAGCTATATAACAAACACTGCAATAGACTGCATCGTTATCTCGTAAGTTAATATAACCAGTTAGCTTTGTGTAAACAAACAGACGCAGATAGGATCAGAGAAACCTAAGTACCTATACTAAAAGACCTAAGTCATCATTATCATTATCAGCTTATGGTGTTCCCACTCTGGGATACAGGCCTTCTCTAAGAAAAAGGGTGGGCCTTAATCCACCATGCTGGCCCAGATGGTGACTGTCATATGTCTGAACTGTTGAAGTTCTTGGACATACTGGTTTCCTCATGATTTTTTCCTTCACCGTTTTTTTGTATCTAATCGAACTCAAGCCCCCAAAGCGCAGAAGGCAGGTACACTACCAATTATTAAGCTAACGAGGCTGTCAAGCCGAATCAAAAAAAATAAACCATAACATTAAAATTGTTTATTTTATGTCAGTAATTTGACGAAATGTACTCTCAAACTTTCCCTCTTTTTTTCGAGAGTTTTACTGATGATCATACTTTTGTAAATTGAAGGTAGGTAATAATTTGATATGTTGAGTTTTTCCAAAATTTTAAGCATATTACTATTGAATTTTTTAAATAATTTTTCAATAGTCTCTTTTCTTCTTCTTCTCTTATAAAAAAGGCGATGTGTGTTATATACCTATGGACTCCAAAATGACTCAAATTGGACTGATTTTGACGGGAGTTTTACTGGCAGATAGCTGCGATGATAATTATAAGGAGTAATACACCACTGAGTGAAACTGCGGGCGCAGCCAGTAAAAAATACAAATCTATACTCATAAATTATTACTTTTGTCGCTACAAAAGTAAGATGGCCCTAGGAATGAAAAAAAAAATGTTCTTGTTGATATTTTATAGGGTGGCAAAGCAAAGGCCGGAGATCGACAAAAAGCTCGAAAAAATCTTTTTTGTTCTACCAAGAGGAAAGTTTCTCGAGCGAATATCTGAAAGACCTATAAATAGTAGGGTAGGTATATGATCTATCTAGACATATCTACTGGATATAAGTTTATCGTCATAACCTCAGATCAAACAAACAAGGGAGATATGCCTTTATAGTACAATTATCGTTTAAATATCTCCAAGTTTTACCCATTTCATTTTTTATACCGAAGCCGTAAAATTAGAAGTAGGGTATTATACACTTACTTATTTTTAACGCACACTAAGAAACTTCCAGCTACACCAATGAATTAATTAGCAGGTACCTTGTCCACATGCAAAAATTATTATCAATACAAAAAACCAACTTCATAAACATGTCAGAACTGGACCAAATTAAAATGAGACCACACGTAAAGCACCAGCTTTTAAATAAAAAAAAGAATCTCGATTCACCCAGTCGAAAGTTCCGAGGTAACAAACATTAAAAAAAAACAGTCGAGTTGAGAACCTCCTCTTTTTTGGAAGTCGGTTAAAAACGGCAAGGTCGTCTGCTGGGTGAGTTCGACTTATAGTATTAAGCCAGGTTCCTTACGCCCAACTTTAACCGCGGGCCCGAATAGGTGCAGTTTGCAAAATCACGCGAACGCGAACCTTGACGCGGTGAGATACCGTTTGCGGTCACGTGATTTGAGCGTAAGGCCCCTGATTTAGGCTTGATGCGTTCGCACCCGCCAAGCCACCTTACCATATCTCCCTTGTTTTTCTGATCTGAGGTCATAATGTATAGAAATCAGCAACAGTAGGAGCGTGTTGACGGCCACGAGTCAGTCGTGCAGTGCGTGTTCGGTCGAAGTCTGCCCGCTTGTTTGCTTATCCAGTCTAGACGATAACGTTGGTACAGGGATGCTTACTTAACGGTGTGATAGTGGGAATGTTTACTTGCTATCTTATTTCTTTGAACTTGTTTATCTAATTACCCTTACGAAGCGCTTTGATTCCACTTTTATTGTGCGACCTACGCTTGAATGCACTGCCTGAACACACCAGACGCCTAACTTTAAACGCGGGCCCGAAAAGGTGCAGTTTGCAATATCACGCGAACGCGAAACGGTTTCCGGTCGCGTGATTTTGCATACTGTACCTATTCGGGCCCGCGTTTAGAGTTGGGCGTAAGGCTCCTTTTCTTCGATAGTTACAATTTGGGTTTATTCAAGTCGCGAGTGAATCGGTTTCTTCAAAGCAAGCGTGTTCCATAGTGGACTGCACCATCGCTTAACACAAGGCGAGGTGGCGGTAAAACGAAAGCCCACTAAGTATTAAATAGAAAAAAATACTTTCGGTTATTCAGTATTATAGTAGCTATTATAGTAGGTTATTAGTCGTTATAGGTTGGAATATAAATATCAGATCTGTGATCTAAAAGACTTCCAGCGAGCCTAGCACAGGCCGTGGACAAATAGTCTTTCCAACGTTTTTATCCACGCTTGGACACGACAAAGCTAGAATATGGATAGTGGATACGTCCGTCTCTTTCTCGCGAGATAAAAACGGTGGGAAAACTATTTGTCACAATGCCCGTGCTAGGCCTGCAGCAAGCCTAGCATGCGCGTTGTGACAAAATCTAAGTAGTAACTTTTTGTCGTAAGCGTACGTGACAAGCCGGGCTGCATGCGCGCCGCGACAATAAACCCATGCGTATAGCTGGTAGATGCGATAAGCAGTGTATTTCATAACTTTGAATAGGGCAAAGTCTTACGCTGCAGTGCATTGCACTCGGTTACAGTAGAATGGGCCTGCAGGCCTGGCATTTATGATACACACCTCAACAAGATTTGTCGACGCTAATCCTGACGATCCTGGTAAGGATAATGGAACAAACTATACAAATTATTGCATTGTCATCAGTCCTTGTCATGTGTGCAGTTTCAAATCAATCTGAAGTTTTTAAAGGAGTGAAAATTACATTCAAAGATTCCTTTACATAGACACACCAAGCTAATAAAAGCGTGTTAAAAAACCAAGACTGCTAATTTTATCCCAAAGATTGCGTCGTCACTACTATTTGTACCTACTATAATTATGTATTCTGTGTAACTACTTAAAAGTATGATACATAATCTGAATTTCTAAGAGGAGTAGACTACGTGTGCTTTATCACAGCCAGACGTTCTAGAATCGAATTGAATCAATCTAAATTCTAAGAAACCGTTTTATTTACCATCCTTGTAATTATCGCTGTGGAAACATTCGTGCGATTAATTGGATCATCAGGATATTTGAGTTGCCAATTATTTTATCTGTGAATAATTAAATAAATAAACGCAAACGTTTGACGCGTCAGAACTTAGAGCTAATATATAGTGGCATAGTCGCCACTAACCGTTCATACATGCTAATGTAGCCCAACGTCTACTGTAGAATTGAGCCGGGAATTTGATCGAAGCCTAAAATAGTATACCTAAATGTCGTGTAATGTTTTGGATTTGCTGAAATTCGTAACTTTGGGTGGCATTGAAATGTTCTAACTACTTTTCATTACTCATACTCGGAAAGTAAGTCTGAAATTGTCTGAGGAGCGGGTTGAAAGTAATACATTTCAGCCCTAGGGAGAATCACTTTCAACTGACAGTGACAGTTGATAACTGACCGACATTCAAATTATTTTAAAAAAAACTAGTTCTATTTTCACATTTGTTTTGAACCAAGTTCCAACTTTTTATTTTTTCTCCTCAGAGTATTATGGTCCCGCACTTCTCGTGCATTTGCCAGTGTCAGTTCATGTTTTTATTTTTAGTTTCCTTCGTAATGAAAAGCACAGTGTTTACCTCGGGGTTAAAGACTTATTTAGTCCCTCGAACTATTAGCGCCATCGCTATACGCTCGGGCGCCAAACTCCGTCTTGGGACTACATAAGTTACTTTCACCCCTAGGATAACAATGTACTATTACCACTTGAGTGATTAGAAACCGATTTTTTTCCACATCGGACTAACCTAGGCTCACGTTTGACTGCGATATCCCCTGAGGGAAAGCGACGATGCGGTCGAAAATGGAGTACATTTGCCTTAGACTTAGAACACTCCAAGATTATAAAGCTGCGGAAACACAGAGGTAAGGCTTTCCAAGAGGAGGCAAAACGCTTGGTGCGAATGAATGGCATTTCGACCTAATTTAGACCATGTAAGGGTGACGGTTTCCCGTTTGTCTGGACGTTTGGTACTGAAAGGTGTCATGGTTTCGTGAAGTTCCATTGCAGACTCTGTAGAAAATCCTATAATATACTATACAGCTGTTCGGAGACGGTGGTACGAATAATGATACGTCTATCATAATTACCGTTAATCACTCCCGCATGATTTTTACGTGATTGTAAGGGTGTCAATCAGCTATTTATTCTAGTGACTCGTAAAGGATACTACTATATAATTAGTCCATCCTGTTTTAGCAAAGACATAACCTACAATTTAACTCGACTATTTGACACGATCACTTAATGTAAGACAATGTGTATATATGTGCGACATTTTCGCTTTGCGAAAAAGCACTTTAAATAAAGATTTAAAAAAATATCTGTATATAAGTAAACGCACTTATACAAAAACTGTTAACTGGCTACGTACCTATACCTACGTAGGATAAATAAAAAAATATTTATTTACAGTCATGTTTCATTCATCTTAAACTAATAATTAAATTAAAGTAAATTATCTATAAACATTTTTCAAATCATAAAAATTGCTGAAGAAATTATATGTTGGCCACAATGCCGCGTTGGATTGCAATACCTATGAGTCGTGCACGGCACCGGCCAGCATGGTATTGTGACCGATTACGGGAACCTTTTACCAGACCTCATAATTATCGACCCCAAGAGACTAAAATATGTACCCTCTGTCGAAGCCTGTATCTTGAGGTCCGAATAGGATCATCATCATCATTTCGGCCATAGGACGTCCAAACTGCTGGATATAGGCCTCACCCATCGCTTCCAAAAGGGCCGGTTGGAAGCGGCCTGCATCCAGTTTTCCTGCGGTCTCTTACGCAGTCTTTCTCTTTTGCGATCGGAAAAGAATAACTAAAATAAATATGGCGCGCGACCACACATTAAATTAATAAAATATAAACATAAAATAAAGAGAATGAAAATATATAAATAATTGTACCTACATACTAATGTCAGAAACTAGTTTATTTTGCATAGTTAGATTTATTAAATTGCTTTAGGAGTCTAAGACATGGAACAATGATAAAAAGCAGCGCACGCTACTGATAAAGCCTATATAATCTTACGTCTGCTATGCGTCTGCGGCCGCAGCCTTGGTTTTTAGCAAATTCTGCGCAGTTTTCGCAGACAACAAAGCACGCTAAGTGGTTAAGGAAAATAAACTACTGTTCGATGTACTTACGATGTAAGTACGTAATCGTTCTACGTCTTTCGATCTAAAGACACAAAGTAACATGAATACGGTAGTGCCTTTTGTCAATTAAACAAAATACAAGCTAACACTGACACTACAAAAACAGTTAAGACTGCCCATACATTGACCGTTGAAGGTCTAAAGACAATCCATACGCTCAAGCCCACTATCAGTTAGGCAGCGTACCCAGCTTGCTGGCGGCATTATCACGCTGAATGGCAATGCTTATATGCGTTGAAATACACACAGACACATATATATATATATATATATATATATATATATTAATATCCCTAAAACTAAAATGAACATAGAAGGCACTGAATCTTAGAAGTATGTACAAATCTTACAAATACCACTAACCCATTTTTTTTATTTTGTCTCTGAATCGTTGTCATCGGTGTACATACTCTAAGATTCAGTGCGTTCTGTGTTCATTTTAGTATTAGGGATATTACTACTTACAAAAAGTTGGTACTTGGTACATTACTACATACTAGGTGCTTAATTTTTATTTTTTTTACGTAGGGTATCTATTGATGTGAAACATCTATTGGCGCGCCGTGGCAGTAATACCGACTCGTACGCCGTGACGGTAAACAACATGACGCTCCCTGCTGCCGTCATGTTTCACATATGCCGTGACGGGCAAATTTTGTATCAAAGAGGACTAACATATGAATAAGTACTAAGTTGGAACAGCTCTAAAAACTGGCAAATGTTGAGGTACAAGTATCTCCTCGTATTAAAGTCTACATTGTGTGCGTGAATGTGAGAGACAACTGGCGCGAGGCGAGTTATGTTCATCTAGAGCGAGTTATGTCCACGGGTAAAAGTTCATATTATCTGAATATGTGAGAGTATGTCTGTGCCTGTCGTCCCTGCCGTGCAGTCAGAATTCGCAGAGACGATGTGTAGGTATGTGTGTGATAGAAAATTAATATGAATGTCTATGTGTATGAATTCCAAGGAAACAGCTAGTTTGTTTTAATTGAGTGTGATATCATTCTGCTTCCCATAAATCAAATGTTACTAAGCAAGAAATGGTCCAGTAAATAACGATAGTGTTCCGGCGGCCGGTGATTTTCCCTGCGACAGTGCATTGCCTCGGGAGTGAAGCGAGCTCTAGACGTCCAAAGTACAGCGCGACCAGACGACACGACCCACTTGACGAACACAAATAAACATTGGAAGTTACCAGCACTTTTTAACATGCTTAATAAAAACAGTTATATGATTATTGACGAGATATTAAGAATTTAAATGAAGTAGGCAAAATTTGAAAAAATACCAGCAACGTATCAACTTAGTCGTAAGTTTACCTACTATAAACTATTTTTTTGTACATTTTGTAAGCGTAACGTTATGTAACTCATCGTTACCGCTACGCCGTAGCAGTCGTAGCGGCAATAACGAAGTAACGAAGAGAAAGGTAACGACACCACGGTATACATATATCACGGCCGTTTTAGCTTTTTTTCAGTTTAGATCCGCCATTTGCCACCTCATTGATTGTTAATTTTTAACCGACTTCAAAAAAGGAGGACGGTACTATGTTCCACTGTATATTTTATGTATGTTCACCGATTTCTCCGCCAACAGTTGACAGATTACAAAAAAAAACTTTTGTTCGGGTATACTTCCAATTTGTTCCCATTGTCACCAAGTCAGGATCTGATGATGGGATCCCAGGGAAATCGAGGGCAACCCTCAAATTTTATAGGCACTTATTACGTTTTTCATATGAAGTCGGGTTTAATGTGTTCCACTAGTTAAATGACATAAATAGGTTTATTCAAATAACTCAAAAAATATGATTCAATAATTATCGTAATTAGCACGATGGCTTCATGATATTATTGCGTGGTTTCCGATAATTACAGGCTTAATAAAAATTCTTAATTGGGTAGGTACTGTACATTGTACAAATTAAAACAATCTAATGAGAAAATTGCAACTTTGCTACATATTGTTTAAGGTTGAATTTAAAACGAATTCTGTATATAATTGATAAGAGTGAGCGATTGGATGCACTTATCCAGTTTCTTTGGCTATCAAATAAGGTGATGACCCGCAGTTTCTACGAAATGCATTAATTGGGCTGATTGTAAATATCTGTCATAGAATTAAAATAAGAGGTAGCTTTATATAAACAATTTATCTACAAGCAAACGAAATTGGACTCGGGTATGTCCTAAAACTACGTACAGAACCACCGGAGGATGGGCAGCAGCGTCCTAATAGTACACGGTGAACGTACTGCGATCCCGAAGCCGCCTGCCAAGCGTGGGGATTATGGCAACACCCCTCTCTATAAGGGAGGCCTTGTCCAACAGTGGACGTTAATTGGCTGATGATGTGTGTGTGTGTGAAACAAAATTCACATACAGATCTCAAGTAGCATGTTTGAGGTAGGTACTAGATACATATATCAGTATAAAAAAATACAGGCGGTCGGTCCTACTCTTATATATTTATCACATGTTCATTAACCTGAGCTAATTGGTTCATTGAATGTCTAGACATGTAAAGGAAAGCATCATGAAATAGTTATTTGCTATACAAGAGTGCAAAGTTGCTTTTAAACCGCGTACTCAATTTTGATGACCGAGCAAGCGAAGGACTCTAAAATGATTCAAAAATTAGAATCCTGAGCGTTAGCGAGGGAATCAAAAGAGCACAAGTTGAAAAATCTTTGCACTGGAGTCCAACACGTGACTTTTCATCCCACCTCAGCGAGGAAATGACTAAATTGATTGTTGAGGGAGAAAGCTCATTTGCCAGTTTCAGTCAATTCTGTTGGCGTCAAACACAGACTAGGTATAGCTACTACGTAGCCGCCGTCAAATTCTTCCTAGTCGCTAGATTCACTCATTTTAGGTTTTTCACTTGTTTTCAAGTTTCTTGTTTTTGACCTAAGGTTTTAAAAATATGACGTGAAAACAAAATGGCGCGCGCAAAGCAAATAAAAAAAAAGTACACCAAGAAGGTTTTGAGTCTGAATTTTTAACAATTGAGAAACAATTGTATGATAAATTCGGCACCATGGAGGTAGAAGTAAATAGGTTTTTATCCCCCCATCTCGGAAAGAGTATTTTTGCTCTTCAATATCTGAGTGCAAAAGCAGTTTTTATCCGCTAGAACTAGAACTGAATTTAGAACATCGTGTGCACTAAGTGTGTGAATTCAAAACATCGTTGGGTCCCATAGTAAAAAAATACATACAGTAATGTATACTACTGGAAAAAAAACATTATTATTGTTTGGCCGGCACTTTCAGATTTAGCCCAAAATGAATGATGTCTTTTGTCAGTGACGCTCATTTAACCTAACGAAACAAACATTAATTATATACGAAAAAACAAAGTTAAATCTGTAACTTACAGAACTTTGTAAAAGATTAAGTATTAATCTAACCTTACATGTGAGAATAATTAATAATATAAAAAACCAACTTTATCAGAACTGGACCAAATTGAAATGGGACCCAATGGGAAGCACCAGCTTTCAAATAAAAAAGAATCATCAAAATCGGTTCAACCACTAAAAAGTACTAAGGTAAAAATATATATATATAGGTATATATATATATGCAGTCGAATTGATAACCCTTACCTTTTTGGAAGTCGATTAAAAAATGAATCAATACCATTTATTTCTACTAGGTATACTTACTAAGTTACATTATTACTTGATACGACGTTAAGGAAATACATTAGAGATTCGTCAAAGAAACAGTTTCTGCCTTATATTTATCTGTTGGGTATCTCTAAAATTGTTTGTTATGTCTTAATTTTATTATTGTCAGTCCCGTTATCAATGATCAAAGTCCCAGCGATAGCATCCCGGATTCCGAAATTGATCTAGTCGTTATCAAAAGAACACGAATAACCCTTTGAACTTATTATACAAGATACAAGTGTAGTTAGTAAGTATACTAATTAATTACTGAATTGCGTAAGATTAGTTATGTGAGATTGTGTGGTGATATTGTCCGAATGAAGTTTTGTGAGAAGAATCACAGAAAAAAGTAAATAGAACGGAAATGTGAAGGAAAATCTGTCACCTGGCATTGTGATAGAACCTTGATTGAACATTCTTATTTATGTCAACGACCGCGTCACAGTTGCTAACACAGTTGCTATGGGTTTATCCCATATAAATCAATTTTTGTAAGATATTTATTGTAGCCACTTGCAAAAAAAAATAGGAAAATGTGTCGCCAGGTATTGTGACAGAACCTTGATTGAACATTCTTATTTATGTCAACGACCGCGTCACAGTTGCTAAATGAAAGTAGTTGATGTGAAATTTGCTATGGGTTTATATGGGATAAACCCATAACAACTGTGTTTTAGTGGCTACAACAAATATCTTACAAAAATGCCTTGACAGCCGTTCTAATTTAAACAAAAAAAAAACTCACCGATTAATCCTTTCCTGAACTTCCACAAATATTTCAAGATCAACATTAGCCAAATCGGTCCAGCCATTTTCGACTTTTAGCGAGACAAACAACATCAATAGATTTTTATTTATATACATTTATAGAATATATATTATACAGCGTTACTGGTAGGTACGTCAAAACAAATAACTTTTGTTCTACGACTACTACGACGTTTAAAAAATCAGAGTGAATGTTTTTTTTTGTATAGAACGGTCAGAGAACGACAGATATTTCCGTCGATTGTCGCGCGAGTTTTTTAAGCTGTTTAATTGATTATATAATTAGTGGTGTCAACAACAAAGACTTTATACCTATCTAATTTTCTTCGTAAATTTCGAAAAGTTGCAAAACAAAAGTTTGCTTTGATGTACTGAGGCCTAACTGATTGCCAGTAACCCTGTAAATGTAAAGTTTCTATTAATTTATTTTTGTTGAAATTATCTATACTTGCCTTAAAAATACTATTGTATCGATTAGTTTTGATACCTATTGATAATGACTTGCTATCTATCGTAGCTCCTGATTTACACACTGACCTACTTAGACAATAATAGAACCTTCATTAATTAACAGGTACAAAAGACTTTTGTAGCTATTTTTACCATTTACTCACAGAAACTTGAAAATATACTGACTTGCAGAAAATTTGGAAATTGCCACGAGAAGTAGTAGCTGTTAGACCTTCTCGGAAGGTACGCGTACATTTTAGGTGTTTTTTCATGTACTGTTAGGATAGTAATGTCTTTAAAAGCCAGGCGGGGTAAGCTAAGATAGGATTGTAAGGAATGCTCTATTATGTCTGACGAACCAAAGTCACTTCATTCTGCCAGATCAAGAGCACCTCTCGACGAAATTGGTGCAGAATGGTGGCACCAGTTCGGAAGCAAAGAAACTCAAACATCTCAAGAAGTCACCCAAAAAACCAGTGAACCTAAATTCAAGAACAAGTCAACAAGTACGACCACTTTCACGCAGCAAAAAGAGGTGACTTTCAAATTAAATCAATCCAAAGATCCAAAAGATATAGTGCTGAAAAAATGGAGGGAAGACCAGGCAAGTATGAATTATGAAAAGGCCAGAAAGGCGCTTATCAATTCACTGAAAGACAAATTCCGTAATACAACTCAAACGAATAGCGACCATGCTAAACATGAAAACAGAGTTCGTTTTGGTGAGGTTGATAAACGTATTGAAATGATAGAAGACAATGTCGAAGACTCGTCAAATGCAAATGTAAATCATAAACACTGTGACCAAACGAAAGCAGACTTTCCTGCCGGTAAAGATAGGGTTGATATTGAAGCGGGTGTCGTTGAAGATGTCAGTCACGCGAGGAAGTCTCGGATGGAGTCAGGTAGCGAGCTGGCACAGTGGAGGCTTGCTCCTCGCGGCAGTAGCGCGCGGCCGAAGGGTGGAATACGCGGGTTCACGGAAGACATGCCGGTGAGTCTACACTAAGCCTTAAAGTTTTAACGACGAAATTAACCACAATTGGCAAACTGTCAAACACGCTTTTGTTTCTTCAGAATCTTCAGGCAAGGTATAATTAAGTACAGTGCTAGTACAACACAGCTTTAAATAAATGGGCGCTATTAGGACAGTCTTACTACTGTTGTCTCTCTTTAATAAGACACCAGATATAGTTCTACTTTTAACCACGTTCATTCTAAGCTGTGTCAAACTGTATATGTTATAATGGGGTTGGTGTTGACTTCGGGTTTAGGTAGTTTTCGCTATTTTAGTTTAGAAAGTCAGCGGCATTAGAGTGGCCGAAATACTGGACAACTGGACACCAGGGCTGGCCACTACACGACTAGCGAGCAAAGTTTGGCACCTTTTAGATAAAGAAGGTGTCTAAACTAAGTAACTGCGAGTTTTCGAACACAGGGTTACATTGAACTAAGCCTATAGGAGGTCTTTGTATTCATCATCGTGAACAACTTTTAACCCTGAGATCGTAAGAAAGATATAATTATGTTTATGGTAGATAAAAACAATTCGGTTTTTTTTGTTTCTTTTAGGTTAGTCCCATTGAAACTGTATCAAAATCGACTCAGTAGTTTTTTTTTTAATGATACTGAGTGACGAGACGAGCGAAGTCACTCACCTGATGGCTCTTCACGCTTGCCCATAACAGCTCAACGCCACTCAGAATTTTGAACTACAACAGTTCAAAACCCTGGATGGCAATGCACTGCGCTCGTCACCCGAGATATGTATATAAGATATGTCAAATCTCTGTGTGCCCTGTAATTTCGCTGGAAACATTGCCCTTCAATCCGGAACACAGTAGTGTTTGCATACTACTGCTTGGTGGTGAATAACTGGCAAAGGTGTGGTACTTCCCCAGGCGGACCCCTGCAAAAGAGTCCTACCACTACAAAAAAATTTTGCTTTTAAATCAAAATATATAGAAATTTGGTTACTTTGATGACAAAATTATGTCATTCAAGTAACAGAAATAGCGTATTTTCCTAAATTTGTGAAGCCGGTTTTTGAAATTGATAACTATTATTTAATTATTTCTTTCAAAATTTGTTGTTTTATTATTTTTTTTGAAAATAGTCTTGCGTTTGACCTCCAACTCACCTGATAAAGGTAAGCGATAAAGCGGTCTACGATGGAGCACGCTTGCCTAAAAGAAACCGATTCACTCGCGAATTGAAAACACCCAGATTATAATTATCGGGGAAAACTCATTCCGGCAGCACATTTCACAGACAAGCGGTTTAACGGTTTTTTACAATGTCACAAAAAAATCTTGACAGCCCCGTTAGCTCAGTTGGTAGTGTACCTGCCTTCTGTGCTTGGGGGCGTGGGTTCGATTCCCACCTAGGAGAAACATTTGTGTGATGAACATTTGTGTTTGTTCTATGTCTGGGTGTTAATATCTATTTAAGTATGTATTAAAAAATATATGTGTTGTATATCAGTCTCTGGCAGCCATATAACAAGCTCTGCTTAGTTTGGGGTCAGATGACCATGTGTGCAACAATGTCCCAGATATTTTTATTTTTTTATCTGACTAGGGCCTCTAGAACGCCAGCATTAGAGATGTTAATTTTCATACGAATTCCAAATAAGTGGTTCTGAATTAGTTTTTTTTTCGCGCATGTTACGCCGTATCATTTCCAATCGTAAACACGCTCCTGATTAGTAGTTTTTTAAATTTTTGTGAAAATATGTCAAGTCAAAAATTCACCGTCAATTACTTTACGAAAGCTTCAAATAATGGACACATTAAATTTAATATTATATTTGAGAAAAAAAAAATACATAAAAATACGTCGTAACACAGGTTTTTTTTTAAATTAACATCAAAGGTTACCAAACCTAATATATGTTCAAGCATCAACAAGTGATCAGCAGCCCTACTCGTATATCTCTCTCTACCCGACTATGAATCCCCTTTGGTGACGGGGTCGGTCTTCCTTACTTTTCTCCTCCACTTCGCTTTTTATCGACATCGTCTTCGGAAAACTTGTCATGGGTCAGCCTCTGAATCTTCGACCGGGGATGGAAAGTAGTAGTGCTAAGTGCCTGCATAGTTAGGTGGTGTGCTCTTTGGTGACCAGCCTTCAGGTTATTGCAGCCTACTTTCTGCACCTTGTCGGAAATGTCACGTCCGCTCAGGCTTACTCGCACGCAGAAAATTTCTCCCTCTTCCTTCCTCAGCAACCCTATATTATACCACGCTCGTTTTCACTAATCCTAAGAGTCGCCTATAACAGATATCTAAATATTTAGGAGTTGCCTAGGGCAACTAAACGTTTCACCAAACTTTAAGTAATAACTAGTGACACCGATTCGGGGGTGTATGAATGATAATTCATAGGGGGGGGGGGTGTGATAGGCACTTTTATATTCTGTGGATCGCAACTTTTAAACTGACAGCCCGTGCCGCGCGCTCGCTAACTCACATCACCGCGCACGCTCACTTACTTCAAAACCATATCATGTTGCTTAGCAGAAAATTTATGGTTAAAAAATAAGTTGAAGAGGTCATTGAAGCATTAACTAGTTCATAAAAATCGTAATCCATGGGTTCTTACAGCAGACATTTTTGTCATTTTCTCAATTACCTTTTATTGGCATTTATTTGAACAAAGCTTAGCTGTTTACGGTATCAGTTGAACGTAAAAACCGCTTTTTAAACTTCAATAGGCAATTTTATTCGTAAAGTCAGTTTATTCACTTCTTTAGTATATTAATATACATTGAAGACATAAATCTCGAGGTTTCGTTCAGGAATAAGTGAATAACCGATAGTCATGCCATCGTGGTCTAATCGCGATTTCGGATCTACCTTCTTTTAGTACGAATCGATTTGGAACAATGGCTTTCTTGTTTCTCAGCTTGCTATCGGAAAAGGGTTCTGTGGAAAACGATTTCTATTCGAGAACTCGGTATGATCTTGTAGGGTACTTGACTACATTGTGACAGAAAATATTATAAACTCTAGTTAACTTTTATTTTTTAGTGACGAAAAATAGGAGGAGGTTCTTTTGCCGACGCGTATTTTTTTTGTATGTGTATTTATGAGAATAGAATCTTCAAAAATATACGCATCGACTGCAGAAGAGAGAGAAATGAAGGGTCCTTCTTTCGTCGGTAAAAAAAATATCGCTTTTTACTGAGCAGTTAGTCTGCTGGATGAGTTCGACTTAAGGGATCAAGCTTGACTTAGGCCATATGCGTTTGCGCCTGCCACGCCACCTCACCATATCTCTCTTATTTGTCTGATCTAAAATTGCACCCATACCTGTCTAATGAAATTTTATTTCAGAAGCTACAATAACATACAAGTAATGTCTGCTAATGGGTAGATAATATCGATGTAAACAGCACCTATTGATAATGTTATCCAGACGTCTGTGCCTTAGACGGTGTCATGGTGATAAGGTCGATTTTCCTACAACTGGTATTTTAAATGATAGACAAACGTGTTTCTTCAATGAGTGTGTATTGGCAACTAACTTCAATAGTTATTAGAACAGAGGACTGTATATATAAAAAAAAAGTAGGGAAGTACATGACATACCGCCCACCAAAACATTTAGTTTTTCTTATGAGGGGAATTTACAATCAGTATTCACCCTTAAGTATAATAATTACAACTACACTATACATTTCAATGGTTAACTAATAGGCATGATACCCTCTTCGATGTAGGTACTAAAATTGATCTACTATAAACTAGACAACATGCCTCTTGTAGGTACTAGAAAAAGTATTCTAATCAGTTTAAACATGTTGGTACACAGAAGTACAAGCCAAATATCTTAACAATGTAATTCAATTTCTTTTAAGCAAAACAAAATCAGAAACCAATAGGTATTTAATTCTAACAATTTTGAGATAGTAGGTAAAATTCAGAACTTAGTATTAATTTTACAACAAATAAGATAATAATAGGAAATATCCTTACAATAATACTACAAAGTATTGCTTCGACAGATAGATAACATTTCAGTTTACATAAACAAAAGTTCTTAAGTCTAAAATATGATAACTTGGAAAATATAATTCCTCGGTTAAGTATTTGTTATCATTTATTGGTAGGCACAATTCTACGGATACAACAATTTCTATTAGTATCTAATCAAGTAAGGCCCATTCATAACTACCTACCACTACAAGTTACAACCAGCAGGTTATATAACATCTGACCAGGGCCGTAATAAGGAACTAAATATATTTCTAAATTAAAGATTTTACATTATAAGGAAAATATACTTATTGTAATACCCTTAATGACAAAATTACTTAATTTTATGTTTAGTTAGTAACATTTCTATGTTTGGTTACATGAGTTAATAAGTAATACTTATTTAATTGCAATTTTTAATCATCATTTATAGGAAGTGGACATAACCTTAGGACAGAGCGTTGTGTTATTTTACCATGGTATTTTAAACTGTACACCCTGCACATTCCATCATTTCCTACATGTTTTTTTACAATGCGACCCATCGACCACTTACCTGGTGGTAGATTCTCTTCTTTGACCAGCACAACATCTCCAATGTTGAATTCAGGCTTACTGCGATGCCACTTAGACCTGTTTTGCAACCTAGTCAAATATTCTTCTTGCCAACGACGCCAGAAGTGCTGAACTACCCTTTGACAATGCTGCCACCTAGATAACCGGCTGACTGGAAGATCCGATAAGTCAGGTGTGGGGACATTGATCGGAGCTTCTCCTATCAAAAAATGACCTGGTGTCAAAACTTCTACTATTTCAGGGTCGTCACAATCTGTTGGGCATAGGGGCCTCGAGTTTAAACAGGCTTCTATTTGACACAATACTGTAATAAATTCTTCATATGTCAGGTTGGTATTTAGTATTCTCTTGAGATGATATTTAACTGAAGCCACTCCGCTTTCCCATAACCCTCCATGTGTCGGGCTGTACGGTGGTATGTGATGCCATTGAGTGCCATCTGCTGCTAGTAAAGGCTGTAGTTGACTAGGCATATCTAAGTTAGCCTCCTTCCACATCTTAGCCAACTCTTTGTTGCCTGCAACCAGGTTAGTACCATTATCACTCCAGATGTGAGTACATCTTCCCCTGCGTGCAACAAATCTTTTAAATGCATTTACAAATGACTCACAGTCCAGTGAACCCACCAGTTCTAAATGAATATTTTTCGTGGCCATACATACAAAAATTGCTATATAGCCTCGACTGCATTTGGCTCCACGGAATCTTGATGTCAGTAACTGATATGGCCCGGCAAAATCAACGGCTGATTTCAAAAAGACACGAGCAGGTGTCACTCGAGCTTCAGGTAAGTCACCCATGATTTGTTCTCTATTTCTTGCCTTCTGCTTAGCACATATCAAGCATCTGTATATCCGTAGTTTAACAGCGCCTTTCATTTTCAGAATCCAGTATCTCGTCCTCAAGTAAGTCAAGGTAAGTTGAACTCCTCCATGTAATGTTCTTTTGTGTGCGTCATTTATGAGTAGAGCAATTAAATCATTGTTGTGTCCAATAATAATTGGGTGTTTTTCATCTTCAGGTATCTTCGCATTTCTGAGACGACCGCCCACCCTGAGCATTTTCTTCGAGTCCAGAAATGGGTTCAATGTTTTTAATCTACTCGTTTTCTTTACTGGCTCTCCTTTTTGTAGTCTTAATACATCTTCTTCAAATTCTTCTTGTTGTACTCTTCTGATCATAATTTCTAAAGCTTCTTGTAATTCAAGTGTTGTTATTTCTTTAGCTTCTTCTTCATTTTCCTTTTTGTAGTTTAAAAATCTTCTTGCGTATACTATTACTCTTTGAAGTTCTATCAGCGTGTCAAATTCCTTCAGATCGATTTTTCTTTCTTCTTCCATGATATCGATGGATGTGTGTAAACATTTTCTTTTCTCTAATTCGGTATCATCTATATTGACTTCCACTAACGGAATTTCCTTTGTTTTCAGCCATGGTGGACCGTACCACCACATTTGATCCCGTGCCAAGGCAGCAGGTGACGTGCCTCTGGTGGCTATATCTGCTGGATTTTCAGCTGAAGCCACATGGTAAAATCTACTGTTTCCGATGTTTTCCAGAATTTCTACAACTCTGTTACTGACAAAGATATTCCACCTACCAGAATCACCCTTGAGCCAAGACAGCACCACAGTAGAGTCAGTCCAGGCATATATTTTTTCATTAGGCAACCCTGTTGCTTCTCTTATCTGTTTCAGCAGTCGGGATAAGATCACGGCTCCTAACAGTTCCAGTCTTGGAAGTGATAATGTTTTTACTGGTGCCACTCTTCCTTTAGCAGCTATAATTCCAGTTTTGATATCTCCATCTTCAGTTTCTACTCTCATGAAAGCCACTGCTGCATATGCCTTCATCGATGCATCTGAATACCCGTGAATTGTTGTATTTTTTATTCTTGATTGTGTTGTCCACAGCCATCTCGGTATGCATATTTCATTTAAATGTTCAAAACCTTGACGTATTTTTAACCATTCTTCTTTCAGATGCCCGTCCACTTCAGTATCCCATCCAATTCCTTCTAACCATAATTTCTGCATATATATCCTTGCCGGTGCAATTGCCGGAGCCAACCAGCCCAGTGGATCAAAGAGACGCTGGAGCTCTGACAAAACAACTCTTTTTGTTACGTTTTCAGGAGCTGGTGGTTGTGTTAGATGGTATCTAAAAACATCTTGACCGATATCCCAGGCTATGCCAAGCGCCTTGACATTGCCCTTTACATCAAGATTAACATGTGATACATGTGTACTTTTCTCATCATGTTGAAAATGTTGTAGAAACTCTGCGCTGTTTGATGCCCACTTATGCAATGTGAAGCCTCCCTTTTGAAGAATGTTTTTAACATTTTGTGCAACGTCCAGGGCTCCTTCGACAGTATCTTGTCCAGACATCATGTCATCCATGAAGAAATCTTCTTTTATTGTTTTAGCAGCAGCTGGATGATGTGTTCCTTCATCTTCAGAAAGTTGATGCAGCGTTTTAACCGCAAGATAGGGTGCTGAAGCAGTTCCAAAAGTAACTCTCAAATGACGGTAATCTTGTACTTCTTGATCTTCACTATATCGCCATAATATACGTTGGTAATCTGCATCTTCTTTTGTAACCAGAATTTCCCGGTACATGCGTTGAATGTCTGCGATGAAACAAACCCTTTTCATTCTCCATTTTATAATTAAATTGCGTAGATCGCCTTGAATCTGAGGACCTACGAGTAGTTCCTCATTCAATGAAACGTTGTTCGTACCTTTGTTTGATGCGTCATAGACCACTCTGGTTTTAGACGTATCCTTATCTTCTCGCACCACTGCGTGATGAGGTAAGTACACCGCTGGATTCTCCTTCTCATTTTGTGGAACTAATTCCATATGATTCATGTCCACATACTCTTTTATAACCTTTGAATATTCTTCTTTCAGTTGAGGTTGCCGCTGGAACTTCCTTTCCAGCTGCTGTAGTCTCTTCAATGCAATATTTCTCGTCTCTCCTTCAACTGAAAGTGGTTTCGGTGTCTTAAATGGTAGTTTTACTACATATCTGCCTTCATGGTTCCTGGAATGCGTTTCTTGAAACATCTTCTCACAGAGTTTTTCATCTGCAGTGTGTTCCCGTTTCTTGGTAGACTCTAATTCCCACATACCTTTCAGCATGTTGTCCAGGTCCGCATGAATATGCAGTGAAAGTGTATCTTCTTGCCTCTCTTCTCCCGACTCTCCCAATAGAATCCATCCTAACCTTGTGTGTTGCGCGCTAGGTGAGTTAGGTGGACCTTGAACTACACCGCTTTTCAGAATTTTACTATATACCTTTGAACTTAGTAGAAGATCTATCTTCCCTGGTTGGTTGAAATTTGGGTCTGCAAGTGGAAGTCCTTCAATGTGATGCCAAGCACTAGAATCTATAGGTTTCTTTGGAAAAAAAGTTGTTAATTTACCTGACATAACATAAGCAACAACCTTGAGATTGAACTCTTTGTCATACCTGGATAATATCTCAAAAGCTGTTACATGGGTAACAGAAGCCCTCGCAGAACCACTCCCTAATACATGCCCCTTGACTGGGGTTTTCTCCGACTTCAACATTTGAGCTGCCCGTTCGCTAATCAGTGTAATTTGAGCGCCTGAATCAATTATAGCACGTAATATCGTTTCATTCCCTAGTCCGTCCCTGACTGGCACTAAAGCGGTTGCCAGCAGGCCGGGTGAGTCAATACAGGTAAAGAATGATGATACTGTGGCTTGTATTCCCTGATTGGGTTGTATTTCTTCTTCTATCTTCTTTTCATCTACATGTGTGTGTAAGGAAACTTCTGTGGGTTGTTTTTCTGGATTTTCAGAAGTTTTCTTTGAATAAGGGTGTATCAGGGAATGATGCCGCCTACCACAAATCCTACAATTTGTTTTTTGGCGACAGGAATGTACAGGGTGCCCAGGCAAGAAACAATTAAAACATAATCTCTTACCTTTGATATACTCACTTCTGTCCGGTTGTGTCAACTTACAAAATTGTTTACAATTGAAGATCGAATGTTTGTCCGAACAAAATGCACATAATCTTTCTTCTCTTGTACCTTGCGACGGAGAGGATGTGTGCAAAACTCGCTCACGAACACTTCTTGGGTTGGTTGGTGACGTCAGCTCCAGAGTGTGAATGCAGCATTCCAAGAATGTCATTAAATCTTTCAATTTTGGTAATTCTGCGCCAAACGTCCTACTAACTTGGTCTTCCCATTCCTTGTGGGTATCTTGGTCGAGTTTTTGAATGACAATGTAGATCACAATTGGGTCCCATGTATCGGTATTTATCTCCGAATTTATTAAACCGGTTAAACATTCTCGTGTAGTGTCCATTAACTGTTTCAACTGACTCGCCGATTGCATGGTGATCTTACGCAGTTGAAATAACCTTTTGAGGATGGCATTAACTACTAGTCGCTTGTGACTATACCGTTTTTTCAAGCACTCCCAGGCGGGCTTATAATTGTTCTCCGTAATTTGATACGATTTTATTGTTGTAGCGGCTTCACCTGTGAGGCACGACTTCAAGTAGTGAAGACGTTGAACGTCACTTAGCGTTGGGTTATTTCCGATTAATGATGTAAAAGTATCTTCAAAATTTTGGAACTCTTCGTGCAAACCGGAAAACTTCGGTAGGTCAATACGTGGCAAAGATACGCCTCCTTTGTTACCAACGCTTGCCGGGGTGGTAGACGTGGTAGTAGTAGAAGTAGATGGAGTAGAAATTTCAATCACTTCTTGCATTTCTGTCTTCGTATTTAAGAACATATCTTCAACATCGCAATAACTTATTGACAATGTACCTTGTTCCAACGTCGGTAAATCATTGTAATACTGCTTGTATGTGTCCCAATTATCCACCAAATACTCCATCCGCACTTTGGTATAAGCTACAGTTCTTCGTGCCCTCGGACATTTTTTAAAGTTTTCTTGTGCACGTTGTATAACATTGACAATCTCTTTCAATTTTGCTTTTATTTCGTCCATTTTGTTAATCTTGATTGAATATCACGTTGCTTATTAATTTCGTAGCGTAGTAAGTTGTACATCAACCGTAAACACTTATGTATTTGAGTAAAATCATTGCAAACAAAGCAAACACGAGTCGACCATGTCGGCCATTTTGCGTCAGTCCCGCGGCCGGCGGCGCGAATTCTAGGAATTGGAAGCTTGTTGTTGTGGAAAAATTTAATCACAATCCGGCTCGAAGGACCATTATGTCATGGTGATAAGGTCGATTTTCCTACAACTGGTATTTTAAATGATAGACAAACGTGTTTCTTCAATGAGTGTGTATTGGCAACTAACTTCAATAGTTATTAGAACAGAGGACTGTATATATAAAAAAAAAGTAGGGAAGTACATGACAGACGGCCTCGATCCAAATCGGTTTATCGCAGTCTTGGTCTAGATTATTGAAGATTAACTTATCATTTCAATTAATTTAACAATGGGGAAGTAAACATCTTTGCAAAACGGGAGTTTAGATACGAATGAAGGAAATGACCTAGCAATGGAACTCAATCATTATCTATAGCCCTGATTTACACACGCTTGAAATTGATACCCTACTTACCTTTGATTGTGCCACTCTCTTTGATCCCTTGCCGTTCTTTGGTCTTTGGATGTTACGGAAGTGGATTTATCGGAACCGAAGTCGAGCCGAAGAAGAGTTTTCACATTTGGCTTGTTGGAGTCGGAACCGGAATCGAAGTCAGAGGCAGAGTAACTGCTAAAGTCAGCGTTACCGTTATTATCAAATTTGTCATAAACCTTCACTTTAACCCGTGGGACGACACGACAGTTAAAAATGCATTCAGTTTCTAGCTATTAAAGAAGCTAAAGTTCAGATTAGAACTTAAGGCACTTGGGAGGTCAACTACTTCCTACTATGGTGCAACCAAGTCTTAGTGTAATAATTTTAATTTTGTCAAATTATGGATAAACTAGCCGCCCGTCCCGGCTTCGCACGGGTGGAGATTTTTCTCTACACATTCTAGTGATAAATATAGCCTATGTTACTCAGGGATAATGTAGCATTCTAATGCTGAAAGAATTTTTTAAATCGGTCCAGTAGTTTCAGTGTAAATTCGTTACAAACATCCAAAAATACAAATCTTTCCTCTTTATAATATTAGTGTAGATGTAGATATGGTATGGGTGTTATAATAGCCTGAAATAGATGAATTTGAATAATAAATTAAGATACTAGCAAACTAATTTCATGTCAGTGCCATTTTTACATAAAATATTGACTGTTAAAGTGCAGCCCCTGAGAGAATGCGTCTGACAGTTGCCATGATATAGTAAAAAGCTGAACGCAAACAGTAAATTCTGATACTTTTACTAGATTTTTGAATGTAAGATTGTAGCTGGTAGCCAATATACTTACTACAGTAAAATATTAAAAAGATAATGTTTTCATTCAGATTTTTACAATGTTATTGCAGTCGTCACACGCATTCAATCAGCGGCCGCACCGTAGTCGCCAGTAAATCAGGGAGGCAAGATACCTTCACCCATACTCGGTGAAATTTGGTTTAATAATTTCATAGTTATACGAAGAACTGTTTGATCTGATGCCGACATCGCGGTGTTTTCATCGCACCAGCCACCGCCTGAAAGTTCATCCACATATCATAGATCGGTGGAAATCGCACACTGTGCGTATTATTATGCATTCCTTTTTGTCTCACATCTGCAATTTGTGGAATGAGCTCCCCTCCTGCGGCATTTCTGAGTAGCTTTAATATGGGGTTCTTCAAAAGGGCTGTTAATAGAGTCTTTAGGGATTGGCAACGTATCTGTGATGCCCCTGGTGTTACAGTATCCATAAGCGACGGTGATAGCTTACCACCAGGTGGCCCGTTTGCTTGTTTGTCACCTATGACATTAAAACAATTGTCTGATAGTCATAGATTTCATTTGCACATGTCGACGGGCCAAGCTTTCGTTGATTGTTTCATGGAAAGACAACATACACGCTAGATTCGAAATGAACCAGGAAGGAATAAAGGCAATAACAGCGTACTAATGTTACACTATCACGTGAAGGGAACGGCTGTGAAACGCGCAAATGTTTGATATGATGGAGTTTGCAACTCAGAAGTGTAACGCAACACCAACCTACAAAATCAAAAGTGTGTAGCTGTCGAAGAGAATATTTTACAAATAGGTTACAATAGGTTGTGGATGGAGCTCCCAAACTGCCAATAAACCAATTTATTTAGAACTAGCTTTTTTGCCCGCGACTTCGTACGCGTAGATTTTCATATAAACCTTCAATTCTTTTTTCTTCCCTTAATCCGGCCTTGCGCAAAATAACAGCCTATACTTCAATCTGGTCATAGCTAAGCATATTCGTGAAAACCGCATTTAAATCCGTCCGCATTTTCTTCCAGGGGTGTAGGAGATGTGCGTGAACAAACAAACAAAAATTCTAAAAACTGCCTTAACATGTTCAGCTGCTTATTTTAAGTCGCCCTGTGTGAAGTATTGATAGAATCATAAAAGTAATAAATAACACCGTCAACAGTTTTCAAATCAAAAAGATAATGTGACCACAGTGCAGAGCATGTTTTGAAATTTTCTTTTTGTCTAAACCATTAAAAGTATATTTCCGGCCAGTTTCGCTGGCCACGGAACCCTGACATAATGCTTGTCTTAACACGCTCTTGGATAGTTATTTCTTATTTCGCGTGCATTTGTATGTATACCTTGATTAAAAAGCCATGAAATGTAACTACTCTATTTATCTGTTAAAATATCACAGTAAAATAAAATTATTTCTATATTCTTATTCTTATTGCAAATATACACTGTATTCTTCTAAAAGCTAAGTTTATATACCCTGCATAAAGGGTGCAGCAATGAATTATGTAGTGGCTGTTCACAAAACCAGACCACAGACATAAACATATAAATTTAAGTATAGTTAAATCTATTATATATACTATTCAAACTTACCCTAGGGTGGAGCAATTTTAGAAAACAAAAAAAGAACAT
The DNA here is from genome assembly GCA_949125355.1 of Agriopis leucophaearia. Classification (NCBI taxonomy): domain Eukaryota; kingdom Metazoa; phylum Arthropoda; class Insecta; order Lepidoptera; family Geometridae; genus Agriopis; species Agriopis leucophaearia. The sequence continues at coordinate 15,831,347 of OX421269.1, forward strand.
ACTTAGTGTGATAGGTTACTTAATTATATATGAGATGATACAAAACTTATGACGCTACTTTCTTAACTATTTATATATCGATATTTATTTTCTAATTATAATTTTCTAAAATTTATCGTCGAAAAAATCTTTTATCTCGTAATAACATTTTTGGGTTAGAAACTTACAAAGTTGGTTCTGGAAAAATGTTATTATTTCTTTCTTTCTTTATTGCGTCCGGAATTTTGTTGTATAGGTTTATTTTCATGTTCAAAGGGCCTTTTTTGAATATTTCTATTCGCGGGACTGTATTAAAATAGGATGCGGTATATTTTGTGTTTTAAATGCTAACATAGAATAAAACCATGAGAATGTAATATGGAGCTTGGAGCTTCCCGGTGTGGTACTGGATGTAGATGCGACCTGGGCTATAGGGACAACGTCATGTATGCGGTCGGCTAGGTCTGCCAGCACATCGAGTGATGACGTCATCTGCTGCGAAGCAATGATGGTCTGCGTGCTGTTCGGTAGGCGGCTGGTCCAAATCATGCGTAAAAAGTCTTCTGAAACTCCGGGGCCTGCTAGGTGTCGTAGATGACGTAAGAATTGAGAAGGCTTACGATCACCTAGCTCCTCGTGTGTTAAAAGTTGCTGTACCTTTTTTTCTCTTGATGCGGACAAACGTTTAATTAGCTCCAGCTTGAGTTTTTCGTACTTCTCGGTCACAGGCGGGTTGACGATGATGTCTTCGACTTCAGCTGCGTATTGCGGGTCAAGTTGTCCAATCACATAGTAGAACTTGGTGCTATCTGCAGTGATGTTGGAAATCGCGAATTGGCCTTCGATCTGGGCGAACCAAATCGCCGGCTTCTCGGGCCAAAACGGTGGAATTCGCACGCCAACTCGGAATACATTGTCATCATCTTTATTCTTCGTGTCAGCCCCAGTGCTATCAGTACGATCTAGCGGCATTCTGACCTTTGTCGGTGGTGTACGGTCCATTCAGTGGTCACCAATTATAGTGGATTTGTACTATTTATATAGAAGGAGAGGGTTAAGCTACCGACAATGGAAGAAAATAGCTGAGTCCGAAAGAAATTATAAATTTAATGCAAAGAAAAATCTTAGACAAATCTTAGAAAAAGCGAATGACAATTCCATTTGAAAATCGGTGTTCTTTTATTATTTTCTTTTCGCGCCCCAGCGCCACACGTCGTGGAAAATTGGAATGAAATTCACGAAGGTTGGCGCAAGGAGTACGAGTACGCCACACTCCTACTCCATGCACTGGAATGAATCACCAAAGAGGTTGTAAGGCCTATAACATGCTTGATCTACACGTTCATTCATCTAAGAAGGTTAAGGAACCTTCTTTAAATTTAAACTGATTAACCGAATGACAGTTGACAGTTTCAAAATTTTAATGGCTATGTCAATAACATTCTCTTTACTTTGGATCTCCTTGCTTGAGGCTATGTGACGATCCTCATATTACGTTTCGGGTAACGAAGAAATAAATAATTGATTTTTATTTTCGTTTATGTAAAAATAAAGAATTAAAATAAATGATATAAGATAGCCTATGTTTTAATCTGGTAATTTCTAAGCATATTGGTGAAAACCGCATTTAAATCCGTCCAGTGGTTTAGGAGATGTGCGCGGACAAACAAACAAACAAACAAACAAACAAACAAACAAACAAACAGACAAAAATACTAAAAACTGTCCTATCGTGTTCAGCTGCTTATTTTAAGACGACCTGTGTGATTTTTTTTTTGTTATCTCGCAATTACAGATTTTTTTATCTCTACGTTTTTATTATATGTATAGATAGATTGCCTCAACATCACTTTTGACACATTTAGTAAAAGTAAAGTGTCCAAAGTGAAAATTTTGAGGCAATTCATTAACAATTTAAAAACGATTGGTTTAGTAGGATCGTGGCCCAGTAGTGAACAACGGTATTTTAAAAGTGTTTTATTTTCCAAAATTGCATTTTGAATTCTATTGTTTTGGAAGTTTAGGAATTGTCCTTTTTCTTTCTTTTTGTTCGCGGTTTCCAACGTCATTGTAAAAATTCATTTATATTTCATCTTCCTTATTGTTTTATCAATGTAAAGAGATGTGAATGAATGTTTTTATATAGTACCTTACGCCCTAAAGTACCTTACGCCCAACTCTAATGGGGCCCGGGCCCCAATAGGTGCAGTTGGCAAAATCACGCGACTGCAAATCGTACCTTGGCGCGTTAACGTTCGCGTTCGCGTGAGTTTACAAACTGCACCTATTCGGTCCCGCGTTTAGATTTGGACGTAAGACTCCAGGTTAGTGTAGTACAAACTAATAGGATTAAAAATTATAAAGGTAGAGCACTTAGGTCTTTTTTTATCGCTACTTAAAAGGGATTATATATAACTGATTAGTCCTCAGTGCTTATCAAAATGCTGTTTTTCTGGCTCAAAGCCTAAGTGTTGCCATTCAGCATGGTATGTATTTGGATTGAGCACAGAAAAGAGAAGGGAATTGAGCATTTGGATTGTCTTAGAATACTCTAGATATTCAATGGTCTATATGAGCAGTCCAACATTTTTATATAATCTTTTCTGTTTTATATGATAGGCCAAGTAGTTTAGGTAGTTGGTGTTGGCTAGCTATTTTGTTTAGTTAATTAAAGCACAAGAAGATGAAAATTACTAAGTAGGTAGGTACATACCTATTTAGTTATGTAAAAGAACAATGCTACCAACGGAATAGTACCTACTTTACAAATGCGATATGAATAACTTAAGTCGTAGCTAATGAAGTATTTCCAACCAAAATAATATTATATTTTTGTTTACGGTCATACAGTACTTTATCGTTTCCGTGGCCGTGAATCTAAAAGGGCACAGATATAATTATGATACGACTACGTGACTCCAGTGGCGTTGCCTGTCACCCATTACTATATATAATTATATTAGCTAAGCAGGTAGGTACTTAGGTTTTAGATAAATTTGGCGTGTACCTACTAAAACTCAATTCTCTAAGGACTTTGTTAATAAAGTCGATATGTAATCGACGTATTGTCTTTTGAATTTTGACTTCTTAGTTTCCAACCTATCCGAACGTCTTTTGAATTTTGACTTCTTAGTTTCCAACTTATCCGATCGTCTTTTGAATTTTGCCTTCTTAATTTCCAACTTATCCGATCGTCTTTTGAATTTTGACTTCTTAGTTTCCAACCTATCCGATCGTCTTTTGAATTTTGAATTCTTAGTACACAGTTGTGGTACACCACAAAAATCATTCACTGGACTTTGCTCGGCCGTGGATGCTCGTCACGTGGATTCCGTGATAATTAAGATAACAATAAATACGTCTGATGCGTAATTTTAAGGTAATAAACTGATACATAGTTAAGTAAGTAAGCCTATAGTAATTTTATTAAATTAATACAATTATGACAAAATGGCTTAATTGTTGTTTGTTTACGTGATCTGCTGGACTATTGGAGTTTGCACTTTGTACCTAACTACATTACATACTACATATAATTTTGACAGAATTAAAGTGCGGCAGTTGAAAAAATGCCAATTTCAAACAGCAAATTCTAATCACTTTTTTTATTCGCTTTTTGAAAGAAAGACTGTTGCTGGTTGCCAATATATTACAGTAGAATATTTAAAAAAAACTTTTTTTTTTTAAATAAGTAATGTTATTGCACCTGTCAGACAAATTTTCTCAGCGGCCGGAATGTAATTATAAATAAGCTGCCTAAAAGGTGTAGTAACAGAATGTTGTAATGCTGTTGATCTACCCATCAAAGTGACGTCTGTCTGTCCGTCCGTCCGTCCTACATTTTAACTGTTGAAACAAATCGAATACCTACCAATATTAATTTACCTTGTCTTAGTGTATAATAATAGTATTTTGCCAACCAGCAATGTAAAGCGTACAAAGCTCGGGGTCAATGCACCGAGTAGATACAAAAGAGCGCGAGAAGTGCTGTGTGTGCGTGTGGAGGTCGTTCGTTGACCTCATTCGTTAGCTGGATGTTTTATTTGCATTACATTGCAAACTTTAAAATATAAACTGAATGTATTTTTTTAATTGTATTTTCATGTGACTATTTTAGTACATTTTTGAAAACCTGTAGACGCTCCTCCCACCAGTGAAATATACATAATATTATAAATTGTTTTCTTGCTACCATCTAATCTCCAAAATTCATAGTCCCTACGACTCTTGAGTTATCGAGTGAGACGCGCCATGAAGCCTCGTGGGCACCCCTACTATTAGTATTGAAACTTTGTATTAATTTCATCTGTCATTTTATACCGATCGTATGAATAAATGAGTATTAGTATATATTTTTTTTCTATTATTTTGAATTTTGCATTAAAAAATAAAAATGAATCGCATTTTCTTTTGTGGTTTCGTATCAGTAATCACCAGGGGCCTTACCCCTAGCTTCACTTTTGCGAGCCAACTTTTAGTAGGTACCTGATAGGTACCTAAAATGAACCAACTCATTTAAGCTGCATCGTTAAAAAGCGTCTAACTTGAATGGACGAAAATCCGTTTTACTATGCGTGTGTGCGTGAAAATAGCAAAGCTTGGCGGCTATCAAACAACTACCGCTTATCATAGTTGATGGTACCGTTTAGACAAATAACACCTATGCGGGTCAACTTTTCGAGCTAGGGGTAAGGCCCCAGGCGTCGTTTACGGGACCGTTTCCCGTATTTATCATTGAATCAAGTCCTTACTTTGACGTTGCCTAGATCTAGTTACAAACCAAATAATATTAAAATAGTATCTATGGAAGTAACCTACCACAATGCAATGAACTGAATTTCCTTTATGATGCCCTACAATCAGCGGAAGCCGTCTGTTTTTAGACAATCCGCTGTGTCGTAGTTTAGTGAATAGTTTGTATTGAGAGAGCTTTGCCCTTTTGTACAGGGTACAAAGTTCAGGATAGTTACACATACTGAGAATATACTTACATACGTATTAATGTGTAGGCATATATATATCTTTATGTAATGTATTGTGTGCTACCGATAGCAATATAAAACTGATAACAGACATCTGGATTTGGTTGATCTCAACCACCGTCTGCCCTACTGGAGAGAAAGAGAGGAAAATATGTTGTTCTCACTCTTAATTATTGTGACATTTAGTTATATTTTTGTCTGTGGTTAACGGTTTTACACAGTGTAGATGGACTTAAATAAATAATAAATAAATACTCTTGACGAAGCAATTTACAGAATACACATAAGCGGCTGTAAAATGGCCTTGTAAATTGATATGCAGCTGTAAAGAGGCTTTGTCAAATTAATAATAATAATATTTAAAAAAAACATTGCGTAATAATAATTAAATTCAAAAATAGTTTTTTTTTATATAGCTTGTTTTTTGTGATGAATGATTTTCATGATAATGAAATGTAATACACGCACATATTTTAGAAACTATTTAAAACGGCTAATAAACTTCGACTTGCACTTGGCTAATTTTTTCCTTTTCTTTTCCGTAGAACAGTAGCAATATGTTTTAATATTTATCGGGACTTATCGCGCACTATTAAATATAGGATAGGTAAAAATAGATAGATACCTTTCGCTCGACGTTGTAACATGATCGAAACGTCGCGAAAGGTATCTATTTTTACCTATATTTAATAGTGCGCGATAAGTCACGATAAATATTAAAACATGTGTTCAAATCGCGAAAGTTTAAAAATGACAGTAGTAATATGTAAGAAGGTAGATATGAACCCAATAATGTAAATTGGTACATAGGCCTACACTTATACAATCTCCTGAAGACATAATGTCACGTAAATACATGTACCTTACGTGAACACAAACAAATCTGATAACTCATAAACATTAAAACGTGACTCTAATTAGTCGCAATTAAACGGTCCATTAGATACTTACAGAACAATTTATCTGTTAAGTTGGCAAAATTATGGAATTAAAATATTCCTAGGGAAGGTGTATAAAGAGAACACGTTAGTGGCTCTCAACTTAATTGTACAGATAAGTTGGCTGTTCTGTCTTTTAGTTTGCACTTGATCACGGGGGCATAGCGTGGTAATATACGGTCGACTACTTTCCGGTGTGGCGTGGAAAAAAACTGATCATTAAAAACTAAGGCATAGTTTTTAATGGAAAATATGATGTTTAAGGATTTTTCCATAATATGATTATATAATTTTCCTATTTACTATTTGTCCAGTTTCGTTTCGGGTACAGTGAATTAGAACTCGTATCATGATTAGTGCGAAATAGAAAGTGACGAACTTATGTCATCATTTGCTACCTTTTTTTGCCTTACAGTTTGTAAACTGGCTTTTAGCTTTTCTAAACTTAAATGTCTTACGTCCAAAATATGATCAATTGAATGAAGCATCTGATAACCTATCTAATCTTATGACCTACTGGGAGGAACCAATTTCTTTGGCAATTTTGATTACCTCTACAACCCATATTTTTCAAAGAGTCCCTTTAAGATGTCAAACCGCAATACCACAGACATATTATATAAAGAAAATCAGAGAGGGTGGCAGGCGTGTGAAAATTTTGACGTTGACAGATATTATGTGAAAATATCGAGGCAGCGCGCCCGGTGTTCTCAGAACTCTGGAGTAAAAGTAAAACTACGGAATGTCCTTGAAGTGAAAATGTTAGTAACAAATAGGTATAAAAAAAGAATACTTTACAAGTTTGGTTAAATCAAATCATATCAAAGTATTTATTTGTCAGAACATGGTAGGTAGACTAGCATACAGGGTCGTAAGAATGGAAACGTATCTCATGTCCTTGCCAGGTACGGCGTACCACAGACCAAATTTTTTTTTTCTAAATCTTTGCGATGTACAAATGTTAGTTTTTTTAATATATATTTATAGCTTAGTTTATTAGTTCTTTTATGCAACTAATTGACGAGTCAGCAAATCGCTCGCCCGATGGTAAGTGTTATGCTCACTTATAAGCCCATAGCATTTATTTTAGTCACCCATAATTTTGAACTTGAATTTTGAACAAATTCATTCGCCCTAAGAGATTACATTGTACTCTCTTTATGCGCCGTAATTTTACAGGAACAATTGCTTTTCAATCCAAAACACAGTAATGTTTGAATTCTACTGTTTAGTGGTTGAATAACTAGTATAGGTACTTCCCCAGGCGAACTCTGGGAAGAAAGTACGAGTACCTAAATTAACCTATACCTACTTAAACCTCCATAAACTCCAAAGTTGTGTTATCCCCGTTTAAATAAGTTATTAATATTATGGCACATTTTAATTGCTGCTGGTCTTAAATAAAGATAAAAGTAACTTCTTTCTCTGACCTTGAAAATCCACCAAATATCTCACCTCATACTCGCCGTAGCCCATTATCAGTCATGGTGTTGATAAGTGTGGATTACCTTATCATAGGTCAGTACTGTGAGGTCGCTGAATTGATAGTCACATGGTGTGAGGCACGACTGTTGCTAGTGGGTTGACCCGGATCTTAATGATAGTTAAAATAACAAAAAAAAACTTAGGTTTCCGTTCTAAACAACCCTGGCCATTATATTTGTTTTGATAGAGTCTGTGCAAAAAGAGAAGCGTCGTAGGATAGAGGTCACGCGTGTGCTAATTTCTTTGATAATAATTATAATAGTTTGAATCTGACTTAAACTCGAGCTGGAAGGTTTAAAAAGTCTGCCAAAAACTGAAGAAAGCGAGGTAAACACTGCACACACTGACATATTCTTACTAGTTCTACAAACATTTAACACACAGTTCAATATTGAGCGGCACACAATTGCAAACGATGTGCTCAACATGTATGTAAACGAATGGACGACCAAGGTGGGTGCAAGTGCTAAAGTGGAAACTGTAGGTATAACGCTTCCATTTATTTATTTATTTCTGAGGCTTATTTAATGTTTTAAGTTCACCGTTATTCATTTCTTTTATTCTCGCTTATCTTTTTGATAAGCGAGAAGAAAAGAGAAGAATAACGGTCGCTTATCTTTTTGCACATACCCTAACTTCAAAGTCATGCAAAGCCGGTGTATACCAAGGATGCTTCGCGATGCTATTGAAATAAAAAAAAACATCTAAATTGTATAAAGATGGTGGGCAAGTACCACTGCTTGGTATCCAGTCATCAAATTTATAAAATCTCAAGCTCGGCGTAAACCTGCAAGACCTGTGGACACTGTGAGTGTACATAGGGAACGTATTAATTAAAAATCATTGACGGTACTTGTAAATATATTCACAACATTTTTATAGACATCCTTTAACTAGTCTACCGGTGTCCACGGCAACACTGCAAAGGAGTGAAACCACAGAATACATAATACACAAACTGTTACCTACCACGTAGCGAGCCTTTAATTAGGTGTGAGGTACTTCTTATACATCTGGTGGCCAATAGCTTGTTCGCCACTTATTCTATATAAAAAAAAACCATATACCTCACCTGTAACCTCACCACCTCACCTCACCAGGTGCTGGTCCGTAAACACTTATCGCTACCATACAACCCAACCAGTAAACGTAGGAACTATTCCGTTTGTGCAACAAAACGCACAAGAACATCTCTCGCGAACCGTCATTTCGATGCTGTAAGCTCCCGTCTGTATAACAAAGTCAACAAATCCTTAAATATTTACAGTATGAATCTGGTGAATTGTAGAAGGGCGCTTGAGAGATGGTTCAAGAGCTTAACTAACGTACAATGACACAGAGAATCTGCTGACAATCCTCACTTAATTACGAAATAGTTATCACCCACCCACTCAGAATCACTGACTACTCACTATACTTTCACATCACATACACATGTACTCACTCAACCTCTGGACCACATCACTAAAGCATGTAATTCTAAATAGGCATGTCGATTCTTCCTGAAAAAAATCGATTTTCGAATCGATTCGAATCGAAGTCCACAGAATCGATTCTCGATTAAATCGGCCTCTGGAAGATCGATCTTCGATTAATCGATTCGATTTTCCAAAAAAAAAAGTTTTTTTTTAAAACCGATTCCATCTTCTATTTGGTTAGATTCTCGAGGACAAATGTATGCCTACTATTCAATTTAAAAAGATTTTTATTTTTATTTGCAGCAGAATAGATCGAATCGATATAGAAAACGATTTTTAAATTGAATAAGTATTCATTGCAAGAACAACTACTAGTTTTCGGTGAAACAAAAATTACGATCAACATACAAAATATATATATATACATATTACATACCTCCTCCTTTTTGGAAGTCGGTTAAAATGATATTACGATTTAATGATAAAGAAGTTAATAATTAAATGGTCACCTGCTGGAAACATGCTTTAGCTCACTGTTTTACTTATAAACTCAGAGGAAATAGATCACAAAACACATGTAATGTTACATACACTGTTCATAGAACACCATAAAGTAAAATAAAATTATTAGACATACCGGATACATTTTTGTTTTTGGGCTTATAACTTGGTATGCTAAAGCCATTGAGGCCATACTGCCTCGTCTTACGTATTTTAGCACAGAAGTGGGATTTTTTTAGGTTAGATTCCCTGCTCTTTTTTGTGTATTTTAGTCATTCTGCCCCAATAAAGTGGTGGAAACTTTACTAGGGGCATCTATAGAGTTTTGGAGACAACACGGAAATAAACGTTCATAAATACTTCGAATAAAATCTACCATTATTATATCACATTAACAGTCAAAGTACACAAATGAAAATAATACCATGAGGCAACATGTTTTCGTCGCGTTGGCGCCAAAACTCTCATTAAAACAAAGTATGTAATAGTATATAATACGTTATTATGGATTTTTATTCGCGATTCTGATTGTGACAGTTGTCCTGTGTGACCAGTTCGCTCGCTTAAGGAAGTTAATGCCGTTACTTCTAACATAACTTACTATAGTTCGCACATACTGCTAGACTATTTTTCGATAATTAAACTTTTACAGCATAGAGATACTTTAACGATCTAGAAAACCGATTCCATAGATAATCCCGTGAAATATTATCGATTCTAGGTGGTATGCACTGCATTTCTACGATCTATATTAGAACCTCAATATCAACATCGTGAATCGGTCCGATTCTCAGGGTTCGAGAATCGATCTAGTGAATCGATCCACTCTGTCAGATCGATCTAAAAAATCTATTTTCTGACCTCAAAAAATCGATTTTCCGATTAATCGATTAAAGATCGACATGCCTAATTCTAAAACTAACATTAGGTATAAACTACATTCTTAGTCGACTACTATTTATAATTATGACATCAAACTGACATCAAACTGACATCAAACGGACATTATGTTTTAATACTAACATTAAATTCTATTATATTATAATAATTATTCTTAACTAAATCTTAAATTTAATATGCCCTTATGTGTTAACTTGCATTAATTGTATTATATAATCTTAACTTTAGATTGTAGGTGAATAACTCTGAAATATAAATATATAAATTTACATTCAATAAATAAATAAATAATAGGTAAAAACTAACTAAAATGACGAAGTGTACAAAAAATTGTTTTATAAACGGGTAGACCTAATTCCCAAGATACGGGTGTATTCTACACCTAGTTTGAGCATTAGTGCTATATACGAGTGTAAATGTACCAATTTCTGAAATAAATAATTTTGTTTTTTTTTTAATTTTGTGTAAAATAAATACTGAGTAAGAATAAAAAACCGATTGGACATTATCTTTATAATAACATTGCCAAAGTAGCTTTAGAATACCGGAATCACATGCATAACTGGCGAAAACAAGCTTTTTTGGCGCGTAGCACAATTACTACGATGCTACGTGTCACGTAGACTTACGTCTACGTCGTAGTAACGTAGCGTGTACTTGCATGAAATAAGTAGTGTAGTACCTAACTACAAAACTTTTGCGGTCATAAAATGCTTTGCAGAATGTTGATTGTAAGATATTTAAGGGTAAGTTTATCACTACTTCAATGAGTATCTTAGTACAATTCTTCATTGAAACTATCATCACACTAATAATGGAAACACACTTTTTAACGCCGCAACAGCCGGCTATTCTGCAAGCTAAGTGAACGCGCAAGTGAGGTGATAAGCTAAGTGAACGTGTATTTTTCTTGTCGATTACTATAGAGAAATGTCAAAATGTCGAGTGATCACCCTTGACTGTAGTCCCTTACCCTTATAAGTCGATTTTTTGACATTTATCTGCAGAAATAGGCAAGAATACAACACATTCACTTAGCTTATCACTTCACTTACGCGCGTTCACTTAGCTTGCAGAATAGCCTTACAGCGGATTGACATGATTTTTTGACAAGTTCTAGGCTTCGAGGATCGAAGAGTGACATAATTTGTACCTCAAAAATTTTTTTTATGGGAATGTCCACATTGTCCACGCAGGTGAAACATAGAGTAGTGAAGAAAATTATTGTTTTTTAATTCACTAAACCAGTAAGTTTCGATAGTCTGTGGGTCTTCTTCGGTTGGTTTTAGTTAACTTCATCGTATTAACAGGTAACCTGGAGTTTAATAGGTAATAAACAAGTACTAACTAAGTTTAAACTAGCATAGTACCTAGCATTATCTTCAACCTTCGTGTCTACGAAAATCGGGCTTAGCAAGATGTCTTCCGTTTTATAGCAACTAAACACTAGTTAAGTATTAAGTACTTAGGTTCTTGTGATTATCTAGTCAACAGAAGTTATTTTGCCCAGTCATTCGATTCTACAATTCGAGTAAATCTACTCGATTGCCGACGAATCGAGATCGGCGGTAAGCACCAGTTGGCACAATCAATAATTATAGAGACGAGCCTCCAGTTTTTCTGTGAGCGACCGTAAATTTTTGCCAGCCCGAAATAAGTTCCGGCAGATTGTAAACTCTAAGTCAAGGCCGTAGCGCGTACGAGGCTAGTGTTGGGACATGGCCGTCGGAAAAGTTATCTTTGCCGGATTTCACCGGTAAACCAAGATGGCCGCTTTGACACGTGACATAAAACGTTATTTATGGGCGGGAAGTTCGCGAGTCGGGATGCGACATGCGAGACAGTCACGAACCGCGGAAATGTGGATTTAATGAACGATTTTTATTCATAGCAGTTTTATGTAAAGGATTTTGGTGGTTGGTATGCTACATTTAGACCTAAAATACCATTTAACTCCTCCGCCGAAATACTACTGCAAGCTAATCCTTACTTAACTTACTAAATACCTTGACTAAATGAAGTATAGGTATACTTCATTCGGAAGGTAATTGTGATATAGTAAATGGGGAAAGGGAGGGTAAAAGAATTTTTGAGACAAATTATAAGTAAAAATACTCACAATTATAATAAAAGTTATTCATAAATTGAGTACAATTATCTCCTTTTGGGTTAGTACAGGGTATATGCTTAACCCTGTATCCTTGAACCAACTTCCTTAGATATATTTTTTTTCCTAGGATGTTGTAGTTTTGTATCTATGATGGTATAATTAAATTATATAAATTAAATTTATAATGTCACACACTAGTCAAAACATTTGCAATAAAATAATAATAATAGTAACGCAGTGGCGGCTTTATGGCGAGCCGTCGGTGAGTGGCGACACCGCGTACCCCGATTCCAGGGGGCTAAAACCCCAGACCCCGACCCCTGGCTTGCCTTATCCGGCCGTCCGGGGGTGGAAACCGCAAGAGTTAAGAACCTAAGCTCCAGGGTGGAAGTGTTAAAGGGCATAACGCCGCGAGTAGCTCTTAGTGAAAGTGCAGCACACCTCTCTACACCCTAAGCCACCCTCGCCAATGTTGCCCCTCCGGTGCCAATATACGGCAGCCTTTATAGGGGGCCCATTTAGTGGGTGGCAAGTCATCACTTGCCTAAATATATTTTGAGATGAGACAGCGTAAGGCAGGTGCCGTTTCTCATCCCATAGATCTGTTCTCCTATACACAAGTTGTTCACCTCAATAGCCCAGTTTTTTTAATCCTATACTATACAATAGTTTCATATTCCATTTTATACACGTTCCATAATTGTATTTTTTATATTCAAAAGGGCCTCTTGGTGTCGGCTTCGGCCCCACCAGTGCCCACCAAATGTCCGGGCTAGACCCGATAATTATATGAAATAACGTGAAATAAATCCATAATGTTAAGATTTTTAAGTAATAATTCTTACAGAATACAAACAAACAAGAAATATTTTAAAAACCTATATGAGCTTATAATCTTCAAATGGCTAAACAAATTTTCTTGAATCATTGCTAAAAATACTCTCGATCAAGTCACTGTAAACAAATAAAACTCAATAAAAATTGGTTCAGCCGTTTGGGAGCTTCGATGCCATACACAGATACACACGTTAAACTATCAACACCCCACTTTTTGTGTCGGGGGTTAAAATTCGGCAAAGTTATCACAAAAAAAAAAACAGTTAAATTAAAACCTTTTTCGATGTTGAAAACACAAAACATTGAATAGAAAAATATATCACAAGCGTGATCACAAAACCACTTTTAAAATTGTCAAATTAATTAAAACTAATCCAAAATATAAATGAACCGACTAAAACTCCATTAATAACGTTAACAATGATCCGGTTGGTAATAATAACCGGTAATTCGTTGTCGAACCGAAGTTTGGCAGTTTGGACATTAATGAGGAGAAGTCGCACGCCACGCGAAATGAAGCACCTAACACTCAGATCAGACAAACAAGGGGGATATGGTAAGGTGACGTGGTCGGTGTGAACTAGGGTTTCCGGAACCGGTACTGATTTTGAGAACCGGGAATTTTGGTACTCGACGTCATCAGATCCGGGATTTCCCGTTTTTTTCGGTACTTTCGGTACTACCTTAATTTTTTAAGCTAATGGTGCAGTAATGCGTGAAACAAGAAGTAGTAATGAGTAAATGAACTATTTAAATAAGTCAAAGAGTTCTATTCATGGTTCTAGCTAGGAGTACTGTTATTCTTTCTATCACTGAATGAATGAATGAATGGTCAGAATTACCAAAGGTGAATAAACCGCCACTGAGTAGAGGGCTGGATCAGATGTCATCAGAAAGCAATAATCTGCATCGTTAGTTTCATAGTCATCGTCTCATCCTGTACATCCTGTCCATGTACAACCTGTGTCTAAACAGGTTGTCGTGACGACCCTGCTAACTACGGGCCAATCTCAGTCACGTATAGAACGTGTCCTAAACAAACCCTTGGCGTATGTGGAAGCGTTCGCCGTTTTACTCGACATCTCATATGCTTTCGACAGGGTTTAGCATGACGACCTTAGTAGCAAGCTCTGCTCATTTGGGTTGTCCAGCGGTTTCGTTACGTGGATATCGGACTTCCTGAGGGATAGATTGATTCGAGTTATTATTGATGGCTTCTCGTCCAATCGATTGGCAATTAATGCCGGTGTCATCCAAGGGCCGGTGCTATTTGCAACGCCATTCCTGCTGCACATCAAATAAATACTACATTCACCCTTGGGATGGATCAACCAAGCTTGGGGTATTTGGGTCTATTGAGAAATGTGCCAAGATACTCAACAACGAATCCCTAGTTCAAAGGCGCAAAGTTGCTAGTCTATTTCCCTCCTGCCCATTTTTCTATCGAACTGCCAGAGTGAGCATAAAAATCGAAACCGCTTTATGGTTAATATTCCGAATTGCTTTGATTCCACGTTTATTGTGCGAACTGCTAGTCTCTGGAATACGCTTCCTGAATGGGTGTTCCTCGATAGTCACATTATAATCTGGGTGTCTACAAATCACGAGTGAATCTGTTTCTGCTAGACAATCTTGGTCCATCGTAGACCGCATCATCGCCTAACATCAGGCGAGTTGGCGATCAAATGCAAGTTGATTATCAAATTGAATAAAAATCTAGCTAAAGGTATACAGTCTAAATCGTCTTTATCTCCCATCGCAAAAACGGAAGATTTTCAGCGTTTTGCTTTCACAAGTGTAATATTTTTCTTGTATAAAATGTCGATAATTTTAAATTACAGTGCGTGTTCGATACAAACATACAGTCCGACAGTACAATTTGTGCTATAAAAACAGGATTTATGATGTCGATACCGAGTCCCGAAAGTACCGAAAAAACCGGGAATAGGTTTTGAATCCCGGTTCTTAAATTACGTTTTAAAAAACCGGGAAATCCCGGTATTTTTGGTTCCGAGATTTCCTGGTTCTGAACCCTAGTGTGAACGCATCTGACTTGAATCAGGCTTGATTTTAGTCGAACTCTACCAGCAGACGACCTTGTCGCCCTTTTTGAATCGACTTCAAAAAAGTAGGAGGATCTATGTTCCACTTTTTTTGTAAATGTATGTTCACCGATTTCTCCGCCAATTATGAATTGATTTTGAAGATTCCTTTTTTGTTTGGTTTTATAGTTTAGTTTTTAAATCAAAATAACTGTAATTGTATTATATTTATAAGACATTATCTTCCCTGTTTGTCTCATCTGATGGCCAACACAAGAGGCCTGTTGGATGCGAAGCCAAACGCTAAATCTATTTCAATAGCTCTCATTTACAGATAGCTAGATTTGGAAACCTAATCCTTAACTAGTTTAGTACGAACTTACAAAGTTGGTGCCTTTATGTAGGTGTTTGACGTATTGACGACCAATTTTGTTGTCTCATTCTGTAACATTGAGGTAGGAAGACTAGAGGGCGGTTATATTATAATTTTTACAATCGGTATAAAATTTTCGTGCTGTTCCTGCCTGCCAGTACCTACTTGATGTCCGAAAACATTTCAACCGCCTGCGCTATCTCATTGCTTGATACTTTTTGTAGTGTGGAATTGTATTCGCGCGTTCCTCTCTAACTTCTGCAATAGCAGCTGTCAAATGCATCCCAGTTCAATGTCAATAGCCGCTCTATTATCTTCCTACCTACCATGTTCTATGATGAAGATGTTAACTGAATTATTATTACCTATCTATCCCGTCAAAATACCAGATAACAATATTTCTCTTTTATTGCATATTATATTTTTATTTTTGTATTCTTTTTTATGGGTGGTAAATAGAACAAATGTTGCAACTCGACGCAGGACTCGAAATGAACTACTAGCCACACGTTACCTAATGAGCCCCACATAGAATTATTCACTTTCAATAGATAGGTAGAGAATGTAGAGCTCAGAGAAAAATACTTATCTTTTTTTAAGAGTTAAATATATATCATTATTTTTTGTAATTTTTGTATAGATGGTACTCAGACGTAGGACAAATCTTGCAACGATCCAACGAGACACGCGAAATTACTTTTTTGAAGTTCCACATAGTTCAATTAAGTAGAAATACCTAGAGTAGAAGTCCAATAAATTGTTTAACTTGAAATGATTTTATCAATTGACCGTACGGCCGTAATGCCGATACTTGCATGGTTACATTAAACCTCGCAATCCATCAAAACATGGTCGTGTCGTACCATCGCCCTTTCATTATTTACCAGACTATCATTTTGATCGTAAACGTTTATTGTGACCCAGTTAGCTGTTTCCCGGCGAAATAGACACGCACAATGCGGGGTCCAAATAAACAATCGCGAGAACTAAAGCTGTATAGTTTCAGCATAACTTTGGCCAATACTCGTGGATTTCGGCTGAATTTGAGCATTTGATGTAATTCTGTTGAAAGTTGAAATAACTTAACTGTTGATAACCAAGAACACGCACGGGGAATTGCTAAAATAAATGAACATTTTGATGGGTATTGTGAAGAAAACCTTTGCCAAAATCTTCTTACCTTCTAATATTACGTACTTACTAGTTTTTTGGATCGACCTTGCAACTCCTACATCTTCGTAACCCTGTGACTGATTTTGCCCATATTCGAACTTCAATAATATATTGAAAGGAACTATACTTGCAAAGCGAGACGCAGCCGCGCGCGCACATTTACCTTGAAGAAACTATAGTCGGAGTATCCTCTTAATTACTTAATCTTAGTCAGTAATTCCCGTGTAATCTATCTATCTTCTATACATATAATAAAAACGTAGAGATAAAAAAATCTGTAATTGCGAAATAACAAAAAAAAAAATCACACAGGTCGTCTTAAAATAAGCAGCTGAACACGATAGGACAGTTTTTAGAATTTTTGTCTGTTTGTTTGTTTGTTTGTTTGTTTGTTTGTTTGTTTGTTTGTCCGCGAACATCTCCTAAACCACTGGACGGATTTTAATGCGGTTTTCACGAATATGCTTAGAAATTACCAGATTAAAACATAGGCTATCTTATATCATTTATTTTAATTCTTTATTTTTACATAAACGAAAATAAAATTCAATGATTTATTTCTTCGTTACCCGAAACGTAATATGAGGATCGTCACATAGCCTCAAGCAAGGACATCCAAAGTAAAGAGAATGTTATTGACATAGCCGTGACATAGCCATTAAAATTTTGAAACTGTCAACTATGTCAACTGTCAACATGGTCATTCGGTTAATCAGTTTAAATTTAAAGAAGGTTCCTTAACCTTCTTAGATGAATGAACGTGTAGATCAAGCATGTTATAGGCCTTACAACCTCTTTGGTGATTCATTCCAGTGCATGGAGTAGGAGTGTGGCGCACTCGTACTCCTTGCGCCAACCTTCGTGAATTTCATTCCAATTTTCCACGACGTGTGGCGCTGGGGCGCGAAAAGAAAAAAATAAAAGAACACCGATTTTCAAATGGAATTGTCATTCGCTTTTTCTAAGATTTGTCTAAGATTTTTCTTTGCATTAAATTTATAATTTCTTTCGGACTCAGCTATTTTCTTCCATTGTCGGTAGCTTAACCCTCTCCTTCTATATAAATAGTACAAATCCACTATAATTGGTGACCACTGAATGGACCGTACACCACCGATAAAGGTCAGAATGCCGCTAGATCGTACTGATACCACTGCGGCTGACACGAAGAATAAAGATAATGACAATGTATTCCGAGTTGGCGTGCGAATTCCACCGTTTTGGCCCGAGAAGCCGGCGATTTGGTTCGCCCAGATCGAAGGCCAATTCGCGATTTCCAACATCACTGCAGATAGCACCAAGTTCTACTATGTGATTGGACAACTTGACCCGCAATAGGCAGCTGAAGTCGAAGACATCATCGTCAACCCGCCTGTGACCGAGAAGTACGAAAAACTCAAGCTGGAGCTAATTAAACGTTTGTCCGCATCAAGAGAAAAAAGGTACAGCAACTTTTAACACACGAGGAGCTAGGTGATCGTAAGCCTTCTCAATTCTTACGTCATCTACGACACCTAGCAGGCCCCGGAGTTCCAGAAGACTTTTTACGCATGATTTGGACCAGCCGCCTACCGAACAGCACGCAGACCATCATTGCTTCGCAGCAGATGACGTCATCACTCGATGTGCTGGCAGACCTAGCCGACCGCATACATGACGTTGTCCCTGGGTCGCATCTACATCCAGTACCACACCGGGAAGCTCCAAGCTCCATATTACATTCTCATGGTTTTATTCTATGTTAGCATTTAAAACACAAAATATACCGCATCCTATTTTAATACAGTCCCGCGAATAGAAATATTCAAAAAAGGCCCTTTGTACATGAAAATAAACCTATACAACAAAATTCCGGACGCAATAAAGAAAGAAATAAATAATAACATTTTTCCAGAACCAACTTCGTAAGTTTCTAACCCAAAAATGTTATTACGAGATAAAAGATTTATTCGACGATAAATTTTAGAAAATTATAATTAGAAAATAAATATCGATATATAAATAGTTAAGAAAGTAGCGTCATAAGTTTTGTATCATCTCATATATAATTAAGTACCCTATCACACTAAGTATGTTTTTTTTTTGTTTTGTAAAATTACTTCACCCTAGGTTAAGTTTGAATAGTATATATAATATTTATGTAATAGATTTAACTATACTTAAATTTATATGTTTATGTCTGTGGTCTGGTTTTGTGAACAGCCACTACATAAGTCATTGCTGCACCCTTTATGCAAGTTATATAAACTTAGCTTTTAGACGAATACAGTGTATATTATTTGCAGTAAGAATAAGAATATAGAAATAATTTTATTTTACTGTAATATTTTAACAGATAAATAGAGTAGTTCCATTTCATGGCTTTTTAATCAAGGTATACATACAAATGCACGCGAAATAAGAAATAACTAGCCGAAAGCGTGTTAAGACAAGCATTATGTCAGGGTTCCGTGGCCAGCGAAACTGGCCGGAAATATACTTTTAATGGTTTAGACAAAAAGAAAATTTCAAAACATGCTCTGCACTGTGGTCACATTATCTTTTTGATTTGAAAACTGTTGACGGTGTTATTTATTACTTTTATGATTCTATCAATACTTCATACAGGGTGACTTAAAATAAGCAGCTGAACATGTTAAGGCAGTTTTTAGAATTTTTGTTTGTTTGTTCACGCACATCTCCTACACCCCTGGAAGAAAATGCGGACGGATTTAAATGCGGTTTTCACGAATATGCTTAGCTATGACCAGATTGAAGTATATGCTATGTTATTTTGCGCAAGGCCGGGTTAAGGGAAGAAAAAAGAATTGAAGGTTTATATGAAAATCTACGCGTACGAAGTCGCGGGCAAAAAAGCTAGTGTAAAATAAATGTGTGAAAACCACGTCAGTTTCCATAATAGAACTATACTTGCCTTAAAAATCATGAAAATCGAATCAACAAAAAGTTATTTTTTATCTTCAAAAACGTACGAATGACCTAGCAATGGCCGTTGAGCGCAGCCTTGAAGTCATAAAGTAAAAAATAATAATTGAATGCTTCATCTTCGATTACAACGTTGCTTTCTTTGAAACGAGTTGGTGATCATACGTAGAACTAAGTATTTGAGATGAAAAATTAAAAACCTAGTTATAACTATTTAGCGACCTGCCCCGGCTTCGCAGGGGTGTAAGTTTTATTATATAAACCTTCCGTGAAAAATTATCTAACTGATGGTGAAAACCGCATCAAAATCCATTACGTGGTTTAGGAGGAGTAAGCGACGGTGTCGCCGAGGATGGAACACGTTGATCTAGAAGAAATCTATTCACTCAAGCCTTGAAGATGGCCAGATTGTAGTTCTGAGGCAACAAGGAGGATGGCAGGAAGCATTCTTGGCCAGTACGAATCATAAAGACGACCCAAATCGTTGAGTACGAATCTTTGAAACTTCCACGAGATAGGTGATAGTGTGCAGTCCTTCTACTTGTCCTGTAGTCAAAGGGGGAGGGTGGAATAAGGTCATGAAGCTCTCAATATGGCGTAATTCATATTTAGTTACAGCTAGGATACTAAGTATTATTCCCAGAGAGTTCTGTTGAATTTGTATATCAATAACAAATTAACTATGCTGATAAGATTATCAAAGTCAACGACCGAGAGGATGCTACACCCACACGTCACTGCGTCACAATCTTGAATTTTTGTATTGATAACTTTGAGAACAACGTTAACAATAATATATAATATTTATTAGAAAACTGGTTGAATCACAGAATACTTCCAACTTATCAAAAACACGTAGGTACAATAATTATCAATTTATTTAATTATCAATATAAAAAACTGACTTCATTAAAATTTCAGAACTGGACCAAATTAAAATGGAACTACAGGGGAAGCATCAGCTTTCTAATAAAAAAAGAATCATCAAAATCGGTTCACCCAGTCGAAAGTTCTGAGGTAACAAACATAAATAAAATTAAAAAACGAATTGAGAACCTCCTCCTTTTTGGAAGTCGGTTAAACAGTCTAATTGAGAACCTCCTCCTTTTTATTTATTTATTTTAAGTTTTAATTTTTAGTCAGTATTTTAAGTTTTCTGTTTTTTAAGTTGTGCATAATAAATTATTTCAGAACCTCCTCCTATTTGGAAGTTGGTTAGAAACCGACTTCAAAATTAGTAAATAGGTACGCAATTTCGTTTACTTGGATGACATATTTTTTTCAGTTATTTTGATTTAATACCCAAAGTACTAAACCGATTTTGATGAAATTTATATGGGACCACCTCTGAAAAATGGCCTGCGAAACAAAAATAGAATCATCAAAATCAATTCATCATTGGAGGAGAAATCGGTGAACATACAAGAAAGCAGTGGAACCTGTATATTATGTGATCCTCCTCCTTTTTTGAAGTCGGTTAATGACAAAGAGAGGAATTTACACAGGAAAAATTTAGCTAAATACGTACTTCATATTTTTACCTCTTTTTTTTTCTTCGTTATTCTAGTTCCAAGCATTTATTTTCTCTGACATAACGTTGTAAAAAAAGCTAAATGAAAAACCACGAATTCTTATATTTTCGCTAGGTTTTTGAACGTAAGGCGGTAGCTACCTGACATAGGTACTTCAAAGAAATATTAAAACAAAATGTTTTTTGTTCAGTTTAGTTTTAAATGTTATTGCATCTGTCAGAGCAAAAAAAAGCTTGGACTGAGTTATAGAGATACTGAAAATTTTCGTACAAAATTTTCGTCGTATCGTATATCTCTTGTAATCTACACGTTCATATCGTAAAATTAATAGATAATGGAGACTAATTTACGATATAAGATAAATAAGTTTAATGTTAAAAAATACAGTCGAATTGAGAACCTCCTCTTTTTTGGAAGTCGGTTAGACTATTGCATAGACTAGACTATTGCATAGACTATTGCAGGCCTACCGACCACTTTACCTTTCACCAAGGGACTTTTAAATGATTATTTTTGTAAAAAAAATTAGTGGTTTACTTAGTACTTTTCTGAAGCATTGCGTTGATATTTACGTTTTTTTTTATGCCGTAGGTAGTAATGGTCAATGGTAAACAAGCTAAAGGTGCACCCACCGTGGTCCACCTGAAATATGGGGTGACATTCTTCGACCAAAATAAAATGAATGGACCGGCCCTAACCATTAAACTTGATCAGTAAAAACGAGTCAAAACCGTCGGACATATACTTCAACACCTAATTATAAAAATGTACAGTATATTTGTTACAAAAAGTAGATATCGGTTTTATTTGTGTATTTACACTTCGGTAAAGCATACGAATTCATAATTTAGTCAGATGTTTCGTTATCGCGTAACAATAGACTCGTGTTTCACTTCCTACGGCTAGAGACCGACTGAAACGAAATGAGAGCTGGCGCTCATTTTGTAATCTTCAAAAATGCGCTTCTACTGGGCCCGTCCATTCATTTTAATTTGGTCGAAGGTGACATTCACATTTCATTAAAATGTTGCCTAGCAACCAAATCAACTAAAACACATTTACAGATCCACAGAAAAGAGAACTTCAGTGATTGCAGCCAATAACAGGAACACCATCTGAAAATATCAATTATTTTTTGTTTGTAAATTGTAAAATAACCTCTGTGCATTCGCCTCTTTTTAGTGGAAGATCTTAATCAAACCTCTTTTCACATTGAAATACAGTACGCTATAAGATTTTAGACCAATTTTTTTGAGGACGAGGCCTTAATTTCGATGATCTCCATTATTTAAAGATCATTGAGACCTTTAAATAATGGACACTGTAAATACACTGCTATAAAAAATTACGTAATCGCACCTGATTTTACTGTACCTACCTAATTTAGACATGATTTAAACGTCGACCAAACATTTTATTTTGGTTGAAGGATTTAAAATATTTACCTAAACGTTGATGGCATGCATGAAGCGTGCATGACTCAAACAAGTCTTGCAGGGGTTAGATTTCCCTTATGTTATAAAATGTTAGTGTCCTGCTTGTATTATTAGCTAGTTTTTCTCCAAGAGTTTTGTAGGTAAGTAGGCACGCAGGTGTAAAATGTACATTGTGACTCGGCATTTTTCCTCAATGGACTCGGCTTACAAAGAATTTGATCAAAATTGGAATTTGCGAAGTAATAATAATTAAATTAAATACATTTATTTTGCCACTATTAATATTACGTACAATATTTAGTTCTAAATTAATAAAATTAGGGAATGATTATTTACGGGATATTTACCGTGGTAAGGTTGTGGATAGAGCTCCTGATATTTCGGCGCCGTTACATGCACCATGTTCACGGGAAGACTGGAACTGCGTAGATGTTAGTTTTAATATAAAATATTCATACAAACCTTCCATGAAAAATTATCCAACTGATGGTGAAAACCGCATCAAAATCCGTTGCATGGTTTAGGTGAAGTTAACGGATTATACCTACCTATATAGACAGACGCGGAAAGCGACTTTATTTTATACTACTATGTAGAGACAGAGAAGAGATGTACACTAAGCAAAATATTTTGTATACATGGGCTTTTATTAAATAAAAAATAACAAAGCTAAATACACAAAAAAGAGATGGATGTACCCATAAATTAAATTTGTGTAGCTACGGTATATACATCCGAACTTTTGAAATAGTGCGGCTGCAACCTCCTTAACGCCGCTTCGCCGACCTTCCCGTCCCGGTCGCGCGCTGGCCGGCGATAAAAGGAAGAAGTTTATGACAGGTCAAGTCAGTTAAAAAAAGGATCTCGAATCGTCTATTGTATTCTCTTTGGATCTCGAAGAAATATTTTTTTTGTGCATTAAGTTTTCCAATAATTTAAATATTCAGTCCTTATTAAATTAATCAGCTCTCAGACCCAAAATAACTTTCATTTAAAAGCCCTCCTACAATAGATTGCGCCATACTACCAAAACCCCTCAATAAAAGTGTCAGTGGAACTTTTACTAGCAGATAATTTTATCAACAGGGCCGAATGAATGTACACAACTTTTGTTTCGAGGTCAAAATGATAATGTTCTTATTATAGCCGCTTACAAAGCTGCGAAATGACATTGAGAATGCACTGAAATAATAACAATACATAGGTACTTACATTATTTGGTTCGATAACACATTTTAATGCATCATTTCTTATCACAAATAAAGTAGTAACGACATAGTAACTAGCTAGCCAGATTACATTCTAGCGAAATTGTTTACCATTATTGTTACCTACATTTAAGGCCACGACTTTCGGATGTTTTCAATATTTTTTAAGATAATAAAAAATGTGTTAGTATTTAAAAAACTTATCTTTAGAATGTCATTGCAAACAATTAAAAGTAATTTTATGTTGATGAGTATATATTATTTTAACGGGAAAGGTCGAAAAAAAAACCTCTTAAATATCATATGTTTTTTTTTTTAGTTTCTTTCTTTTTTGTAATATGTTCTGTGAACAATAAAGAATTTATCTATCAATCTGTCTCTTTTTTCAGTTTTTTTTTTCGATCTTCCCTGTCCTATAATAGCAATTTTCTTGTAGATACAAGAAAATTGCTTTATGCCAATAAGGATAATGCCAAATCCTTAGAATAAGGTATTTATTCTAAGGCCAAATCGGTTTCTTAAAATACGTAGTAATTTTTTTTTCCTTTATATATGCCGAAATTGTGCTATAGATATAACTCTGATCGTTGAGCATATTTATATGAACTTTCTCCCTTATTTTCGTCTTAGTGTGTTTATTACACATTAAAATTAAAAACTAAAACATTAAATGCGGTCAAACCAGACGCCATAAAACCCGTTAAAAGTAGAGATCCTTATTTTTTGTTGCCGTCAGATTATGTGTGAAGTTTTACCTACAACTCGTAATAAAAACTCGAAAATTGCTTAACAGATTTGATTTTTTTGTTGTAATTGCCTCTATATGGCGGTGTAGGTACTATTTTTAGAAAATTTGCCCGGAAAATTCGAAATAAATTGAAAGTGTTTTTTTATAGGTATTGGGTTTTTGTATGAACCATAACTCAAATAGGATCAGCTAGTATAAGTATAATTAGTATAATTTACTGAATATCAAAGCTTATGTACCTACTTAGAAGCCGCCCGGCGCGCCCTCTTGCCACCTAAAGTCCATTCGCTATCGGACAGCTGCAATAGGTAAATTTGAAAAAAAAATAACTAATGAAAATCCCAATTTATCATTTACTTTGTATTATAAGTTTTGTAATAAATTTTGACGTTTAGTCACATAATACATAATAGTGATTTGTTGTATTTTTAACTGACTTCAAAAAAGGACGGCAAGAAGTCTCAATGCGGTTTTTTAAATGTTTGTTACCTCAGAATTCCTTCATTTATGAACCAATTTGGAAAATTCTTTTTTTATTTAAAGGATATACGAGTAGTTACTTTTAGATTGGTGGAGGTTTTATGTTTCACTGTATTTTTTAAATGTAAACCGATATCTCCGCTAACTATTGACCGATTTAAAATAAAACATTTGTTCGGTAGGCTTCTCATTGTCATGAAGTCAGGATCTGATGATGGGACCCCATGGAAATCGATAGAGTCAAATTTTATAGGCATTTATTACGTTTTTAATTTATTTTTAAAGTCGTTTTTTAATGTGATTCATTTGTTTTATATATTTATCAATTGGGTAACTAGATACAATTACTGGGTGAATCTGGAAGCGATCACCTATAGCGAGCGAACGGACAATAGACCTAGATTGTCCTAGATATTTGTTACAGTAGCAACTAATAAAATTCCACAAGACGTCATAGAAGGTATCATAGATGTTTTCGTAACGATGATTTGTATATATTACGCACAATTATCACAGTTTAATCGCATTGCGATATCGGTCAGCGACCCCCCGTCTTGGTGCCGGGCGTCACACATCTAATGCCTAACAGTAATGTAGGTACCTAGACTTATTACTTACCTACTTGCTTACATATAAAAATGTAGAAAAATGTGTAATACTTACTATTAGCTGGTTTCTTACACCTTTCATTACATCACTGATCTCAGATCAGACAAACAAGGGATATATCATCATCATCAGCCAGAAGACGTCCACTGCTGAACATAGGCCTCCCCCTTTTACCTCCACACTGAACGGCATCCTGCCATCTGCATGCACTGGATGCCCGCAACTGTCACAATGTCGCCGGTCTATCTAGTGGGAGGCCTACCTACGCTGCGTCTTTCGGTTCGTGGTCTCCACTCAAGAACCTTTCTTCCCCATCGGTTGTCGGTTCTTCGAGCGATGTGGCCTGCCCATTGCCACTTCAATACTATACTTATACTAGAATCCGGAACGTAGATATTCGCCAAAGAACCAGAGTCACCGACATAGCTATTAAAATTTGCAAGGGATGTATGTATGCCCTAGTGCAATTATCATTCGTGTTCAAATGTCTGCATTTTTAGGGTTCCGTACCCAAAGGGTGGAAACGGGACCCTATTATTAATCCTACGCTGTCTGTCTGTCTGTCTGTCCATCTCCGTAGGAGTATTACATTCTCTTGGTCTGTCCATCCGTCCGTATGACTGTCCTCCTTTAAATGGCTGTATCTTTCGAACCGTTATATATAGCCAGATGAAATTTTCACAGGGTATGTACTAATATTACGGCGGATTAATTAAGATATAATAAAAAAGTCAAAAAACAAGCGTCAAACTTGATATGATTATAGTAGGTACACACTCAGTATAACAACAAATAATAAATAATGGCCAAGTGTGAGTCAGTGACAAATTTCTGTTCATTACCAAGTTAGAACTGGTAATTTCATTACTTGGACGACCTTATCATTTCGTTTACCGAATCCAAATGACACATATTACTAATTTTAAAGTCGTTTTTTTTTATTGATAATTATCGTATTTTTTGCGGTATGGAACCCTCAGTGCGCGAGCCTCACTCGCACTTGGCCGGTTTATTCTGAGATCGAAAGCTACACATTTTTAATTTATTTGTTTTATTTGAGCCATAAAGATTTGTAAAGGAATTCGTTGACAAACCTTTATGGCTCAAATAAAAAGATCGTCTTTATGGTAATAGAACTTCATTAATTTTCGATTCAGTTCTAGAAGCACTTAAGTACTCTTACGAGTAGGTAAGTGTCATTTATTACTTTTACTTACGATAAAGTCATATCATAAGAGTAATAACAAATTTGGTATTTAGGTATCTATACTAAAGCCCTTCTTGATAAAAATTGCTTTCACGCTACTGAAAAATACATACTTAACTAAGATTAACATCAGTACAGATAAGTTCGTAAGTAAGCAATAAAATTAATAGATACGAAAAAATATTTTTTATTTTAAGAATATTCTGGAAACAAAATAAAGAGTACTAAGTTTAAGGCTTTGATAATATACATACATAATCAGAGAGCTTACCTAGCTAGTCGGGCTTTATAAGTAATGCCAATCTAAATTAACAAAATATGTTTAGCTAACATCTGGTTTATTATGGATGTCCGTTCGTAAGGGATGGCACGCGATCGTGATCACAATCCAAATCACAAACGGACTCCACAATAAGCCAGATATTAGCTAAACATGTTTTGTTAAATTATTTTGTTAGATTTTGGGCGCCGGGGAAGTCACTCTTGACATACCTAAGCACGCCTATGAAGTCCCATAATTTATTGATAAGCAACCAGAGCAAAAAAAAAAAAAAAACGGCGCATTTTTTGTTCTTAAACGCGTGCTCTTATAACTTTATCTATATGACAGTTATGTCGAATCCTATCTCTTTCAGCAAACGTCATAACCGACATGGTAAAATGGTTTTACTCAAAGCAAAAAAAAGTTTTTGTTTAAATTAGAACGGCTGTCAAGCTATTTTTGTATGAAATTTGTTGTAGCCACTTCCCGAACTCAGATCGCCTGTAATTTATTTTTCCTTTCATTTTTATCATATTCCCCTCCTTTTCTAATGGGTTTCATCCTACTACTATTTTTTTTCACTTTTCACAATTTTTGATGGTCTATAACTACTGAACCGGTTTTTATGAATTTTCTATGGGACTAAGCTGAAAGCATATCCTTTCAACTAAGAGAATTTTTCAAATCAGTTCATAAATGACGGAGTTCTCAGGTAACAAACACCCTCCCTTTTTACGTCGATAAAAATGTTATTAAGGCCTGCTACTCTACTGTAAAAAAAATACTTACTACATGATTTTTTTTGTCCAAGGTTTTAATTTTCGCTTACATGTAATGTTAAAATATTACATTAAAGTAGAGTAGGTAGGTAATAATGTACTTATTGATATCGTTATCAACTTAGGTGGTAGGTAAGTAAATACAGAGGGTGTTCAGCCAAGCGAAACTTCCTCGTCATATTCAGCCCCTCTCAAATAAAAATTTCGATCATTTTAGTACCCTTACACCTTCGCAGTTGAACACACGTTTTAGTTAAAAACGTGATTGTGAAAAAAGTTAATAGTATGGAGACTCGCAAATCTTGTTAATATTCAAATAGCAAAAGTAACAAGTCAATAGCTATAATATTTTTGTCAGGCGTCTGATTAGTACCTACTACGGCTATCAAAATCTTTGCTCAAAACGCTCACGCGATAAATTATCGAAAACCATGGGATTATGATATTTTTTAAATGTAGGTACATAGATGGGTAGGTACCATAGTACAATATGAAACGTGTGCATTCAATAATTTTATAGATGTAACAAAACTTCCCTGATTGCGTTGCTAAGATACAAGATCATAATCAACCGCAAAATAACAAACGAAAGGACATTTTAGTGAAAACAAAAGTGGATCATGTATTTTAACCAGCGGTCTACGAAATAGGTAAGATTGTCTTTTGAATGTACATTGTATTCCCGAATTGTGTAAGTTAAGTTTCTAATGGTTTGTTTACGTTTTAAAGACAAGGTTAGTAAAGTCTAGCGTTGGTTGGTGAGGTCTAGTTCAAAGCAATTTCCATACATTAGTGGCACCCCGTGGTGAGGTAATTGACCTGTCTTTATTCTAGTTACGTAGAACGCTGTGAAATGTTTAGGTAAATAAGTATTTGTCTAGCTTTTGTTTGTGCACTTGTTTCTGGTTCATAATTAACTAACTGCGCATCTCGCGGTTTCAGCCTTGTTATCGCACTTTCATGCAAAATTTCATCAAGTTTGGCTCAGTCGTAAACGACTAAACATTTTATTTATTTTATTTTATTGGAACACAAAACAAAATAATATGGTTTTAACAATTTAAAACTAGGAGAGTACCTATCAATTTTTGACCTGAACTAGGTATATTTCTTAATAATGTATGTATTAATCATAACTTTCGATGTATTTTTTTCGATTTAACACAGTAGTTTTGTAGGTATAGTTTTATTGCAGTTTTTCACACAGTTAATTAGTATACCTGGCTTCAGTTTTTAAAACATAACCAAGAGACAATCAGCGGAATACATACAGTTTCACCAGGTCTCTGACAAGAACCATTGATTTTTAGGGTTCCGTACCCTAAGGGTAAAACGGGACCCTATTACTAAGGCTCCGCTGTCCGTCCGTCTGTCCGCCTGTAACCAGGCTGTATCTCATGAACCGTGACAGTTAGACAGTTGAAATTTTGAGGATTAAATTACAAGATTGCTTTATTTTAATGTATAAACAATTTAAAATGGTTTTGTAAAATCAGTCAAATACCCTATTGTAATATCAGTGTGGTTGCGATAGAGTAAGACCTACCTTTTCTATCTACCCACTGACTAACTAAACTATGCATCAAAATAATAGATACTAATAAACTCAGAGTAAGTTTGCTCTGCTAATAAATAACACTTCTCAATACTAAAAAAATATCTGATTTGGGGTCATATTGTTTCATATCGAGGTAGACTAATAATAATAAATATACGTATGTAGGCATTTTTTTTCGTCTAGGAACTGAGAAAAATATGAATTTTAAGTTTTGACGTTCGTTTGATTTTTATATTGCAGGTATTTTGAAAATCGAAAAAAAAATTGATGTTATATAAAAATCCTATTTACATATTTGTATTAAGATCAATAACAAGGAATTATAATGACATAGTAGGAACTCAGATAAAATAAAAAGGCCGTAAGCCGTAGGCCGCATCATCGCTTAACATCAGGCGAGTTGGCGGCCAAGCTCAAGCCTATTCTGCAATAAAATAAAAAAATTAGTTGTTATATAAAAATTCTATTTACATATTTGTATTAGGTCAATAACAAGCAATTATAATCACATAGTAAGAACTCAGATAAAACAAAAAGTTTGTTATTTGTTGAGTAGTGTAACCTGGTGTACTCTTATACCTAGGTGTACCATATAAATTGCACGGTAACCTCAATAAAACTGTGGATCTACTTATATTTTCCTTATTACGAACCATCGCCTACTTCTAGGTATATGGAAGGTAGAGAGGGTTCATAAGATAAGCGATCTCCCCTATATCCCCATTTCCTATGTGTTCCTACATGATTAATCTTGGTGCACCTTTAACTAGGTAAGTTTATACTTACTCAATTGCTCGGGCGCTTTCCTCTACAATTGTACTAGCTGATTTGTTCAGTGCTAAAAACAGACAGGTTTATTCACCTTTGCAAGGGGTCTAGCAACCCCAGTTAGGCCTAGACTATACCGCACACTGCAAAAAAATCCTGACTTTCTGCTCGGTTTTGGTAGGCAAGATGACATTTCCTTCCAAAATTTAGGAAGGAAATCTTAAATTTAGAAAGGACAAGGTCATCTTTCCTGCCAAAACCGATTCCTTCTTCCAAGACTCAGCAGGAAAGTCAGGTTTTTTTCAGTGCAGATGATTTGCTTATAGTCTAAGATCCGGCTGCAGAATTACTTCGGTCATCGAATTTTTGCTTAAAACCTAGTTTTTACGCATATTTATGATTAGGACAATATAGGTATATCAACCAGGGTGCCAATCAAAATGTGGCCGGTAGTATTTTTAATTAAATTATTGTTAATTAATTTATGGGAAATAATTTCATTCGATTGGTTTTTAAATAAAATATCGTCATATACCTAAAGTATGCGGTGTGACACAGGCCTTAGATGCTTAAGACCGATAGCTAAGGCATTATCTAGGTACTTGCCTGGAATCGTTTCCAGAGCCTATTTTTGACGGAACCGCATTTTCATTGCTGCCTCGCCTTAGACTCGTAGTCTTTTTCTTTTTTTCGACCGCAAACCGACCGACCGTTTTTCCTTTGTTTTCTAATAGTGTTATTTTTTGTGTGATAAAAGTTTATTAGCTTGAGTTTAGTGTAAAATGTCTTACGAATACAAGTCGGCGCGCAATTTGTACGTGGAAATGAAAAATGGGAAAGTGAAAAAGAGAGTATCTTTTCAGGTCATTGCAGATGCCTGCCCATATTAGATATCTAACATAATTATCAATTAAAAACCGACTTCACAAATCTTCGACTTCATAAAATGTGCAATTCCGGTTTCTCGGATGCCATAGTAATTTGTCATCAAAGTTGTTATCAAAGTAACAAAAGTTTCCAGTTATTTTGATTTAAAAGTCAAACTACTAAACCGATTTTGATAAAATTTATATGGGACCAATCCAAAAGTATATACTTACAATTAAAAAAATAATTTTCCAAATCGTTTCACAAATGTAGGATTTCAGAGATAACAAAAATTAAATAAAAACAATTTAGAACCCCCTTCTTTTATGAAGTTATGTAACAAAAAGTTGTCCTATGAAAACCTGTGTTATTCTAATAGGTCGGGGAAAAAGTCTTTTCGTATTTTGTATGTATAAGGTTGTAGTAAAAATCTCATCCGTTGTACTGTTTGTATCTGGCTGGTTTTGATACCATTAAAAATATGACATTTTAAAAAAGGAATACAAAAAGTAAAAAGCAATTTCCCGCCATTTTTCAATTGTTTTTTTGTTTGATAAAATGAGTGAATCTAACGAAGAAATTCGATATATTGTGAAATTTTATTACAAAAAAGGGAAAACTGCGACACAAGCCGCGAAAAAAATTTGTGACGTTTATGGACCTAATGCAGTGTCATCAAGAGTAGCACAATGTTGGTTCAAGCGTTTTCAGTCCGGGAATTTTGATGTCAAAGATGCAGCTCGCTCTGGTCGCCCTGTTACGGATAAAGTAGATGCCATTTCTGAAAAAGTGGACCAAGATCGGCATATTAATAGTTACGACGTAGCTGAAGAACTGGGGATTGACCACAAAACAGTTTTGACCCATTTGAAAAAAACTGGGTATACAAAAAAACTCGATATTTGGGTGCCACACAAGCTCACTGAAAGAAACCAAATGAATCGTGTACTCATTTGCGACTCTCTATTGAAACGTAAAGAAACCGAACCGTTTTTGAAAAGATTGATCACTGGTGATGAAAAATGGATCACCTACGACAAGAATGTGCGCAAACGATCATGGTCAAAGGGCAGTGAAGCACCACAGACTGTAGCGAAACCCGGATTAACACGTAATAAGGTGATGCTGTGTGTATGGTGGGATTGGCAGGGCATCGTTCATTATGAGCTTTTACCGCCGGGCAAAACCATCGATTCGGATCTCTACTGCCAACAGCAGATGAGACTCAAACAAGAAATTGAGAAAAAACGGCCGGAATTGATCAACAGAAAGAGTGTGGTCTTTCATCATGATAACGCCAGACCGCACACATCTTTGGCCACTCAGCAAAAATTTAGAGAGCTTGGTTGGGAAGTGTTAATGCATCCACCATATAGCCCTGACCTTGCACCCTCAGATTTCCACCTGTTTCGATCTCTTCAGAATTCTTTGGGTAGTGTTAGATTAACATCAAAAGAGGACTGTCAAAACTACTTGTTGCATTTTTTTGATCAGAAGTCCCAAAAATTCTACAGCAACGGGATCATGTCACTACCTACAAGATGGCAACAAGTTATCGAACAAAATGGCACATATATATTATAATTAAATGTAATTAAACTTGAAAAAAATATGTCTTGAATTTGTTTAAAAAATACGAAGAAACTTTTTCCCCGACCTTATATAATAATGTGTTTATGTTTGTTTACTAGTTGCCAACGAGAGATTGTTTGACGACGCCACGGAGTGCCCGCGCGCCGGTCGGCAGGCGGGCCCCAAGCACGCTTCCGCATCAGCGGCTCAAGAAGGAGGTGAGTCATATAGCGCGGCGTTAACCATCAGGCAAACTAAATAAATATCTGGGACATTATTGCACACATGGTTATCTGACCCCAAACTAAGCAAAGCTTGTAATATGGCTGCCAGAGACTAATATACATAACATATTTTTTTTAATACATACTTAAATAGATATTAACACTCAGACATAGAAAAAACACAAATGTTCATCACACAAATGTTTGTCCTAGGTGGGAATCAAACCCACACCGCCAAGCGCACAAGGCAGGTTCACTACCACGGGGTTTGACCCGTTAGCTCAGTTGGTAGTGTACCTGCCTTCTGCGCTTGGGGGCGTGGGTTCGATTCCCACCTAGGACAAACATTTGTGTTTGATCTATATATAGGTGTTATCATCTATTTAAGTAGATATGTATTTAAAAATATATATGTATGTATTCAGTCTCTGGCAGCCATATTAAAAGCTTTGCTTAGTTTGGGGTCAGATGAGCGTGTGTGCAAAAATGTCCCAAATATTTATTTATTTAAGTGCCGATTTTTTTGTCTCTGATCTGTAACATTATTTTTATTGGTTTTTGGCCCAGCCCTATCTGCCCCTTTAGCATGTTTTGCATCCTGGGTACCTATTGATTGTGAAAATCGTCAGTCACGTGCGAAAATTCTAATTATAATTATGTATGCTTACCCTACATTTATACTTAATCACCACCACTACAAACTATACTTACTTAAAACATCGAATTATTCTTCAGCGGTCTAGGTACGAGCACTTGCGAAAAAGTTATCGTTACGTAAATGATAGCAAAATGTATGAAAAATTTGGTTTCCTTTCACGTCCGATAGAGGCTCTGTTAAATTTTTCATACATTTTGCTATCGTTTACATAACGATAACTTTTTCGCAAGTGCTCGTACTAAGGCCACAGTTATGACTAAGCTTGCGATAGGTTGCTAAATATGTTGATGTATGTGTGTACACAGAAGTCTCTGGATAGTCCACCCGAGATGGATTCCCCGGTGGGCAGCGTGGGCAGCGACCTGCGGCGGCAGAACGAGGAGCTGCGCGCGCGCCTGGCGGGGGAGGCGGCCGACCACCGCCGCCGCCTCGACGCATACCGCCGTGCGCAGCAGGGGCAGGCTGCGCTCGTCTCCAGGCTACAGTCAAAGGTATCTACAATATCTACCATGTATAATTATGATGTATACCTTCATCAGTATTATGTACCTACACAGATCTGTACCACTACCTATACTATTTGGAGTGAATAAAACCTCACCTTTTCTAAGTCAAGTTTTTTTTTATGGTTTTGAACGTCCACTAAATAGACATAGGGTAGTTTCGTTTTTTTTTAATGAATTTTGATATGTATTTTAGATACGCATTGAATACTCGTATTTCGTCCACCTGTACACCCACCATGTACCCACAGACCAAAAAGGGTTTAGGATAATTTTGTTGGTTGATATGTGACTTTTGATTTGATGCAGAAGGTTATCCTAAATAATGTGAATGAGTAATTGAAACTCCGGTAGATAGATTGAGTACGTGCGCTTTATTTGAGCGCCAGCGAACTGCGACTATTGAATGTCGGTGCGCTTCAGCAAGATGTTTATATTATAATAATAAGAATCTGTGATGTAGTGACTAGACTCACAGGCCCTACAAGGGTTTACCTATGTGATTTATGAGGCTCAGTCTTTCTGTATTCTGAGTTATGAGGTAGGTACCTTGGAGGAACCATCATGGTTCGTCCAATATACCTACCCTATTGTTATTTTGTGGACATTCAAAACAAATAAAAAATAAAAATATAATACTTATTCTAAAAGTCTTGCCTTAGAATTAGGTGAGGTTATATCTAATCTAAATAGGTAGTACATAATACTGTAGGTATACATGACAGATTTTCTAGATTCACGTGTATATTCGTGCTGTGTTGTGTAGAGCCTGTAAAAGTCTTCATTAGTTTAATGAGGCAATACTCTTTAAAATATAACGCCGACGCGGTGTGGCCTTAATGGCTTTAGTCTGCTCAGCAATGGACAAAAATACAAAAAAATATTTTGGCATTGGCATAATGAAAATGAATGAAGTATTTGTATAGAAGTGATTCTTGTTTTGTTTTATAGTGTTTGTTTTGTTTCGTGGTTTACAAATGAAAAACGAACAGTATTTAATTCGTGAAATAACCAAATCATGAGTGAAATTCTCCCGGCCAGGTGCTCCAGTACAAGCAGCGATGCTCGGAGCTGGAGCACCAGATGCTGGAGACGACGCCGCGCGACTCGTACCGCTCGAAGTCTGCTATTGCTCTCCCGGCGTCGGCAGCTCTGCCATCCGCCAGCAGCTCTGATAGCCGGCATGACGAACGAATCAACGACCTAGAGACTGCCCTACGTCGCCTTGATGAGGAAAAACGGAAGTAAGTTACGAAGGCCGCCCCGGGCCTCTGAAAAAGTCTCATAACTAAAAATTCTCTTGAACGAGCTTGTATGCTTGTTAGGTTAAAGGTGTCATTCCATCGTCTACCACAAATTTTTATTGATCCCACTTTATACACCATATTCTGAACACTGTCTTTTCCCCACTAGATGTGAGAAACTGGTTGGCCAAAATAACCTACTCCGTGATCAACTGGAGGAGTCTCACCACCTGAATGAAGCTCTCACTGGAGACCTTCAGAAGCTCACCAACGACTGGGAGGCACTGCGGGACGAGATGGCTGTTAAGGAAGATGAGTGGAAGGATGAGGAACAGGTTAGGCTAGGCTAGGCACTACAAGTCCCAAAAAAACTTGATAGGTAGATAAACTCTTGTTCACTTCATAAATGAATAACTGTTCTTACTAATAACCCAGGGTCTAATGGCTACCTGTTAACGCAGACTCGAAACAGCGCAGTGCGAAAATTTACGTGAACATTATGCACTGAGATATGTTTTGTCATGCAAATTTTTGCATCACCCAAACAGAATCGTTTAAATCGCGTAAGATAAAATAACACATCTTTCTATTGGTCACTTTTTTGCATCTTAATTTGATGAAATCAGACAAGGAAAGTAACATACTATCCATATGGATATGCATGGGTTACTTTTTACCGCATACTTAAATTGTAATGAAATAAAATTTAATGTACTTTTGTTGTAATTTGACATAGTTAAGTTTTCCTTGTGTTTTTATGGCAAAAATGAATTGAACTTGAATTCCATTTCTGGGCAAAGGTCTTCCATTTCTCAAGCTCCCTTGCTATCCGGGAGTTCCGGGACAACCTATGACAAAAATCACTTTAAAATCTGTCATCTAAAAATGTTTAACACCCGTTTATGAACTTTCCACCATAGGCGTTCAACGACTACTACTCATCTGAGCACAACCGTCTCCTCAGCCTGTGGCGCGAAGTAGTCTCTGTAAAGCGGTTCTTCTCCGAGCTTCAATCCACCACCGAGCGAGATCTGTACAAAGTCAAGAACGACCTGGACTCATCTGTTCGGGAGCTAGTGGGCACGCTTAGTGGCTATTCCATCAATGCTTTTGCTCAGTCTGGCTTTGGGCAGTCTGGTACTGGATTTGGTCAGCCTGGTACAGGTTTCGGTCAGTCTGGTACTGGTTTCGGTCAGACTGGTCCTGGCTTTTGTGGTCAAGTCTGTGGAGGTGTCTGCAAGGTAAGCCATTTGAAATTTTTATGTGAAC
Source organism: Agriopis leucophaearia (assembly GCA_949125355.1). Lineage (NCBI taxonomy): Eukaryota > Metazoa > Arthropoda > Insecta > Lepidoptera > Geometridae > Agriopis > Agriopis leucophaearia. The sequence continues at coordinate 15,867,934 of OX421269.1, forward strand.
ATACTCGTAGAATTTTGAAAAATTATAACTTAATTTGCATAAATAATGTAATAACATAGGTTTATGTTAAGAGTTTTTTTACAAAAACATTGGATAGTATTATTAACAGATTTCGGACAGTGTGTATGGGATCTGTATAATCTAATGCACTCCTGTCCATTTTTTACCGATTTTCAAAAAGGAGGAAGTTCTCAATTCAACAGTTTTTTTTTGTTTGTTACTTCAGAACTTTCGACTGGGTGAACCGATTCTGATGATTCTTTTTTTATTTGAAAGCTGGTGCTTCCCTTTTGGTCAATTTAGTCCAGTTCTGATGAAGTCGGTTTTTTATATTGATAATTATGTAAATTTATTAACAATTTTTTTTGTCCCATCAGCCTGACAGTCAGTATCCTGGTCAACAACAGCCTACCTTCTCTGGACAACCATCTTCGAACATCACTGTAGAGAGCATGCGTGTTGACTTACGAGATATGACGTCGCAGCGCGACACCGCTATCACCGAGCTGAGGGAACGAGACGCACGTATACAGCGTCTCCTCTCTGAGCTGCAGGGATTGGTCAGTATTTTTTAAAGAAAAATAACACTTGTCATAGAAGTTTCTAATTCATCATTTAGATCCTGCCAGTGTTGGATACACGCTATTTTGTTCTCGAATCTAATGAGTGAAGCATACTTTGTGTTCGATTTGCATCTACAGAAATGAAGTTATGTATATGGCTAACTTCGCTCACTTGAGCCCAAGAGAATGTAATACTCCTATGGAACTTGAGCCATCTATGCATATTTCTTGGTTAAGGTATGAATATACCTGCAGGCCAAAAATTTATAGGATATTTATATTGCATAGGAGGAGCGATGTGACTGTGCAGAAACGTTATGTTCGGAAGCAGGCGTGATGCGCGCTGCTCTGGAGGAAGTGGCGCGAGCTCTCATACATGACTCCGAGGCAGACACTCCTGCGCACATGCATCTTGCTGACAGGTAATGTTATGACGTACCACTATGACATCTTTAAGTTTAGTCTAGCCCAGAGGTTCCCAGACTTTTTTTATAGACCACTTTCAAAACTTTGCTGGTTCTTGTGGACCAGTGCAGCTACATTTCTACAATATTCCCTAACTCGACCAAAAATGTACGCCTAGATAGACCCCCGTCGAGTCTCCCTCTGGACCTCTTGTGATTGGAGAAAACAAAACTTATTCATTCAATTCGCGCCTAGGATTGGCCCGGTCGAAAAAGATTCTGCTCAAAATTCAGTTCCTATTCTTCACGGGGGTAAAGGATGAGCTGTCAAGTGGTTAATCGTCATTGAGTCCAATAGTTCTGACAAATGCAGTAAAAAAAGCTAAATTAAAACTGTAAATTCTCCTATTACTTTTGCTAGTTTTTTTAATGTAAGATTGCAGCTGGTACCCGATATACTTAATATTAATAATAATCATAGGAAATGTTTTCATTATGAATTTGCAATGTTATTGCAGCTATAGTTATATGATTATTTACGGGATATTTTCCGTGATAAGGTTGTGGAGTGACCTTACCTTACAACCTTACCACCGTAAATATCCCGTAAATAATCATATAACTGTAGTGAACAACCGTGATAGTTTAAAACATGTCCATATTAATAATAATAGATAAACTGTTGACATTTGATTTCGATTTTATTTTGTTTTATTTTATTTTGTGACATTTAATTTAAATTTTTACTCATTTATAGTTCATTTAATTTAACCTTAATTATTGTTACTATTGACATGCACCTAATTTTATTAGCTGATTTTAATGTAATGTATATGGACTTGGTCTGAAATAAATGATTAATAAAAATAATAATAAAAAACAGTAGTTATTGCAGCTGACAGAAAAAAAAACTTGGACCGAGTATAAGTCGTCCCCGTATTATGTGCACGTGAAGTTTGTTGAATACCAAGTTTTAAATTGAGATTTTATGTTCCAGCCTGTCTCGTTCTCCAAAGCGTGGTGTATCTTCGACCGGGAATGCTACAGCGTTTGCTGAAAGCACGATATCTGCTGTGCAGGCTGTTTTACACAAATATCAAATACAGATTCATGAGCTACAGGTAAGAGTGAAATTACTGTTCAGTTTTACACAAATATCAAATACAGATTCATGAGCTACAGGTAAGAGTGAAATTACTGTTCAGTTTTACACAAATATCAAATACAGATTCATGAGCTACAGGTAAGAGTGAAATTACTGTTCAGTTTTTTTATGCCATAGCTGGCAAAGATGACGGGCAATAGTTATTAACTTTTACATCAATCATTTCATAAAGGGGTTCGAACTTTTTTGTATGGAGGCTGGCATTGTAACAATTTGCCATTAGTTTTGTTTCACAATCGCGTCGCACATTGAAACTTGTCTATACATATATAACTGGCCAAGAGCGTGTCGAGACACGCAAATTGTAGTGTTCCGTTCCTTAGGTCCTAACATCTGTTCCATCCCTAAGTTCTGCAACCTTTACCCAAGTACCTACCTAACATCGGTTCCATCCCTTCAGGTGAAACTCCAGAACAGCAGAGAGCAGCTGAGCTCTTGTAGAAAGCATGCTGAAGTGGCTGATGCTAACGTCGCTTCACTAGAAAACAGGGTCCAAGATCTCACAAGTAAGTAAACCTATGTACTTCTGGTATCTCATCATCATCAGCCAGAAGACGTCCACTGCTGAACATAGGCCTCCCCCTTTATCCTCCAAACTGAATGATCAACAACCCGCTATCTGCATCCACGGGATACCCGCGACTCTCACGATGTCGTCGGTCCATCTAGTGGAAGGCCTACGCTGAGTCTTCCATTCCGATTCGTAGTACTACTCGTATACCCCCCCCCCCCCCCCGTGAATCGAGTAGTGTTATTCCGTGTTCGTGTGATTGGAGAAAACAAAAGAAGTCATGAATGACTTCGCGCCTACGATAGGCCCGCTCGAAAAAGATCCTGCTAATTCATTTCCTTTTCATCATGGGGGAGTAAAGGATGAGCTGTCAAGTAGTTATATCGTCATTGGGCCGCCCACATTTCGTTCCATATACACAAAAAAAACTTTTACAAAACAGAAAGATTCTGCTGTATATATAAATTATATTGGTTTTTATTTATAAAGGTAAGTTGGACCAGGCCAACACGGACATCAACCAACTCATACAAGAGAAAGAGTCGATGCAGAAGACCGTAGAAGCTCTCAGAATGGATAAGAACAATCTAGAACGGAACAGAGTGGAGATCAACGCTATGGTACGTTTTGTTTTACTCTTCGGGACTGTAGAAACAGTAAATGAACTATTTGTAAAATCAAGCCATTTATCCACATTGAATAACCATAATAAGGTTATATTTTGCAATAGGCTATCGGGACCGGTGTTGGTTAATATGTTAAAATAACAAGCTTAGTGTTAAATATATTTAAATGTATACTTTTCTTTCCGAAATAAAACACCTATTACAGGAGAAAAATAATTAAATGTTAAATGCCTGAAGAAATTATTTAAATAGGCTAGTAAAGTTAAATAAATAAATAAATATCTGGGACATTTTTGCACACACGGTCATCTGACCCCAAACTAAGTAAAGCTTGTAATATGGCTGCCAGAGACTGATATACGTACATATGTATTTTTAAATACATACTTAAATAGATATTAACACCCATCAGACATAGAACAAACACAAATGTTCATCACACAAATGTTTGTCCTAGATGGGAATCGAACCCACGCCCCCAAGCACAGAAGTTAGGTTCACTACCAACTGAGCCACCGGGGCAGTCAGGTAGTTCTGAGGTATAAGCGTTTAAAGTTCTTGTTCGGATTAGGAAGGGATGATCTGTCCCTTTCTCGCAAAGTGACAGAACTCGTTTTCAGTATGGCGTACTCTCAAGTGATGTCATTTGTAAGAAAAGTGCGCTCTCGGTCTAGCAAGTCATTAAAATCTTCCTAAACTTGACTGCCCCGGTGGCTCAGTTTGTAGGTTACCTACCTTTTGCGCTTAGAGGTGTGAGTTCGATTCCCACCTAGGACAAACATACATGTGATGAACATTTGTGTTTGTTCGTTATGTTTTGTGCAATTAATTATCTGTATCTTTTCTAAACGGAAATCATGGAAAATTCAAAAAGTCGAAAAAAAGTATTTCCTTCTATAACCGGAGAGTATTTCAATTCAATTCAAATCGTTTATTACAAGTAAGCATGGAATCAGTATATAAAATTAACATAACAAATATTATAATGTCAAAAAATCATAATAATTAAATTACAAACAAACAAAATTACACAATATAAAATTAATTAAATCGTGAAATTTGCGAAGATCGATAATATATTTTTTTTACCATAATTTACGAACCACGAATTCCAGGTGGAATCCCTAACATCAGACTACGAGAAACTTCAAAAGATAAACTCACGGCTCGAGAAAGCAATTGAAGCCCTAGACACGGAGAAACATAACCTCATCTCTGAGGTGGACCACTTGCACCGCGAGGCCGCTAACAGAGAGTCTGTACTCAGGTAAATCATACTTATTATATTAGCTGCGAAAGTGTGTTATTTTTTGGTTCCTCTTTCATGCAGCTACAATGGATCGGCGTGATTTTTGCACAGCTCGATGGCCAAACGAACAAAAGTACACTTTCTTCATTTAACAGGAATGAAGAGGAGCGCTCGTCTCGTCTCCGCTCCGAGCTTGTATCCTGTAGAGAAGAGTTGAACAAAACAGCGCTAGCGAGGGACTTGCTTGATCAACAAAAGCTAGAATCAGACGCTCTTCTCTCACAAATGGAAAAACATAGAAGTAAGTTGTAGTCGTATAGATAAAGACTCCCCATATGTCATTTCGAGCTGTCCCCACCTCCCGTGACTTGCTTTCTTATTTATCTTAAAAAGAAAATTACGAAAACTGTTTTCCTGATGAATTTCTAGTGTAGTTCTGCTTCTATGTCGCTTCAAGTAGAATAAGGAATTTGGGATAAATTTTACTCGGTACATATTTGTTAATGAAGTTAATTTTATTGAGTTTAAATTTGCCTAACTTGAAATAAAATATATCAGAGAAACAGTTAAGAAGATGGACTTCCGCCAAGTAACGCCTGATTCAATCAACTTAACAAAATTATATTTGCGTTTATTTTCTTCTTCTAATAATTTAATAAATAATATGCTTGCGCTTGGCCACCAACTTGCCTGATGATGTTAAGCGATGATGCGGTCTACGATGTGTTTTTTTTTCACATCTGTGTTTTTATTAACGTTCCTTTGTCAGCTTCCTCTTTTCTTTCCTTCAGGTGAACTGGAAATAGAGTTAGAAAGAACACTCATGGAAAGAAGTGACCTTCAAGATCTGGTGGAGAAACTGGAGGCAAATCTGAGGAACCTCGAGAGCGAAAAGAAAAAATTACAAGAAGATCTAAAACATGTAAGTCCTAGATTTAATATTTGTATCAAAAAAAAGACTGCATGGAAGTTAGATGACCACTTTTTACAACTACATGAAAACTACAAAAAATGCATAGCATACAATGCGTAGCATGTGCGCTTTACAATCTGATGGCACCCGGTTCAATCCTCAGCCCTCCACCAATTACTTATTTAGAACTCAAATTATGTGCAGTTACGAATTGTGATGTCATCGCTCAAATACAGTGAAGGAAGATATTGAGAGGAAACTGGTATGTCCAAAACCTCAAAAGTTCAAAGACATATGATATTCACCAACATACACTGGGGCAGCAGGGAAGCAACCTAACGGTATGTTCAAACGCCTGTACCATTAAGAAAGCCTTCTTTCTACAGATGGAAGACGAAAAATCCAGCCTCTCGAACCAGTCTTCAGAACAGCAAGGCGACCTCAACTCTCTCCGCAAGGAGCTGCTCGCAGCTGAACAAACTCGCATGGAGTTGGAGGCTGATAAGGCCTCACTGTGCGAGAAGATAAACTTTTTGGAGTCTGAGAGGGAAAAGGTGGAGTTAGAACTGCGCCAGGTTATGAGGTGAGTGGATTTAAACTCTATTACAGAATTGTTAGTTTTATTTTAGTTAGTTAGTTTCATATAAACTTTCAACCATTTTTTCCTCCCTTATTCCGGCCCTTGCGCAAAATAACATAGCCTATACTTCAATCTGGTCATAGCTAAGCATATTTGTGAAAACCGCATTTAAATCCGTCCAGTGATTTAGGAGATGTGCGTAGACAAACAAACAAACAGACAAAAATTCTAAAAACGGTCTTAACGTGTTCCGCTGTTTATTTTAAGACTCCCTGTGTGTTTTTTTTATATTTCGCAATTACAGTTTTTTTTTTTAATCTACGTAATTATTATATGTATAGATTTAACTCGGCTACAGTGTTATCATAAGTATTGATTATTATGCCCTGTTAGTATGGGACAAATCTTGGAACTGAATAGTCCAGACTAGACCAGTTACCGATTGAGCTGAAATTTTGCATACATACACGTTTAGTTTGGATGGCAATGCATGGTTAGCTATGTGACGTCATTCTAAATCCAATATGGCGGACCCCAAAGATGGCGAACCAGTAATTTTTTTATGCACTCCCATAATATCGGTATCACATGAAAGGGTTTCCTGAGAAGAATACGAAAAATAAAATTACGTCACCTAAATTCAATATGGCCGACGCCTAAAACCTTCTTGAATTTTTTATTTTTTTTAAGAGTCTTGCGTTTGACTGGCAACTTTCAGTTGACTTCCGAATGTCCCTTAATAGAGACAATGAGAAATGTATTATTCATATTTTTCATTCTTATTTTTCAAAATACCATATATAATAGTTTAAATTAAAATCAAATTACTTATTAGCTTCATATTAGGCAAGATTGTAAAAATTCTTCATCCAGGGAACGCAGCGAGCTCAGTTCTCAGCTAACAGCGATGGTGCGAAAAAAAGACACGCTGAACGAAGAGATTATCCGACTACAGCAGAGATTGGAACAGGCGAATGAGACCATTGGGAGACTTAATAGAAACCTTGAGGATCATGTCAAAGATGGAGAAGAGAAACAGGTAAGAAGCTGTGGTAGTTTCGAAGTGGTGTGTGAACCTTCATCATCATCCATAAGACGTCCACTGCTGAACATAGACCTCCCTCTTAGAACTCCACACTGAAAGACAGCCTGCCATCTGCATCCACTGGATGTCCGTGAGTCTCACGATGTCGTCGGTCCATCTAGCTAGGCCTATTCTTCCGGTTCGTGGTCTCCACTCAAGAACCTTTCTTCCCCATCGGTTATCGGTTCTTCAAGCGATGTGGTCTGTCCGTTGCCTCTCCAACTTTCAAATTTTAATAGCTATATCGTTGACTCTGGTTCTTTGGCCTACATACTACGTTTCGGATGTTATCGCGCAAAGAAACCCCGGCATAGCTCTCTCTCAACTGCTGTGTGACTCGGACTTTTTCCAAAAGGCCAGCAGTTAAGGACCACGTCAAAGTACCACACTGGTTAAAGACCAAAATGTAATGTATTATGTATTTTTCTAGATCCTTATCGATTGCCTAGAAAAAGACAAGCATCATCTACAAGAGCAGTTAGCGAGCGTACGTTCAGAGAAGGATGCGTTAGAGGCCGTGTTGTTCGATACCGCTAATATGCTGGAGGACACCGATAATAAGAAGATGAAGTTAGAGCACGACTTGCAAGAGGCTTTGGTACAACAGGAGGCCTATAAAGGTAAAATTATGTTCCTATTGTAACAAGTTCTAATTGTGCGAATATTGAATTATTTATGTTTTATATAATTATCAATATATAAAACTTCATTAAAATGTCAGAACTGGACCAAATTGAAATGGAACCACATGAGAAGAACCAGCTTTCAAATAAAAAGAGAATCCTCAGAATCAATTCATCCAGTCTAAAGTTCTGAGGTAACAAAATAAAAATAAAAAATAAAAACAGTGGAATTGAGAACCTGCTCCTTTTTGGAAGTCGGTTAAAAAGGCAATATAGTATAGCAATATGTAATCTTCACTAATAATAAAGAGGAAAGATTTGTATTTTTTCTTTCAACTACGTAGTAATTTTATCATTAATCACTACAAAACCGAAAACAAAGGACGTATTTTTTGCTTAGAACCAAAACAGTGCAGAAATGTTATATGAAATCTGATGGTTGCAGTTTTTCATTAATGCAGTTTTTAATTTTTTTAAAGGTAATAAAATAACCCGCTATTATTGAACATATATAAAAATATTAAAAAAAACTGAATCATAGAATCGTCCTCCTTTTTTGAAGTCTGTTAAAAATAACATGCTATTCTGCTATCACGAGTACGCTCCACATATTATCAAACCGGCCAAAAGGCTTGGGTGGGTCAATGACCTGTCATAATGTAACACCACTAATCTACCCCTCAGGTCAAATAGCCCGCCTCTCCAAAGACCTCGAGAACAGTGAGAAGAAAATGCGTGAGACTCGCAATTCCATGTCTCAGCAGTCCGGGAAGAAAGAAGCGGAGTATCAGCAAATAATCACCAACATCAACCGCACTACCGCCGAGAATATCACCAAGCTGAAGGAGGAAAAGGTATGATACATTTAATTTTATTTTACATGGATAAGTAACAGCTGCTAAATCTATTTATATATGTTTTTTTATTTTATATTAGTGCTTTTGCCCGCGACTTCGTAGCGTAGATTTTCATATAAACTTTCAACACTTTTTCCTCCCTTAATCCGGCTCTTGCGCAAAATAACATAGCCTATACTTCAATATGGTTATAGCTTAGCGTATTCGTGAAAACCGCATTTAAATCCGTCCAGTGGTTTAGGAGATGTGCGTGGACAAAACAAACAGACAAAAATTCTAAAAACTGTCTTAAGGTGAAACGTTTCACTTTGACGGGAAAATCAAATTTCAAACAGTTTTTTTGTCCTTGTAGCTAGGCCGGGTAATTATTGTGAAAAGGCATAGTGTTTGCGAAAATTGTTGGTCGTTCTTTACATTATCATGTACATCTATTAATCAGTTACTCACTATATTACTTACGAGTACATTTGACAATAAACCGTTTGAAACAGCATACATTTGTTTATTGACAAATGTATGTAATAATGTGCATTGGATATAAATAATTTTACGCGAGTTTGTAAAGAATAATAATCAATTTTCGCGAACTTCATTATCGTTTAAAATAATTACTCGGCCTAGCTACAAGAACAAAAAAACTGTTTGAAATTTGAATTTCCCGCCAAAGTGAAACGTTTCACCTTAACGTGTTCAGCTGCTTATTTTAAGAAGCTCTGGTTTTTTTTTTTTAATATTTCGCAATTACAGATTTTTTATCTTTATGTTTTTATTATACTTATACTTACTATTTTAATATTTTTGGTTAGTTAATTCAGACTTAACATGTCTGTTACTTTCCTACTTCCTTTACAATACCACACTTCAGACTGGCGCCTCGTGAAGTGTATTTTATAATCGTATTTTAATTCTAGGAACAACTACGTCAAACGCTCGAACACAAGCTCAGTCAAACTATAGCAGCGCTGTCGAGCGAGAAGGAATCTAGCGAAGCGGGCGCGCGTGAACGAGAGAAAAAACTCCTCGCCGTCAGGGATCAGTTAATACTTCAACACGACGAGGCGATGCTGAGAGCAGAGAATGATAAACAACAGGCTTTACTTATGGGTGAGGAAATTGTAATTTTAGCAAATGAAAAATCATCACTGTCGTAAAAGCAAAGAAAGAAACAGGGCTAATAAAAAACAACGTCTACTATTTCAAAATGGTCTAATGCGATGTCTAAAACCGTTTTAATAGTCAAATATTGGTTTATTTACCACTAGCAGTGCCTAGCGGGGCCGTCTTTAACCTATTGGAGGCCCTGGCCACATTAGGATAATGGGTATGGATATGACCTTGACAGAGCACTATTTACGGATGAGAGTAGAGTAGCTTCGCGCATGCAAAAGCTAATAAGCAAATAGGTATTGTAGTCAGTCATTTATCTCGGTAAGTAATATCGGTTATTGTTTGGTGATCTGGCGAGAACTTGGGGGCCCCATCGATGGCGAGGCCCTGGGCAAGTGCCCTGAGTGCCCAGTGGGAAAGAGGGGCCTGCTTGGATATTACACGCTATCCTTCAGAAACTATGATGTTTCCGGGACAAAAAGTATCATAAATATTATTTGTTAATCCTAGGTTAATCCAAAACCTCATACCAATTTTTATCAAAATCCGTTCAACTTTAAGCCAGCTGTTTTTTAACACGCTTTTATTAGCTTGGTATGTATCTATGTAACGGAATATTTGAACTTGATTTTCACCCCTTTCAAAACGACGGATTGATTTGAAACTTTCCACACTTATCAATGACCGATGACAATGCAATAATATAAATAGTTTGTCCCATTACCCTTAACAGAATCTTTAGGATTATCTATTTTAAAGCGTGTTTTATAGTTTTTTTAACTGCGAGAGTTATTTCCAATTTGACTGTCTTGGCTGGGTGGTAGCATGTGCGCTTTACAATCTAAAAAATAAAATATCTGGGACATTCTTGCACACATGGTCATCTGACCCCAAACTAAGCAAAGCTTGTAATATGGCAGCCAGAGACTGATATACATACTGTCTTCGCCGAGACACTGCGAGTTTCCGTTGTGAAAAGAAACCCGAGAATACTTGTGAAACTGTTGTAAGTATTTCTTTTATTTTGGATTGTTAGCACAGAGGTGTGAGGCTCCGAAAAGGTTGTTCGTTGAAGTCTTGAATAACGTATAATGATTTTATATAATATTAAAATGGTTAATGGAGGGTAGATTATGCCGGTAGCCGTAAAAAAGGTTTGACACTTGATTTTCACTGTTTTGTTGATGAAGCGCCAATTTCAAGCCGCGATACATACATATATATTTTTAAATACATACTTAAATAGATATTAACACCCAGACATAGAACAAACACAAATGTTTGTCCTAGATGGGAAGATAAAGTACAGAAAATAGGTTCACTACCAACGGGGCAGTCATGGCAGTTTGACAGCATTCAGTTTGATGCTCGGCTCTGCACCAATGACTTATTTAGTACTTAGTACTTTAAATAAGCTGTGTTGCGATGCCATCTCTCAACAACGGTGAAGGGAAATATCGTGAAGAAACCAGTATGTTCAAGAACATCAAAAGTTCAAAGACATGACATTCACCAACATGCACTGGGCCAGCATGGTGGATTAGGGCGCATTCTCTCTCTATATCTCTCTCTGAGAGAATGCCTGTGTCCAAGCAGTGGGAAAATGATAATGATGATGAGGACAATGTCAATAATCCTACATCTATTTGGCAGCTCATCAAGAACAGCAAGCGTTGTTAGAGCGCATGGAAGACATGAAACGTTCCCTCGACTGTGAGATGAACAAACACGAGCGATGCCGCCGCGAGGCCCAGGCTCGAGCCGACCAAGACAGGACCTTTGTCAACCAGCTGAAGGACGAAATGGCCGCTTTGAAGACTCGATTGGAAGAGGCCAAGTAAGTATTACAGTGATTTACCACAAACTAGTAGGAGTAAGACGACTACGAGTAGATAACGTGTAAGAGTAGGCGATAAGGGAGAGGGTAAGAATACGCAGTTGTATGTAGGAATCGGCCTCATAGCAGTGTAAAGTAATGCCGCCTGCCGCCGCGGCATTTGCCGTCGCCATCTGCTGCTGCCGTCGTCTGCGGAAGTTCACCTTTAGCGTTACCCTGTATTTTGTTTAGTAAATAAAGGCACGTGACCCATAAAAAAAAGGTAGAGCTAGCTAATAAAACAAGAAAGCTAGTAAAAGTTGGCTTTAACAACATGATTAATTTTAAATTATCATGGTTGTTCACTACAGTCATAAGATTATTAACGGTTAGGGTTAGGATCGAGTCTAGTGATAACCGTAGCAAAATACTAAGACAGAGGGTAGATCGTATTGTCTGCACCTAACTTTGAACTGTTCGACCAACCACCCGCATTCTTCAGTCTTCCCGTGAACATGGTGCATGTAACTGCGCCGAAATATCGGGAGCTCCATCCACGACCTTACCACGATAAATATCCTGTTAATAATATAACTGTTGTTTTTTTCTCGTTACTAGGGCTGCGGCGGAAGATGACTGCGCCCGTTTAGAGAATCGCATCAAAGAGTTACACCTGGAAAAGGAGAACGTAATACGCGAATGTACCGAGATACGAGCTCACTTGTCATTGGCTGAAGATAAATATGATAATGCGTACGCGCAACTACAAGAAACTATGAGGAAGTTGAAGGAATGTGAGTATAGTTTTTATATTCATCATCGTAGATAGAACTATTCAATTTGCGTTGAACCGAGGCATTTGTTATGATGAGAATTAGATCATGTCGCTTTGATTGGGACATTCATGTTAAGATATGTTCCCCGCTGTTCTCAAAATACGTATGTCCTTTCTGTGTTGTCAATAAAGAGGTATTGTATTCACCGTCTTTCTAAAGAATTTGAAGATTTATAGTGCTTTTCATATTGTGTAAGAAAAAAACAGCATTCCCCGTAAGAGTTAGCTTTTTAACACACAGATGTTTTGAACAAAAATTTAGGTCTTCTCGCACGTCGAGCGAAAGGTATCTATTTTTACCTATATTTAATAGTGCGCGATAAGTCCCGATAAATATGAAAACATGTGTTCAATTATGTATTAAACCTTTGTTCAAAAATGGGGATAAAGCAGATCCTAATAATTATCGGCCCATAACTATAGTCCCAATAATATCGAAAATACTAGAAAAGGCAATGCTTGTCAGGCTTAATAGTTTTCTTACAACATTTTAGATTTTACGAGAGGAACAATTTGGTTTTCGCAAAGGACGATCGACTACACTGGCATGTTTTAACCTAGTAAGATTTATTACAGAAAGTGTAAATGACGGCATCCCGATAATAACATTGTTCTTAGACATGACCAAAGCATTCGATTTTGTTAATCACTCATTACTTTTGGATAAACTAGAATTTTATGGCATTCGGGGTCCAGCTTGTAAATGGATAGCTAGTTACTTAGAAAATAGAAAACAGTGTACAGAAATAGCAAAAATTGTCACTATTACTCAGAACAAACTTACGAAAGAGATGTCTAGATCGGAGCCATTAATTAACAATACTGGAGTTCCCCAGGGCAGTATACTGGCGTCAGTGCTTTTTTTTATTTTACATTAATGACCTCCCAGACGCCACACCCCATAAGAGTATACTTTTTGCAGATGACACAACTATATTAATTAAATGTAAAAGTAAAGAACAGGCACAACAAACGGTAAATAACGGTCTATCAGACGTAATCCGCTGGATGGAATCTAATAATTTGAATATTAACATAAATAAAACTAAATTAATTCAATTTAACTCTTATAACTCTAATCCATTGCAAATTGACATTAATTATAATAATGAAATAGTACATAACGTTGACAATTATAAATTTTTAGGAATATATCTTGACATACATCTTAACTGGAAAATGCATATCGATACATTGTGTAAAAAACTTGATCGCTTCGTATTTGCTCTTAAAAAAGTTAGACATACTGTGTCTATGGAGGCTGCGTTGATGGCATATCATGGTCACGTCTCATCTCTTCTCAGATATGGCCTGATAATGTGGGGAAACTCGAGTCGACATAGACAGAGTATTCAAGATACAGAAGCGATGTATTAGAGTGATAAACAGAGCTTGGTTTATGGACAGTTGCAGACCTCTATTTAAAACATGCAACATACTTCCTTTGCCATGTATGTATATTAGGGACATTTGTATATTGACCAAAGAACACCCAGTATATTTCCAAAAAAGAAGTCAAGTTATTACCCGCCAGAAAAGAGCCAAGTTCACTAACCTATTGTATCAACCTCCTGTCAGAAAAAACTTGTACGAAAAAAATGTATATAATATGTCTATATACATTTATAATAAACTACCAAATGAAATAAAATTATTGGACGGTTTCAAATTTAAAAAATCGTTATCGGAGTGGCTACTTAAGCATTGTTTTTATAGTATTAAGGAATTTGTCGATTTTTTAATATAATATAATTTAATAATAATAATACCTAATTTAATATAATAATATACCTAATTTAATATAATAATACCTCTTAAAATGTATAATTTATTTAGTTTTAGAATATTTGCACGTCTGCTTGCAGACTGAATACTATGACACCAAAAATAATTTTAAGACCTCTTTATTGTAATGTATTCTAGCAAATAAATGATTTGATTTGATTTGATTCAAATCGCGAAAGTTTAAAAATTACTATCTAACTGATGCTCAAAAAACCGCATACATAGAAAGATAGAAAACTCTTTATTGTTCACACCAAAAATTACAAACATACATAAAAAACAACTTAAAAAACTAGTGATACTGCATCAAAATCCGTTTCGTGGTTTAGGAAGAGTTAGCGAATATACACACAGACTGACGTAGAAAGCGACTTCAATATTCATGCTATGTAGAGATCAGTCTTTCTTTTCCACTCAGTTCTGTTTTAATTTTTCTATTCAATATCTCTTTCACCTTTCAGTGGAGAACGAATCCGACAGCCTTCGTAAAGAACTCACCGACGTCCGCCGATCATTGACGAACTGTATCGCCGAACGAGACAAGTATAATAGCAGCTGTCGTGAACTGAGAGATCACGTCAAGAGGGTTGAGGGAGAGCGTCGAGATGCAGCGCGGGCAAGAGACGAGGCATATCACAAGATAGCGGGTAAGATATGACAAGATTGCGGGTAAGAGATGGCAAGATAGTGGGCGAGAGATGGCGAGATAGCAGGTAAGATATGGCAAGGTTGCGGTTAAGAGATGGCAAGATAGTGGGTTGGAGATGGCGAGATAGCAGGTAAGATATAGCAAGATTGCGGGTAAGACATTGCAAGGTAGCGGGTTAGAGATGGCGAGATAGCAGATAGGATATGGCAAGATTGCGAGTAAGAGATTACAAGATAGCGGGTAAGAAATGGCAAGATAGCGGGTAAGAGATGGTGAGATAGCAGATAGGTTGCATCGCTGTTAGACCTGTCGGTGCCGCGAACACGAAACTATGTAAAGACGATGGAGAGTGAGCGCTGCCGGAGTGTTGCATGCAAGATAACGAGTAAGAGTTAACTCATTTAACATAATAGTTGATATAAGTAGGCTTTTTTAACAAAATAGTGGGTTAGACATCAAGATAGTGGAATTGACTCATTTAATAAACTTAATTATCATTGGCTTTATCAGCCTTTCATGTTGCCAATGCTGGGGCACAAGCCTTCTCTCAGAGAGAGGGGTTTAAAAATAGTGGATTGGTGTATGCGTATAATAGTAATTATTAATAGAGTTGAGCATCTTAACTGTATTTCAGGACTGGAAGAAAACCGTACATCTCTAGAACTAGAGCTATCTAGAGTCCAGACGATGTTGAAAGAAAGCGAGACAGGCGGCGACCACGTGACCCGTGAACTAAAACAAACTGAGAACCAACTGAAGCGGGAGAGAGCTGCTTTGGAACAGGCCAATCATGACATCAAGGAGCTGCAGTCCAGGTTGGTGACGTCATAACGTGCGACAAACACAGGAGATGTTGCAGCGAGAAAGTTGGACCACGTGACGTGAGAGTTAGTTTCCAATTGAGAACCAGGTTTCTATGGGAAGTGTTTGAAATCATATAATAAAAAAAAAAAAAAAATGCCATAAGTGTTAAAAGTTGAATGAAAACTACGAATTCTGATCACTTTCGCTCGTATGCAACAGGTACCCGCTATGCTTCAGTTGAAATGTAAAAAAATATATATTCAAAACTAGCATTTATTTCCTAACAATAAAGTGTATACATATTTGCCACAGGTTACAAAACGAGAGCGAGGAGCGCGAACGTTGCGCAGGCGACGCGGCCGCTGCGCGGCGTCACGGCGCGGAACTGGAAGCTATGCTGGCTGCCACTAGAGCCGACCTTAACGCCAGCAGGCAGCGGGCTGCCGAGCTGGAGGAGGCTTGCAGGGCTAGGGACCAGGTATCATAATCTTTTCTAGTTTCCACTCCTCTATCTCTGGAAGGTGAGAAGGCGCCAGTGTATCAACGCATGTAGCGTCCCACACTAAAGGCCGACCTATCTTCCATCTTTACGTACTTGTATAGGTATTGGTACGCTGTCTTTAAATCATTAAAACATCTACTTATTAAAAATCTTAAATTTTGTGACTACTTTCTCTGAGGATTGAAAATTGTTTCTTGAGATGCAAACACTCCGTGAAGTAAGTTTTTTTTTGTAAAAATTTGCTATATCCTATTTTAGGAGCTCGTGCTTCGCTTGGAAGACTGCCGGTCTAAAGAGCGTCGTTTGGAAGAGTTGAAACACAACCTGGAAGTTTGTCTCGCGGATGCCACTCAGCAAATACAGGAATTGAAGGTACGAGCACAGATTAATATTCACATACTTATTACTCGGGCCTTGTCCACAACAGCTACTACTACTCTAGCAATGTTCACTCTGATGCCGGCATCGCTCGGTTTTATCATCGCTCCAGCTGCCACCGCCTGAAAGTTCATCCACATATCATAGATCGGTGGCAATCGCACACTGTACGTTTTACGCGTTCCTTTTTTCCTTACATCTGCAATTTGTGAAATGAGCTCACTTCTGCGGCATTTCAGACTAGCTTTATTATGGGGTTTTTCAAAAGGGCTGTTAATAGTCTTTAAGAGTCGACAACGCATCTGTGATGCCCCTGGTGTTGCAGGTATCCATATGCGACGGTAATCGCTTACCATCAGGCAGCCCGTATCCTTTTCTGCCACCTAAGGCATTAAAAAAAACAACAACTAGGCTTTTGAACAGAACTTTGTGCGTGGTTCTGATGCAACTAAACCTCGAAATGAAAAATTATGGTGCTTCCCACTCTTCATATCTTGGGAACGGTTAATTGTTAACGTCTATGACCAAGTAGAGAAATTATGCTCTACAATATTTCTGAAAACTCAAATGTCACTTAGAGCAAAAGGAAGATATTTACAAAAACACTAGTTTTTGCATTTTGACTGAATATCGTGACTCGCTTACACGAGGTTCTATAAAACTTGTACGAACTCATCGAGATACAATACCAATAGAGTCACAATCGTGCCAAAAAATGTCCGACCCAAAACTCGGCGCACGCTACGCATTGCGCAGACTGTTAGGTTAGTTGTAAGGCAACCGCTATCTGACTACAACGCCGCGCGGTGCCAGTGCTACGATGCCCCAGCGGAAAAGCGACGTTGAACACTATGCAAGCATCATAACGTCTAAACTGTAGTAGATGTGGCATTGTCAACTATATAATTGTGTCTAGGTATGTACAACGACGTTCAAACGTTTTCTGTCTGTTTTCACTTAGATTGTGACTCTATAGGTATTGTATCTCGATGTATTCATTTGAATTAACCGCATGACGCTTCGCGTCTTTGTAAACGAGGCCTAATTTTTCCTTTCTTGTAATGAGATAGCTAATGAGGCTGCTATAACTGTCAAATCTCTCCTCCACATGGGTTCGTATCCACCAGAGATGTGCGAGAAAGATTATCGGTGCGCGAGGAAAAATCTACCAATAGGATCGTTTCATTCCGTCTCACCTCGCTTCCTATTCGTTGATTTTTTCCTGGCACATTGCTGACCTTCCTCACACATCTCTGGTTGATACGTAGACTAATGCCTCGGCCGTAGCAAAAAATATCTGATAGTGTTTTCTTAAGATTGATTTTAAAAACGTAATAGGTTTGGCAGCCTCATTAAATGTTGTAATATGCGTAGGCTCGTCTCGGTGGTAGCGAAGGGCGGTGCCGCGCGCTCGAAGCCTCACTCACTCAATGCGAGGGCGGCAAGCGCGAGGTGGAAGCGAAACTGAGCTCTATCGCGCACGCGTTGCGTCGAGTGTGCGGTGTGCAGCCCGACGGGTCCGTGGTGGCGGCCGCGCGCCGCCGGCTCGCCAGCCCTGCGCGCCGCTATAGCCCGCATCGAGGTGGCAACAGTAAGTTGCTTAAACAATATAAAAAAATACATGCTGCGCCCCGCGGTTTCACCCGCGTGGTGATAATGAAAAGTAGCCCATGTGTTAATCCAGGACATTGCGTTGAGTTTGCGGCGTGCAGCTCGCACCGAGGAAAGCAGTAACTCGCTTCTACTCTCTGCCTCTCACTGCAACACATGCAGTAGGAGCGAGAGAAGAATGTACTTCGATTTCGATGTAGATCACGCCCGATCTGACCCGATGGCGTAACACCAATTAACAAAATACATAAAAAAATATGTCCATAGTACATTATGTGCGGCATTAAAGCAACTCGAAGACTTAAAAATATATAAACTAGTGTTTTGTTGCTAGGACGCGACCATTCGGAAGACCGTAACGAAATAATAGACGTGGACCCTGAACTAATCAAGAAAGGAATGCGCAACTTGATGCACGACGTCTGCCAGATTGAAAGAGAAAAGGTATCACTGTTATTAGCTTTGATTACTGCCTCACATCAGACAAACAAGGGAGAAATACCTTAGTACAATTATTGTTCGTGTTCAAATGTCTCCATTTTTCCAAAAAAATATCGCTATAACGCTAAACCGCTTCACGCACATTAAGAAACCAGTAGCGATACAAATGAACCGACTAATAGTCCACATGCAAAAAGGTAAAAAAAAAACCCTTGTTTGTCTGATCTGAAATACCTACCAAGGACGCTACATAGAGTCGACACGCCACATAGCAAATTTATTTTTAACCGACTTAAAAAAAAGAGGTTATCAATTCGACTGTTTTTTTATAAATAAATATCTGGGACATTATTGCACACATGGTCATCTGACCCCAAACTAAGCAAAGCTTGTAATATGGCTGCCAGAGACTGATATACATACATATATATTTTTAAATACATACTTAGATAGATATTAACACCCACACATAGAACAAACACAAATGTTCATCACACAAATGTTTGTCCTAGATGGGAATCGAACCCACGCCCCCAAGCACAGAAGTTAGGTTCACTACCAACTGAGCCACCGGGGCAGTCAAAAATTTTTTTTAACTTAAAACTACTTTTGTTTTAAAATGTTTGTTACCTCAGAACTTTGACTGGGTGAACCGATTTTGATGATTCTTTTTTTATTTGAAAGCTGGTGCTTCCCATGTGGTCCCATTTCAATTTGGTCCAGTTGTGACATTTTTATGAAGTCTGTTTTTTATATTGATAATTATCTAAATTATTTTCATGCATCGCAATCGCTGAAGTCAGCAATTAGTATGCAAATGCAATAATTATCAAATTTAGTGTCGCTAAACATACTTTGATAAACCAATTTGTTTTTATACAGGATGACTACAAATCGCAAATGAACATGCTCAAGAAACAACTAAAGGAAGCGACAGAACAACAAGGCAAGGGAGACAACAAGCTACAGTCAGTCTCTAGCAACCTCAAAAACGTACAAGAAGAGAAGGCGAAATTGGCCTCAGTTGTCGCGCAGAAAGCGGC
Source organism: Agriopis leucophaearia (assembly GCA_949125355.1). Lineage (NCBI taxonomy): Eukaryota > Metazoa > Arthropoda > Insecta > Lepidoptera > Geometridae > Agriopis > Agriopis leucophaearia. The sequence continues at coordinate 15,887,480 of OX421269.1, forward strand.
ACAATTAAACGCATTGGTAAGTTTTTTTTAGGATTCCGTACCCTAAGGGTAAAACGGGACCCTATTACTGAGACTCCGCTGTCCGTCTGTCACCAGGCTGTATCTCATGCACCGTGGTAGTAAGACAGTTGAAATTTGTCGCGTTATATCTGACTATCGCGCGGCAGTAGTCGTCTTGTAGCTTAGGTATGAAGCTACAAGATGAATACTTGTAGCATCATACCTAAAGTACGGAGTGCTCCAGGCCTGGTGTAGAGGTAAAGTGGTTATTTTCTGTGTTTTGCAGAACGAATCGGTACAATCAAGCAAGGTGGAGATCAGCAACTTGAGAGATAAGATTACCAGTCTGGAAGCTGCTTTGAGTTCAGTATCAGAAGATAAAGTACAGAACGAGGTAAGTCGCGAGTAAATCGTTTGTTTGTAGGCAAGCGTGCGTCCGTCGTAGACCGCATCATCGCTTAAAATCAAACTTAAAACAATCCAATTTTTATGCCTAAATTCACAAGCCGAGTAACGGCAAAATAGGAGGACTAAATATAAGATACCTAAGACCAGTGTATAGCCCTATTTTTTGTGAATAAATTTCATTTCATTAAAATCAGGCGAGGCGGCGGTTTTTTTAGTTCAATATAAAAAGTGCCAACTCTGCTAACCAAAAATCACCAGTTCTTCATGGATTGTTAACTTGACTTCCTGTATTAATTTGAAAAGTGTTTTTAAACCTTTATCATGGGTTTAACTTTTTTACCGACTTCCAAAAAGGAGGAGGTTCTCAATTCGACTGTATATATATATATATATTAATTTTTTATTTTATGTTTGTTACCTCAGAACTTTCGCCTGAGAGAACCGATTTTGATGATTTTTTGTATATGAAAGCTGGTGCTTCCCGTGTGGTCCCATTTTAATTTGGTCCAGTTCTGACATATTTATGAAGCCGGTTTTTTTATACTGATAATTATTATTTGTAACAGAACAAGGCGGAAAACTTGCGAATACAACTAGCAGAGAGAGTTCAAGAGGTCGGACAGCTGCGTGAAGCGTTGGCTGCTGCTGAAGGTAAGAAATTATTTATTGCCATGCTCACTGTGCTATCGGCAGAACCGAAACAGCAGTGTTTGCACTATCGGAGTCAATTGAGAAGCGTGCCAAGAGACTGGTCAGCAACGACGCCCTAGTAACAGACTAAGTTTCTTAGTCTTGAGCATCGGCGCAAAGTTGCTAGTCTATCGGTTTTTTATCGGAAACATTTTGGAGAGTGTGCATCAGATCTGCATGATTTAATTCCCTCCTGCCCATTTTTCTATCAGACTGCCAGAGCGCGCACGATAAATCGACACTGCTTTATGGTTGACATTCTGAAAATCCGTACGAAGCGCTTTGATTCCACTTTTATTGTGCGAACTGCTAGTCTGTGGAATGCTCTGCCTGAATGGGTGTTCCCTGATGGTTACGATCTGGGTGTCTTCAAGTCAAGAGTGAATCGGTTTCTTCTAGCACGTTCAGTCAGCGCCATGTGTATATGTAATTATACACCATAGTGCAAATTTTACAGGCCAGTGTATATCTGGTTATACACCTGCAGGCCTAGCACGGACCGTGGACAGATTGTCTTTCCACCGTTTTTATCCCGCTAGAAATAGACAAACGTATGCATATTCTAGCTCTGTCGCGTCTAAGCGTGGATAAAAACGGTGGAAAGACAATTTTTCCACGGCCCATGCTAGGCCTACTGGAGTAGTCAACTTCAGAGGCCGTGTTTCAGTGAATATACAACAATCAATTCGCATAGCATTTTAGGACCAGGAGATGTCATTTATGTTAAAAAACATAGCTATTCCACAAAATTTGCTTCAGAGGTACCTTGGCGCTGAACGTGCTAGGCAAGCGTGATCCATCGGATGCCGCATCATCGCTTAACATCAGGCGAGTTGGTGGCCAAGCGGGCGTTAGGTTGGGTTTTCGTGCCAGAGGGCAGTCCGATAGAAAAATGGGTAGGAGGTAATTAGATTATGCAGATCTGATGCACACTCTCCGAAATGTATCTGATAAAAAACTGATAGACTAGCAACTTTGCGCGCATGTGGTAGACAATTTGGTGCCAATGTTTGGGGTTCAATAGAACTTGTATGAATCAGGTCGCGCGGCTAGATTGGACGTGCGACGCGCTCAGTTAGAAGGCGACATACAGAGAGCTGCCGTCGGAGCGAGGGACCGCGACCAAGCGCTCAAGGTAACACGGAATATCAATATACAAAGAAATACATTCATGGAGTAACCACACTTATTGACTTATTGAATAATAATAGATCTGCGGTATGATACTTATCGCATTAAGCCGTTCGTCCGTTGACTAACTTGACCGCTGTATTTTGTGTCGGACAAACCATTATCTATCTATCTATACATATAATAAAAACGTAGACAAAAAAATCTGTAATTGCGAAATATCATCAAAAAAAACACACACAGGGCGTCTTAAAAGAAGCAGCTGAACACGTTAGGACGGTTTTTAGAATTTTTGTATTTGTTTGTTTGTCCACGCACATCTCCTAAACTACTGGACGGATGTCAATGCGGTTTTCACGAATATGCTTAGCTATGACCATAATAACGAAGTATAGGCTATGTTATTTTGCGCAAGAGCCGGATTAAGCAGAGGTAAAAATGGTTGCAAGTTTATATGAAAATCTACGCGTACGATGTCGCGGGCAACAGCACTAGTAAATAAATAAAGATTCGGGATATTTTTGCACACACGGTCATCTGATCCCAACTTAAGCAAAGCTTGTAATATGGCTGCCAGAGACTGATATGTGTTGTTCACACAAACGTTTATCACATGAATGTTTGTCCTCCTAGGTGGCAATTGAACCCACGCCCTCAAGTGCAGAAGGCACCTGCCTTCTGCACTTGAGGGCTTTGGATAGATAGTAAACTAACACGCTGAGCACTTCGAGCTACTAATAAAATTAACCTTTTCCGCGATTTCAGGGTTTGTTACATAGTAAATGTTATTAATAATGAATATAGCGGATCCCTTTCGGCTTAGTTGCGTAACCCTGTATGAACTAAGTGAGTCTGAACGTTTTACATCAGGTAATTTTCAATCACCGTAGGTATGCCTCCCACTAGATGAACCGACGTTATCGTGAGAGTCGCGGGCATCCAGTGAATGCAGATGGCAGGATGTCGTTCAGTGTGGAGGTCTAAAGAGGAGGCTTATGTTCAGCAATGGTCGTCTTCTGACTGATGATGATGAATTTTCCATTAATTTCAGAAACTCCATGAGCGTTGTGAAGGCTACACTCGCACTATTACCCAGCTAGAAGACCGCTGCACTTCCCTCAAGGGCACCGTGGAGCAACTATCCACATCGCTGCAGAAAGCGGCCAGCGCTGAGAGTGAGCTCAGGTCGGAAGTCGGCAAGGTCACCAGGCAGCTGGCGGAAGCGAAGAATAACGAGCAAAATGCTCTGGAGAAGTTGAGGCAGCTGCAGAAGAGTTGCTGTAAGTGTTGTCTATGTTGAGTGTTTTTAGGGTTCCGTACCCAAAGGGTACAAAACGGGACCCTATTACTAAGACTCCGTTGTCCGTTCGTCTGTCTGTCTGTCCGTCTGTCACCAGGTTATATCTCATGAACTGTGATAGTTAGACAGTAGAAATTTTCACAGATGATGTATTTCTGTTGCTGCTATAATTATATACAAATGCCGCTGTACAAATACTAAAGAACAGAATAATATGAATTTTTAAGAAGGCTGCCTGAATACAACAGTCATGTTTTTTTTTGCCGTTTTTATAGATAATGGTACGGAACCCTTCGTGCGCGAGTCCGACTCAAACATGGCCGGTTTTTTTTAATGCTATAGGTGGCAAACAAGTAGATGGGCCGCCTGATGGTAAGCAGTCACCGTCGCCTATGGATACTTGTAACAGCAGAGGCATCACAAATACGTTGCAGACTCTTTAAGACTATTAATTCGCCCTTTGAACAACCCCATGTTAAAGCTGTGGTTTGAGCTGGAGCGCTTTCGGTTCTGTGACCCTGCAGCCACACTATGCTATGAATTTTATTTCTGGTATGCACAATAAACAGTTTCTTTCTATCCATTTGACAGCGAGTTGCGAGAACGAACGGCGCGTTCTAACAGAGAAACTAGATAGCGCCAAGTCAGCCCTAGGAGAGTTGAAGCGACTCAACGCCACATTAGAGGACCAAGTCCACCGCCTCACTAACCAGCTAGCCAACGTTGAAGTGCAGAGGTGAGGGGAATGTTGCTTGATGTCTAGTCTCCAGCCTTCAAAACAAGGGACTTGTTATCCAATGTAAAACTTCATACACGTTTAGCAGGACTAAACGTTTCGTTTAGTTTTCGTTTTCTAAACGTTTTCGTTTCGTTTACAGGATTATAACATGTTAACACCAGGTGAGGTGGCGGACAAACGCAATTTTATTATTTAAATTTATATAAAAAAGTTAGCTTGGGGGTTAATTGGGCATAAACCCACACTACCTGGCTGTACCTCAATGCAACCGGTTGTATTCTTTTTAGGAAGAAAACAAAAAACCATGCTATTTAAATCTTTAATCTTATTTTCCCGGAATGTACGTGTGAACACGTGGACATGGTAACATTATCGATAATTTATTTGCAGTTTTTTACAACCCAGCCTTTTACCGTCCAAGGAACCGCAAAGAAAACTGTATGCAATTTTATAATTTAATTATTTTCACTTTGGTATTCTTGCTGTTTATTGTGGTTTTCATTTCAAGGAAACTTGTGGCCGCTTCAAACAATCAGAAGTAAAAACATTATACTGTTGGCTATATAAAAGTTTCTTTCACTACACATTGACTTTTCACTATCACTACATAGTATAAAACAAAGTCGCTTCCCTCTGTCTGTCCCTATATTATATGCTTAGACCTTTAAAACTATGCAACGGATTTTGATGCGGTTTTCACTATCAGTTATATAATTTTTCACGGAACGTTTATATTTATTTATATATAATAAAAAATATACCCGTGCGAAGCGGGGGCGGGTCGCTAGTTTATTCATAAACGTTTGTTTTAAGAGCCTATGTTTCGTGCGACCTTTATCTTGTTCATGTATACATTTTTCAAGTTACGAGTATAAAGTGGTTGAATATATTTCACGGCATCAAATTGCAAGACCGTATTCGACATAACGACAAAAAGCACTTTTAACTATTACAGGGGTCTTACGCCCAACTCTAAACGCGGGCTCGAATAGGTGCAGCTTGCAAAATCACGCGAACCTTAAAGCGCCGAGACACGGTTTGCGGTCGCGTGATTTTACAAACTGCACCTATTCGGGCCCGCGTAGTTGGACGTAAGATCCCAGGTCTGTTACACGTTTCTGAATAAGTACGTAACAATAATTACTTAAATATATTAGCTAAATCAAGTTGTTTAGTTTTGCTGTTTATTTTACATTAAAATTACAAATTTCTCCTTAGAAATTGTTTTTGCTTGTTGTTTATTAAACCTCCATTGGACTGGAGAAGTAACATTACCCTTCTTCTGGAGCAGTCGGGTAACCAAATGATCGATGTCTACGTACCAGTAGTGTATAAATTGCACTTTCTTTGTACTTTACATACTTTTTACGGATAATTCAGAAACGCCAGTTGAATATTTCTCATCGCTGATTTAATGGGGTAGGCATGTAGAAACTTTTGACAGGTGTCGCTAGCATATTTTGTATTTTATGTTTTGACTACAGACATTTTGTCTATTTAACCAGTGATACGATTGAATTTTCATTTGGTCAATAATTTTATTTTTGAGAAAATATCGCTTAACAAGTCACAATCAAAAGCACAAATATATATATAATCACTTTTTTTAAAGTTTTGGATAAATAATACCTATTATTTTATTTAAGGTTGCCTGGAAGAGATCGCTTATACCGATAAGGCCGCCAATTGTTTCACTAGTTTTTTATGTTACCTACTATGTACGTATGTATTTTTTGGTGTGAACAATAAAGAGTGTTCTATCTTTCTATCTATTATGCTGTGCCATAATATTTTTCACGTCAGCGCCAAAACTCTATATTTTATAATCCAAAAGGTTTTTTTTTAATTTGAAAAAAGTCTAATGTCGTTAAGATGGATATCATATGACAATTTTCCCATAAAAAGGCACTCTGAGTCCCATAAGAGAGACTATAGAGTCTATGCTAGAGTGCTTTTCGTGAAAGACAATATCCAACCTCGTTTATGCCTAAAAATGCTTTTTTTAAATCCTTTTCTTAAAATACTAGTTGCAGTAAGTATCAATATAATTTCTACAGATCAGGTCTAGAGTCCCAACTACGCATGACGACCTGGGACGGCAAGGAGAGCTGTGACAGTGAACTGGAGCGCGAACTGCACGCCTTACAACGAGACAGAGCTGAGCTGAAGTCTAAGAACGACGCTTTACAAGACACCGTGAGGAAACTAGAGGCCGATAGACGAATGAGACCGTCCGTGCTGAGGTCTAAGAGCCACGATCGAACTGAGAAATCTGTCTATTACTCGGACCTTGACTCAGGTTAGTTCAAACTGGATAGATAGACTAGCTGTGTCCATATTTTTTTTTAGTATAGACACCGCATGCCCTGTCTTAAGTTATGTATCACAATTCAGTTCGATTTTCAGTCGTCTTGGCAACAGCTCATCAGACGTTTAAACAAATAATAGTAAAAAAAACATTTTCAAAACTAGCTTTTAACCCCATGTCTGCCAACAAATCTTTGCTTAGCAATCATTTTTAACTTCTAATTGTCGTAACAATTTGAAACTTTCCAAGGATGTGTAGTTCGGATGACAATACAATATTTTGGTACCATTGAACTGATCTGAGGATTCAATGGCTACTAGTAAACCCCTCGAGTTTGGCATCATTTGATCCCATACTGGAAGTTCCAATATCCATTGGATATTGAGTTTTTTTTTTTTTTTTAAATATCTGGGACATTATTGCACACATGGTCATCTGACCCCAAACTAAGCAAAGCTTGTAATATGGCAGCCAGAGACTGATATACATACATATATATTTTTAAATACATACTTAAATAGATATTAACACCCAGACATAGAACAAACACAAATGTTCATCACACAAATGTTTGTCCTAGATGGGAATCGAACTCACGCCCCCAAGCGCAGAAAGTAGGTTCTAGCTCTATATCCATATAGAGTTTAGGTTCTATGGTTTGTTATAACGTTTGATATCAAACTATAATTGCTTTTTGTTTGTTCAGCCTGTCTCGTCCCAATGCTGAACAAAGGCTACACCATCATCATCAGCCAGTAGACGTTCACTGCTGAACATAGTCCTCCCCCTTTAACCTCCACACTAACGACATCCTGCTATCTGCATTCACTGGATGCCGGCGACTCACAATGTCGTCGGTCCATCTAGTGGGAGGCTTACCTACGCTGCGTCATCCGGTTCGTGGTCTTCATTCAAGAACCTTTTTTTACCCTTATACCTAATACCTAAGGCTCCCCCATTTCCAAACTATAGTAATTATTTAATATCTCCACTTTATTTCCAGGTCCAGATTCAACCAAAGACTCTTCACGCTATAAAGACTCCATACCAACAAAGGACAACAAATATTGCAGCACAGACATCAGTTTCCTCGAAATTGAAAACAGAGAGCTCAAGATGAAAATACGTCGACTGGAGAAGGAGTTAGCCGACAAGGTGCGTTTAGTAAGTGGGAATAATGGATCTATGTGTGCGTGCACTGCACACTAGTAAAGGTTTCAGTGTGTTTCAGTAAAACACTGTAGAATCTTTTTGAGGGTAGTTAGAAAAATAAATTTTAACACGTCATTTTCGTGACGTTGATCCTGCCCAGAACAATAGCAGGCCACCTAGACATTTCCATACTTATCACTGTGTTCTTAGTTAGTACCTACTCTATATTTGTTTAGTCTTTTTTATTGACCTATGTGTTTAACGGCTCCTAATATTAGTGTTAGAATTTACATCTGAGCTCGACATTTGATACATACATTTAAATTGGCAATTACGTTTTTGCTAGCCTAAGTTGACCCATTGCTGGGCATGGGCCCCCTTATTTCCTTCCAACTGTCCCTTTCCTATTCGATGTCCTGCCATTTTTAACCGACTTAAAAAAAAGAGTGTATTTGTTTAAATTCTCGTAACCCTGTAAGTCCATTTTTTACAAAAGGTCTAGCTTCGATTGAAAATCAAGTAAATACTTACGCCTCGAGCAGCTGCTCGGGGCAATATTGTGACGAGTGAAAGCAATTAAGGCCATTGTTTTTACCCAAGTTCTATATCATTAATAATAGGCTAGATGACTGTTTTTTTTTATTGTCCTATAAAAATTTAGGCCATAAATGTAGCTGATTAATGAAAATCGGATCGAAAATAAGTAACTTACAAGCATTAGTACTATTATCATGCTATTACTGTACTTATTTACCATGCTAGGCAGAGAGCGCAAACCAACAAATTATGACGTCACTTCTCTGTACGCCATGTAAATTATATTCTGACAAGTAATTTTTGTTTTGTGGGAAAGGGACAGAGTTTTCTTTATCAAAAACTTTAAACACTTATATATCAGAACATTAATAACAGATTAAAAATATTATTTCAATAAACATATTATATTTAGTTAAATTAAATAAATATAAATAAATAAATATCTGGGACATTATTGCACACATGGTCATCTGACCCCAAACTAAGCAAAGCTTGTAATATGGCTGCCAGAGACTGATATACTTACATATATATTTTTAAATACATACTTAAATAGATATTAACACCCAGACATAGAACAAACACAAATGTTCATCACAAAAATGTTTGTCCTAGATGGGAATCGAACCCACACCCCCAAGCACAGAAAGTAGGATCACTACCAACTGAGCCACCGAGGCAGTCAAAACCAATAAGAACCAATAAGCTTTAATTCTTCATTAAAGCTTATTGGTTTCGACGATATAAATATCAGAAAAAAAACAGTAATCTACCCCACAGAAAACTTTTTTTTGTTTAAATTTGAACGGTTGTCAAGGCATTTTTGTAAAAAAAATGTTGTAGCCAGTTGCACCCATATAAACTAAACGTCAGTCATTCGAAATCAGTTAGCAACTGTGACGCGGAGTTCGACGCGTTGATCTAAATAAGAATGTTCAATCAAGTTTCTGTCATAATATCTGGCGACAGATTTTCCTTCTCATTTCCGTTCTATTTACTTCTCTTTTCTGTGATCTACCCCATTTTTCTTTTATCCACCATTGTGACCAGGAGGCAGAACTATCGCTAGCTCGAAGCCGCTACCTGACGGATGTGAACAGCGGTTCCGGGGGCGGCGGCGGGGGCCCCGACGTGGATCGCTACCGGCAGGCGGCGCTGCAAGCTGAACGGATGTTGGAGGCGCGCGAGGCCAGCTACCGGCATCAGATCATGCGACTAGAGAATCAGGTACGTTTCTAATCCGTACGGCCAAGGATTGGAACAACCTGCCAGCTTCCTTGTTTCCTGAGAGATATGATCTGGGCCTTTTCAAGGCGAGAGTTAATAGGTATCTTCTCCGTCTGCGTGCTTTATCTTCGACCACATCGTCGCCTACCAACAGATGAGTTCGTGGTCAAACGCGGACATATTAGCGATAAAAAAAGGGTAACAACACTAAATAAGGTCACACGGACCGGTGGTACTATGCGGAATGGAGGTAGTTGTTCTCATCATTACGAACTAATTTTCAAACACAAATTCATTTCTTTCAGACTATAACACCCACAATAGTTAAATTATTCATACTTTCACAACAATAAAAACCACACAAATCAAATGTCACAAAAAAAACTACTTATAACATGTCAAAGGATGCCTCCTTCGGTTGCTAAGGTTGGTCCTTTTAAGGTTGCTTGGAAGAGATCGCTAACAGCGATAGGGCCGCCAATTGTTTCACTAGTTTTAAGTTGTTTAAAATAAAATAAAACTGTGAGCAACCATGAAATCGCAAGAAAAATTTCAGCTCTACCATAGTGAAATGTAAATTCGGTGTTTAAATTTATTTCATTTAGTATGAACACTCCATTAAAGGTGATTTCAGGATTTGATCTAATGTAAAAGTTGTTAATAATGATAAGTACAACCTCCTTTCGGTTTAGTCTCGCCGTTATGTGTAACCGAGAATATATACGAATATATTGGGTTATGTGGAACAATAAGACAATTTAGTCCTAATTGAGACTATTATAGTCTGAGGGACGACACTTCTAACAAATTCTACGATCGTATCCTCGTGGGATTAGTGCGTGAGCGCAATATAGCTGTCCATCCTGCTCAGTAGTTTGTAATTGATAGCGGGAGGGTTCACATTTCAATTCTTTAGTTTTAGTAGATTTTGTACTTTTTGTTGTAGTAAGCAATGGTTATTAGTATTATTTTGTGTACAGGCGTCCCAACTGCGCGCGCAGCTGTCAGCTGAGATCCGCCGACGGCAAGCGTACGTGACGCGCAGCGGCCGCGCCGCTAGAGACGTACAACGACTTAGATCCGCGCTGGGCGACTCGCTACGAACCGTCTCACAGGTACATCATACTACATTCAACTATCTCTAGGACTCTCTACTGCGCGCGCAGCTGTCAGATGAGATCCGTCGTGTACGTGACTTGCACCTAACTCCTCCTAAACGGCTGGATCGATTTGTATGAAATTTTGTATTTATATTTCAATAGGTTTTTGGATGGTTTGAAAACACCATTGGACCCGGTAGCGGGCAGGACGACGTCTGCCGGGTTCGCTAGTATTATTATACATTGGTTACCGCCACCTCATGTAATGGTGCGGTCTACAATGGAGCTCGGCCTAGAAGAAACTGATTCACGTTTAACTTTAATAAATTACGAATTTTGACAGATTTGGTATCGTAAAGCTGTGAGAAGGATCGTCACTGATAAAAATTAGGTCAAATAAGGGTATAATATAAAGCAGACTTGAAATTCTCATTGGTATTAACTAGGCTGAGTCACATTTAACATGATGATAAAACTTTTATAGAAACTAACACAAAATTATTAGAAATATTAATTCTATATGTTTCAGTATAAATGTGTAGTGGAGTTTCTCACGTTCCCTCTATTCATTAGGGATAATGACGTGATTCGATGTGCAGGCGTGGCGAGTATGACGCTATGATGTAGTAACTGGTATTTTACGTTTGGTATTTTTTTTCCTTGTAACTATTGTTTAACTCGTCGAGTTAGAATACAAGCTATTTATAAAATATTACTAATTTAACGAATGAAACAGTCTCTCTGTCTGTTTAATACATTTTCATGACAATACATCTGCGAACGCCCCGTATCTCCAGAATGAATGTTTTGAGGTATGGTATGTTTGTAGGGTTCCGTACCCAAAGGGCAGAAACGGGGCCCTATTACTGAGCCTACGCTGTCTGTCCGTCTTACATTTAAACGGCTGTATATTAGGAACCGTAACAAATAGCCACTTGAAATTTTCACAGAATATGTAATGTTCCGGCGGATTAACTAAGAAATTATAATAAAGGCTAAAAGTCGAAACAAAAGGTCCCATACAACAAACGTATTTTTGTGATTGCCCTAATGTAATAATGGTAATACGTACAAGCGTCAAACATGGCATGATTATAGTACACACTTTTTTTATTATTATTTATCTCAGTGTATAAAGTACATGCTATGTATATACAACTCTGTCAAACTGCGTAGCAGTTTGTAGGCATATACTCGTATCTACTCTCATTACAACATTGTATTGAGTTGGAACATTTTTTAAATTTTCTTTTTAAGTGCCTTTACTAATTGAACAAAATACATGCTAACACTAACACTACAGAAGTATAACAACAAATAATACATGATGGCCAAGTGTGAGTCGGTGACAAATTTATGTTCATTACCAAGTTATAACTGGTAATTTCGTTACTTGAACAACCTCATCATTTCTTTCACCGGATCCAAATGGCACATTTTACTAATTTTGTAGTCTGTTTTTTATTGATAATTATTCTATTTTGTGGAGATACGGAACCTTCACTGCTCGAGCCCGACTCGCACTTGCCCGTTATTTACTTAGCTTTTTACTACTGCTCTGAAGTAACTGGATACTTTTTGTTTTTGAGGGGAACATCTATTGGCGCACCTTGACAGTAAAACTGACTCGTATGCCGTGACGGCAAACGACATGACGCTCTCTCATGCCGTTATGTTTCACATTTGCCAGGTGGCCCATGACGGCCAACAACTGTTAGATAAATCCGAATGCTCCAGATATAGTATCAAATGAATTCAGTCAGTTTCTATAATATAAAAGGAATTTTCTTCTACTGAATGGTGCATTGAGATAAAAAATAATGATGATGAAGATAGAAATACTGATGATGTCAACACAGATCTACCTAAAGTTATGAATGATAAAATTTTCCCTGCAGGCCTAGTACAGGCCGTGGACAAATTGTCTTTCCACCGTTTTCATCCGCGCGAAGACGCGATAAAGCTAGAATATGGATATGTATGGTGTAGTTTTGTAGTGGTAGGAAAACTTTTTTGCAGAGTCCGCCTAGCGAAGTACCACACCTTTGACAGTTATTCAACCGCCAAGCAGTAGTGTGCAAAAACTACTGTGTTCCGGATTGAAAAGCAATGTTTCCAGCGTAATTACAGGGCATACAGTGATTTAACATCTTATATCTCGGGGTGACGAGCGCAGTGCATTGACATCCATGGTTTTGAACTGTTGAAGTTCAAAATTCTGAGTGGCATTGAGCTGTTATGGGCAAGAGTGAAGAGCCAACAGGCGAGCGACTTCGGTCGTCTCGTCACTTAGTATCATAAAAAAAAAAACTTTCGTCTCTTTCTCGACAAAAGCGTGTAAGGACAATTTGTCCACGGCTCGTGCAATGTTTGCTGGATAAGGTGTTAAAATTTGAAATAACTATTTTTTAAATGTATTTATCCAAATTATTAGTTAATAGCGAAGCATAATAAGTGTGTGTATATTCCCAATAGACTCCACTATACGGCCGGACCGATTTGGACGGGACTTTCACTGGCAGATAGTTGATGTTATAAGAAGTAACTTAGGCTGATTTTATCGAGGATATTCACGCGGCTGAAACCGCAGCGCGGCTATAGTTTATGATAAAATATTATAGTTAAATTAATAAATTCGCTTATGTAACGCATTAAAGAGCTATGCTCGGAGTTTCTTTACGCGATAAAATTCGGAACATAGCTATTAAAATCTGCAAGTTGAAGTGGCAATGGGCAGGCCACATCGCTCAAAGAACTGATAACCGATGCCGATGGGGAAGAAAGGTTCTCGAGTGGAGACCACGAACCGGAAGACGCAGCGTAGGTAGGCCTCCCGCTAGATGGACCGATAACATTGTGCGAGTCGCGGGTATCCAGTGGATGCAGATGGCAGGATAACGTTCAGTGTGGAGGTTAAAGGGGGAGGCCTATGTTCAGCAGTGGACATCTTCTGGCTGATGATAATTATGATGATGAGTAGATAGCTTAAAACACCTTTTGATACCTACCTACTAGTTTTAATACAACATAATGATATGCAGGTATGTACCTACTGGTAGGTCTAGTAATTACCTAGATGCAGGTCTCATATTATGTAGTTATGTCCATGTAAAGAGAATTATTCCAACCAGTTTTATAATTAAGTATTAGTGTAGAATAATAACTCTATAATTATAGTCCGATCTACTTATCTGTCGTTCAAAATATGGAACTAAAATGTTCTACGGGTGGCTATTAGTTTCATGTTTGGTGGCTAGTAGTTTTCTTGTTTGTATGTATAGGGTTTAGGTATTATATCACTACCGTATTAATTAGTATTAAAGTGTTGTTGTACTGCACACCTGCTGTTTCACGAGGTGCGTGTCGTCACCTGTCGGTTCCAACGGAAGACCAGCGCTGGTTTTACCCCTAGCTTCACTTTTGCGAGCCAACTTTTAGTAGGTACCTAAAATTAACCAACTCATTTAAACTGCATCGTTTAAAAGCGTCTAACTTGAATGAACGAAAATCCGTTTTACTATGCGTGTGTGCATGAAAATAGCAAAGCGGCTATCAAATAACTACCGCTTATCGTAGTTGATGGTACCGTTTAGACAAATAACACCTATGCGGGTCAACTTTTTGAGCTAGGGGTAAGGCCCCAGCACTATGCTGAGTTGGGACCGATTTGTGACAGAAACTATTATTTTCCTGTTGTTAACACTTTATATATTATGTATCTTTTGTTTCTAGCATTAATAAATATTTTTCTTTCTTTCATGTATAATTTTTATATATATTTATATATTATAAAGTTTTATGTAGGTATAATTATAATTTGTGAGATTCTAATGTAATTGGCTTGACGATTTAATTTGGAAAAATATGAGTGACATTCAATTCTGCACATATGTTTGTTGCACCATACAAAACAATTTGGGTGTCAAATCGCGAGTGAATTGGTTTCTTCTAGGCAAGCGTGCTCCATCGTAGATCGCATCATCGCTTAACATCAGGCAAGGTGGTGGTCAAACGCAAGCCTATGTAATTTAAATATTTATCAATATAAAGAACCGACTTCATCAGAACTGGACCAAAACCTACTGAAATGTGACCTAATGGGAAGCACCAGCTTTCGAATAAAAAAAGAATCATCACAATCGGTTCACCCAGTCAAAAGTTCTGAGGTAACAAACATAAAAAAACAATCGAATTGATAACCTCCTTCTTTTTGGAAGTCGGTTAAAAAAGTGGCAGTCACTAGATGCTCAGCAGATGTGAAACATCAAACTCGCACAGAGAAGCAGTGTAGTAAACGCGCACGCACACAAGCTTCACCCAATAATGTTAAGAGTCGTGGCGTGGAGTGGGCACGACGACATAAGCGAGCGTCATATCGTTTGCCGTCACGGCAAATCAGTCGCTTTTAGGTATTGCCAAATCGTGCCAATAGATTTTTCACATCAATAAAATACAGAAAACATACTCGGTGAGTATTACTCGCCATTAGTCTGGGACATTTTTTTAACACACGTTCATCTAACCCCAAACAAAGCAAAGTTTGTAATATGGCTGCCAGAGACTCGTATAGGTACGTACCTACATGCCGTACATATATATTTTTAGAAAGAAAGAAAGAAAAATATTTATTAATGACAGAAACAATACTATATAAAATATTAAAAACAGGAAAATAATATTATGGTTTCTGTCACAAATCGGTCCCAACTCAGCATAGTGCTGGTCGTATAAAACCAGCGCTGGTCTTCCGTTGGAACCGACAGGTGACGTCACGCACGTCGTGAAACACCAGGTGTGCAGTACAACAACACTTTAATACTAATATGGTAGTGATATAATCATACCTAAACATAAAACAAGAAAATTATCTTTGAATATTTAAAACTAAACATTAAACATATTACATAAATACTAACAAAATTGTGTAGGTAAATAAACTAGATGCAGGATGGAATTAGAACTTTAAAATATAGAAAATTAATTAAAAGTTTAAATTGCGCTGGTGTCGTTCCTTAAGAGCTCTTCACTTTTTTGATGTTTATAAAAAAAATCTCTTAGTTTTGCTTTAAAACCGTACATACTCTGCAGATTCCTTATCGGCGGCGGGATGTTGTTCCAACACTTGGTTGCAGCATAGCGGAATCTGCCTCTGAAGGCAGCTGAGCTATGCTGCTCTGTTATGAGCTGCGTTGAACATTGCCGGGCCATGTGGGATCTTGACTTCCACGATAACTTATCATATAAATATCCCGGTTGCTTGTGTTTTATGACACCGAAAAGAAGACACGCCAAGTGGAGTTTACGCCGATGCCGCATCTTCAAAAGGGAGTACTTACTTATTTAAGAAAGGCGTCACATGTGACCTCAACGGAATGTCAAAGCAAAAACGAGCACAGGCGTTCTGGACTCTGTATTAATTTCTCCGTTTTAGCTAGAAGTCTGGGCCGAAAACTGTATCCATGTAATTTAATTTCGACAGTATCAGAGACTCCGCAAGCTGTATGCGTAGTTTGATCCCCAAAAAAGGCTTCATACTGTACATCACTTTGAGTCGATAAAAACAGTCATTCCGTTACGAGAAACATGTTGGTAAATGTGTGCGACATTTACCAACATGTTTCTCGTAACGGAGACCGCAGTCCATGTTCAGACCCAAGTTACGTACGTTTTAAATATCGTACATACCTAAACAGATCTTAAAACCCAGACGTAGAACAAACACAATGTTCATCACATGAATGTTTGCCCTAGGTGGGAATCGAACCCACACCCGAGCCACCGAGGCAGTTCAAGTCATTATTTGATCGCTCTTCTTAGCGCACTTGCTCCATTCGTTCCGGTCGAGAGCCAATCTTGTCCGAGTTCGATCTGTCATCCGGTTTCGAAATTGCATCTTAGATTTTTTTATCACTAGCTGCCCCTCGCGGTTTACTCGCGTCAATATTACCTTAGGAATCGTTGTACTTTTTTCTGGGATAAAAGGTATCCTATGGCCTTCGGTCTATCTCTACCTGTTTTAAGTGATTCTGTTTAGGTGATGCGAACAGTTGCGCGACTGCAAACCATATCTCGGCGCGTTAAGACGCTCTTTTCCGACTTAGCAATTATGGTCATTCTAGATTAAGTGTGCATACCTCCATGGTTAGCTTAAAATTATAAAAATGGTGTCATAACAAAATTGAATGTTTTATCTAGGAAACCCATGAGACCCAACTTCGCTCGTCTCGTCACCCAGTATCATAAAAAAAGACCGAAAAACGATTAAGCACATTTCGCTCGATAGAAAAAAATTATCAAAGTAGCACTGATTTGCGCTTTTATCTCTATTTTTTTGGATTCATTCAATTACCTATTTATTAAATTATGTCTGCGATATCTTGATATATATATTTCATAATTATTAAGGAAACCGGTGAGGTGCATTTTACATTACAGCTATACTTTTCGAAAAATATGAGAAAAACCACAAAAATAGAAGTAGCGAAACGCACGACTGTGTGTAAGAGCCATGATTTTGCTCCGCTAAATGCGTCTTTAATACAATAAACCAAGGATTATGGTCATCTATAGTAATAAGCGTTGCTTAAAAGTGGAAATACCTCGCCTTAAGGTTCACGTACTGTGATTTTCCGCATTGCGCTGTTTTGAGCGTGTTAAGAGGTAGCCGTAAGGCCCCAGATCCAGAATGTTAATATTTTGATGTATAAATTATTTATTAAACGGCTTTATCTAGCAAAAACCATCGTGCCATATAAAGCATCGTTTGAGGCGGTCGCCCACTCGCGTCCGATGTATTCATGTTTGGGCCCACGGCCGCTGCCGAAATGTCGCCGACACACTTTCCGACTCACCAGCCAGATAATATTTCCTGTTTATAATGCTTTTCCTATAAATTAAAGGCTTTATTTAAAAACGTCACTCAATTTGATCTATGTCTACTATTATCCATCGAGAAGTGCCGCTTTGTCTACCGTCACCATAATTAAATCAGCTCGCTGTCATCATAATATTGTTTTGTCATCGGAACTTGACAAGTATGCAAAATTTCAGTTCAATCGAACACCTGGAAGTAGGGCCAATTGTATTTGCAAGATTTGATTACACACAGACACCGGGACAGGTGAAATTAAATAAAAATACGAACCAAATTTAGAATCTCCCGAAATCGGATAAAAAAATTGGTACTCGTAGGTAAGTATATAGACACAACCTGGGTAGGTAAGTTCTTCAAATCAAACTTTTATTTGCTAGAATGTATGCCCTTGAATTATAGCTGAGAGTATTAGATCAAATCACCTTTGAAACAGAAAAATCCTTAATCTAATTCGGGTCAGTTCAGCCTATTGGAAGATACGATGCCCCAGACAGACACAGAGATACACACGTTGAACTGGTAACACACCTCGTCGTGTTTTTTGGGGTATCGGGGGAGGGGTTGGGTTAAAAAAGGGCTGCACTCATTTATTGCATAAAGTGATTTCGTCTAGACAATCTACTTTGTAAAGCTAAAAGCTTGTAATATTCCGATTCTTCCCCGAGGTCAAACTGGATAGTCTTAAGTGATTTGTCCAACAGGAAAAAAACGTCAAATTGTCTTCAGTGAAAATAGTACCTCAATCATTCGACAATTAAAGAACGACTTTTTTAGTAGGTGTTGACCCATGCAGCTATACAATATTCTACAATAGTAATACGATCGTAAATTTATCATCTACCAAATGGTATGAACATTTTATCGGTCCATTTCATCGCATACTGGCGGAGATGAGCAATTTAATCCAACTGGCATTCCGTTGTAGATACTAATGTTGGATACCGAATCTCTGGAGAAGCTTTTAAGAAAAAGAGTACAATAAGCTTATAAATATAACATTGTAGTAACAAGTATACTTAATTTATTTATTTTTTACACCCCTGAAAAATAAAAGCTGGTAGTCTTCGAACGGTTGAATATATTTTCTTGAATCATAGCAGAACAATCTCGATTGAGTAATCTTTCGAACAAAAAAAAAAGTCGGTTCAGCCGTTTGGGAGCTACAATGCCACAGACACCCCTCACTTAACTTGTAACCTTTTTGCGTAGGGGGTTACAAACAATAGCTATCTGATGAGACACTCCCTTGGCCGGTGCAAGGCGCAACGCTTCTCCATACTAGTACAGTTCTCAGATCCCAAGAGTTTAAATCAAATTGCCCGGTTGCGGTACTTCACTGAATTTATCACTTCGAGATGTCAACTCTTTTATCATCATCATCCACAGGTTTTCTTATCCTACTGCTAGGTAGCCTTTAGCTTTTGCTGTCATAAGCCTCGATCCTGTGCTTCATCTAGTCCAGGGGGCGTACCGTTTGCTCTTACTCGCGATTCAGTGCTTTCGAGTTTAGGTGACAGCAGGAAATTACGTGAACGTGAACCTTAACGCGCCGAGATACAGTTTGCGGTCCCGTTACTTCTCGCAGTCACCTAAATTGGGGAAAACTAAACTGGGAGTAGGTACTTAAGAAAATTACGTAACATCTTCTCTTGTCTAAAATACCACAGTGCAGAAGGAAGGGGCTTTAACCAGTGTGTTGCTAGTGATGACATATGGTATTATATTATAAGTCGTGGTCCTTCACTGCTGGGCCCTTATTCCGCACGGGCAAACGCGCGCTATCGTGGCCAGGTTAAGTTTACCTAAAAAAGTTGGCGTCTATTGCTTAGGAAATAAAGTTCAATTTTTGAAGGTTAATTTAACGCGCCACGATGGAGCGCGTTAGGCCCGTGCAGAATAAAGGCCCTGGCCTGTTGGAAAAACTCACGAATCGCACAACGGGCAATAGTCGGAGCTATGCTCGGAGTTTCTTTGCTCGATATAATCCAGAACGTGGATATTCGTCAAAGAACCAGTCACCGATGTAGGTTTTGCAAGTTTAATTGGCAATGGGCAGGCCACATCGCTCGAAGAACGGATAACGATGGAGAAGAAAGGTTCTTGAGTAGAGTCCACGAACTGGAAGACGCAGCGTATGTAGGCCGGACGGCTGCTGGATGGACCGACGACATCGTGAGAGTCGCGGCCACTAATTAAAATAAAATAAATACATATATGGGACATTATTGCACACATGGTCAATTAGATGCAGATGGCAGGCTGTCGTTCAGAGTGGAGTTCTATAGGGGAGGCCAATGTTCAGCAGCGGACGTCTTCTGGCTGTTGATGACGACGATGACCGCAAACACGTAAATTTGTATGAAAACCCAGCGTGCCGCATTTTTGTACCTAATATGACGTGACGAGTAATTTAGTGGTAGTTTACCTCCTTTCGCACGGCCAACTGCTTTCGAAGGGTAGTTTACTGTGGCGCAATTTGTAATTTTAGTATTGACGTCTGACGTTTTACTGCCAAGGCGTCGATCGAAGTATGCGGCGTGTTAGTTGGAGCCCTGATCCAACTTTCGACATGTATCTAAAGTAGGCGAAGTCACGGTGTCTATTAGATATAAATGTCTGGTTACTCTGATGATTCTGATCCGATAGTATATAGGTATGCGGTTACCATGTAAACATTGTTATCAATATTTTTTAACATTAATTAGTCAAGTTCTCAAATATCCTACAAACACTGGCTGTTTTCAATATTCCGACAACTGCGTTGACATTTTGATAACGATAATAATTTGTTGAAAAATACCTACTTACAATTATTTTTTGTAGTTACATAAAACATTCTTAATATAAAATCTGGTGATGCAAAGTGTACGCTACGCGTACCTTTCGCCTTTATTAACCGACTTCCAAAAAGGAGGAGGTTCTCAATTCGACTTTTTATGTTTATTACCTCAGAACTTTCGATTGTGTGAGCCGATTTTGATGATTCTTTTTTTATTTGAAAGCTGGTGCGTCCCGTGTGGTCCCATTTCAATTTGGTACAGTTATTTTTTTTGTGAAGT
This sequence comes from Agriopis leucophaearia, assembly GCA_949125355.1. Taxonomy (NCBI): domain Eukaryota; kingdom Metazoa; phylum Arthropoda; class Insecta; order Lepidoptera; family Geometridae; genus Agriopis; species Agriopis leucophaearia. The sequence continues at coordinate 15,908,005 of OX421269.1, forward strand.
CGGTTTTTTATATTGATAGCTATCGAGATCTATGGTATAGTATTTTCACCATCCTAGTGTACAAGGCCCGGTTGACTCCCCACAAGCCCTGGCCCGAGACTGGCTAAGGCTGCGCGGGCCCCCTATCATACCTACCGCCTGGCTTGCGGCAAGCCAGACCAGTGGGGGCCCGGCTGGCAAACTCCACCTCGACTATATGGCCAGTCCGACCCTGCTCTTGTATGCTATAGTTACACGGTAGTTGTACATATAGGTATAATCTTAGTTCGTGGTCGCATCTCTAGGGAAAGGCAACCTAAATAAGGCAAAGGCTTTTGAGTTTCAATAATCCCAAAAGTGAATGAAAATGTATCTAAGCGTTTTTGTCAACAGGACCCGGCACTGGACTCCTACACGCTGGAGCATGAAGCTAGGAAACTGGACAGCACCCTCGCGCACAGTCTGCCGCCGCTCAACGACAGCTACGATTCTTCCAAATAAACTTATCGGACGCTACCTTTGGAGAAATAACTTCTACCATTTTATGTAATGCTTGAAGCATCCTCAATATCCAATATTCTCAGCAAGATTGTTCATGGGCAAATTAGGTAGGTATAGTAAAAACGGTTTGCTTAATTTTTAACCGACTTCCAAAAAGGAGGAGGTTATCAATTCAACTGTTTTTTTAAAAAATATATTTGTTACCTCAGAACTTTTGACTGTGTGAACCGATTTTGATGATTCTTTTTTTGATTTGAAAGCTGGTGCTTCCCGTTTAGTCCCATTTCAATTTAGCCCAGTTCTGATGAAGTCGGTTTTTTAAATTGACAATTATTTCATCCCAATGCTTATATATTTCACATTTGGAATTATAGTATAGATATATATAATTCAATACATTTTTAGTTTCCTTTAGCCATTGCCATGATAAATATTTTGTGAAGGGGATGGGGATACTTTTTTATAATCCTCAACCTTTATCCTCAAGGCAAACGCGGTGTTAATTTTTGGAATGGTTTTTTATAGTTCACTTTAGTATGCCCTTAAAGGAAGGCCAGTTCAGTAAATAGGTAAGTTTGAATCTACTGTAATGATCTTAAGAGATAGATTTGATGAGATGGCATTCATAATTTTTCCTATTAAATATGTATTGAATAATTTTAGGAAAAATAGATTCTACATAATTTATCTACTATTTTGGATGTTGTGAATGGTAGATGGTGTTTATGGCTTAGCGTGTAGGAAGAGGTATTTCTATGGATCGAGTAAAGCTAGAGCACAAAATCTCAATTTTAAATATAAGCAATAAAATGCTCAAAACCACAATTTTGAATAGACGATAACAGCACATTGTAGGATACACGTACGGTAGTGAGAAACGATAGTCACAAAGTAGGAATGATTTGTTTGATAACAGAACTGAGTCATGAATTCTTGAGACCAGTGTTGAATCACTAATCATCTAGGTACTAAGGTCGGCGCAGCACAGTGAGCAACCGGAAATCACCAGGAAGTGTTTTTTAAACACAGTGAGTCAGAATTTTTCTAGCCCGGTCCTAAATGACTGATGTAAATTAAAATAATAAATTGTCGAGTCTCTCTTTACAATTAAAACTTCTCATTGAATTATAGCATTTAATTGTTCAGAAAATATGAGTTCATTACATACAATGAGTACCTATAACGCAGATAACTTGTTTACATATTTACATAGATACGTCACACGATTTTGCATTTATAATATTGTTATTTACATCATTATGTGAAAACATAATTATATTGTCCAATTAATCTATAATCTAGATATAATTATGGAGCGACCCAGTTTTATTTTAGTCATTTAATCTAGTCACTTGGTAGCGATTCTAATGTACCTATTTCTAATCTGAAAACACTAAAATTATTAGCATCTCTTTTTATTTTAATACTTTAGAAAAGAATGGCAACTATTTTAGTGCTGTCAAATTCAGTTTAATTTAGAAAATGTACATTAGAATTGACACCCCTTTTGAATAAACCGTTAATAGAAATTAAGCATTAATAAAGTTTGTAGGACAAAATTGATGAGTAAATTTTAAACCAAAATTTTCCGCCTTATATATAAGGAATATTATGTTTAGTTATGACATGTTCATTTACCGCAGGACACCATTTTTGAATGTTTGTAATTTAATCTAGTACCTACCATCCATTACTGGCAACACTGGGGATCCAGTAATCTATCACTGTCAATACGCATAAGCAAATAGCATGGATAGTGCTTATCAATGTAATTTTATGGGCATTTATCGAGTAATGAAACTAAAGCAACTCACATTATGTTTAGTGTCATATGTTCAACTGAAATGTAACATTTAGTGTGCCTTTGTAATTATATTACATTATTATGTGAAACAAGTATGTTCCTTAACACCCTGTCTGTACGACCTCATAAAGTTACAGATAAGCGGTAGGGCCCTAACAACATCGCTCGATAAAAACTGTCCAGCACTTGATTGCCATTATCTATGCCGGCGACGCGCGGCATTTTTATCCTAGAGTTCAATTGTATGTAGATTAAAGCACTCTCCCACAGCTTTCAACATCCAATTTACAACTAGTGGCTATAATTAAATAAATTTTCGAAACACGCCTCATAGTGAGCTCGATCTATGCGTTAGACCTTGTTACACATCATGGGGTGTGTAAAAAGTAACTGCAGAGTAATTCGATACTTGTTTTGCATGATAGATTAGATCGCTTATCCAGGTCGCGTTTAGACGATAAGTTAGGCGTATTGTGTTCATTTCCATTGGACTGTGTCAATTCTTATGTTACTAGAATGTCGACATACGCCCTCCACGTCACACTGCCAGTGTTTTATCGTGTTTCTATTGTACCTAATGTTCAATCAGTATTGTATCTTACCAAATGAACACATTTTATGTACCTTTTTTACACTTCAATAAAATAGTTGTAGATGGTATGAAGTTGTTTCAATTAATCGAATTCCGTTGAAATGCTGAGGCAATTGATGTTTATTTGATTGTCGGTGGGGCTGCGCTGCGCGGCGGCGGATGAGTCACGGCGCGATACCGCGGCCGCCGCCCGCGCCCGACCTCAATTGACATCACTCACAGGAGCGACGCGGGGGACTTGCGAAAACATACCCCAAATGTTCATATTTAAAATTGGTTTTATTGATAAATTTGCAAAAAAATAATTAAATGAGTAGTTATTGTACAATGTCGATTATTGATTCAGAAGATAAAAATGTACACAAATACTTAGTTTGCACAATATATAAAAATATAAATTAACTCAGATCAAGTCATTACCAATATCCTTGTGCAGTAAAACTTACAAGTTAACATAAGAGAATTGTAGAAACATCTAATCCCGTAATAATATTTGAACACCTATATAATTATTTTACGTTTTAACAAGGGTCTATTAGCGAAACATACGTTGTTAATTTATCCATGAGCCAGGTATAATAAAAATTTATCCATTTACAATATAACAATAATTCTTTTTAAAGATTTTTTTCTCAAGTTAGGGGTTTATAGTCCAGTGAACGAGGCCTGCTCCGGGCCGGGACTGGGCGAGACTACAGTCGAGGGTGCAATCACCTAAGGCTCACTATACTTACAAGATACCAAATTCTAAATGTCACATTAACCTTCCTTCGATACATTTTAATTACATAACAAGACAATAATATATCTGAAAAAATTCAATGTATCCTTAATTTATTAAACATCACCCACTGGATTCACTCCACTGGCACATTATCTAGGTCTCGCGGAGCACCGGGCTTGCTCACAACTCTAATTGTTCACAAATTTTGGGCTCTTTCATTTTAATTACATTAATACTAAAAGAAAGTATGTTAGGTGCAGACAGTGGTGGTAATGTTTGTACTGAGGCACTTTTCATTGGCAAAAAATAATTTTTCTTGCTTTAAAATATACTAATGTGACTTAATTCTTCACCACTTATTTGTCTGAAACAGCCTTGGAAGATAATTTTCAAGGTAATTCCAATCATTTTCCTGTTTAATTGACAGAGTACTGTCTGTACCTAACACTGCAGAATATAAATATACTAGATTCTTCACATTTGTGATTGAAAAGTAAAATTAAATGGTTGTCACAGGTCATGGGGAGTGCATGCTATGTGAACTAGGTTTTACAGATGTTTTTCAGAGTGGAATGGAAACACCTATAAACAAAAATATCCAGGTGGTATCAGAAATGCTCCTCATGACCTGTAGTTAACATGTATACACATATGATAAAGTGGATTCCATAACAATAACTTTCAATATCTAACAGCATTCACAATCATGTTGCAAGGGGAAGTAATGCCCTCACAACAAGAGTGAAAAGCAGTCGAAATCTCTGGCTAGATTTCAGGTCATTTATTGTTGGAATAATAAAAGTGAAATGACACATGAACAAACCTCAATATAAAAAAGTGAACATAAATGGAACGCTGAATCTTTCTTTGAACTTCAGACTACAAAAATATAGACCAGAGGCTCAATTTTAGAATTGTTTGTATAATATTTCACACTAAAATATCATGCGAAATGACGAGACTTTCGAACAAAATCCCAAACATGTAGCATTTTTTTTAATAATCATATCACTCACTAATGCAACGAGTGATTTGAACCATTCAAATTTACTTTCTATCAATAGAACATCTAACTTTTTGCATTATATTTTAGTGCGAAATAACATACAAGGGATTAAAAAATCAAACCCCAAAATGTTAGCAAAATAGAAGTTCGCGTGGGCTGCAGGGCCAGTCGTGCCACGGCCCCCGAGCCGAGTAACAAATGCACTCTCTCAAATGCTATGGGTATTTCAATCAAGCAACATTTGCTCTACACCCGACCTAATTAACTTTGGGAATAGTCGAGCCAAATCCGGGAACGAGAAGTCTTTCAAATTATTAAATTTTTGTATACCTACGTGAGGCTCCATCAGTCCTTACAGAATAACACATTTCTTTCTGGTTCGGCTGATTTCGTCCTTCCCGGGACCAGACTTCTTGTTAATCTGTCGCACTAGGTCATAGAACACATCGTTCACGTGTACTTTCGCCTTCGCGGAGGTCTCCATGAAAGCGCAGTTGAAGTGGCGCGCCAAGTTGGAGCCCTGCTCCTTGCCGACGACGCGTTCCGCCTCCAGGTCCATCTTGTTACCGACCAGTACCATCGGAACATCGTCCTTGTCCTTCACCCGCAGTATTTGCTCTCGCAAGTCTTGCAGGTCGTTGAACGTCGACTGTGCGGTGATTGAATATACTAGTACGAAACCTTGTCCGTTCTTCATGTACAAATCTCGCATCGCCGTGAACTGCTCCGTGCCGGCCGTGTCCAGGATTTCGAGCATGCATTGCTGCCCGTCCACTTCCACCTGTTTCCGATAGCTGTCCTCGATGGTGGGGTCGTATTTCTCGACAAAGATGCCTTGTACGAATTGCACTGTCAGAGCGGACTTTCCCACGCCTCCACTTCCTAGCACGACTATTTTATATTCACGCATTATTAACTGTGTACTATGTGGTTGAATCCAAGAATATCAAGGATTATATTGCTAGAATGCACATAAACTTTTATGTTAACGCAAAAAACCTCTAACAAGTCAAACCGCCATGACACCGTTAAGCAGGGCGATGGCTCACTGTGTCAGTATTGCCATAATACAAAATTACCACGGAAATATTTTATTTTTTTGGTAGTAATTTGAATGACTAATCATTTAATCACAGTTGAGCAATAGACAGTGACTAATAAAATTATTACAGTAGGTTCATCTTGTTGCAGCGAGCACTCTTTTGTGACTGCAATATATAGATCGAACACTTATAAAAGGAAATATGATATGGAAATAACCTCAGATCGACAAACAAGGGAGATATGCCTCTTACAGTTATCGTTCGAGTTCAAATGAGATAATATTTTCATAAAATTTTGCCAATATACCACTAAACCACCGCAAAAACTGTAAGTAAGGCTAACTTAGTAATTTTTTACGCACACTAACAAAATTATAGCGACTCCAATGAAATAAGTAACTAAATCACAACTAAATAGTCCAAATGTAAAAAGAGGGTGACAAGAAGTGCGTTCGGATAGCCCCTTGTTGGCAAAAATAACTGACGTAATATATAAATACTGTCTGTAGCTAACAGACTTTATGGATTTGGTTGGTTCGATTTGGCCGGTTGGTTAACGGACCGCCGCGCGCCGCGTCGAACTGAATAGAAAGAGATTTTTCTTCTTTCTCTCCCTGTTAGCTTAGCTACTTTACAAACAAAATGTGAGTTAAAGATGAACTTTTGACTGTTTTCGTTCACCGTTCGGACTTCGGAGTGAGCTAACAAGCAGGAAGTGAAATACAGCTAAAAATGCAATCGAAAACTACTTACCACTTTTGACCTAACTCGCGATATGGGTCGTTGTAATAGTTTTTTTGACATATTTTGACGTTTGTTTCTCGCGGTGTTTTGTGTCCTTGCAACTGTAGTAATGCTACATTTTCTTGTTTTCTATCGTAATATATCTATGTTGTTAATTTTCGTGGCCACTATCATTAGGTACCTAATAAAGAAATATCTCAGCGAGTACTAGAAAATGCGGAGTCAGCAGTTAAATGATTTTGTGGGCGGAATTATTACAATTATGGACCAAGCTAGGATAATAACAAACAAAATAGTGCGTGCTGCGATATTTACACCACCGCCGATTTTAGGGTGGGTAGGGAACAAAAGTGGCAAAAAGGGAAAAATTCTAAAACCGAACGCTTTACCTCAACTCCAATTACTACAATGTAAAAAAAATGCTACCATAAGCTATCCCTTACACCTAAGGTCGTCTGCTGGGTGTTCGACTACAGGCATCAAGCCTGATTTAGGTCAGATGCATTCACACCTGCCACGCTACCTTACCACACCATTACCATATCTCTCTTGTTTGTCTGATCTGAAGAAATAACAGATTATTTAATTATATCAATTTAGGTCTGACTGCCGACCTGCAGACCATCAAAGAGCGCTACAGCGCCTGCGACCTGTATTAACTATTGCAAAAAAGGTTCTCTTTGATTGCAGTGTACAGTGCAGTGGGGTGGGGGATCTTAATTCATTTATTTATTGTTGTGTCATTAACTCTTGAATAATCTTGTATAATAAGATGTATTTTTGTCATAAGCCGGCTTCAACTCCGTATAAGATCTTATCTTAGGCATCCAATAAGCATCGTACTTATTTTAAATATGTAGGCTTCATTTGGGTTTTTATGCTAAAAAGCATTAAAAAGATGACTGCCCCGGTGGCTCAGTTGGTAGTGAACCTAACTTCTGTGCTTGGGGGCGTGGGTTCGATTCCCATCTAGGACAAACATTTGTGTGATGAACATTTGTGTTTGTTCTATGTCTGGGTGTTAATAACTATTTAAGTATGTATTTAAAAATATATATGTACGTATATCAGTCTCTGGCAGCCATATTACAAGCTTTGCTTAGTTTGGGGTCAGATGACCGTGTGTGCAAAAATGTCCCAGATATTTATATTCAGTCTCTCGTGTCGGACATCCGCGCCGAAGTTTTATTTTTTTGCCGTGTGCGTCGAGACAGTTTTATGGCAGTGTCCACTCCGACCAATATAAAATGAATGGACGGGCCCTAACCATTGAACTTGATCAGTAAAAACGAGTCAAAACCGTCGGACATATACTTCAACACCTAATTATAAAAATGTACATTATAATTGTTACAAAAAATAGATATCGGTTTTATTTGTGTATTTACACTTCCGTAAAGCATACGAATTCATAATTTTGTCAGATGTTTCGTTATCGCGTAACAATACACTCGTGTTTCACTTCCTACGGCTAGAGACCGACTGAAACGAAGTGAGAGCTGGCGCTCATTTTGTAATCTTCAAAAATGCGCTTCTACTGGGCCCGTCCATTCATTTTATTTTGGTCGAAGAGTGTCCATACCTTAGGTCCTTACTGTGGCCTATTTTCCTCTTTGAGCATTTTCATGGACAAAAGTATTATTACCACTATTCATATCGCAAAATTAGCAAAATTTTATGGAAGCTTTAGACTATTTTGTACTTAGATTAGACGTATAATTTTATCATGTAGGCTTTTTAAACAAATCGAGTTTTTTTTGCACTGGCAATACTTGGCATGAAGTTCGCAACTACGGTAATAGATGGTGTTTTTATCAATAATTTCTGTCGAGTTTGTGTGATTGGGATTGGAATGCATGGGAATGCATGAACATTGAAAGAAATAAAAAAAAGTTCAAATATTGCCTTTAAATAAATAGGTAACGTAACAAATTACTTTGTCCAAAAAAAAAAAACATAAATAAGGAATAATATATTATTATGCATAAAAAGCTATATAATTACAATACATAAGCCGTTTATAGTAGTTACCTACTTAACTTTTGAATCGCATTGGTGCAAATCATAAACGGCAAAATAAATAAATAAACCGGCCAAGTGCGAGCCTCGTACTTTACCGGTTTTTTGTTATTGTTTGTGGTTTTTATTTATGAGTTTTATTAAAACCTATGATTTATTATGCCATAATGATGTATTTAGTATTTCAAATTTTGGGTATGCACATCTTTAATACCTATTTCCGGATGCTCATTTACTTCATATTTTTTTTATCCTATTTTAGATTGTCTTTCTATCCTTCGACCAAAATAAAAGAATGGACGGGCCCTAACCATTGAACTTGATCAGTAAAAACGAGTCAAAACCGTCGGACATATACTTCAACACCTAATTATAAAAATGTACAGTATATATGTTACAAAAAATAGATATCGGTTTTATTTGTGTATTTACACTTCGGAAAAGCATACGAATTCATAATTTTGTCAGATGTTTCGTTATCGCGTAACAATGGACTCGTGTTTCACTTCCTACGGTTAGAGACCGACTGAAACGAAATGAGAGCTGGCGCTCATTTTGTAATCTTCAAAAATGCTCTTCTACTGGGCCCGTCCATTCATTTTATTTTGGTCGAAGTTTCTATCTAGGTATTGTGACAAGGGTCGGGACGAGCAATGAGTGTTCGTGTATCACGAACATCACGATAGCTGCTTGTGTCCACAGCCAGTCCTCTTCACATCGCAAGATTGGACCCTTCGATTGTATAATTTTTGTAAGATTGGGCTAGATTTGTAAGAAAACATTTTAACAAATTGAGAGTTTTGGCGCCAACATGACAAGATTATGTCAATCAATATTACAAAAAAAAAACAATATTTCCAAAACATGGTATTTACCTAGTAACAAAAATAAATGCATTTATGCAAAATATATATGTATGTATATCAGTCTCTGGCTGCCATATTACAAGCTTTGCTTAGTTTGGGGTCAGATGACCATGTGTGCAATAATGTCCCACATATTTATTTTTTTGAAGTCAGTTAAAAAGTAGATACGTACTTATGATGGTGGCAGTTTTTTTATTAAATTAGTTAATTCACAGTAACTTTTTTTTTTTTTTTAATTTGTTAATTTACTGCTAGGTGCATAGCATACTGTGACAAAATTTGAACTGGCTGTCTATTACGGTACAAAACTCACTGCTGGGACACAGGCCTTCTTTTAAAGAGAGAGAGAGAGAGAGAACGGGCCATGATCCACCATGCTGGCGCAGTACATGTCGGTGAATGTCATGTGCGATTAGGTACACTTTTGAGGCTCTTGGACATACAGGTTTCCTCACGATATATTCCTTCACCGTTTTTAGCGATGGCATCGAAACTGCACATAGTTAATTTGTTTAAGTAAGTACTACGTAGTGGTGTGGGGACCTTACGTCCAACTCTAAACGCGGGCCCAAATAGGTGCAGCTTGCAAAATCACGCGACCGCAAACCGTATCTCGGCGCGTTAAGGTTCGCGTTCGCGTGATTTTGCAAACTGCACCTATTCGGGCCCGCGTTTAGAGATGGGCGTAAGGCCCCAGGGCCGCAGATCGAACCGGGTGCCGTCAGATTGTAAAGTGCCTCTTACCGGTCGGCCATCATCGTTCAAACATAAAATCGGCCGCTAAAAAGGACATACAGCGTTGGCTTATTAATACCCCATAGATAACCTTTGGGTACGGAACCCCAAAAAGAAAACATTCCTTACATATTCACCGCAATATACGAGGAATGTGTTATGGTCCTTACTAACGAACAATACAGAATTAAAACTAATTAACCCTCGTTGAAGAATAGTGTCGCGATGTCCAGCTAATGTAATAACTTAGAGACGAGCATTCAATTAGGTGCTACGATGGAAAGAAAATAAGGATAAAATTAGGTAGGTACATTACCTACTGGCTGTAGGCATTACTGTAGGTATTGCATGGCAGAGTGGCACTTAAAAAAAAACAACTAAAGAAACGGCCAAGTGCGATTCGGGCTCGCGCACTGAGGGTTCCGCAGTCCAGCACCAACATATAACTTGTTAGCTACGAAAGTACAAAAAAGTAGTGCAAAAAGACAACATCCCATCAACGACCAGGTGGTCACCCATCCAAGTACCGACCGCGCTTGACGTTGCTTAACTTCGGTGATCGTACGAGAACCGGTGTTGACCAGAAATTTGTCACCGACTAGCATTTGACCATTATTATTTGTTTTTATACTTATTATTTGTAATGTCGTTAGAGTGTGTATATTCTACTATAATCACGCCAAGTGTGATGACTTGTACGTAAGTAAGTATTACCGTTTTCACATTAGAGCAAATACAAAAATACGCAAAAAATACGTTTGCTGTATTAATTTTTCGTCCCCTTTAGTTTTTATTTTTCACTTTGTTATTATTTCTTAGTTAATCCGCAGTAACGTTACATATTCTGTGAAAATTTCAACTATCTATATTGGTATTGGTGGTATCTATACGGTTCGATAGGGACAGGCGGACAGACAGACAGACAGCGTAGGCTCGTAGGGTTTTACCCTTTGGGTACGGAACCCTACAAAACAAGTTTTGGAAAATAATACAATGTCGTGGCACTAAGGCAGTGACTTTCTTTTCATGTTGGCGCCAAAACTAGAAACTAGGACATTAGAAACCTAGTGGTTCACAAATTTCGTGCGTCATGGTGGTTTTTTGAAAACATTGCCTACCGAATCTGTCAAAATTCGTACCTAAATATAATTAAATAAACTGTGAATAAATGTACAGTACTTATTTATGTATTACTGTAATATTCTCCCTTCACAAAAACGCAGCATTAGGTATGTAAGTTACGAGCAAACAACTAATCCTGTTAAAAGTTATTACAGCCACTAATTACGTCTGAATCCAATTATTACCTCGCGAGGCAGATTTACGACGAGAACCGAATCAGCAGTAATGAGTGCGAATAGCAGAATAGCAAGATAAACAGGGGTTTGCTCAGGGCAGATAGCTTTCCCCGCCACTATTCAGTATCTTTAAATAAAGCCGCTATAATGATAAGGGGCTGTCTCCAGAAACGATGATACCGCGGCGATTTTAACATAATATGTATAAAGTTTATTTGATAACCTGTCACACAAACGCAGCGCTGCGGTCTTTATATTATGATCCTACTTGAAATTGTTAATTACCCTTAATTCGGCTCTTTCACATAATCCTTTCTTAGTCCACACCCCATAAGAGATCTAGGTACTTGCCTTTTAGTTTCGTATATCAATAAATTTTCGAGTAGGTATTCGTGATTAATCAGTTAGTCAGTCCGTCAGTGCCTGTATTTTGCTTTTTGTATAAATAAAAGACTGCTTAAATGTAAATTTGGATTTTTTTTTAACACGGCAAGTGCCTTTATTAACTAAACAAAATACTAGCTAAAACTAACACTAAATAAACAGTTAGACTGTCCATAGACCGTTGAAGATCTAAATACAATCTAAATGCTGAAGCCCACTATCAGTTGGCAGCGTACCCAGCATGCTGGCGGCATTACTACGTTGAATGGCAATGCAGACACCTACTAAAACGTCATCGGTGGCCCGCCAATGTCCCTGTTGGATGACACCAGGATTTCCACAGGGACACACTTATACCACCCGGTAGCACGATGCCCGGGGTAATACTCTCTGGGAGTGCTTTTCCCCTTCCGACCTACAACGGCATGAGCCATACAACGAAGCTGTCTTTCCTGGGTTCACTTGAATGGGAGCCGCCCTCACGAGCCCCTTTTTAATCAGCTTTCACGATAGGAAGCAGGTGACATTGAAGGCCGCTTACTGAAACCCCGGTTCCAGGGCCAATCGTATGCTACCCAACGCGCATAGCCATAGGTTTTGGTTTCGGGGAAGGGGAGTACAAGAAAATAAAACTAATACAAATATATATATAACAACCGCTGGGGCCCAAAAAAAAAAAAAAAAATTATATATTTATTATTCATATTATATTTCAGGCACTTATACTCATAACCAAAACAAAACATAAGCAAACAAAACAGTAGGCAATTAAATAAACATTCAGGTCACCTTTCACACACTATAAAGTCACAAATAAAAATTAATTAATCAAATAATTATGTCATCAGACATAAAATGTCAATTAAACGTACAAATAAAATTAATTTAATAAGTCAATTCAGTTTTTGGAACATTAATAAACTCGTGTTAGATTCTGTGTACAGAAAAAGATATGAACCTGCTGTTGGTTGTAGTTATTTTATTTTTAGCTAATAAATAAATATTTGAATTTAATTTGAAATATTCTATAGTATAGTCCAGTTAGGTAGGAAAATAATGTGTCAATTATTTAATGTTCAGTAAAGCTACTAGACTTAGTAATACCTTTTCTTAAAAACCCTTTTTGGCTACGCCCATGGCGCGGATCCAGCCCTCAATAAAGGTTGCGGTCACAGCCACTCAAAAATCGGGCAAGTGCGAGTCAGCGTATGAACTTTGCTATTCGATATAGTGCATTCCTACAAAAGAAATGTTAAAAAAAATGACGGCCTGACCAAAATTTTGTACAGTGTATCGTAGTTTCACGCTGGTAAAGCTGTGGGGCGTCACAAGTCACGTACTAGGGTTGTGGGCATCCACAACGGTGGATCCGCGCCTGCTACGCCCATGATGCTACCTAACGTACATATTATGTTTCACAGGAGCTAGTGTTTGTGTACATGCCTATAGTAATACTGTGATTATTCAGTAAGTACCGTTCTAATACTTAAAACCCCATTCGTGAAGCAATCAAGCTATTTGAGGCTTAGTGTTACCACTTCTACTAAAAATCTAAGGTCTACGGTATCTCCATAGCAGTAGCTGAATTTACGGCACTCTAAGGCAATTTCAGTGGTCAACGTGATCATGCCTATCGTGGATACAACCCATAATGTTCTTCATCCTCATGTAAAATTGCAAACTCTCACAGTATCATGCCGTGTTATAAAGTAATTAACGAATAATACCCGAGCTGTCGTGATTACAGGCGCGCCCGCGGCCAGCCCAGTTAATGTCACTATCATATCATTGCAGATACTCGTATATCGTATAGCGTACAGAAATGAAACACGGAAACTAAATTAATTAAGAGCTGTAATGGTTTTGGCTGAAAAGGGAGAAGTTAACGTCATTTGGCGTTATTGCTGGTATATAGAGATACACGGAAAGGTGGTAACTAGGCCGAAAGGGCTCATAATATATACTTATTATATACATTTTTTGGTGGGAAATATCTCAATATATGTCAGGAGAGGCGCCAATACGCGTCTTGTCAGTAAAACCGACTCGTATACCGTTACGGCCAACGACATGACGCTCTCTTACGCCGTCATGACCGCTTAATCAACTTTGATATTTAACATCTGCCGGGCGTCCGGTAACGGCCAACTTTTAGCTATCCTTAAAAATCACGAAAAAATATCAGCTCCATACGTTTCGTATAGAGTGATTGGAAATTTTCTATAGAACCGCTGATGTTTTTTTCGCAATTTCAGGGTTGATCCAATACGTACCTACGTACCTACCGAAATTATAGTGATCTGAGTTTACATTATTGTGTTTGTGTTCCAGTTATTTACGTTGTATTTATAAACCATATTCATACTAGGTACAACAATACAATAAACAATATAAATAAAGACCTACAATAAACAATACCATATGTGTAATAAATACACATATGACAATACTGGACTGTCGCCGTACCTACAATTTATAAATGACTACTATGGTTTTGCCCGCGATTTTCCTGTTTCCTAAATTTGCCGCGAGAAAAAGTAGGACCTATCTTAGATCCGTTTTCGTAATGCACAATGCGTGTTTATTCTGTATTGCCAAATTTCATAGAGATCCCTCCAGCCGTTTAGTCATGAAAAGGTAATAAACAAACAGACAAACACAGATAAAACTGCATTTTCTTCTTTATAAATTACTAGTCGACCGTCCCTGCTTCGCACGAGTGTAAGCTCGGCCTTCGGCCTCGCTACAAAATATAATATAGCCTATGTTACCCGGGGATAGTGTAGCTTCCCAACAGTGAAAGAATTTTTCAAATCGGTTCAGTAGTTTCGGAGCCTATTCGATGCAAACAAACAAACAAACAAATCTTTCCTCTTTATAATATTAGTATAGATTAATTAGAGTCTGTTCGAAAAGAGAGTGGACTTGGCCAAAAAGAGAACTAGAACAAATTTTAAATGGCAATCCACCTCAGCCATCTGAAAAATGACAAACTCAGCTATCATGAGCTGTCCTATCATCGTGTTGTTATGTTGAGTGAATTTACGTGTTATTTATTGAGATATTTGTCCATTCAACCACAATCCAAGTCTATCTCTTTCTAAACATACTCTATTATCGTGGTGGTAGTAATATGATTTATTATTAGCGTGTTGAATCTTTGTTAAATCATAAATACAATTACAGTAAAATTAGCTTTAATAAATTACAATTGACTTTGCAAAAGATTATTTCATTTTAAGGTTCGCACTATGGTGTCTATCTCTTAAAAATCGGTACAAACAATATATTATAGTTTATCAAGGGATTGATGAAACCTATTGTAGACGAGCATTTCCTAGGCAGGCAAACCGAGGGTGTCTATATTATTTGGAATGCGAAATATAATATATGGTTTCTCCCGAGTTAAATACTTATCTTTATATTTTGAATGTAAGGAAACTAAATATTTTTAATCTTATGTATCACTGGTAAAACAATAATTGCGTAGAGCCAAAATAAAAAAAAAGAAAAGAATCAGCTCAATAATAAATTGAACCTCTTTGGTTGGCTCGTGATTACCTTTTTTCAATGTAGAGTTTGAAACTTCCATTGAAAAGTGCCACGCTCTCCGAAAACTTATAAGAAATAAGACCTGTAACAGACACGGCAACATGGTTGACGTCAACCACGTCAACCAACGAGAGAGAAAAGAGAGGGGAATTATACTCTCCCGTTGGTCAGACGGCGGTGCGTCAGCCAAGTTCGACACGTCTGTTACGGCTATAAGAATAACGAATTAGTTAAAATTCTCTTTTTTTATTTTACAAACGTAATTTTTTTGAAAACTGCGCGAAAACAATCTGTTTATAAGTTTAAAATAACAAAGTTTCCTACAAAAGAACGAAAGACTAGCTATTCATAGTATTCAGAGTATATAAACTTTGCCAAGGCTTTGTTAGCTCGCACCTGTTCTGCATTAAAGTGCTGCAAACAATGTTTGCAAACGGACCCACTGATGTCTGAAGTTATGCCTCTTCATAGTACGCTTCAGTAGATACAGAGTTACACAGATGCACTGTGAAACACTTTAACTATGGGGCTAATCCTAAAGTTGCAATAAAGAATTCATACATTTTGTCGTGTGTATTGACCTTTTTTAGAGAGCAACTGTTTTTTTTTAAATCTATTTATGATATACGTTAAACATTTAATTTGCTTGCTAACACCAACAAACCTCGCCGAGGTGTATCTTGGAGTTAGGTTCTCAGCTTTTATACATAGAAGAAACACAATTTACTTAAAGTTATCTACACGGTGAGTAAAAAAAAAATTTTTTTTGTCTATAGTGAAAGTTGCTTATTATTTCTAAGTTCCCAGCACTTTAGACTTATGCAGGTACCGTTAGTGCTATCAGATTATAATTATGGTGAAGTTAAAAGAATGATTCAACAAAATCAATGACGATATAACTACTTGACAGCTCATCCTTTACCCCGCCGTGATGAAAAGGTACTGAATTTTCAGCAGGATCTTTTTCGAGCGGGCCAATCCTAGACGCGAAATGAATGAAAGACTTTTTTTTAAATTACAAAATAGGCTTGCGCTTGGCCGCCAACTCGCCTGATGCTAAGCGACGATGCGGCCTACGGTGGATCACGCTTGCCAAGAAAAAACCCGATTCACTCTTGACTTGAAGACACCCAGATTGTAACTATCGGGGAACACCCATTCAGGCAGTGCTTTCTCAAACTAGCAGTTCGCAATAAAATTCCTCCAATCACAAGCGCCATATGATATACCTCCCCCCCCGCGACTGACGTGGCATACAAATTTTTATTGTCAGCATCATTATCAGCCTATCATGTTCCCATTGCTGGGAAACAGGCCTTCTCTCAGAGAGAGAGAGAAAGAGAGAGAGAGAGAGGATGGGCTCTAATCCACCATCTGTGACAATTTAAAGAAAATTTTCCCTTTAGAGGTGGACTATTACCTACTAATTACGGGATGAACTTCATTCATTGATTTTCACTTACCGTGATGTTGATTTATATTTATATTTAATTTATTTACGGCACGATTATACTTTGCTAGACCCGGTGAGTATTGTTGGGGTAGACTGAGGAAACTATGAAGATATAATATTGCATTGCATAGTCCCAAGGGGCCCTTCGTTGTGTGCGTCACCAAGCCGTGGGCAGATAGGTAATGCAAGAATTTTATATTCTTTCGAGAATTGTGAGGGCTGATAAACTGCATATCCACCATCCTAATCCTATCTATACATACCGCTATTTACCATAATATTTTCATTTTTTTTCTTTTCGCGAGCGCGACTTGGGCCTTGTTATCTGTTTTAAGCGATTCAGTTTAAGCGATGAGAAAAGTTGCGCGACGGCAAATCGTATCTCGGCGGGTTAAGATTCACATTCGTGTGATTTTGCGAACTGCACTGTTTCAGCGCTGATTTGAGCCTGCTTAAGAGTAAGCCGTAAGGCCCCTGGTGGCTGCGGTACGAGGGTGGCATTGCCCTATACATCGTACGTGGAGAGCGCATTACACGCCCATAAATCACTTAATTAAATTTAATGATAAATCTTAATTTTCAAATAATAATTTTCTATCTGAAATTTAAATATCTACGATACTTAATATTTGAAAAGTTATGGGATCCAAATCTGAACAATAAACTATTTCATTTTATAAACAGATGGTTCTGTCATAGACAATTTTTGGCAGTAAAAAAAATCTAAGCTTAGAATCTAAGATTTTATCATGCAATTTCACCGACATTATCTGTATGTTCCCGTTCATCTCTTATTTTTTCAGCTTATATTAGGCTTAAACCGGTATTCAGCAATATGATATATCATCGCTCAATACAAAATAGTGTTTGAAACATAAACCTTAAACTTGGTTGTAGATTCTTTATTTCCTATGAAATCGCGTTACTAAATTATGTATCTATTCGCAATATGTTCTAAGGCTTCGATTTTTTTTCCAAGGCAACATAATCTTCTTTTCCCGGGACAATCGGCTATCGGACAGATGTCTGATTTGGTGAAGATATTAAATAGGCTTATCATTATCATCATCACCCAAAAGTCGTCCATTGTTGAACATAGGCCTCCCCTTAGAACTCCACACTGAACGTCAACCTTCCATTTGCATCAATGACTCTCACGATGTCGTCGGTCCATTTAGTGGGAGGCCTACCTACGGTCGTGGTCTCCACGCAAGAACCATTCTTTCCCCATCGGTTTTAAATAAGCTTATAGAAAAATATAATGAAATGTAATACACATACTGAAGAAATAATTTAAATCGCCTATTAAAGTTCTGAGATATTAAGCGTCTAAATTATTGGTCAGATTAAGAAGGGATATGTTTTATACCTTTCCCGTGGAGGCTAACAAGAAACGACATTCCTAAATACGTGCGCTCTCTGTCTAAAAACACATTAAAATGCTTATTTATTTCTTAATTTTTAACAAATTTTAATATTGATTTGGTGATCGGTTTTATTTATAGTAAGCTAAAAATAAGACATTAAAAACAATCAGGACCTTAACGTATTATCGCACCATGCACTCGGACTCTCAGACACAATTAAAACTCCCTTAAGGCCTCACCAGTTCACCACCCACCACCCCCACCTAGCCTAATCCTCTTACCGCACAGTGGTTTGGTGTGTCGTCACACCATCGCGCATAGCTTCTTCTCGGCCAGAGGCTCTCTCTCTTCTCCTTCGCTCATTTTTAATGTTTTTGATGATATTAATCAAAACTGTTTTTTTGATGAATTTCTAGTGTAATTCCGCTTCTACGTCGCTTCAAGTACAATAAGGAATTTGGGATAATTTTGGGATATATGTATATAAATTCACACACAACGGAGAGTTCTCAGAGTCACACAACGGGCAATGGAGAAAGCTATGCTCGGAGTTTCTTTGCGCGATAAAATCCGAAACGTAGATATTCGTCAAAGAACCAGAGTCACCGACATAGCTATTAAAATCTGCAAGTTGAAGTGGCAATTGGCAGGCCACATCGCTCGGAGAACTGTTAACCGATGGGGAAGAAAGGTTCTTGAGTGGAGACCGCGAACCGGAAGACGCAGCGTAGGTAGGCCTCCCACTAGATGGACCGACGACATTGTGAGAGTCGCGGGCATCCAGTGGATGCAGATGGCAGGATGTCGTTCAGTGTGGAGGTTAAAGGGGAAAGCCTATGTTCAGCAGTGGACGTCTTCTGGCTGATGATGATGATGATCCCAATTTTCATGTTGATTGTTAATTTATTTGGCGAACACGATTAAAAACATTATTATTTTAAATTTAATTACCCATACAATATAAAATCAAGATGAAAATTGATTTAAAACATTTACAATGTGATTCTAAAGATAATGCCTAATCCGTTTTTTATACATAACTAGTTATTTTTTATCCCGAAAAAATTAAAAACGAAATCCACAAAATAATAAGAAATGATGATGATTAGAATTATTCGGTAGGTTTGAGCCCACCCTCCACGGCTAGAGGCGGCCAAAGGAGAGCTGGCATTAAGTAATTCCACTCTAGAACACTTCTATCCCAACTATTATTATACATACTATACATAGATGCGCCTGATCATATATCGCCAAATAAGCTTCATTAGCCGCATCAGATGTTATTTTTCACCATTAAAAAGCAAAAGCTGTCGCCGTATCCAAAATCGGTATGGAGCTAGTTATCTCGCCATATCAGTGCACCATTTAAAATTATATGGGATAAAACGGTTCAAAGCATGAGTTACCCCGAATATAAACCGCTCATCAATATTGTCCCTGCGGGAAAAAAATCGCGGAAAAGTCCCTCAGTGGCTTCGTAAACACGCTAAAACAGAGCAACAAACTTACTTCTAGAAATGGCCAAATGAGGTACTAAACATTTTCGATGAGAGGTTGTCAGTTTTGTTTAGAAAGTACGATGATAGCTCCTCTACTCAACTACAATATAAGATTGTCGCACGTGTACTGAGGGTACACGCAAGAGAACGCTACGTTGGGCACGCAACCACTGCCATTATTATAAATATTACAAAGAAACAGACCTTTTGTTTATTGTTACAAAAAACCTTCATTGATACTATAATTCTGTGAATCAGTTTTTTTTTTTTTTTTTTGTGTTTTAGACTTCTAAAACGAGAAGGTAAGTTTGTACTGAATTCGAATGTATGTCTATGTAATGACGATACAGCTGTAGGTATAGCTCAGTGGTTGCGCAGCTGCCCAATGAACCGGAGGTCCCGGGTTCCATAAAAAATAATTTATTGCACTTATTTTACCTAACATTTGTTGGGTAAAATAATTATCTATTTAAAAAACCGACTTCATAAAAATGACAAAACTGGACCAAATTAAAATAGGACCACACGGAAAGCACCAGATTTCAAATAAAAAAAAGAATCTTCAAAATCTGTTCACGTAGTCGAAAGTTCTGAGGTAACAAACATAAAATAAAAAAACTGTCAAATTGATAACCTCCTCCTTTTTGGAAGTCTGTTAAAAAGCTAAAGTAGCGAACAAAGTACGAATTCCGAAAACCTAATTACAGCAAGCGAGTTTTGAGATTCTGAAAGGAGAGTTGCGTGCAACTTTAATTGCAAACTTTTATTCAATTTGAAAGGGCATATCTTCGGTGGAAAATGCGGGCGCGGGCGGTATGAATGAGTTCGTTAGGGCCTGACGTGGCGAGCAGGCTCGCAATTCTCTGTAGAACTAAAATGCCGGGAATAGGGGACTGAAAGGATAAAAAGGCATAGAAATTCCCAACAATCTTACTGGTAAAACTACTAGGAAATTCCTTCTCAATAGACTTAGTAGTAGGACTACTGGGACATTTTTTGTTCAGTAGACTAAAGAGCCGTATTACAAAATGAACTGTTAAATTTAACCTATTTGGATTTGCGAGCATAAAACGAAAAAGTTAAGCAGTAATTCTCAAGACTAATACAAAACAAGTAGACAATTACAGTAAAACTGTTTATTTTAAGTCGGTAATTTAACGAAATCCACTCACAAACTTTCGCCATGAGAGTTTTACGAAAAACTGCTTTGGTACATTGAAGGTAATTAGGTAGTTATAAGTTGAGTTTTTCCAAATTTGAAGCAGTTATTTTCAATAAAATTTACAAATCTATTTAATACAGACACTACATTTTCTTCAAATCTTTCTATTTGCTAGAAAAAGAACGCCAATAATCCAGTTTTCGTTGCTTTTTTCGTCAAAAAAACTGAGGGGGCCCTAAGTTAAAGTAGGACTAATGATAGTAGGCAAGTTTATTTAAATTTGATAAATACGAATGATAAAGAAATGCCTTGTGATAATATCTACTGGTTTGACTAGCTATTCTGTTCTGGAGTCAGTAATGAGTTGATCGTTTTTTTTAATTCTTATTCAATACTTCTTCAATTTCAAAACAACGAATCAAGCATATCATAACTGTTTTACATAGAAAAAAGAAAATTGAAATTCTAATGCGCTAAACGTCCGTTTTACAAAATAATCTAGAAAACAAGTAACTAACAGCTCTAAAATAGTTGTCATTATTTTTTTCACGTACGTAATTATGTAGGTAAGTACCTACCTGGAATAATGAAAAGACATGTAGTACCATATACCTTTAAATTTTAAAGAATTTTAAAGTATAAAGAATTTCACAAAGTCAGTAAAAAATCGACGCTTATACGTGACGTTTTTCTTATCACAATTTAAAAAAACTTATCACATTATGTGATACAGACGCTACGTGCTACAACCGCTACGGTCGTAGAAAACGGCTACGCTACGATTTCGCTAAGCTCAATAGTGCCCGATCAATTTTTCTAAACCGTATCGTGCTTTTAAACAGAAGCTTAATTTAATGGTATAGCGTAGGGTGGTAAATTGGTAATAGTGCATCGACCAAGGCGGTTGATTTTTCGAGGTGGTTTTAGAGGGTATTTTTTGTAAGGGTTTTTAAGCCGTTATCAAGGATCTTGACCATTACAATAACTCACAATTTGCTTCCAATGCCACCCTGGAAATTCTGTAGGCCAGGACCATTTCTTCTCCTTGCCAATATCTTGCCACGTAGATCATGACATAGCTAGAAACGATGTCATTCATCTTGTAACAGTTACCATAATTATATTTGACCAAAACGTTAATAATTCAAAGTTATCATAAAATTGAATAAACAGAAAAAAATTGCAAGATTGCTAGCGCATCATTCACAATACAGTTAATAAATAAATAAATATCTGGGACATTTTTGCACACACGGTCATCTGACCCCAAACTAAGCAAAGCTTGTAACATGGCTGCCAGAGACTGATATATGTACATGTATATTTTTAAATACATACTTAAATAGATATTAACACCCAGACATAGAAAAAACACAAATGTTCATCACACAAATGTTTGTTCTAGATGGGAATCGAACCCATATTATTATTATTCGTTAAATTTTATTAATTTGACGACCGTATAAATTATACGACCCATCGACAAAAGGTGATCCGTGCTTGCAAAGATCGTTATAATTTGATCGATAAAGAATGGTACTTGCACTGCAGACACACTTGTGCACTTCTACGTGAAAGCCGCTATGAATTTATTTTATTTTATATTTATTTCAATAGCAGTAAAGTTTTAGCAAAAGCAAAAGAGTGCTGAAGTGGTATCGTTCATGATATTGTAAAACTAGGGTTACTAAAACCCTAATTTTTACGTTTTTTTGAGCCTTTCGTGACATCACTGAGCGACTTCAACGGAAGATCAGCGCTGTTTGGTAAACAGCATTATGCCGAGTTGAGGCCATTTTTGTGACACATTAATACTCTATAACAGGAGTCTCCAAATTTTGAAGCCTTGGGGCCATAATATTTTTTTCGGTATGTTGCAAGGGCCGTAACAATTTTAATTTTTCTGCACACCTAAGCAAACATAGGCTTTTATTGCATTTCAATTACTATTGATTGTGTATTGTGACACGTAACTACATCTAGTGTCGAATAGTGATACTATGTACGGTTCTAGGTACTATCTATTTCAGCTACAGTCTTCAGTCCTTGTGCGGAAAATGTTTGGAATTGTCTGAATTTCTAAGACCAGTCATATCAGTTGTTAATTTTATCAGATCCACAGGGCTGAATCACCGACAATTCCGCGAGTTTCAATTCCTGTCGCGGGCCGGATTGATGGCAGTGGCGGGCCGGAGTTGGCCCGCGGGCCGTAGTTTGGAGGCCCCTGCTCTATAATTTTGAGTAAGTATCTTAATTAATGTTGCTGTTACAGAATTAATATATATTTCTTTTTTTCTTTCAAACAAAATATTGCCAAAATATGCATAATATAGTAATGTCGAAATACGTAACGTGCGAGAGAGAAAGCTATGAGATCTCACTTGCGATTGAAATAAAGACCAGAATAAAATAAACGCAAGGAATTATAACGCATCAACCTGTATCTATAATCTGAACAAGCAAATATGTCCAAAAGGGCAAATATCTGTGATACGCTACTGGTTAAATTGATTATTCAAAACTCGTATACCTACCTAATAGGCACTAGCAACGTTTCCACCGACGTGCTATCGAGCTTCCTTCACGTCCAATATTGCTTCCATTTCAGCTCCAGCTTTGTAAAGTTTGTAGGAAATGCGATTGCATTGCACTGCATTCACTTTGATATTTTTAGCCCCTGACCTAAAAAGAGGGGTGTTATTAGTTTGGAGCCTTTGTCTGTGTTCTTTGTGGGTTTGTGTTGTCAAATGAACCGACTTTATTGGAGATATATTTGGTTTAGGCGTTTATTTTGTCTGGGCTTTTGAATATTTTGAATAGTAACGTTTAACAGTAGGATCCTTCTCATGATAGTCTTATAAATGGGTTCTTGAACCCAACACCTACCTCTCCTCTAGTGAGTAAAGTAGATGATGATAAGTAGGTGCTCCATTGGATGGATTTTTTATACCACGGGCTTTGTAAGGAAAGAGAGGAATCGTTGCCATATCAGTTTTGCTTGTAATTGAACCGCAAAATATCATACCTATGTTAGATCAATATTTTTTTAACAAAACATTTATAATAATAGTCAGTCTAAAAGTTTTATTACGGAAATTGCTTCACACATTTTGTTACAACACAACAATAACATGTAATAACTGTTGTGTGTGTGTTTGCGTGCGTGTGTTTGGGTGTATGCGTTTGTGTATATGTTTATGTGTGTTTGTGTATCAATGTGTTTGTTTGATGTATGTTTTTTGCTTGGGAACTAAATATTTATAATCGCTCAAGATTAAGCCGCTTACTCCGACTATAGTTTCAACCACATTCGGCGAGTAATATGTACATAAAGCGTGCAAAAGTGTCATCTACCTACATTATACAATCAACAATGTGTGTATAACAAAGTATATACAATCACTGGTAGGTACCTACTACTGGAACAAGATGAATTATAAAAATTATAACCTGATTTCATTGCTTAAATGATCCAAGGATCCATTATGATATATTATGATACTTAGGTAATTGAAAATAAATAATTTTCCATCTAATTTATTTTTCGCGGACGCCAACTTGAATTCTGGAACCCTATGTCACTCATCATCATCATCAGCTGAACGTCCACTGCTGAACGTTGGCCTCCCCCTTTAACCTTCACACTGAACAACAGCCTGCCATCTGCACATGCACACTCATCCCCTATGTTACTCCCACTATTAAAATGATTCAAATGACACCTCACATATCAAAACTCATTAAGCCGTTTAGGCTGCAGGGTGTGCCAAAGAAACCATCATACATAGGTAACATACTCTCGAAAAACATAACCCTCCTTCCGCAGTTCGAGAGTACATACTCTCGAAAAACATAACCCTCCTTCCGCAGTTGGGTAAAAAGAGATCACAAGTCGAGTAATAATTCAAACACAAGCCAAAATCCTATCCCCCTTTCCCTCCGGCCAAACAACTGTCTGCTACATACAGAATACTACAGAGAGAAAACTTGGAATAGACGACGAACAAGAAACATAATGGTCACAGAATACATAATACAGAAAATTCACTCCGCAAAGAAATGATAATAAATAATGACTCTATCTACGAGGCAATAAAGTACGCAAAGACATAAACAGAACTAAAAAAAAGGTGCGTTTACAAAGAATGTAAAACAAAAGACGGTGTTTGGTGCTGTGGTTTTAAGTGAAACCTGGCTTTATATTGTCTCACAGTAGGTGTGAAAAGTAGAGTATGCTCATCTGGAATAAAGCCTGTCTTCGTCTTGGACAGCTTGAACCCCTCGCTTCACTCAGGACTCTAAATAACTCCCTCGAGTAACGTTCAGGGTTCAATATGCCGCCCGCGACGTAAGACACTGCTTTATTCCCTTAAAGCATAATCTTCTATTAGGTACTTTCTTTATACTCTGTGCGAACGAAAGGTCACCATGGTACTTATTTTAACCAACAAAATCTAGTGAAGGTCTATCTGTAACAAATATAAAATTAATATCGTCATTGATCTGTTACTATAATAATTATAAGTAAGTTGATTGAATCAGGCGTTACTTTGCGGAAGTCCATTTTCAAAACTGTTTTGATGATGAATTTCTAGTGTAATTCCGCTTCTACGTCGCTTCAAGTACAATAAGGAATTTGTGATAAATATTTGTTGGTAATGTTAATTTTATTGAGTTTAATTTTGCCTAACCTGATATAAAATATTAATTACATAAATTGAAAATTAACGTAACCTGAAACAAAAAGTAATTAATTCTGAATTATTTTTAATTATAAAATTATTAAAGTAATCTGAAACAAAAATTAATTAATTCTGAAACATAAAATATATATTAATTGGAATTACATGTATTTTAATTGAATTTAAAAAAGTAATAAATTATACCCGTTTCCTTAGTGCACTTTGTCGACACGTGTTTCGCCTCTTCACGAGGCATCCTCAGGACGTGTTGACTCGTCGAGCGCTTGGCCGAGAATGAGTAAGCCGTTTTTTTTTTTTTTTTTTTTTTTTTTTTTTCTTATGTGACTTATTGCTGTTGGCCTTGCGGCCTCTACAGCTTGACCGGACTAGTTGGTGAACGCAGAGGGCGTTGGGCCAACATGGTTTAGATTTTGGGCGACAAGCGCAAGGGCACCTCGGAGGTACGAGCCTCGGCTTGGACCGTCGCCGGGAGTGGGAGATTAGACTTGCCCTGGCACCCCAGAAGGGGTGTGCCCTGTGGCCCTAGTAGGTTGTTGAACTGAATGATTATTTGGAGAGAATCTAACCGATCTTCTAACAGATCCTGGGGGTCTCCGATCCCGCCGGCGGGATCGTTGTGTGTGTGTGTGCCTGTGGTAACCGGCGCCTATACCAAAAACTGAATATTTCCTGTTGCCAGGAGCAGTCGGATCGGACGAGCCCAACGCCGCCGAGGTGACGACGGCGATGGGGTCGTCCGGGTCGCCTAAGATATTTCTGGGGCGTCTACGGAGGGGTGGAGTGTTTGTCGTGTCTGTCGAGTAGTTCGAGGCCTGGACTACGAGAGGGTTGGGATGGTGGGGCGCCGCTTCAAAGTAGCGGCGGGAAGTGTGCTTCATATATTGAAGAATGGACGGGAGTTCGAGATCGCAGTGCAAATCGGCGTTTCGCATGTACCAGCTAGCGCCGACCGCTCTGCGTATGAAACGGTTTTGGATGACCTGAAGCTTGTCCAGGTCAACGCGGGATGCGTGGGCGAACGCCACGGAGGCATAAGTCATGACGGGACGGATGCAAGTTTTGTAAATTGTCAGCTTATTCCTAAGTGACAATTTACTACGCTCGCCAAGGATGGGGCTGAGACGGCCTAGGAAGAAAGCCGCTCGGTTGCGGACTATCTGGATATGTTTTGAGAAAGTGAGGTGACGATCGAGGGTCACGCCGAGATATTTGGTGGAGTGTGTCCAAGGGATGGGCTTCCCGTGAAGCGTGATGGGTTTAGCGGGGGGATTTTTGGATGGGTGGAAGTACATTGCTGCACTTTTGTCAGGATTGACCGTGATGGCCCACTTCTTGAACCAGTCACCTAGGTGAGTGAGGGCTCGTTGAAGGTGGGCCCGCTGGATGATCTTGTTCCACCCTCTGGTGTAGAGGGCGGTGTCGTCAGCGAAGAGAGCTATGTTCACGTTGGGAGATCGGGGAATATCGCTTGTGAAAATCGTGAAGAGAACAGGTGCCATGACGGAGCCTTGAGGGACACCGCCACCAATGGAGTGAGGTGAGGAGCGAACTCCCTCGACGCGATAGCGAAAGCTTCGAGCCGTGAGGTAGTCTTGTATGATGAGTACAAGACGGTCTGGCATTCCGAATTGATATAGCTTGTATATCAACCCGTTATGCCAGACTTTGTCGAACGCTTTTGCGACGTCGAGGAAGACCGCAACTGTGCCCTGATAGATGGGCTTGTGGGTGAAGCCGTGGGATGGTTTCTTATTGAAACCTTCAAGAATGTACTCCGTGATGCGGTGCACTTGTTGGACGCAGGAGTGTTTGGCTCTAAAGCCAAACTGCTCGTCGGGGAGGAGGTTGTTGTCCCTGATGTGGGACCAGATGCGCTTCAGAAGGATGCGCTCATAAATCTTCCCCAGAGTACTGAGGAGACTAATGGGACGGTAGCTGGAGGGCTCAGAAGCCTTTTTACCTGGTTTGTGAATGCCGATTACGTCGGCAGACTTCCAGGCATCGGGAAAGATAGAATTGTTGATGGCAGCATTGAAGATGCTGACTAGAAGGTACACAAGCGAGACTGAGAAGTGCTTGAGCACTTTATTTGAGATGCCATCGGCACCAGGGGCTTTCCTGACTTGGAGGCCCTTGATGATCGACTCGACCTCAGAAGCCGTGACTGGCTCGAGGGTATCAACGGGCGGGGTGGAGGATTTGTGTTCGACTTCGCTGTCCACCGCTTCGCGGTGGGCAGGGTCGACCTGAGCTAAAGAGGGGCAGCATTGCTGCTCGAGGCTTTCGGCTAGACATTCGGCCTTTTCCTCGTCTTCGAAAGCGGGGGGGAGATCAGGTCGGGTGAGGGGGGGCATAGCAGTCACGGTGTCAGATTTCAGAGATCTAGCCAACCGCCAGTATGCCTGGTGGGTTGGCTGAATCCCTGAAAGTAGGTCATCCCACCTCTGATTACGGAGCTCACTGATGCGGTTTTTTACGGCACGCTCGTAATACCGCAGAGCGGCTCTGTTATCTTCGGTGCGATACCAGTCAAAGGCCCTAGCGGCAGCGTGTTTCGCTCTCAGAAGCTCCTTCACGTCCTCCGGCAGGACCCAGCGTTGGTCTTCCTCGGCTGGGACCTGCTTGGAGGATGTACCTATAGCGGTGCGAAGATGGCTAGTGAGAGCGTCGATTGAGGTGGTGACGTCGTCAGGGGTCACGATGTCGTCGGGGATTTTGTCCAAGTCTGGAGAATTGATCGCCTTTAGGGCTTCGCCTAATTGCTTCCAATTCACCACGGTCTTGGTTTCAGGAGGTCTGTCAGTCGGGTCGGGGCCTAGTCGCATAAGGACGGGTCGGTGGTCAGATTCGAGTTCGTGTAGCACCTCTAACGAGCGTAAACGAAGTGTTACGCCTTTAAGAAGTGCTATGTCGAGTACATCAGGTCTTAGGTCCAGGTTGGAGGGAAAGATTGTCGGGGTGCTGGGAGGGAGGATATCAAAGTTGAGTTCGTCAGAGAGGGAGTTCAGGAGGTTACCCTTCACATTGGACACGTTGCATCCCCACATGAGGTGCTTGCTGTTGAAATCGCCAGCCAGAATGACGGCGCTTCCTAGAGACAGGAGGGCCTCGAGGTCGCTCCTGTGGAGGGTCTTGTTACCGGAGAGGTAACAAGATACAAGTGTGATGGACTGATGACCGGTCATCGAGAGACGGCAACAGGACGCTTCCATAGCTATGAGGGGAGGAGTAGGGATAGGAATGCAGTGAAGAGACCTTTTGTAATAGATAAGAGTCCCGCCTTTCATGGCGGTAGTCCTATCATTACGTACCAGCAAGTAGTTTGCGATCCTAGGATCCCTCTTGCTTGGTTTTAGAAAAGTCTCGTTCACAAGCATAACATCGACCTGATGGGTCGAGAGGAATTGGTGAATCAGGGGGCGTTGGTCCCTTGATTCTGTGGAGAGGCCGTTGGCATTGAACCATGCCAACGATAAAGAACGAGGTCTCAGTCTTTTAGGTGTACTATCCATGATAGTTACCAGAATTAAGACGAGGGGACAGACGCTTGATTGAATCAAGAAGAGTGGAGTGCTCTGCCAGGACGTCGAAGACGTCGGTGATGTCAGCATTCCGAATTTTGCGGGCTACCAGCCGTACTTCCTCACAGTCTAGGGTCGTGGCAATTTCTACCAGGAAGGCGAGGTCCGACTTTAGACCAGAATGGCCTGAAGAGGGAGGGGCCGAATGGGGCGCGAGAGAGGGACGGACTTTGTTCTGGACGCGAGCAGATGTGGTGGCCGGAGTTGCAGTGGGCGGCTGGGAGGCCTGAGGGGCATGCAGGGGCTTGGTCCATGCATTGGTTGACGGTGCAGGGGCGTCCACGTATTTGGGAGCCTGCGTGACGGGGAGTTTCGACTTAGAGCCGGCTCCTTTGGAGTGAGAAAGCTGGTGGGGACGAGGGGTTTTGCCCTGCCCCTTTGCGGCCTTCGGGGCCTTGGGGCAACCACGATAGTTCGCGGTGTGTCCCGTGGTCCCGCAGAGCACACAACTGGGCGGGGTTTGGTCGCCCTTTTCCCGCGAGCATTCGGAAGTGCTGTGCTCGCCGGCGCACTTGACGCAGCGAGGAGCAGCATGACAAAAGCGGGCAGCATGCCCGTAGAGCTGGCAGCGGTGGCACTGCCCGGGAACACCTTTGCGGTGCGGGGTCTCGACCTTGAGGCCGGAGAGGCTAAGAACCGCCTTCAGATTGAAGATGGTTTTCCCCTCTGGTGTTTTGTCTAAGATGACCAACACGAGGTCAAGAGGGGTTTTGGCCCTACCGCGGTACATGCGGTGGACCTCTCGGGCGGGGAAACCCTGGTCCTTGAGATCTTCGCGGATCGAATCCACGGGGATCTCTTTGGGAAGGCCGCGTATGACGACGCGGAGGACCTTTTCTTCCTCAAGCGGGTGGTTGTGGAAGGCTAGGCTCTCTTCCCGGAGGACTCTGGTCAGGAGACGGTAGTTGTCA
Source organism: Agriopis leucophaearia (assembly GCA_949125355.1). NCBI lineage: Eukaryota > Metazoa > Arthropoda > Insecta > Lepidoptera > Geometridae > Agriopis > Agriopis leucophaearia. The sequence continues at coordinate 15,937,928 of OX421269.1, forward strand.
GAGGTGGTAACCCTGATGCTAATTCCGTCACTGACGGATTTTGCGACGAACTTTATGTCATTGTCGGACATAATCTGGGAGACGCGCTCCCAGTCTTCTCTTCGTCGTAAGACAAGAGGAGGGGGGGGTTTGGAGGATGTTGTCGCGGGCGTTGGAGGAGCGGCGGCAGCATCGGTGGGAGGCATAGCTCCAGAAGATGGGCACTGGGCCTTGGACGGAGGAGGGGGGGATGCAGAAGAAGCAGGGCGCTTCTTGCCCTTGCCAACGACTGTGAAGCCGTCGTTGCAGGCGGTGTCCATCTCCTCTTGCGGAGGGATGGGATCGAGAGAGGCCGTGACCTTGAGTGAGGCGCGCGAGTGGCTCCTCTGGTAGGATTTCTCCCGAGGGGCTACAGAGCGCGAGCGCGACCGAATGCGCCTGGGAGAGCGCGAGCGAGAGCGGCTCGTTGAGGGAGCCCGGGACTTGGGAGCAGAGGCTGGGCCTTTAAAGGAAGGCGTCAGCTTGGCCGCCGCGGTACGGTCATGCCCAGGCTTGGGCTTGGGTGGAGCCTTACGGGTAAGGGAGGAGGACGGGGAGGGGGAGGCTTTGGAAGCTTTCCCGGTAAAAAAGGAGGCCGCGAACGTCGCTGGGGAGCGGAGAAAGTTCTCCGCGTCTGCCGGATTGGCAATAAGCTGAGCCAGGAAGGGGCCTGAGAACGCTTCGAGGGCGGTCTCGAGATCCTTCCTGGTCGCCATATTAGCAGAAGGCTTAATTAAACAAAGTTAAAAACAGAGTCAAAACAAAGTCAATATTGGGTTGGGGGGAAGGGTCCCCCCAACAGGCTAAGGTGAATGTAGTCTCCCTACCGGGGCAGGGAGATGAGTACCGGGTGAGTGAGTAACAACAATGTGAGATGAGTACACGAAAAAACAAGTGAGTGATAACGTGAGGTGAGTACCTGGTATCCACGAAAACGGCAACGGCTGGAGCGAACTAAACAATGAACTAGCACGCACGCTAGAAACGGCAGCGGCGGCGGACACTACGAGCACAAAACACACACACACGAACACGCGCGCGCGGCACAGCGGGATGCGACCCGCGCGGGGGCAGGGCCTCCGGCGGATTGAGGCGGGGGGCAGCGAGCGGCGGTCGGGCACGTCCGTACGGTACGGTGGCGCGAAGCGAAGTCTACCGAGTAAGCCGTTACTGCAACGGTCCTTTATATACTCGTACCGGCGCTCGCGTGGTGTTGGCAGGTGACGAAACACCTCAGCAAAGGTGACGTAACGCTTGTTTGTTCATTCAGCAGTGAATCATCCATTCCTTGATGTTTGAAAATTTCTAATTGTTCGAGAACGCTCATACGAAACCCTTTTTTTTTCACACATATGTAGTACACTGAATGTATTATTGTCGTCCAAAACGTGACCAGTTTCTAACAGATGTTTTGCAAAATGTGACTTCTCTGGGTGGCCATTTCTGTATGCGGAAATGTGTTCCTTGTAACGTGTTTGAAAATTTCTGCCTGTTTGTCCCACGTAAACACTATTACACTCATCGCAAGTCAATTTGTAAACTCCGGACTTTTTCTCTTTGTTTATGGTATCTTTACCATTACATAGCCTTCGCATGTTATGGCTGGTAGATGACATAATTATATGTTGGAAAGGAACGCAACGACAAGTGGACCTATTTCTGAATAAAATAAACAACATCCACCCAAAGATAAAGTTCAAGCTCGAAATAGAAGAAAACCGGACTCTCAACTTTTTAGATGTATCAATCACAAGGAACAACAACAAGCTAGACTTCCAGATTTATCGCAAACCAACACATACGGACATAGCAATACCGGAATCATCCAACCATCCCACACAACACAAGCTGGCAGCATTTAGGAGCTACGTCCATAGATTGACAACAATTCCACTCTCGCCACAAAACTACAAAAAAGAATTGGATGTCATTTATCACATTGCAACAACAAATGGATACAACAGACAAATGGTGGATAACTTGATTAAGAAGAAACAGAAAACCAGGATAAGATCAATGTTGTATCCTCATCCACCGGAAAATATAAAGAAATATGTGGGTAGTTTGACATATCTGGGGCCAACATCGGAAAAGATCGCAAAAATGCTCAGAAAAAACAACGTACACGTTGCTTTCCGGACCAGCCATAACATGCGAAGGCTATGTAATGGTAAAGATACCATAAACAAAGAGAAAAAGTCCGGAGTTTACAAATTGACTTGCGATGAGTGTAATAGTGTTTACGTGGGACAAACAGGCAGAAATTTTCAAACACGTTACAAGGAACACATTTCCGCATACAGAAATGGCCACCCAGAGAAGTCACATTTTGCAAAACATCTGTTAGAAACTGGTCACGTTTTGGACGACAATAATACATTCAGTGTACTACATATGTGTGAAAAAGGGTTTCGTATGAGCGTTCTCGAACAATTAGAAATTTTCAAACATCAAGGAATGGATGATTCACTGCTGAATGAACAAACAAGCGTTACGTCACCTTTGCTGAGGTGTTTCGTCACCTGCCAACACCACGCGAGCGCCGGTACGAGTATATAAAGGACCGTTGCAGTAACGGCTTACTCAGGAGTTCCGCTCGCATCGCCGCGCCGCACGGACGTCTTGTCCGCCCGCCGCTCGCTGCTACCCCACCTCTCAGTTGCCGCCGGAGGCCCTGCCCCCGCGCGGTTCTGTCTTTCACGTCAGTGTTTTGTGTAGTGTTGAAACTGTGCTTGTCCGTCACGTTGACCGACCGCTCGTCTTGCGTCCTCAGTCGCTGATCAGGTTAAGCTTCTCTCAGGAGACTTCACCCGGCTGACCCTGCATCGCCGCTGACGCGGGCGAGCAGTCGTTGACAGGTGGCCATACCATCTGGCCACCCCCGTTGTGCCGCCGCGTGTGTTGGGTGAATAGTGCGCGTGCGTGTTAGTTCATTGTTTAGTTCGCTCCAGCCGTTGCCGTTTTCGTGGATACCAGGTACTCACCTCACGTTATCACTCACTTGTTTTTTCGTGTACTCATCTCACATTGTTGTTACTCACTCACCCGGTACTCATCTCCCTGCCCGAGTAGGGAGACTACATTCACCTTAGCCTGTTGGGGGGACCCTTCCCCCCAACCCAATATTGACTTTGTTTTGACTCTGTTTTTTAACTTTGTTTAATTAAGCCTTCCGCTAATATGGCGACCAGGAAGGATCTCGAGACCGCCCTCGAAGCGTTCTCAGGCCCCTTCCTGGCTCAGCTTATTGCCAATCCGGCAGACGCGGAGAACTTTCTCCGCTCCCCAGCGATGTTCGCGGCCTCCTTTTTTACCGGGAAAGCTTCCAAAGCCTCCCCCTCCCCGTCCTCCTCCCTTACCCGTAAGGCTCCACCCAAGCCCAAGCCTGGGCATGACCGCACCGCGGCGGCCAAGCTGACGCCTTCCTTTAAAGGCCCAGCCTCTGCTCCCAAGTCCCGGGCTCCCTCAACGAGCCGCTCTCGCTCGCGCTCTCCCAGGCGCATTCGGTCGCGCTCGCGCTCTGTAGCCCCTCGGGAGAAATCCTACCAGAGGAGCCACTCGCGCGCCTCACTCAAGGTCACGGCCTCTCTCGATCCCATCCCTCCGCAAGAGGAGATGGACACCGCTTGCAACGACGGCTTCACAGTCGTTGGCAAGGGCAAGAAGCGCCCTGCTTCTTCTGCATCCCCCCCTCCTCCGTCCAAGGCCCAGTGCCCATCTTCTGGAGCTATGCCTCCCACCGATGCTGCCGCCGCTCCTCCAACGCCCGCGACAACATCCTCCAAACCCCCCCCTCCTCTTGTCTTACGACGAAGAGAAGACTGGGAGCGCGTCTCCCAGATTATGTCCGACAATGACATAAAGTTCGTCGCAAAATCCGTCAGTGACGGAATTAGCATCAGGGTTACCACCTCTGACAACTACCGTCTCCTGACCAGAGTCCTCCGGGAAGAGAGCCTAGCCTTCCACAACCACCCGCTTGAGGAAGAAAAGGTCCTCCGCGTCGTCATACGCGGCCTTCCCAAAGAGATCCCCGTGGATTCGATCCGCGAAGATCTCAAGGACCAGGGTTTCCCCGCCCGAGAGGTCCACCGCATGTACCGCGGTAGGGCCAAAACCCCTCTTGACCTCGTGTTGGTCATCTTAGACAAAACACCAGAGGGGAAAACCATCTTCAATCTGAAGGCGGTTCTTAGCCTCTCCGGCCTCAAGGTCGAGACCCCGCACCGCAAAGGTGTTCCCGGGCAGTGCCACCGCTGCCAGCTCTACGGGCATGCTGCCCGCTTCTGTCATGCTGCTCCTCGCTGCGTCAAGTGCGCCGGCGAGCACAGCACTTCCGAATGCTCGCGGGAAAAGGGCGACCAAACCCCGCCCAGTTGTGTGCTCTGCGGGACCACGGGACACACCGCGAACTATCGTGGTTGCCCCAAGGCCCCGAAGGCCGCAAAGGGGCAGGGCAAAACCCCTCGTCCCCACCAGTTTTCTCACTCCAAAGGAGCCGGCTCTAAGTCGAAACTCCCCGTCACGCAGGCTCCCAAATACGTGGACGCCCCTGCACCGTCAACCAATGCATGGACCAAGCCCCTGCATGCCCCTCAGGCCTCCCAGCCGCCCACTGCAACTCCGGCCACCACATCTGCTCGCGTCCAGAACAAAGTCCGTCCCTCTCTCGCGCCCCATTCGGCCCCTCCCTCTTCAGGCCATTCTGGTCTAAAGTCGGACCTCGCCTTCCTGGTAGAAATTGCCACGACCCTAGACTGTGAGGAAGTACGGCTGGTAGCCCGCAAAATTCGGAATGCTGACATCACCGACGTCTTCGACGTCCTGGCAGAGCACTCCACTCTTCTTGATTCAATCAAGCGTCTGTCCCCTCGTCTTAATTCTGGTAACTATCATGGATAGTACACCTAAAAGACTGAGACCTCGTTCTTTATCGTTGGCATGGTTCAATGCCAACGGCCTCTCCACAGAATCAAGGGACCAACGCCCCCTGATTCACCAATTCCTCTCGACCCATCAGGTCGATGTTATGCTTGTGAACGAGACTTTTCTAAAACCAAGCAAGAGGGATCCTAGGATCGCAAACTACTTGCTGGTACGTAATGATAGGACTACCGCCATGAAAGGCGGGACTCTTATCTATTACAAAAGGTCTCTTCACTGCATTCCTATCCCTACTCCTCCCCTCATAGCTATGGAAGCGTCCTGTTGCCGTCTCTCGATGACCGGTCATCAGTCCATCACACTTGTATCTTGTTACCTCTCCGGTAACAAGACCCTCCACAGGAGCGACCTCGAGGCCCTCCTGTCTCTAGGAAGCGCCGTCATTCTGGCTGGCGATTTCAACAGCAAGCACCTCATGTGGGGATGCAACGTGTCCAATGTGAAGGGTAACCTCCTGAACTCCCTCTCTGACGAACTCAACTTTGATATCCTCCCTCCCAGCACCCCGACAATCTTTCCCTCCAACCTGGACCTAAGACCTGATGTACTCGACATAGCACTTCTTAAAGGCGTAACACTTCGTTTACGCTCGTTAGAGGTGCTACACGAACTCGAATCTGACCACCGACCCGTCCTTATGCGACTAGGCCCCGACCCGACTGACAGACCTCCTGAAACCAAGACCGTGGTGAATTGGAAGCAATTAGGCGAAGCCCTAAAGGCGATCAATTCTCCAGACTTGGACAAAATCCCCGACGACATCGTGACCCCTGACGACGTCACCACCTCAATCGACGCTCTCACTAGCCATCTTCGCACCGCTATAGGTACATCCTCCAAGCAGGTCCCAGCCGAGGAAGACCAACGCTGGGTCCTGCCGGAGGACGTGAAGGAGCTTCTGAGAGCGAAACACGCTGCCGCTAGGGCCTTTGACTGGTATCGCACCGAAGATAACAGAGCCGCTCTGCGGTATTACGAGCGTGCCGTAAAAAACCGCATCAGTGAGCTCCGTAATCAGAGGTGGGATGACCTACTTTCAGGGATTCAGCCAACCCACCAGGCATACTGGCGGTTGGCTAGATCTCTGAAATCTGACACCGTGACTGCTATGCCCCCCCTCACCCGACCTGATCTCCCCCCCGCTTTCGAAGACGAGGAAAAGGCCGAATGTCTAGCCGAAAGCCTCGAGCAGCAATGCTGCCCCTCTTTAGCTCAGGTCGACCCTGCCCACCGCGATGCGGTGGACAGCGAAGTCGAACACAAATCCTCCACCCCGCCCGTTGATACCCTCGAGCCAGTCACGGCTTCTGAGGTCGAGTCGATCATCAAGGGCCTCCAAGTCAGGAAAGCCCCTGGTGCCGATGGCATCTCAAATAAAGTGCTCAAGCACTTCTCAGTCTCGCTTGTGTACCTTCTAGTCAGCATCTTCAATGCGGCCATCAACAATTCTATCTTTCCCGATGCCTGGAAGTCTGCCGACGTAATCGGCATTCACAAACCAGGTAAAAAGGCTTCTGAGCCCTCCAGCTACCGTCCCATTAGTCTCCTCAGTACTCTGGGGAAGATTTATGAGCGCATCCTTCTGAAGCGCATCTGGTCCCACATCAGGGACAACAACCTCCTCCCCGACGAGCAGTTTGGCTTTAGAGCCAAACACTCCTGCGTCCAACAAGTGCACCGCATCACGGAGTACATTCTTGAAGGTTTCAATAAGAAACCATCCCACGGCTTCACCCACAAGCCCATCTATCAGGGCACAGTTGCGGTCTTCCTCGACGTCGCAAAAGCGTTCGACAAAGTCTGGCATAACGGGTTGATATACAAGCTATATCAATTCGGAATGCCAGACCGTCTTGTACTCATCATACAAGACTACCTCACGGCTCGAAGCTTTCGCTATCGCGTCGAGGGAGTTCGCTCCTCACCTCACTCCATTGGTGGCGGTGTCCCTCAAGGCTCCGTCATGGCACCTGTTCTCTTCACGATTTTCACAAGCGATATTCCCCGATCTCCCAACGTGAACATAGCTCTCTTCGCTGACGACACCGCCCTCTACACCAGAGGGTGGAACAAGATCATCCAGCGGGCCCACCTTCAACGAGCCCTCACTCACCTAGGTGACTGGTTCAAGAAGTGGGCCATCACGGTCAATCCTGACAAAAGTGCAGCAATGTACTTCCACCCATCCAAAAATCCCCCCGCTAAACCCATCACGCTTCACGGGAAGCCCATCCCTTGGACACACTCCACCAAATATCTCGGCGTGACCCTCGATCGTCACCTCACTTTCTCAAAACATATCCAGATAGTCCGCAACCGAGCGGCTTTCTTCCTAGGCCGTCTCAGCCCCATCCTTGGCGAGCGTAGTAAATTGTCACTTAGGAATAAGCTGACAATTTACAAAACTTGCATCCGTCCCGTCATGACTTATGCCTCCGTGGCGTTCGCCCACGCATCCCGCGTTGACCTGGACAAGCTTCAGGTCATCCAAAACCGTTTCATACGCAGAGCGGTCGGCGCTAGCTGGTACATGCGAAACGCCGATTTGCACTGCGATCTCGAACTCCCGTCCATTCTTCAATATATGAAGCACACTTCCCGCCGCTACTTTGAAGCGGCGCCCCACCATCCCAACCTTCTCGTAGTCCAGGCCTCGAACTACTCGACAGACACGACAAACACTCCACCCCTCCGTAGACGCCCCAGAAATATCTTAGGCGACCCGGACGACCCCATCGCCGTCGTCACCTCGGCGGCGTTGGGCTCGTCCGATCCGACTGCTCCTGGCAACAGGAAATATTCAGTTTTTGGTATAGGCGCCGGTTACCACAGGCACACACACACACAACGATCCCGCCGGCGGGATCGGAGACCCCCAGGATCTGTTAGAAGATCGGTTAGATTCTCTCCAAATAATCATTCAGTTCAACAACCTACTAGGGCCACAGGGCACACCCCTTCTGGGGTGCCAGGGCAAGTCTAATCTCCCACTCCCGGCGACGGTCCAAGCCGAGGCTCGTACCTCCGAGGTGCCCTTGCGCTTGTCGCCCAAAATCTAAACCATGTTGGCCCAACGCCCTCTGCGTTCACCAACTAGTCCGGTCAAGCTGTAGAGGCCGTAAGGCCAACAGCAATAAGTCACATTAGAAAAAAAAAAAAAAACGGCTTACTCATTCTCGGCCAAGCGCTCGACGAGTCAACACGTCCTGAGGATGCCTCGTGAAGAGGCGAAACACGTGTCGACAAAGTGCACTAAGGAAACGGGTATAATTTATTACTTTTTTAAATTCAATTAAAATACATGTAATTCCAATTAATATATATTTTATGTTTCAGAATTAATTAATTTTTGTTTCAGATTACTTTAATAATTTTATAATTAAAAATAATTCAGAATTAATTACTTTTTGTTTCAGGTTACGTTAATTTTCAATTTATGTAATTAATATTTTATATCAGGTTAGGCAAAATTAAACTCAATAAAATTAACATTACCAACAAATATTTATCACAAATTCCTTATTGTACTTGAAGCGACGTAGAAGCGGAATTACACTAGAAATTCATCATCAAAACAGTTTTGAATTATAAGTAAGTAATATTCGCCGTTGAACTGACCTGACACTACACTGAGGACATCCCATACATCAGCTTGTACGAGATTAGAATGGCTCTGAAACAGCTTAACAACAACAAGGCGCCGGGTGATGACGGAATCACGACAGAACTACAGAGAGCGGGTGGAAAACCGGTACTTTTAGTCCTCCAGAAGTTGTTTAATTCCGTCATACTCGAAGGTACTACGCCTGAAGCATGGCACAGGAGTGTGGTGGTGCTCTTTTTCAAAAAAGGTGACAACACCTTATTGAAGAATTATAGACCCATCGCACTCCTGAGCCATGTGTACAAGTTGTTCTCCAGGGTCATTACGAACCGTCTCGAAAACAGGTTTGATGACTTCCAGCCTCCCGAACAAGCCGGTTTCCGTAAGGTTGGAGCACCATAGACCATAAACAGACGCTCCGCCAGATTATACAGAAGACTGAGGAGTATAATCGGCCATTATGTCTAGCGTTTGTGGACTATGAAAAAGCCTTCGATTCAATCGAGACCTGGGCAGTATTGCAGTCCCTCCAGCGTTGTCGTATCGACTATAGGTATATCGAAGTGCTGAAGTGTTTGAAAACTGTTCACGAACGCATTGGAGGACGTTTTCAAGCTTTTGGACTGGAACGGATTGGGCATCAACATTAATGGCAAATACATCACTCACCTTCGTTTTGCCGATGATATAGTTATCATGGCAGAGTCGCTGGAGGACCTCAACTCAATACAATGCTCAGCGAACTCAGTAGCCTTTCCCAACAGGTGGGTCTTAAAATGAACATGGATAAGACAAAAATCATGTCCAATGTCCATGTTGTACCCGTGCTGGTCAATATTGGGAACGATACTCTCGAAGTTGTTGACCATTACACCTATTTTGGACAGATTTTTCAGTTAGGTAAGTCCAACTTAGGCAAAGAGGTCGCCCGAAGAATCCAACTCGGATGGGCAGCGTTCGGGAAATTGCGTGAAATCTTTTCCAGGTCTTTAGAAGGTCTTTGACCAGTGTGTGTTGCCAGTGATGACATATGGTACTGAGACGTGGTCCTTAACTGTTGGTCTTTTGGAAAAACTCAGAGTCACACAACGGGCAATGGAGAGAGCTATGCTCGGAGTTTCTTTGCGCGATAAAATTCGGAACATAGATATTCGCCAAAGAACCAGAGTCACCGACATAGCTATTAAATTCTGCAAGTTGAAGTGGCAATGGGCAGGCCACATCGCTCGAAGAACTGATAACCGACGGGGAAGAAAGGTTCTTGAGTGGAGACCGCGAACCGGAAGACGCAGCGTAGGTAGGCCTCCCACTAGATAGACCGACGACATTGTGAGAGTCGCGGGCATCCAGTGGATGCAGATGGCAGGATGTCGTTCAGTGTGGAGGTTAAAGGGGGAGGCCTATGTTCAGCAGTGGACGTCTTCTGGCTGATGATGTTGAATATTCGCCGTTTATTTGAGTTGAATATCTGTTTTCTTCTAAAGTCTGTGCATTCGCGTCGTCATATCGTATCGTCCTCTTCAAATATGAATACCCAAGACACTACAACGAATTTTAATGAAGGCACATTTTGCTAAGTAACGTACCAAAGTTTGTTTAGGATCGGGCTTTATCGCTGAATATAAGGATAATACTGGAAATAGTTGGGCTGATTGGATTTTCGAGGATTGGCCCTACGAATGAACCCTACAATACATACATCCATTCGCCGTTAGAGCTTAGGTTTGGGAATAGGGGTGTTTTCAGACGGTATCCGGCATAAACATGGTGTGATAGGTACAAGGTAGTATTTGTTATATTATTATGTTATTCTAAATACAATATAATACTTTTCTAATATTTCGTTTTACTGTATATTTCTTTTTAAGTAGTTTTATTTCTTATTGTCATAGTTTAATTCAGTTAGCAACAAAAAATGTTCTAGGATGTTAGAGTTCTAATCTAGAACATCCTGGAACATTATAAAGTTTGTTTTTAGTATATTATATTCTAGAATTAAGAATATGCTTTGCCCCGAGGATTTTTTTATTCACGATATAAGTAGCAAACCTGGCTCGGGGCGTAACCCGGATGGCGAAGATTCAGATCCTGCCGGTTATATATTTTTTGTATTGTCTATGACATTTAACATATAAACTCTTTATTGTACACATAGGAATTAAAAGTATGCATAGGTAAGTACTTGTAGCTATTGCTTTGTCAGTTATCTATTACCTAAAAAAATGTGCCACAAGTGTTTATTTGAATTAAAAAAAGTGTATACTTTAACTGGGAACTTTGTTGTTTATATAGAACAAGGGTATCCGGCCAAAATGAATCCTTAATTTTATTACATCACTAGTTAAGGGCATTGTGTTGAAGGCACTTGTTTGAACTTCAGAAATATAGGGTAGCCAATGTTAATCCATGTGTGCCGTTACATTCTATAGCATTAGGTTAGGTTAGGGTGAGAGTAGCGCTTTATTTCTTGTAGCCTATTTTTGGGCTTGAAAATCTTTGGATTGTGGGTAGATTGGAACTGGGGGCTTTAACTTTTAGTATCTCTCTTACGGCTTACGGAAAATGCTACAAAAAAGCCTAGGTTTCCAAAAAGTTACTTTAAGGCTTCTTTCATTGGCTACAGCTATCTCTTTAGCACGTTTTTACCATTTTTTTAATATATAAAATCGGTGAGTGACATAATTAAAACCTATTGGGCATTCTCTTTAGAATATTATTGCAAATTGTATGAACGAAATTTCGTGTTAATATTTTATAGGATAGCGGAGGCGATAGAAAAATACTGTGGCCGGTGACCGCAGCCTGAAAGAAATGTGCTGGTTTATCAATAGTTTTTCTAGGTGAATGATCTCAGAATAGACAAAAAAGGAGATATCATCATCATTTCAGCTGTAGAACGTCCACTTCTGGCTTACTCCCTCCCCCATCGATCTCTAAAAGGGCCGGTTGGAAGCGGCTTGCATCCAGCGTTTCCCTGCGTTCTCTTTTAGGTCGTCTGTCCTTCTTGTGGATGGACGTCCTACGCTGCGCTAACTGATCCGTGGTCTCCATTCCAGAACCTTTCGACCCCATCAGCCACCTATTACAGCATGTGTTGTTGTCTGTGTACCCATTGCTACTTCGACTTGCAAATCCGGTGGGCTATACCGGTAACTTTCGTTCGTCTACGAATCTCCTCATTTCTGATTAGATCTCGTAGAGAAACCCCGAGAATAGCCATGCTGTCCATAGCTATTTGTGTGAATTTGAGTTAAGAGGAAAGGGAGATATGCCTTAGTACAATTATCGTTGGTGATCAAATATCTCCGTGTTTCACCCGCGCAGTTTTCCATATAAAGCTAAAAATGTAAATACGGAACAAAAAAGGCGGCAAGTTCGTCTGCAGGGTGAGTTCGACTAAAGGTATGAAGCCTGATTTAGGCCAGATGCGTTCGCACTCGCCACACCACCTTAGCATAAATTGTTTGTCCGATCTGAGGTCCACACCAATTCATTCGCTCACATTAGTTGATTAGGTATGTCTATGTACGCGCTATAAAATAATATTATTTCCAGCGAACTATGCAAAACTGAATAATATTTATACCATCCAAATTATGACAAATATTCTCATCCGAGGAAAGTGTTAAAAAGAAAATAATGTTACCAACTTTTCCGGAATGCTCAGAATTCGGCATTTCGCGACATAAGGACTTTTTAACTTATATACAGAGTTGGGGAACTTCTCGAACTTGTACCGGAAACGTCACTTTTTGTGGGAGTTATCATTTGTTTGCTAGGGTGTGCTGTCGCTCGAATCATGTTGAAAGTTAAAGGGCTGAGAGGGAAGTGAGGGTCGTTGCTCTGCGTACCAAAGCCGACCCCTAACTAGAACAATATAGATAGATAGATACGAATTTATTGTTTTCACAAAAAATGGTATCATCATTACCTACAGCATATCACGTACCCATTGCTGAGAGTCAGGCCTAATCTGAGAGAGAGAATGGGTCCTAATCCATCACGCTGGCCCAGTGCTACATCCCAGAAATAGGAGCATCAGCACGTGAGCCCGCTGTGCCCCGACACCTGCACACTGGGTGACCTTTGTAAGACCAATGCTACCGTAGTTTCTGTGGCCTCCTAGGTCAGAAATATATAGTAGTAACATTTCGAATCGCTGCCTCGAAATGAAGAAGACCTAACTAACATTATCTATACTTACTTATAATAAAACTGTAACAGGTCCAATTCTGTACATTGAAGATATTTGGAAAAAAAATATTGGACGGCATTCTATAATCGATACTGAAGCCAAAACTTGGCAGATAGCTGATGATATAAGGAGTATAATCCACGCGGGTAAAACCACGGGGCGGAGCTAGTATTTTATATAAATAATTTGGTACTATGATGTGTGGCGTCTTTCCGCTAAATAGTACAGTCATTTGTTTTGCTATTTATCGTGGTACTTGCATGTATTTTAGTTTTGAAACAATAATGATTATCTAATAACTACTGTACCTGGAAACCGACCTCTACTATTTCGAACGAAATACGCATTTTTCTCTCTCTGAAATGAAATCAAGCCAAAACGATATTTCGCCCTCATTAACACCTGCATAAATTTAGTAAAATACTAAAGTATGTTTTCGAGAACGCAATATATAATAGAAGTAATAAAAATGTAGCTCGTTTCTACAGCAAACGTAGAGTACGTTTTAACAATTATAGATAGATAGATAACTCTTTATTGTTCACACCAAAAATTACATAGGTACATAATAAGATAAAAACTAAGCTCACCTCATAAGCTCATTTTTAAAAATCTTTCAGAGCGTCTGGTTAACGCGACGCGTGACCAAAATGCTGGCGTGTATCTGGCTCAACGAATAAGCATTGCCATTCAACGTGGTAATGCCGCTAGCATGCTGGGTACGCTGCCAACTGATAGTGGGCTTGAGCATTTGGATTGTCTTTAGACCTTCAACGGTCTATGGACAGTCTAACTGTTTATTTAGTGTTAGTTTTAGCTAGTATTTTGTTTAGTTAATAAAGGCACTTGCCCCGTAAAAAAAGATAAAAACAACTTAAAAATAGTGAAACAATTGGTGGCCTTATAGCGATCTCTTCCAGGCAACCTTAGTATGGAGAGGACATACAGAAGAGGTAAAGGAAGGAGGTAGGATTATACTTATCTGTATCAATTAAATTTCATTGTGGATTTCATTGTTTTTCATTTCATTGTGGGTTATCGTTCAGTGTGGAGGTGAAAGGGGGAGGCCTATGTTCAGCAGTGGACGTCTTATGGCTGATGATGATGTATCAATTAAAATAGCCACATTAAATTAACCTTTTCAATTAGGTGGATTATTTCAGTACCTGAAAACTAATGTTTTCACCTATTATTCTGATTAGGGTTGACGTAAGTGCAACGGGGACATAAACAATATTACGTGCACAAAAACAGATGTGCCTAATCTCAAAATCTAAACTTTGTGCTAGCTCCTCTCGATTGGTTCTCCGATAGATACTATCCACGACAATATAAGACAAAATCTAATATTTAGTACGTGCTGTTCTTGAATATCCTATGAGAAATAGGAAGTTTTTGTAGATAACTTTTACAATAATGATCTTAGTGAATTTCATATTTGAAAGCTAAGTTAAAATAATACCATAAAACTAATTAATACCTAAAACAACTTAAAATCAAATATGTATAAATAAATGAGCACTTAGATGTTAAACTAATCTAATAAACCGATGGTGGCCCGGGCGTTAGATCTACAATGTGACGGCATCCGGTTCGATCCTCGGTCCTGCAAAAATTACTTATTTAGTATTTAAATAAATTAAGTGCAGTTTCGATGCCATCGTAACGGTGAAGGAAAACATTGTGAAGAAACCAGTATGTCCAAGAACCTCGAAAGCTCAAAGACATACGAGTATAAATGACATTCACCAACATGCAATTAGCCAGCATGGTGGAATAACCCTATCCTCTCTTTCAAGGCCTGTGTCCCAGCCGTTGGAACGCGCTCTCAAAAAGTCAAATTGGGTGAACTTCCCACTTATGCCAGCCTACGCCGTGCAAGGTTTGAAATCAGGTTAGCATCTCTTAATAACTGCCTCCAATCAACAACCACGCCGCATATTAGCTTCTATTTATTTTACGACTCAACTTTACGATATTAATTGTGGATTTTGTTGGGTCGTGAGGTGGTTGTAAAATTAGGACCGAGTAACCTAAACTCGTTACTAGTGATGTCGATCGATGGGCCTCTATCGATGGTATACTATCGATAAGTCACAATGCTGGTAATACTATCGATACTATTTCGTCCCTGAATAGTTTACTATGAATAGTAAGACGGTAGGTAATTATTTATATTACCACGTGCGAGTTTTTCTTACGTGGGGGTCGATAGCCATAGTTGTTATTATCTGCCACCTCGTCAAAGTCGTTCCTGGGGGCAGGCGGTAATAAACCGCATCATCGCTTAACATCAGACGAGTTGGTAGTCAAACGCAAGCCTATTAATACATTTAAAAAAATCCGTGTCGATTATTGATAGACCCAGTGTCTATCACAAACATCTATCAGAGGTCACATAAGCTCCAGTAGCTTATGTGACCTCAACGGCACCCGTTGAAAGTTTACTTCAATTTTTTCATTCTTCTGTTGAATCGAATTCGTTCGAGGGGAATTTTGAAGTAAAGGGTTTTCCAATAAGAGGTGTTATTTTGAATAGCCCGCTATTTCGGTAGATGTCACTTTTGAAGCTGTCATTTCTTGGCATTTGACAAGTAGAAACTACGCCATTAATAAAAATGGTACGATACACGCTTCAACAACGCATTGAAATTATTAAAATTCACTATAAAAATGGTGAAAATTTGGCAGAGACGGTTCGTAAAACTCGAACATTTTTGGGTCGTCGTGAAGCACCTTGTCGGACCGCAATACAGAAATTGGTGGAAAAATTCGAGCTGTTGGGACAAGTTAGTGATGAGAAGAATAAAACCCGTGCACGTCGCTCAAGAACAGCCGAGAATATTGCTGCTGTAGCCGAAAGTGTTGAAGAAAACCCAGGTTTGTCCATTCCTCGTCGTTCTTTGGAATTAGGTATTCCACAAACGTCATTACACCGTATTTTGCATAAAGATTTGGGTCTTAAGGCTTATAAAGTCCAGTTAACACAAGAACTCAAGCCGGCCGATCATCAACAACGTCGTGACTTTGCTGATTGGGTCGTTGAAATGCATGAAAATGATCCGGAATTCCATCGAAAAATCATCTTCAGTGATGAGGCCCATTTCCACCTCGGTGGCTTCGTCAACAAGCAAAATTGTCGCATCTGGGGCTCAGAAAACCCAAGAGTTATTGTTGAAAAGCCTCTCTATCCTCAACGTGTGACTGTTTGGTGCGGTTTATGGTCCGGCGGAGTCATTGGACCTTACTTTTTCGAAAATGAGGCTGGCGCAACAGTTACGGTGAATGGATTGCGCTATCAAGAGATGATTAACGATTTTTTATGGCCGGAATTGGATGGTATTGATCTGGACAACGTTCACTTTCAACAAGACGGCGCTACGTGCCACACAAGCAACGAAACCATTGATCTTTTAAGGGAAAAGTTTCCGGACCGTGTTATCTCTCGAAGAGGTGATCACAATTGGCCACCGAGATCTTGTGATTTAACACCTTGCGACTTCTTTCTTTGGGGCCACGTGAAGGAGAAGGTCTACGCCAACAGCCCAGTATCGATTCAAGACCTCAAAGATGGAATTCGTGAGGCTATCGAGGACATAGAGCAGCCACTTTGCGATTTAGTTATGGAAAATTTCATGAAAAGGATTTTGTCCTGTAAGCGTGGCCGTGGTGGTCATTTGCCTGATGTTATTTTCCACTATTAACGGCATACCTTCCTCTTTGTAATGAAATAAACATCTGATGATTTATAATAAAAAATGGCATTTTTCTTTGAATATCAAAATAACACCTCTTATTGGAAAACCCTTTATTATGAACCCTTCTGTTAAAAATATTGATACTTGGTGTTGTACCTTATTCGCATTATTCGTAAATACGGTAAAACTTTGATACATTTCAAATTTTAAAAGTTTTGTGATAGTAAAGATATCAAAAACACGATGAAAGTGATGAAGGGCCTTTATTTATTAAAATAACAAGCAATATTTGTTACTATATATTTCCGCATTAACATTATTTATTTGTATTACTCCACATACAGTCATCTATCAATAAATAAGGCTTCTCAGGTACCTATATAGATATGTAATCGTTTCAGAATAAAGTCTAAATTTGATATACTTGACATCACACGAAACATGATAACAAAACTATACACTAAAAACTACTTTAAAAAAAATCAGTGCGTAAGAAAAATAAATAAAAAAGATCAAATCTTATTTATATTACACGGGAATTACTCACGTAAGATTAGGCCAGATACTCCGACTATAGTTTCAACGGCATTCGGCGGTCTTTATCAAGGTGCGCGCGCGCGGCTTCCTCTCGCTTTGCACTGTGTATGTAATCTTACGTGAGTAATTCCCGTGTAATATAAATAAAATGCCTGAAAACCACATCGGCAGAGCGATTCTAAAAAGTCATCTCATCCAAGCGAGCTTATCTCCCTTCACGCGCGATGAATCGAACGCCCGAGCAGTTTTCATAGTAAAAAAGATAACATTTTCATTACTAAGATATACCGCTTTTTGACACCGGTTCCAGCCCTCGCTGTAAAGTTACCAGCAATAAAGGTACTCGAGACGAGAGGGTCATCCTGGAATTATGCCGGTCCCTTGTTAATACTCTACGATCCGCTATGAAGTACCGCGTCTCTGGGTAATAAAACTCAAGAATCCGTACTAAATTCCTAATAGTTACCCACACAGGCCCACACTACATCCCTACGAGAATACCTGCCCATATTTTTTGATCAGTGGCCGGAGTACGAGCACTTGCGAAAAAGTTATCGTTACGTTAACGATAGCAAAATGTATGAAAAATTCAGTTTCCTTTCTCGTCCGATAGAGGTGCTGTTGAATTTTTCAAGAAAAAAAAATCACTTGTTACCATGTTACTCCGTCAAATTAAAAGATATAGAAACGAAAATTTGTTTGTTTATAATGCTATGATAGTCAGCAAAACTTGAGTGTTTTCACTTTTTGTAAATTCACACTCAGTAATTTTATATCGTCAATAATGGAAAAATGTGCGAGCGAGAAAGCTACAGACGAATAGAGGCCCCTTAAGCTGCTTATTTTAAGATGCGCTATGTGTTTTTTTATATCTCGCAATTGTCGTTTTTTTTTTCTCTACGTTTTTATTATATGTATAGATAGATGTTTAGAAGATAGATAGATATGTATAGAAGAGATAGATATTATTTTTGGCTTGATTTTTTTACCATTTTAACCGCCATAAACCTATCAAATGAAGGCATAGTAGGTATCACCAGTTCCTTCCCTTTATGACAAAAGTCTAGCTATAGTCAAATCGATAGGACTCAGATGTTCCGTCCTCTTTCATGTCACTCTTTTTTATCAGTTCGCCTTTTTGTTTGACGTAGTCATTCTGGTATATTTGAACGAAATAGTTAAGCAGTTCGTGCACCAGACGACAAAAGAATCGAAAACACGGTAACAAGAGTAGAGGAGTCTTATGTCACACTGGAACGGAGCTTTGTGTACAAATATGATGAGTGCTTTTCATAAAGATGATAGGAAAAAAATTGTGCCAATGGAATGGATAGATGGAACTATTTGCTAAGTAAGCGTCAAGTTCAGTGATTTAAAGACCGTGTTGACCGTGACACGACCATGAGAGTTGAAGCGCTTCTCGAGTACTTTGAGATTGGGTCGCCTTATATACGAACGGCTTACAGCAAAGAAAAAGTATTTATGTTTTGAGGAGATATAGATGCCAGTACGGAATTTAGAAATAAGTAGGGATAACAAAAGAGATGTTTTCATATAAATTGGGTATTCTAACGAAGATCGATGTAACTACGCGTGTAGCAGGTACTTATAGATCTTGTGTAGTACGAGGATTTTTAATGTATAGAAAGAAACTCATATGAACCGATGTTTCTTTGTGCATAGAGATAGTTGAAGGGTCTAAGAGTGACATATGATTTTTCCCGATAAAATATTCACGCCTGAAACCGCGACGTAGTTAGTAATAGTAATAAATAATTGAGGTTCCTGTTGTATTGTATTCTGTAAGCTTTACATATTATGTGGTGTTTATGAGGATTGTAGGGTTCCGGAACCGTTTCGTCAGCATTATGAACCGACCAACCTACCTTTGGAGCTGGTCAAATGATGGAACTAAACATTTTCATAGAAATCTATTAGTTTTGTTCAGAAATTGTGATAGTGGCCCCTATTCCACTGTACAAGTTGGTGTTTCGCGAATAGTTGTGTGCATTGTTTAGTGCGGACGGGTCTGGGACAGGGTGAGCCTATTTGTAGCCATCAGTCTTAGCTGATAAAATCTGTACCTTGTTGGTAACTGTACCTTATTGTTTAATTTCTACATCTCTTATGGGTCCTGCAGAGATCTGGTGGTGTACCACAACCTAAGAGGCATTAGAACTTTCTCTCGGTTGGTGAGAGAGAGAGAGACAAAATTTAATGTAATTAACCTACATATAGAAAATAAAAATACAATTTCCAAAAAAAATCTTTGACCTTATCAGAAGTGAAATATGATAATACTAAAAATAATTTGGCAAAAAAAAATTTTTTTTTTTAAATTGTAAAATAGTCTTGCGCTTGGCCGCCAACTCGCCTGATGTTAAGCAATGATGCCGCCTACGATGGATCACGTCTAGAAAAAACCGATTCACTTTATTTATTTATTTTGTATTATTATGAGGTTTTTATAATTGTAATTTGGATATTACTTATTTCTTTTATCTCTCTGGCAATTAACGTATTATCTTTTGACTTCGAATGTTTGTTTTTCGAATACTATTTGTCTATTCAGGCCCAAGTTGGTGTTGCAACGGGGCTTTTATACTATTTTTGTTTAATTAGTAAAAACATATTTTTGGCTTTTGTGTAACTGTTGATCTCACATTTACTGTGTTAATTAGCAGCTGTTTGTTTTCCATGTAAAATAAAATAAAAAAGTGAAATACCACACATTCATTAACCCATCACGAAATTGGAAAACTACTTGACCTACGAAGATATAATTTGGCAGGTAGATTCTTTCTGGAGTGTAGAGATCCGCTGAGAAAGGGTTTTGCGACAGGGCAAGGGTTAAAAGTTTATATGAATATTTACGCGTACGAAGTCGCGGGCAACAGCTAGTATATTTATAATTATCTAACGTAAGGGGGCTCTTTTCGCTTGCAGCTCTTTCGCTCGCACATTTTTACATTATTGACAATATAAAATTACTGAGTGCGAATTTACAAAAAGTAACACAACCATGTTTTTCTGACTATCATAACATTATAAACAAAACATTTTTTGGTTCGATATATTTTAATTTGACGGAGTAAGAAAAAAACACTTGTTACCATTTTACTCCGTCAAATTAAAAGATATCGAAACAAAACATTTTTTGTTTATAATGTTATGTGATAGTCAGCAAAACTTAGTTGTTACTTTTTGTAAATTCACACTTAGTATATTTAAATCGTCAGTAATGTGAAAATGTGCGAGCGAGAGCTGCAGATGAAAAGAGCCCCCTTAAGTTAGATAATTATACGCTATCAATACGGTAACTTTAAGGAAGTTACCGTATTAAATTCTCCTTTGCTGAATGTTTTGGCGTCAATAGCCGGCGGCAAGTTATCCTGTAAACTACGCGGGTAGTTAGCGCTTACAACACCTGCGTGTTCTCGGGCCTCCGACAACGAGAGGTGGAGAGGACGAGAGATAGCGGGCATGGCCGTAGATGGCAGGAAAAAAAATTGTGGAATTTTTTGTGCACTTACTAAATTTTATAAAAACCGTACGAGGATTTAAAAAAAAAACTATTCGGAGTATGTATGAAGAGTGCTGAAAGAAAAACGAAATGGAACATGCGTTTTGCTCCTCTCTCATTGGGCATTCTTGATACAAGACACCAGTGCAACTGATGCATCATTGGATAAGATAAGCCTCTGACTTCACCAACCTAATTATTTGCTCTTTTAAAATTCTCCGTGTTTCTGACGTAATCTTTTTTTAAGCCCTCGGTGGCAAACAAGTTAAAGGGCTGCCTTACCAACTGACTGATATGTACATAATGACACAAACTCAGATCAGACAACGATCGCTTACCAACAAGCGAGTTGGTGGACAAACGCGGACTTATTCGCGATTAAAAAAAAAAAAAAAACGAAAATATATTTATGTTGTTGGACCTATTTATCACATGTAAATGCGGTCCAAGTGCAGCTGAATTGCAGCAGAGGGCGTGCAGATACAATACCTAGAGGTATTTTTATTAAATGTATCATCGCCAAAAGTTCTTGAGTTACGCGTTCATAAACTAACAATACAAGTTACGAACTATCTGCTCTTGCTCTTACATCCATAACTTACCCATCGTATAAGCATTATAGAGTTTCTATAGTTCACTACTCTACTCTATAGTATGCCACCGGAACACATCGGTGTGTAATATGCAACTTAAATGTTCTGAGAAATTGCTATTAAAATATTTAGCCTTTCATGTTCCCACTGCTGGGATACAGGCCTTCAAGAAGAGAGAGAGGATGGGATTGTAATTCGCTTTGCTGACTGGCAGTGCAACATATTGGTGAATGTCATTTGGGGCCATTCATAAATTACGTCACACAAAGGACTTTTAACCCCTCCCCCCGTCCTTGTCACAAGGTTTTCACTTTTTCAGAACAAACCTTGATGTGACGTCACACATTAAAAAAAATTATGCATGTATTTAAAAATAATCAAAAGAATACAGTTATTTTGATTTTTTCTTATTTTTATTTAAAAAAAACGCCGCTCTAGAAGTTAACTAAATTATTAATAAATATAGGTAGATCAAGTTTTTAAAGTTTTTTATTTACATATAAATTTCGCGTTATGAATTTTGAATTTTAACATGTGACGAAATTATTTTATTTAGGTACGAAATTATTCATGATTTGTTTAGGTACTTAATTATTCATTGGTGTAGGACCGAGGATCGAACTAGGTGCCATCAGATTGTAAAGTGCACATGCAACCGCTCGGTCACCATTAGTATTTTAGGCTCGTTGGTGGTTTTTGATGGAGATTTGGGGATTTGAGTCATATTTGGTCCTAGGGAAGACATCGGTGCGGTGTGACCCGCGTCGTCGAGGGGACGGTTGAGGGACCAGTGTCAGTATGAAATGTTGGTTCAAGCGATGTCCTGGTGATTTAGATCCTATGGAGATCCCCGCTGTCCGGCACAATGGTTGGCCGCCAAGATAGTTTTAGTGGGTAAAATATAAAATAATCGGTAGTACCCCGATGCTGTCAAGAAGACTAATGCTTCATCTTTCAAAAAGGGAAAAAAAGGTTAGCAACCAACAGCAGGTAGCCGAGTCGCATTGTAAATTTAAGCTATTTTGCAATGTTTCAGGAAGATGAAACGCAAACGTCGTGCAATTAAACATAGCAGGGACCGGCCGCTGCTAATTGTAGCAGGAAAATATGCTAAATTCAGTCGCCCTCGTGAACGTTATTAAAACTGGACGAGAACATTGCGAGATTGGCGAGGAACGATCTCGGAACGATATTGGAAAAATCCTATTCTTATGTATTGGTCTGTACTTTATTTGACGTTCTTGGTACTTTGCCATATATACAGACACTAAATTTATTTCGAATTTTAGTTTATTAAGTGTTCTAACCTTGTACGACATTATAAATGAACGAAAACAATCATAGAGGGAAAAGTAGAAGGAAACAGAGGACCGGGAAAACCAAGAAGAGTATTCTTAGACCAAATGTCATGTCGTACAGGGAGGTGATAACGCTGGCAAAAGACCGTGAAGCCTTGAAGTTACTCCACCGACAAGAGCTAGGCTATTAAATGTTGATTGAATAAAGTGTACTAATGTTTTTTTTTTTATATAATAGTAGGTGACTGGTTAGACAGTGGAATTATTCGGATATCATTGTATTCATTATGAACAACATGGTTTATGGGACAAACACTGAAATCGAGAATTGAATCGCTGAACGCTTTTATACATTTCGTCGAGTTTCAGTGAACTTTTTAATATTATATAAAAAATATAGATTATATACTTACAGAGTTAATACATAATATACACCTAACATATTAAAATTTTCACTGGTAGTGTTCTTCTTTATTTTGTATTTCAGTTTAAATGTAGTTAAAGAATTCTCAATTAATACATAATAAAATTATTCATATGCTGAAAAAGAGACAACTAATGGACCTAAAATTCCAGAAATTTAATATTTATAAAAAACATACTAATACAGTAATTCACTTGGCGCCAAAAATAGAGATCAGTAAGGTGGCAACATTGCTAAGTTGAATGCTTCGTTTTGAACAAAACTGTACTGTTGGGAGTAGTACTGTTATGAATATTTTGAATGCAAATCAATTCATACATATCTCGTAGTTTTTTAGAAGTTAGTTTTGGTATTGGCCCAATTTCGTTTATCCGAATCGCCAGCGCAATTATACCAGATTAACCTGAATAGAAACGGATTAATTAGTAGTTACTGTATGAACAAAACTCACCATGAGCCGGACGAAGGGCAAACTAAGCATTATATCATTATTATCAGTTATTATAGTGCTGGATTAACTGTGTTATTGTGTGAGGTAATATCTTTGTTAGCAAGAAAAGAATTCAAATTCAAATTCAAATTATTTTATTGAGAATAAAAACGGACAAATTCCACTAACATTTATCTCACATACTGTTAAACTAAAATAGATTTCCTAGTAAAAATAGTGTGGCGGAACTCTTTTTCACCAGTGCGACCTTCGCGGTCGCCTTTATTATTTTTATTTCAACAGAGTTGTGTTTTGTTTTATAAGAGATCTGTCAAGAGGTGAAAAATAGATGTTTTCGATTCCGCAAAATAAATTGTTTTAATAATAGGAGTAATAATATCCTAAATTGGTGACCCCGATACGAACACAACATAAATTAAGACGATTCGAACACAAGAAGAGCAAAGGTACGCAAATATGTACGAGTACTTTCTTTGGTGGTACGAGTGAAGCGACCACGGTCGTCTGATTGTTCGTCGACGAGAATACGAAAACGTAGAAAAAGAAGTGGTGAATTCGACTACGAGAGCTGTGCTGCTGACTGCTGGCAACAATCGCATGGAGCGCGTCAAGACTAAAGTCGAAGTATCTTTTGGAAGAACCAGTGTGGACTAAAAAGACAGTGTGATTTATATTGTTGTGTGTTTTTTTGTGTGTGTATTTAATTTTATTTTATTTTGGTGAATTTTTGTACATATTTTTAAGATATTTTTGTACCAATGTTTTTTGTAGGGCATTCGCGCACACCACACTCCCACGTTTCTTTTGTTTTCAGTTTTTGTTTTTGAATTTTGTTTTTCTCTTAGCATGGTTTTTCATGACAGCACACGTCATGAGTGACAGTGAGCAGGAAGACTTCAAACCAGCTTCCGCGGGTACGGGTGGACGTGAAATGTCAAGCAGTGACAGCAGATCTGGCACAGGCGGTACGGAGAAGGTAATGATTAACAGAGTATCTATACGTACCCCTCCATTTTGTAGAGATCGCCCGGCCCTATGGTTTGCGAGTTTAGAGGCGCAATTTTCCATCAATAATATTAGCCAAGAAATCACGAAGTTTAATTACGCAGTTGCGCACCTCGATACCAATTGTACTCGCGAAGTAGAGGATTTCATAATCCAACCTCCGAGGGAGCAACCCTACACGAAATTGCGCAATGCAATAATATCTAGGTTCTCAGATTCTCGGGAGCAGAAAATACGCCGTCTTCTAGAGAAGGAGCAGATCGGCGATCAAAAGCCGTCGTTTTTTCTGCGTCATCTGAGATCATTAGCCGGTGCAGCATTTCCGGAGGATATTCTGAAGACAATTTGGATGAGCAGGTTGCCACGATATCTTCAAACTGTCTTGGCTGCTCAACGATTAGAATCGTTGGCTGAGCTAAGCGAACTAGCGGACAATTTGGCTGAAATTAACGCTCAATCAACTTCATTGGAGGTATGTACGGTTTCGCCTAACTCGAATACTGATCTTGTACAGGAGCTGACTAAAAAAGTTGATGAATTGACCCGTTTAGTAGCGTCACTTTCCTCTGCTGGTTACAGCTCGCATGTTGGTACGCGTGGTCGTGACTTCAATCGTAACCGTAATCGTAGTCGCAGCCGATCACGTTCACGTAACTATGATTTGTGCTTTTATCATGACCGTTTTGCGACAAAAGCACTTAAATGTGTGCCTCCATGTAAGTGGTCCGGTTCCCCGCCTAGTGATCAGGGAAACCAAAACAGCAACTGTTAAAGGCGACATCCAGTTGCTCGCCAGCTAGTCGCCGCCTTTTCGTGACCGACCGGAGATCCAACCGGAAATTTTTGGTGGACACTGGTTCGGATATTTGTTGCGTTCCTCGTAGCTTTATAAAAGGACGTACGCTTCAGCCATTATCATATAGTTTAGTTGCAGCTAATGGCAGTAAGATTATCACACATGGACTGGTACAGTTGAACTTAAATTTAGGGCTACGACGGGATTTCACCTGGAACTTTGTCGTGGCGGATGTGGAAAGTGGTATTATTGGCGTAGATTTTTTGTCGCATTACCAGCTTTTACCCGATTGCTCAAAAGGTAAGCTGTGCGATAGTAAAACTGGGCTTATTTCGTCCGCGGACCTTTATACCGCGGAACAGCAAAGTGTGAAGGTAGTATCTCTTCCTGACTCGCCATTCACAGCGATCTTGGAGAAATACCCAAGTATAACGCGACCACCTGGTGCACCTAGAATTATTAAACACAGCACCGTACATTATATAAACACTACCGACGGTCCCCCTGTGACATCTAGACCGCGTCGGTTGGCACCATTAAAACTGGGCATTGCAAAGAAAGAGTTCGAAGATATGGTCCGAGCTGGTACTTGCCGACCATCTGATAGCTCTTGGTCATCGCCTCTGCATCTCGCACCTAAAAAGGACTCAACGTGGCGTCCTTGCGGTGATTATCGTGCATTAAACGCCCGAACGATTCCTGATCGCTACCCTGTCCGATACATAGGTGATTATGCGCACAACTTGTCTGGCTGTACCGTTTTTAGTACTATAGACTTGGTCAAGGCCTATCAACAGATACCGGTGAATCCAGGCGACGTGTGCAAGACAGCGATAACTACTCCATTTGGATTATATGAATTTCTGTATATGACTTTTGGTTTGCGTAATGCTGGGCAGACTTTTCAGAGATTTATCGATGAAGTAGTCCGTGGCTTAGATTTTTGCTATGTCTATGTTGATGACATTTTGGTTTACTCAAAAGACCAAATAGCGCATGCGCAGCATCTGGAAATCTTGTTCCAGCGATTGCACGACTATGGCGTTGTGATTAATACAGCCAAGTCCGTATTTGGTGCCGCAGAAGTATCTTTCCTTGGGCATCGAGTCAATGCTGCGGGCACGCGTCCTCCTGAGGACAGAATTCGTTCTCTGGTGGATTACCCGCCCCCAAAGACAGTTCAGGGTATGCGCAGATTCATAGGCATGGTCAATTACTACCGCCGGTTTTTGCCAAGTACGGCTAAGTACCAAGCGCCGTTAATTGAAGCAATCACTGCTATTCAAGGCAAAGGCAATAAACCTTTTGTGTGGACTCCTGAGCTAGAAAAGTGCTTTGAAGAATGCAAGAAAAGCTTGACGTCCGCTACAATTTTAGCTCACCCAAATAACAGTGCTGAGGTTGGGTTGTTTACTGACGCTTCAGGAACGCACGTTGGTTCTTGCCTACAACAGCGCGTCGATAATGATGATTGGCAGCCACTAGCCTATTTTAGTAAAAAGCTGACTGCTAAACAGGCTCAGTGGCCGGCGTACTATCGGGAACTCCTTGCGGTGTACGAGAGTGTTCAACACTTCAGGCACCTGTTGGAGGTACAACACGTCACTATCTACACTGACCATAAGCCGCTAATATACGCTTTTGTACAACGACGTGAGAAATTGCCGCCTATCCAATTAAACCAGCTGTCTTTCATCAGCCAGTTTACTACTGATGTAGTGTATATTAAAGGGGTTGATAACATCGTAGCTGATGCCATGTCGCGCGTTGAGTCTATTTCTCTTGAAGAGGATTTTGCTGCACTCGCGTTATCGCAAGAATCGGATGAGGAGCTAGCTAGTATGCGTGGGAATTCGTCTTTGAAGCTCGAACCCATCCTCATCCCTGGCACAAATATCACAGTAATTTGTGATACTTCAACTGAGCGACCACGTCCATACCTGACACCAGCATTCCGTCGAGCTGCATTCGACAGGTGTCACAACCTCAGTCACCCTGGCGCGCGGGCAACCACTCGCTTGGTAACTGAGCGTTATGTATGGCCTCAAGTAAACGCAAATTGCCGTGAATGGGCTCGAACTTGTTTACGCTGTCAACTCAGTAAAGTAACTCGACATATTAATTCGCCACTTGGAGAGTTTAAATTACCGTCAAACAGATTTAGGTCGGTGCATTTAGACATTATTGGACCACTTCCTCACTCGAAAGGGTACAATTATTGCCTGACTGCGATTGATAGATACACACGGTGGCCTGAAGTATGGCCTATGTCATCAATCACAGCAGAAGAGGTAGCAGATACATTCGTAACTGGTTGGGTTTCCCGTTTTGGGGTACCAAACATTTTGACAACCGACCAGGGCCGGCAGTTTGAATCTGTGTTGTTTCGCCGTCTAATGGATGTATGTGGTACCAAACGGGTGCGCACGACTAGTTACCATCCTTGCGCAAATGGTATGGTGGAACGCATGCATCGGCAGCTTAAAGCATCTTTGATGTGTCATAATGACACATGGGTAAGAGCTTTGCCGTTAGTTTTATTAGGGATGCGAACGGCGCTCAAAGAAGATTTGAAGGCATCTTCTGCAGAGCTCGTTTATGGAGAGACTCTTCGCTTGCCTGGAGAACTCGTCATACCTCCAATAACATCGCAGAGCCCAAGTGATGTTGTAGATTTCGTCCGTGAGCTGCGCAAATATATGGAAGCTCTCCGTCCTGTCCTTGCTACACGCCACGCCCAGCCATCGACTTTCATATTTAAAGATTTAGTTAAGGCGTCGCATGCCATGCTACGCGATGATTCAGTGCGAAGGCCGTTGCAGCCGCCTTATTCCGGTCCTCATCGTATCATCGGGCGAAGAGACAAAACGATCACTCTCGATATTAATGGAAGGGAACGTACAGTTAGCATAGATCGCGTTAAGCCTGCCCATTTGGATTCGGCGTTTGGCAATTGTGAACCAATTGTGCCGCCTGCGCCAACTCCAGCTAGCAGTTTCACGCCTGCGTTGGTCCCTGCACCTACACCAGCTCCTGTCATCACCCGGTCCGGGAGGAGGGTGAAGTTTAGAAATATTTTAGATATGTGATTATCTTATTTATTTATAAATTTTTCAGCTTATTCTTCCTTTCTCCGTGGGGGGGTGGTGTGGCGGAACTCTTTTTCACCAGTGCGACCTTCGCGGTCGCCTTTATTATTTTTATTTCAACAGAGTTGTGTTTTGTTTTATAAGAGATCTGTCAAGAGGTGAAAAATAGATGTTTTCGATTCCGCAAAATAAATTGTTTTAATAATAGGAGTAATAATATCCTAAAATAGGAATAATATAATAAAATTACTAATATAATAAATACAACAAATTGCTGTAAAAATATGTCAACATAAAATTAGTATGTCATACAAATTGTCATTATAGTCATCGGCTTTTTTGCCCCTGTCCCATTGATCAGTTAAATTTTCACAATAAGTCAAAAAAACTTTCGTTACATTATTCCAACTGTCACAAATAATATCACAATCAGTGTTGGTAGCAAGGAGTGCATTGAAGTGGCGGCGGGCGCGAATCAGCGGAGACATGGAGCGCGCCACGGTGCGGCTGTGAGCCACGTGGAAAAACTTGGGCAATTTTCCACGCCTATTAGCCGGAACCCCGGGTTTATCTGGCACAAACAAAGTGCACAATAAATTGTGCAGATGCAAGGAGTCAACTGATCCTCTGAGCACCTTGCAGCAAGTAGCAAGCTGATCCAACATCCTTCTCACTTCTAGTGAGTTGTAGCCGAGCTGGCCGAGCAAGAATTTAGTTGGGTACATGAACGGGTAATAACCGTGAAGCTTCTTATACAGCGATCTTAAGAAAGCTTTTTGAACCTTTTCAAGCATCCGCACATAGGTGACGTGGTGCGGGTTCCAGACACATGCGCTCGACTCCAGCTTGCTTCTGACTAACGAGTTGTACAATGTTCTAATAACTAACGGATTTTTTAAATCTTTGGCATTTCGTAATACGAAGCCCAGACGACGATAGGCCTCTTTGGCGAGATCAGAGATGTGGTCATGGAAATTCAGGGTACGATCAAATGTCACTCCCAGATCCTTAATGCTATTTACCCGATTTATACATAGATTGTCAAGATGATAATTATAATTGATGGGATTTCTTTTGCGGTCAAACGTCATTACATTACACTTGGTCACATTAAATGTCATTTTGTTTTTCAAGCCCCATGCACAGATTCTATCTATGTCCTCTTGTAAGGTAAGGCAGTCACAGGGAGATTTTATTTCGAGAAAAAGCTTAAGGTCGTCGGCATACAAGAGACATTTGGCAGAAGTCAGCACTGTAGGTAGGTCGTGCACCATCATTTTAAATAATAACGGACCAGTGATGGAACCCTGGCTTACACCAGATCTTGTGTGATATGGTCCCGAAACGTGGATACCATGTTTAACATACTGCCGCCGGTCTCTCATAAAGTCCGCAAAGAAATTTAGGAGGCTGGGACAAAAGCCGAGGTCACATAGCTTTTTTAACAATATATCGTTATCAATTTTATCAAAAGCTTTTTGAAAATCAAAATATATGACGTCGACCTGAGAACCACGATCCATGGCATCGGATATATAATCAACTAAGCCTAACAAGTTCGTATTTACGGAGCGACCCGGCCTGAAACCGTGCTGCTCTTCACCTATTTGTTGTTTCACCTGTCTATATATTTCCTTATGTAGGATGTACTCGAAAACTTTAGCGGGCGCGCTTAGAATGGCTATTGGACGGTATTCTTCAACCGTAGTTCTATTACGACTCTTAGGAATTGGGGTCACCCTGGATAACTTCCACTGGTCAGGGTACTTCCCATTTTTAAGAGATATATTTAAAATATGGTAAAGTGGAGAAATAAGATGTTTTTTACCCGTCTTTAGAATAAAGTTAGGCAAGTTATCGGGGCCTGGTGAGCTACCTATCTTTAATTTGTTAAGACCGCGTTCTATGTCTTCGGGAAAAATAGCTGGTATACTAACGCAACCACTGCCGCCGGAACAGTCTAGTCGCATACACGAGTTGACATTCAGTGCTGGCAATTCATCTAGAAAAACACTAGCGAAATAGTCCGCGAAGGCCTCGGCAGCTTCCACCCCAGTACACAAGTCACCCTTATAAGAAACACAAGGCTCAAAACCCCCCTTAGATCTAAGGCTATGTACATGACTCCAAAATTTTTGTGGACACTGTAACAAGTTTTCTTCGATATGAGTCATGTGCGATTTGTACGCTTGGGAAATACGAATTTTCAAACTGGCCCGTAACTCCGAAAATGTCCTAGATGTAGCGTTACATTTTGTGGTCAACCAAGCTCTGTGCAGCCTAGTTTTCCTCTGAATATCTTTTATAATATCTGCATTTAACCAAACGGGATACCTATTGCATTGTGCACGCTGCCTTTTCTTTTTTGGGACCGACAAATCAAACAATTGATAGATAATGTGATAGAAAGCTTCAGTCGCGACTGAAACGTCATTAGACTCGAGCACAGACGCCCATGAGGTTTCTGCAAGCAAGTAGAGAAAAAGAGAGATATCTATCTTTTTGAAATTCCAATCGCGCGATGCCTCAATGTTGCTCGGCTGTAGTCGGGCACGATCGTCCTGCGATCGGAGAGTGAGAGCTATCTCGAGCGCGGGGTGGTACCGCTCTTCGATCTGGACGAACCCCTTGGCGGCCGCGTGCACGCATACCGGCTGCGCCGCCAATTCAGTGCACTCCTGCGCCAACACTACGTCAAGAGTACCTCCGTGAGAATTAATTACGCCGTTGTAGTCGATTAAGTTACAGCAAGTCAAGAAATAACAATAATAATTTTTAATATCACTAGAGGCACTATTCATATTTAGATCACCTACAATGAAAAATTTACATTTCGAGGCAGCTAAGAAGGATTCTATTTTACAAAATAAATTCATGTACACGGCATCGGTAGCTTTCGGCTTGATATAAACGACGCATACGACAAGAGAGATTCCGCGGTACGTGACGGAGGCCCACAGGTCTTCTGCGAGCTCCGACTCGAGTTCCTGCCGGCGGCATACGGCGACTTCCGGTCTCGCAGCAAGCAGCACGCCCCCGCAAGGCGTCTTGCGGTCGCGGCGCAGCAGTGTCCAGCCATCCGGCGCCACCTCAGCATCTTCCACTGAGCCGTCGAGAAACGTCTCGGTCGCGGCGACCAGCACGTGATCCGCGACTAGCATGCTGGCACGCCATGTGGGTAACTTAGTCTTCAACCCCCTGACGTTTTGGTAGTAGATGCCAACGTATGCGGGTAGCACGGTGCGCGGCTTACTGTGAGCCGACCCCCCGGCGAAATGTTTGACTCTCCGAGGTCATAGGGGTGCGCTTTTTGTAATTCACCCACTTCTTAACCCGCGCGTTTTCTGGCCACACATTTATCGAGACAC
Source organism: Agriopis leucophaearia (assembly GCA_949125355.1). Lineage (NCBI taxonomy): Eukaryota > Metazoa > Arthropoda > Insecta > Lepidoptera > Geometridae > Agriopis > Agriopis leucophaearia. Next base: position 15,969,471 of record OX421269.1, read on the forward strand.
ACCTCTCGAAACAATCTTCTGGGACCCCTATTTTAAAAGAGTTGTAACTATTTGAAGTCTTCAGTTGTTCTACAGTGACCGTTCTTAGCGGGCAAAGGGTGCCCAAGTATGATTTGACTTCAACCACTCCAGATAGCATATTCCATAGATGGATATGTTTACGTGGCTCGGCCGCTTTAAGAGACGTCACTGCCGGCCCCGCAACGCAGCGCAGAGAGAATATATTATGCACATTGACAAACTAATTAATACCTAAATCAAGGAGTCATATTCTAACATCATCAAAATCAAATTTAAACAAAGCAACTATAAAACTAAACCAATCTAATTATTCTGTTACCTTTGGATGTAAAATAGCAATAATTTCATCTCATTTTTAGTAATTTACAAAGGCCCATTACCACCCATACATTGTGGACTTTCCTTGGATACGTACCAAACGTTTCAATTCTACGTTTCTAAGCCGTACGGCCAAGGATTGGAACAACCTGCCTTCCTTGTTTCCTGAGAGATATCATTTGGGCCTTTTCAAGGCGAGAGTGAATAGGTATCTTCTAAGTCTGCGTGCTTCATCTTCGACCACATCGTCGCCTACCAACAGGCTAGTTGGTGGCCAAACACGGACTTATTCGCGTTAAATTTTTTTTTTATCCCCGACGCAAAAAGTGGGGTTTATCTGTGTATCTTTGTATCTGTGTGTCTGTGACTCTGTGTATCTACAGTACCACAGATAGACACATCTGTGTGCGGCACCGTCGTTCCGTCGGCAACCGATTTAGATTTAGTTTTTCTCGTTGGAAAGGTGACATGATTAAGTGTTCTTAGCTATGATCCATGAAAATCTGCTGTCGTTTGAAGATTATCAGCTTGTTTATGGCAGGTTTTACGCACACATGTATACGGGGTGATACAGAACAGTGGTAACAGAAGTATCAAGTTGATCATAGCGAGCAATTTAATGTGCGACCAACCCTGAAATGGCAAAAATATATCAGTTATTTGTTTTATATCGTTGTGTGTTACTAACGTTTTATAGTGACTTTAAAAAAGGAGGAGGTTTTCATATCGATTCTATATTTTTTTTATGTTGGTTACCTCTGAACTTTCAACTAATTCTTTTTTTATTTGAAAGCTGGTGCTTCCCGCGTGGTCCCAATTCAATTTGGTCCAGTTCTGACATTATTATAAAGTCGTTTTTTTTTTGATAATTATTCTATGTATCATTGTTTTTTTTTACGATTACAGGGTTAGTTCTAATTTAAAGTGGGGGTAATAAGACCTGCACTGACATCCCGCTTGGGGTGTATTGTGCATTTGCCCCTGACAGCCTATACAAAACGCCCGGAGCACGGCTTTGGGTCGCTGCTTAAACTGTTCTACCCCTATTTCGACAGGACTTGTTGTTGTTGAGTTTCTTCAAGGATTCTCGACCTTAATCGTATGTTTTCTGTGACCTTGCAATGCAGTAGTACATGCTCCACGGTCTCGTTTTCCTGTAGAAAGCCTCGGCACAGAGGGCTGTCCAATTTTGTATGAGTGATTGTTTAGCTCACAGTGACCTGTGATGGTACCTATCAAGACGAAGGTCCAACCTTACTACGTAAGGTACTAGGGTTAGTTCTATTGTAAAAGTGATTCAAATTGATGGCCCCTATGCATTTTAGCTGTCATTATTCCTTCATTTTGGCATCATTGTACCGTTATCTGTACCTATAAGTAGAGCCGTTGACAATTTTTTTTACTATTAATTTACTTTCAGTGACATTTGGATGAATTTATAACTATAAATTATTTAGTGAAGATATCCTACTACCTATATAAGGTCACTTAAAAGCATCACGACTCCGCACAACTCTTAACAGATTGAAGAAAGGAACTTGCGAAGAAATCACCGGTGAAAGCAGAACTGCTAACTATTTGTAAACTTGACAACTCCTTTCACGAGGCTGGAGAGCTATAACTTTATAGAGCGACCTTGTCTGTATAGTTGGGCATCTGATAGAACTAAAAATTTGTTACGGAGTTCTGTTACTTTTGTTGAGAAAATACGACGGTGGCTCTTTCATTCAACTACAGATAACTTGGGGTAAGTGTTTATAGTCTGTTTCGAAGCATTTTGACGTTCGTGAGAGCAGACAGTTCGTAGCACTCTACAATTTTTTGAGATCTATTAAAAAGTTAGCAGGCAATTTTGTCGCGTGGAAAACAAAAGAAGACGAATAAATAGTAAGTTTCCTATTAATCAATTAATGCCCGTTTTCATCAAAGATCCCTAAATTTTAGGGGACCCCTAAAAATATTTAAGCAACACCTAACAGTAATTTTGTTTTCACCTACGGTTAAGAGACACCTAAAGCTTTTAAGGTCCCTTAAGTTTACGGGGCCGAAGCTCGACCCCTTAGCGTTCAGTGGCGGTTTTAGTACTTTCAAAAGACGAAAATATCAAAATAGCTTGTTTTTATTTTTTCAATTAAATTGGCAACTATTTCAACCCACATAAAGCTAGAAAATTTATTGATTTATGATGCATAATATCATTAAAAACTAATGATATGATCAATAAAGCATTATTGCTTATGTTTTTGACGTTTTTTCTTTAAAATATCAACAAAATACCTAAAACGGTAAAAGTACGGTTTTCGGAAACGATAAACTAAAAATAGACTGTCACTTTACTAGTAGTCTCTTACTTAGGTTACACTCAGCGCTGTGAAAACGAATTTAGGTAAGGGTCCAATTTTAGGGAGCCCTTAGCTTAAGGGATTCCTAGTTATAATAATAATAATTTATTTGCACAAAAAACACGAGTAAATACATTTAAAGAAAACACAATCACAATTTATATATTAAAAATAGGTAAGTAGAAATATACATGTGTTGGTTAAATGTTGTGTGTTAGCACCCGAACTAGACAATCTGTATCTCGGGTGCTAACGTCTTCCTGCTGTACAATTTGTGAACAATGAGCCAGAGTTGCGATTTCGACAGAACTATAAAATAATAACAATAAATAAACAATCAAGTTCAAGCTCCCCACTTCAGTGTGTAAGTGATAATGTGTAATGTATACAAAATTAAAAATATGGATATAAATGTATGATAACAATAGAAGTAAATATAATTATAGTTATTAATATACATAGTTACTAGATAAATACGTAAACATTAAATATTGTGCTATTCATAATTTAGCATATTAATTTTAATATGGATTCTGTCTCATCATAATTCAGAGACAGAAGCCAATCCTTGACTTTGGCCTTGCACCGATTTCTATTCAATGAGAATATGTCGAGTGTTCTATTTAACTTTTTGTAAATGTAAGGTCCGAGAAAGCTGAGCTGTGTGTGAGTAAATTGTTTTCTAAACAAATCCGTGTTAGTAATAATGTCCTTATCTCGTCTTTTGTCTTTAATTGTTGGATCGTATGGAGTCTTTACATGTTGTGAAATGGTAGTACCTAGTATATAAAGCTAACTGTTAGAACCTTACATTGAGCAAACAGTTCGGTTGTTGGGAAACGAAAGGGTTTGAAAGTCATGACTTTCAGTATAGACCTTTGGGCACGCTCGAGTATAATTAAATGTGTTCGAAATGCGCCACCCCAGGCTGTAATGCAATAAGCTATGATAGATTGACAGAGGGCCTGATATATCGTTTGTTTCGGAGTCGTGTTGCAAACATTTTTATATGTGGAAGCCATGACATACGTTGGTCAATTACAACACCCAAATATTTTATTTCGGGCACCCTTTCCAAGCAAGAGCAGTTGCAGTTTATACTGGAGATGCATACATGTATTTTGAGGGAAAGGTGATGGGGAGGGGTTACGCAATGAGAATGGTACATGCTTGGTTTTCGTCACATTAAGACCAATGATATTGTCATCCAGCCATTTCACGATGAGACTAAGACTTTTTTCAGCTGCTGCTTAATAAGCTTTAACCCAGTTACTCTCCCAAAAGACCAAGGCTGTATCATCGGCGTACGAGAAAATCTTAGCGTTAGGTAAGTGCATTGAACAGAGCTCGTTTATGTACACCAAGAATAGGCTCGGCCCGAGAATACTGCCCTGTGGGACACCGTATGAGATGGCGGTTTCAGAGCTTCTATGGTCTCCTATCTTAACAGACTGAGTTCGGTTACTAAGATAATCTTTAAAAAGGTTTAGAGAATTTCCTCTCACTCCAAGGCATTCCAGCTTATCTAAAAGGATGGGAACAGACACTGTGTCGAAAGCCTTGGCCAAATCAAGGAAAACTGCAATGCATTTATTGTGTTTATCTAGTGTCTTAGTCACAGTATTACAAAGACTGGTTACAGCGTCTTCCGTAGATCTGCCAGCTCTAAATCCAAATTGTTCCTCAGCAAGTAGGTTAAATTTGTTAAGATAATTTACCAATCGGGAATTTAGTATCTTTTCAAATACTTTTGATAAGGCTGGCAGTACAGATATAGGCCTATAGTTTTAGGGTGTAAGTGTTAGGGTGTAGTTTAGGGATCTTTGGTGAAAACGGGCATAAGTTTCCTATAAATTAGGTAGAGATCTTTCATTCTAAATGTGCACGCCCTTCCACCACACTTTGCATACAAAATACTACAAAAATACGTTGGAGGCGCGCACATTTAGAATGAAAGATCTCTGTCTTTAGTCCTTCGTCGTAGAAATTATAGTTTAACAGATAATGGCATATTATCATATTTGAATATATTATAGGACTCCAAACCCAATGGGTCTCAACGGGACCCTATTATTTAGCCTACATGAATGTTTGTCCTACCATATAACTGTTTTATCTTTGAAACTGTATTAGATAATAAGTCGAAATTTTCACAGAATTTGAAATGCTACGTCGGATTAATTTTAAAAAAGTCCATATTTTTATGTACCTATTTTTGAAATTGATCTAGTGTAAAAATGAAAAATATATCATCATCATCAGTCAGAAAACGTTCACTACACACACACACTGCTCAACATAGGTCTCCCCCTTTGACCTCCACACTGAACGACAGCCATCTGCATCTACTGTATGCCCGCAACTCTGTACACCGTCGTCAATACATCTAGTGGGAGGCCTGTAATATTTACAGTCCATCTTTGCATGTTTATATAACACACTCTAAAGAAAATAATAAATAATTAACACCGGCCAAAAGCGAGTCGGGTGCGTGCTAAAGATCCCGTACCGAATGAAAGAGAACACATTTTTTAGGTCTTGAACCCTTGGTGCACGAAACCGACTCGCACTTGGCCATTGTTTTATTCTTTCTTGTTTTCTAGAAAGCACACGTACGTAGCAGCAAGCTGTGTGCCTTAGAAGATGGTTCATAAAATATGTCTCGTATTAAGGCCCTAAGATCTCTCAAAGGGAGAACATAAATTTAGAATCAATCGGCGTTAGAGCATTCATCCGACAAATAGGCCAGAAGTTCAAGGCCGCTTCACATTACGCTATAGCAGAATAATCTCACTGTCCATATAAATAAAAAGTATGGCTCTGAGCCTTTAAAAATACAATATGCTTGCGTTTGACAGCCAACTTGCCTAATGTCAAGAGACGATATGGTCTACGATGGAGCACGCTTCCCTAGAAGAAACCGATTCACTCGTGATTTGAAAAAAAAAACATTAAGTGCAGGTGTGCGTTTGTGTCTGCGATAAACAAGTTCTTATTAGAGTCAGTGTTCCCAGAGATGACATACGTGATTGTTAAGTTCCTATTCGTTGTAATCCCTTTATAAACATACACACGGATACTCACTCCCACTTTTACATTACAGGGTGATTATGATAAGAGCATAATCTGAAAAGGGCCATACACGCGCGGAAAGCTTTTTACCAATCATGACACGTATTTCAAGTGCTTAAGTTACTCCGTGGTAAGTAGACATGTGTGGTGCTTTTCAGACACGTTTTTGTGCGCAAAGTTCATTGGACGCATTCCTATTACACTTGTACATAAAAGATCTGAGAGAAACAAATATCTGTCGAGTGATGCTTGCAAAATTTATAAAGTTGCAGGCGTGTATTTAGATCAACAATATGCACTGCGCCAGCATGGTTGATAATGGCCCATCCTCTTTCTCTCTCTTTCTCTCTCTCTCTCTCTCTCTCTCTCTCTCTCTCTCTGAGAGAAGACCTGTGTCCCAGCAGTGAGCATCAGGGTAGGCTGAAATGATGATATGTGTATTGAGAATAATGAGATGTCTCTGAAAACACACTAAAACATCTATGTACACAGTTCTAAGCAATAAAATTATTATATTCTATATTTGGAAAAAGTAATTACATTGTCTATTTACAGTTATATGATTTACCGTGATAAGGTCGTGGATGGAGCTCCCGATATATTGGCGCAATTAGATGCACCCAGTGAGATGTAATATAATAGAGACGTTATAAGCGAACAACACTGCTTTAAAAACTAACTAAAATTAACAACTGGCTCGCCGCCGCCGTGGTGATCGGCTGAATCTGCCTTTGGTCGTCGATTATGCTGCGGTCTCTATCACTCTCTCACACAAGACGATCTACATATATCGCTCATACACTTCTTAGTGACAACAGCCGCCTAAGGTAAAAAAATTATATAATTTTTCCGTTTTCATAAAAAATACAGTACTTACGCGTGAAATGAAACATTTTACTTGTCTCTCACAGAGCGTGTAAGACACATGAAGAGTTTTATTACAATTACTTTTGCTAAAACACTTAGCTGCGATGTGTTGCCGGACACTCGGAGTGCGTGACTGAGAGACGGCTGTAACGAGTACGGTAATGTACCTTGCTTTCGTCGAGTCAATATGGTGGCGGACACAACCTATCTACAGGTAAAAATATCTTAGGATGCACCATGTTCACGGAAAGATTGAAGAATGCAGGTTGGTCGAACAGTTCAAAGTTAGGAGCAAATAAAACGATCAGACATCTTTCTTAGTCTTTTAGTACGGTTATCACTGGAACTCGAACCTAAGTCCCGACAAAACACACTGTATTTATAAATGGTACTTCTATTTATTAACCGATTTAAAAAAATTAGGAAGTTCTATGTTCCACTGTATTTTTTATACATGTATGTTCACCGGATTCTCCGCCAATTATGAACTGATATTGATGATTCCTTTTTTGTTGGTATATGCAGCTACCATTATTTCAAGGACTTCCACCTGCCACCACAAACACAATATACTTTCGTCTCAGAACATCACAACATATTTTTGTGACACACTTTTTTCTACTGTGGATGTGTAGAAATCTACTGCGAGATGTGCAGCTAGTTTGAATTCATCATCAGCCAGAAGAGATCCACTGCTGAACATAGGCCTCCCCCTTTAACCTCCTCACTGAACGACATCCTGCCATCTGCATCCTCTGAATGCCCGCGACTCTCACAATGTCGTCGGTCCATCTAGTGGAAGGCCTACCTATATACGCTGCGTCTTCCGGTTCGTGGTCTCCACTCAAGAACCTTTCTTCCCCATCGGTTATAAGTTCTTCGAGCGATGTGGCCTGCCTATGCCACTTCAACTTGTAAATTTGAATAGCTATCTTGACTCTGGTTCTTTGGCAAATATCCTCAATCCGGATTCTATCGCGCAAATCATATCTCAATTTTGAATTATTGGGTCAAAATGAAAACGAAAGGCGTTGAACGCAAAAACCATTAAAATCGTTTTATTGCATAAGAAATTGCGAATGCGAGGTGCGTGTGAAAACTTTTAATGGCGCTCAGCTGGTGTCCCACTAGCGCGCCATCTAGACATTTTGTCGGCGACATTCCAGCAATAACTCGAGGAAAATTACAATTTTACGCTCGTTATAATGCAACTAGCTGTGAAAGGAAACTTACGTTCAGATGAAACTTACGGTGAATTGCAACTTGGGTAGGTAATGTAGGAACGATAAATTGCAACTCGCGTAGAACCCAACAAGACGTTGCGTGCAGATTGTACAAACGTGATTTTTATTTTTACGTTATTTCATTTCGTTGTGATAAAATTGCAACTACATATTTATTTTGGATACCAAGTTCTTTAAACTGTAAATTTTTAAAAAGGGGATGGTATCTCATACATAATGATATGTAATTATAGTCGAAATTAATAATGAAACGCACCTTATTATCTAATACCTAGGTCTGATTTTAGAGTGATAAACATTAAATGCCTAAGTTTACTAATCTATGTAGGTACATATTTTAGAATATTATTAGGTAGTTGTAGTTTTCGTAGATGAGTATAGTCAAGGATGGATGGTACTAGTTTGTCGATGGTATAGTCAAACCTGCGTATTTTTGCTATAGACACTGTTAGCTTTTCATGAAAGAAGTCTCAAGGCAAACAGCCTATAACTAAACCTCCATGTTGTAATTGTCAGGTGTTTTACTGTGTTTGGACGCTAGTAAGATTTTTATTAATTTGCCATCGTTAGAGTGGCCTAAAGTTGTAAAGTGCTGCTCGAGAAATGATACTGAAAGTTTGCTTAGTTTGAGGCCCTCAGGCAATTGTTTTATTGTATCTGTATTTTATGTGATATAAATTATTTGTATTTGATACGCGATGACAGCGCCGTGTCTGAAGAACTACTTTCATGAAAAGCATTGGAAAATAGTGGAATCAGAATATTGTCAGTAAAATAATTTTGACACTTGGGTATGTTTTTTGACATTAACCATGGACAAAAATGTGGCCATGGCCATAACAATGTCTTACGCCATTCTAAAGAATTTTTTATGATAAAAAATAGAAATATAGAAGAAAATATTGTTTCTCAAACACGACTGGGTATAATAGAGAATGCGTGCCGATGATGTAGGTACCATTAGTGGTTCAGTGCTTGTTTGCACTCCGTAAATATAAAAACTATAGAAACCCGTAGAAATTAGCATATTTCCGACTCAAACATCTAGTTTAATAAAAAGACAAAAATACCCAGTAAAAATACACATCGTTCAGTCGCTTGGCGTGCCAAAGGACAAAGAGTTCAATTGACCGTGCTACCGGGAAATGAACAAAGATGCCTCGCTGATGGAAAAACGCTTCCATTTTTTTATTTCCTGCATGAATAATGTACTTTTATAAATACAGAAAATAAAACCTATCATATTTATATCCCTCTTCGTGAATCAACCTGCCTTATTGCCTCAAAAAGATTGGTTTGGCCTGTAAATAGTAACAAATTGACATTAATTAATCGTAGAGAGACAAAAATACAATAGTAGATTGTTTACCAAGGGATGAAAGCATTCTATAATATATATAATAGTTACCCCACATAAATACTCTGCTTTTCATTTTGAATGTGAATAAATTAATAAATAGTTATTTTTACTTTATAACTACATGGCCAAAATACATTAATTGTGTAGTTCAGGTGGAACGTTTCACGTATGGCGGGAAATTCAAATTTCAAACAGTTTTTTTGTTCTTGTAGCTAGGCCGAGTAATTATTGTAAACGTTCATGATGTTTGCGAAAATTAATTATTATTCTTTACAAACTCACGTAAAGCTATTTATCTCTAATGCATATTATTACATACATTTGTCAATAAACATATTTTTGCTGTTTCAAACGGTTTATTGACAAATGTAAGTAATATGGTGAGCTACTGATTAATAACTGTACATGATAATTTAACAAACAACTAACAATTTTCGCAAACACTGTGTCATTTCACAATAATTACCCGGCCCAGCTACAAGGACAAAAAAACTGTTTGAAATTTGAATTTCCGGCCAAATATGAAACGTATCACCTTAAATACAAATAAAAACCGCACAATAAGAAAAATAGGTTTGATTTTGAGTTGAATTAACAGCTATAAAAAGTGCTATCATTACTAAATTCTGATGATTCTGAAAATGATTATGATGATAGCATTGCAAATATTGCTACAAAATTCAGTATAGGTCAGGGTTCCCAGTTTTTCGTTTCGGCTAACGCGTGATTCGTTAGGTAAAATCGAGATATTATGAAAAGTAGATTTTTCACTTATCACATGGCTTCAATGTTGAACAAAATTTAACAGAAAAATACTTTTTACGCCCTCTGGTCAGTAACAAAAATACAATATAATTATATGCACAGATAAATGCACGAAAAATGTGCACGTGAAAATGTTTGAGCTGTTTTGTTAACCAATTTGTATTTTGTATACAAACACCTTTACAGTAGTTATTCTAGAGCGCAGAGAGCGCAAATTTTTTGGTCAATGTAAGTTATTTTGGACAATGTAAATTCATTACGTCACAGGTGCTGTAAAAAGCGCATGATTTAGCTTGTCCCGCGCTAATTTTCCAATGTTTCAGCAATTTGATATTAATATACACGTGTCTGTGTGCGGGCGGAAGCTACCAATCAGTAGGGTTTATTTAGCAATTTGTAAAACAGAATCTTCTTCAAATTCAAAACAGGAAAAAGATTAGTTTATTTTTTTTCTATTATTGGCTGCAAATTAGATAGATACTGTCGATGTCAATCTTACCATGTAAATAATTGCCCACTCAGTGTGGAGTTCTAAGGGAGGGGGAGGGGGGGGGGCTATGTTCAGTACTGGCCAGTAGACGTCTTTTAGGTGGTGATGACGATGAATAGGAAATTATCCGAAACGTACCAATAGACTGGCAGAAAAAAAACTAATTATGTTGACGCAATCGCAAATATTTGCCACATTGTAAGTTATTTAAACACTTTAGTAGAAATTTTGATGGATATCTTGATATTAGGCATTAATATAAATACATTTAACTTTTTAATTAACACGCTCATATTAGCTTTACTCTTAACCAATTATAATACATGCAAATCTTAGATGGGTGATTTTATTTCTTCTAAGATATTTTTACCTGTAGACCTGTAGATAGGTTGTGCCAGCCACCATATTGACTAGACGAATGCATGGCACAGTATCATACTTGTCGAGCCGTCTCTCAGTCACGCACTCCGAGTGTCCGGCAACACATCGCAGCTAATTATTTAAATACAAATAATTGTAATAAAATGCCTTCCTGTGTCTTTGTAAACTGCACAAACTACGCTCTGTGAGAGACAAGAAAAATGTTTCATTCTGTAATTTTTATCAAAACAAAAAATATATAAATTGTGTTATCTTAGGCGGCTGTTGTCACTACGAAGTGTATGAGCGAGATGTGTAGATCGTCTTGTGTAAGAGAGTGATAGAGATCGCAGTATAATCAACGACCAAAACCGAATTCAGCCGATCACCACGGCGACGGCGAACCAGTTGCCACTTTTAGTTTTAAAAGCAGTGTTGTTCGCCTGTAACGTCTCTATTATATTACATCTCAATGTATTCTAATAAATATGGTTATAATGGTATCGATTTAGAACTATGCAAGTATAATAATAAATGTTATAGGTACCTATACGGATGACAATACAATAACTTACTACCACCAAACTGATCTGATGATGGAACCAGCTGAATAGTGGTACTTTTCAATGGAGTTTGGGCTCAAAGCGTGTTTTTCAATTATAATAATGATTTCAAGTGTCAGTGTTAAAAAACTTGGATTGTGACTGGTTAGATGATTGCTGTATTTAAGACAGGTGCATAATCGAGTTACGGAGATAGAATATCACCTGGAGCCGTACGGGTACCTCTTAACGCGGGCTCGAAAAAGTGCTGAAACAGCGCAGTGCGGAAAATCACGCGTACGTGGACCTTAACGCGCTGAGATACGGTTTGCGGTCGTGCAGCTTTTCTATCACTTAAACAGGGCCCCTGCACCGTCAGGTAATGAGGTGGGTTAAGCTTTACTCCACTTCAGACCGCCAACCACCTCCGCAAAAGCCCGCCGCCCCATGGCACTGCGATCGACGTGTTCATTAATCATCCTAAATGACCTGCGCAAACTAACGTGGTTTGCACTAGTTTTAGGCTGCCTACACACAGATTTTCGTCCTGAAAACGTATACCTAAATGAATTTTCCTACAGCAATTCCACTTTATTATCCTCATCAGTTCAGCCAAATAACGTCCACAGCTGGAAATGCTGGAATTAGGCTTCCCCCATCGATCTCCGAAGGCGCCGGTTGGAAGTGGCCTGCATCCAGGGTTTTATGCGGTCTCTTCTAGATCGTCTGTCTATCTTGTGGGTGGACATCCTACGCAGCGCTAACCAGTCCGTGATCTCCATTCGAGAACCTTTCAGCCCCATCGCCCGGCTCTTCTGCGTGCTATCTACCCTGCTCACTGCCACGTCAACTTGCTAATCTAAAAATACATAGTAACATAATTAATACAAAAACCAACGGTATAATAGGCGGCCCTAACGCCTTAAGTGATTTCTTTCAGACAAACTTTGGACGGAGATTACTGAAAGGGGAGTAAGAGTCGGCGGTGTAGATTATACATATAATATACATACAGATAATACTATGTACCTACTTCTACTACAATAAGTACTATAAATGATACATATAATTAAAAATATAAAAAAAACGACTTCATCAAAACTGGACCAAATTGGGAAGCACCAGCTTTCAAATAAAAAAAGAACTATCAAAATCGGTTCAGCCAGTCAAAAGTCCTGAGGGAACAAAAAAAAATTACTCCTCTTTTTTGGAAGTCTGTTAAAAATGATACATAGTGATTGTAGTCAAGATTCTTAAAATAGGAAGATATTTTACAATCTGGGACATTTTTGCAAACACGCAGCTTGTACTATTACTGCCAGAGACTGATTTATTGACTGATAAAAAAAAAACGAGTATGTACTCGCATATTTTATTTTATACATAGTTAAATAGATTTTAATACTCAGACATAGAGCAAACAGAAATGTTCATCACATGAATGTTTACCCTAGGTAGGAATCGAACCCACGCCACGCAAGGTAGGTTCACTACCAACTTAGCCACCAACCTTTTAAACTTACTTAAAAACTTACTTACTTAAAAACTTACCTTTGCCACCGGGGCAGTCAATGTGAGGCAATGCTTGCACCTCGCTTTAAATTACTAAATTTCCTAAGCGCATGTATGCTGAGAGAATAGTGCAGTTACAAGATGAAGCACAATAGGCTTCATTTAATGCATGCCTCTTACCCTTAGCATTTCTCTTTCAGTCACTGTCTTCCTTATAATATACCATCACAGTCTATCGATTTTTACGAGGGACTCTATCAATCAAACGAAAATCGTCAGCAAAACCCAAATGTTCGTTACGGTGACGAATGTCTGTAGTTCATCTTAGTTTAGTTCATCGAGTTCACGAGCGAACCAATAGCGTTTTTTTTACAACAAAATCTCGTTCATATACGTACTCTTTACTATCTTATCTTACGAGTCAAATTTTAGGTGTTTTAAAACCTTATGTAACGTACAAAACGCGGCCGTTAAAGCTCTCGCCTAGCTTTGGCCTTAATGAGCTGTGCAAACTATAGTGGTTTGCGCCATTTTAGACCTCGAAACAATTGCCTGATAGATTGAATTCTATTCAGGCTAGATTTATGAGTGAATAGAACCTAGTGGTCACAAGAATTAAAGTAGTTTTAACTATCATATTCAATCATATTATAATTATTTATTTTATTTATAATTGCCTAAATAATTTGCATGTTAAAGTGACAATGGGCAGGCCACATCGCTCGAAGAACCAATGGGGAACTCCATTAATAAATAATAATAAAAAAAGTTATGCGATTTATAATTATTTAGTAGTTAAAATTCGAACGAATCAAAACCATATCAGTGGGCAGAATCACAAGATCACCCTTATTATTAACATTGTCCTCACCACAAATATAATAAATCTGAGAGAATTACGCAATTTTATTACGTCTGATCGCTGCCATTCATCGGATACCCAATTATTGTTAAATAACAACCGAATTGGGACCAATGACGCGGCAAATGTCGCTCGAACGAAACGTTTTATTGGCTTACAACGATTGGCAGATGAGACATTATACAAAGAGCAAGGGAAATGTTCCCGAAAACGAAGACTGGTGATACTGGTGGTAGTTAATAATAAAGCACTGTGAATAAAAAAATAAAAAACGCATTGTAATTTATAAATCAAATATCAGCTGACGCTAGAGGTCAACGAAAGATCTCAGCCATGAATAAAAAAACAACCGATTTGAGAATCCCCGTGTTTTTTAAGTAAGTTAATAAAACCAATCTCAAGTTTTTCTTGTATTCCAAATAACAGGATAAAATATGAGTAAAATTGTGATAATTTCTTTCAAAATTAACGAAAAATACAAAAGGGAATGTCTGACAAACAAACAATCCTTGAAAGTTTTATAGATAATGAAGGATTATTTATGGATATCTTTTATAGGCGAAGAATGAAATTAACAACAGTGTTCGATTTATAGCTCAAATCGATGTTGATTTATGTCATTGCTTTCAGTAAAAATTTTGGTATACAAACCTACGAGAATATTGGTCGTTAGCATAGACCAATTTTTTTTTTGCTATTGACATCCTAAATCTATGGTCGTTAGTGATTGGTGTAGGTATATATTTGTATATTTTTTGTTTGCTGTAATAATCGATTAGTAGTTAGAGGTCTCATCAATTAATCAAGGCCGCGTTCACCGGCCAGAGCTATCCCATTTGCACAATTTCAACTTTTTAAAAGATATGATTAAAGATGTAATGGTAGGACTCTTTTGCAGGGGTCCGCCTGGGGAAGTAACACAACTTTACCAGTTATTCAACCGCCAAGCAGTAGTGTGCAAACACTACTGTGTTCCGGATTGAAGGGCAATGTTTCCAGCGAAATAACAGGGCACAGAGATTTGAAATTTTATATCTCGGGGTAACGAGCGCAGTGTATTGCTATCCAGGGTTTTGAACTGTTGAAGTTCAAAATTCTGAGTGGCGTTGAGCTGCTATGGGCAAGCGTGCAGAGCCATCAGGGAAAAAAGGTGAGTAGAGACCACGAACCGGAAGACGCAGCGTAGGTAGGTTTCGCTCTAGATGGACCGACGACATTGTGAGAGTCGCGGGCATCCAGTGGATGCAGATGACAGGATGTCGTTCAGTATGGAGGTTAAAGAGGGAAGCCTATGTTCAGCAGTGGACGTCTTCTGGCTGATGGTGATGATGATCAAAGTCACTCTAAAAATACTACTAAGTAGGTACATTTAGCAACATTCCTAAAATTCATCGTAACTGTAGAATGCTTGCTCAACAAGCCAACGTAGGCCTGATTTGAAACATTGCAGAGCTGCAATGACCATGTTTTGGAAGGAGGTTGTACACGTCGGGGCCCATGACATTAGTTAGTTTGGCCGACTTGGTCAGCGTATATTTAGGCATCCTATATCAGAATCCTTTAGAAATCCTAGAAATTTTTCTCTTAACTTTTAGTAAATTAAGATGAAACATAAATATTACTCCCACCTGCTCCAAATCAATTCTGCACCTAATCTAAGCATCTAAAATTCAAATAACTCCTCACTGATCACCAGTTTACTTCACCAGGTGTTCTTGTAATAACACAAATCGTTCTGGAGTAATTTCTTTCGTAATTTCAGATTAATGCAATAGAAAAGTTTTCGTTTAAAGTCGGCAGTAAGCCCGTAATTCTGTTTTCATGATTGATGCGGTAAAGTTGTGCTTCAGGGTTTGAAGTGGAGTTATTGGTGATTCTGTAAATTATTAGCGTCGTTACTTGTAATACCTATTAATGGATCGTTCTACAAAGCCCAATTACAGAATACATTTGAAGTTTGATTGAAGTCAAGTAGTAGGTGCTATGATACATTCATTCGACGATAGGAAATTGGTTTGCATTAGAATATACCGATTAAGTTTCCCTCAGATCTGACAAAGAAGGAAAATATGCCTTAGTACATTTATGGTTCGTGTTCAAATGTCTGCATTTCACATCACATCACACACTAAAAGCCAGGAAACGTCTTTTGAACATAGGCCTGAGTTCAGGTCGCGGTTGCCTGGAAGAAATCGCTTTAAGCGATAAGGCCGCCTTTTAAAAGCCTAGATAATTACTGTAATGTATAATGTTATCCTCGTTTTTGTGGTTTTTAATAAATAGTTATTGTATTGTAGGTCTCCCTCTTAGACAGAAGTGTTGCCATAACCCCACGCTTGGCAGGTGGCTTGGGGAATACAGTACGTTCACCTTTTGATAATAAGACGCTGCTGCCCAACATTCGGTCGTTGGTCCGGTGGTGGTGGTTAATGTCTCAATTTATCAAAATAAATTCACTGTACCGCAAATAAGTGCGGCTCACTTACTCATTATTTATGCGCATCAAAAAATTTGCAACACTAATGAACTAACCAATAGTCCACAACAACCACATGCAAAAAAAAACAACATGATCGTCTGCTGGCTGAGTTCGACACGGTTCGACTAATAGCATCAAGCCTGATCAGATCAGATCAATCAGATGCGTTTAAATCTGCCACATATATGTTTTTTTTTTAAGTTCGGCAAATAAGCATGCGGTCCGCATGATGGTAAGCAAAACCGCCACCTATGGACACCTGCAACACTAGCGGTGTTGACGGTGCTTTGCCAGCCCGGAGGGGTAGTTGTAGACATCCTTTTTGAAATGCTCCATGTTGAAGCTCGATGGGAAGACTTTTGGGGGGAGGATATTCCACACCTTGCAGGTCCGCGGAATAAAGGAGCGCAAAAATCGAACGGTGTGGGATTTCCAGCTTTGCAAGATGTGGGGGTGAGCTTTTTGACGATGTCAGGATGTGCGGTAGTGGAAGTCCGACGCAGGAATAAGATCAAAAAGCTCTTCAGAGTTAATACTATTAGATTACAAACCTTTCTTGAAAGTAGCGTGACTCGCGATAAAATTGTGTGGTCCAGTTGACCACACCATAATTCCTGTACCACAGGAAAAATCTTTTAAACTTAAGGACGGCTGACCGGCTCATAGGACTAATATTTCTACAGTGATCGGATTAAATACAAGTTTATTTCCTTTAAGGCTTAAAATATTTGTGGATAAAAATACACAAATATTATTAATGTATACATCTTTTTAGTCAAGTGAGTCACCAAAAGTATGAGTCAGTCAGTTAAAAAGTAATGAAAAATATGACCTATTTGGTGGGCATAATTAGACATCTTTGTCAATAAGGTAGATAGATAGATAGATACTCTTTATTCTGTACACCAGAAACAAACATTACAAACAGATAGAAAACACTTACGAGTAGTACACTAGTGCCAAAAGTGGTGACCTTATAAGGCCAATAAGGTAAACGAACAGCTCGTAGGATCGTAGATACCTACTCCTTTAATTTTTAAAGTTATCATGTGGATAGTTTCACTTAATGGAGTGAAAAGAAATGATGCCAGGTCCTATCCAAGAAACAAGACTCAAAAGAGAAACAAAATGTAACAAAACTAGCGATACACGTACAACCAATTACCAACAGAAACAAAGGGTTAATTTCCTATAATGTGGAGTGCTTGTCGAGTGATATAAGGCCGTGCTGTTGACCTCAGCAGACAGTTGAGCAGCAGTGACAGCGGAACGCAAAGGACATCTTGGAGCCGGTGCGCCACTATCCTGCTCAAGTCGCGAATGGTTCTATTTATATGAGTGCAATTGCATCACTGTATGGCTGTAATTTCCGCTCCGTAGCCCGCTGTGAAAGAAATCGTGGCCGAACTGTAACGCGAAACCGAATCTCAAGAGAAGCTCTTTGTTCTAATTTCATTTCTGATCCTAAAAGGATCGAATCTGTAAGTACGTGTCGATTGATAAAAAAGTAATTTATCAGAGCTTGAAGATAGGATAGGCACTTTTTCTTCAAATTAATATTTAAATCTTGCGTTAGGTTGTCTAGAAGTAAGTTAAAACATACGGGGATATAATCAAATCTACCTGTTTTGCGGTCGAACAAATGAATACTGGTAGTTATTTGCACAGAATTCACGTTAGTCACGCGATAACGGTGAATACATAAAAAATAAACAGTGAACCTAGAACCATCCTTCTTTTTTGATGAAATTTGTATGGAACCGCCTCTAAAGTATGGCCTACCAAACAAAAAAAAATCATCACAATCAATTCATAATTGGCGGAGAAATTGGTAAACATACATTAAAAAAAAAAATTGAACATAGATCCTCCGTCTTTTTTGAGGTTAGTTAAAAATGGGGTCCCTTACTTATTTATGTAGGAAAAGTATGGTCTACAGTAAAGCATAGAAATTAATTGTAATTTGTAACAATTTTAGCAACATTAGCATAAATAACAGGTATCATCACTAGCTGAATATGCTCCGTTATGGTTATAATTTTATCTATGTTTTGTCATTATTTTTCTGCAAAATCTGATTGCACAATCCGTTCGGTGCAGAAAGTCAGTTCATGACGTCACCTGTGACCCTAGTACGAGCACTTGCGAAAAAGTATTCGTTCCGTAAACGATAGCAAAATGTATGAAAAATTGAACAGCGCCTCTATCGGACATAACGTGAAACTGAATTTTTCATACATTTGCTATCGTTTACAGAACGAATACTTTTTCGCTAGTTCTCGTACTAGCCCCACTGCTAGCGTGAAGTGTAGGAGGTATGTACCTAGTACTTAAGGAATGCTCTCCGCAACACTGAACTGTGTATATCCTCTAAGCCTCCCAAAACTTGGCGAATCCATCGGAATTTGTGCGGCGTTACCCGAAACCATTAAACTGTGTTTAGGCCGAAGACAGGTGGAATTACAGCGCCCAAATCCAGATTGAAAACACAACTTATTGGCTACGAATGTCCGTGCCAAAATTGGAAAAAATATATGTTACCTACATGTTTGTGTTATACACGTTGTTTTTGAAAACTACACACACACTGCACACTACTGTACAGGACCAGGCAACAGAGTTGATAGAAAACAGTATAAATGTAGGTAAAATTGAAACTGAGGCATACATAACGCGAATAAGGTGCAGCAAGAAAAAAAAAACAGGCCTCCATGAAATAAGAAAACACCATCCACAACGACGACTTCATTTTTTTTATATACAGAATAGATCTACGTTTGGCCACCAACTCTAATGGTAAGTGACGGTGCGGCCGAGGATCAAACACGTTGATTAGATCGTATTGGTTAGATCGTAGTACATAAATATTGTATCAATCGTTAGATCCGTTTTGTTTTGCCTCTTGCCTGTTAGCAGATTGTACCAATCAGCCTATAAATACAAGAAAGAGGTGAGTGAATAAACCTGAGGGAGTTTATATGTATGTAGCTAGAATACCTTTACTAAGCTATTTTAACGTGGATTCTGTTTGTTAGGTATTATAGCACTTATTATTGTTTAATTTATATATTCGCACGTTATTATATCAATTCAGTTATTTCCATAAAAAAAGAGAAGAAACGAAAAAAAACTCACTTCAGTGGTTATTTCTCTAAGTACGTACTAAAATGTATTAAGGTGAAACGTTTCACTTTGTCGGGAAAATCAAATTAAAAAAATAATTTTTTGTTCTTTTAGCTAGGCCGGGTAATTATTGTAAACGATAATGATGTTCGCGAGAATTGATTATTATTCTTTACAAACTCGCGTTAAGTAATTTATCTCCAATGCACAATATTACATTACAAATTTATGCTGTTTCAAACGGTTTATTGCCAAATGTAAGTAATATGGTGAGTAACTGATTAATAGCTGCACATGATAATGTAAAGAACGACCAACAATTTTCGCAAACATTATGCCATTTCACAATAATTACCCGGCCTAGCTACATGGACAAAAAAGCTGTTTGAAATTTGATTTTCCCGCCAAAGTGAAACGTTTCACCTTAATCCTTTTTATTTATT
Organism: Agriopis leucophaearia; assembly: GCA_949125355.1. Lineage (NCBI taxonomy): Eukaryota > Metazoa > Arthropoda > Insecta > Lepidoptera > Geometridae > Agriopis > Agriopis leucophaearia. The sequence goes on from OX421269.1 coordinate 15,989,271, forward strand.
TTGTTTGATTTCCGTTTTTTATTGTAAAGCCGACTAGATTTACAAACGCCAATCAGAAACGCCAGCCAATCACAGCCCACCACGCGACAATGACGTTTTTGGCAGTTGGTTGAGCGTAAACTATTAGTGCATGATGCAGCATAACAGGAGGCAAATGAAAAATGCTCGTAAAGGGTATTACGAATAAGGTATAAGAAATGTAATGGAAAAGTACAATTAATGGGAAATTTCTGTAAAGTTTATGGAAAATATTGAGAAGAATATACTGTGATGTTGATGAAAAGACTGGATTTTACTACCTCCTGACCTAACTCTTTGTGTTATACCATTTTATAAACTAAACAAATTTGGACAGCAAAAAAAATGGTTGCCATCCTTTATTACATATCGAAATGGAAAGGGACGCAGATAATTTTATATAGTCATGTCAAATTGGTTTAGTTTAGTGAGTGTTATACAACAAAATCGATGTAATGACATCGATTATGTAAATTCTATCGAAAATAAATGTCAAGTAAACAACAAGTGTTAACAATTGCTAGCTATATTGTTACTATATAAAAACTGCCATACCAAGGCAACTTTTATTATACAACATAAATTTTCACTTGGCATTTATTTTCCCATTCAGCACCTACAAACATGACACAATTTGCCAAGGCTGACATGACGACAAACTGTTTATATCCAGAGAAATATTCTTACAAGAAAAATGTGTTTCTACTAAGAAGTTCTAATATAATATCTAGCTCCAATGTACGTCTTAGACGCCCATGTTTATACTCGGAGCGATGTGTAGTAACAGATACAAATAGCTTAAGATTTAGGACGGACTGTGCGGTCGCAACTTCGCCCGCAACATTAGTCTGACATACTCCAAGAAAGTTCAAACTTGGAATGAGGTTAAGGGTTTTTGGCCGGTGAACTTCGGACAAACTAGTTTTACCATTGAAAATGGTTATCTGATGCAAATCGCCTGAGACGTATTTTTGGCCATAATAGCTCCAAGAATTTTGGGAGGATCTAGATAAAAATAGTACTAAGAGTTGAGGAATTTATCGAGATATGTGTGAGCGTTAGAATTTTGAAAATCAGCTCGTAACTTTTAATGGAATTTTGAAAAATGTATAAAACGACGAGGTTTTGGGGGGTGTTTACTAAATTGTAAATATTTCGGAAAAAAACGACTTAAGATCCTAGGGTTTTAGGTTAGTAACAAAATAGCGAAAAATGAGTTAATAATGGTGATCCCTTTAGATTTGGTATTGTAGAAAAACGGGTATTTCCGTATATAAAAAGTGATATAGCTTATATGATTATTGACCGATCATCACGGTATGATGTTAAAAGATGCGAATGCAGGCGGGAATGCATTCGAGTTGAGATATTCAAAGTCGGTAAAAAAAATATGTTTTTTTGGAAAAAGTTGTATTTTTTTTCGTAAATTTTTGTGTTCAATTTCAATGCTCTAATAAACGATGAAGGTTTATAACCATGAGGTGATACGATAGGTAATGAGAGTAGATTTCTGTCAACAAACTGCTACGCAGTTTGGTAGAGTTGTATAACTCTAATATGTATGTTTTTACACTGAGTTATTATTTGTTAACTATTACTTTGACAGTATTTTTGCATTTGTACATAGCTGATCGTTTTAATTATTATTAGTTTTATGTAAAAAGACGACAGATATGCATGCGGCAAACAACTTGCAACACTATTATTGTGATACCAAAAATTTTCCGGAAATATCAGACCATGAACTTACCACTCTAGCTACGAAATAACAAGGAGCCACCGTCCATTCTGTGAAGTGTCCGGAAAATTGCTGGCACGCTGTTATTGTCGGTTGTCGAAACCGAGTTCGAGGTTTCAAACTACGTAGCGTTTCTTTGGAAGTGGCAGTTTGCGTCTGCTTTATGTATGTAGGTGCTATCACGCGTTAACTTTTCGAGGTAACAAACATGGCTTTACCAACTTCTAGACGAGGAAAAAGAGCAAAAAAAGATGTCACATTTAAATATAAGTCTATTATGTTACAGTAAGCTAACAAGGGGAAAAAACAACAGATTAAACCTAAATACTAAACTAATCGGGCCCCATTACCACGTTGTATGGCAATGCTCACCGTTTGAGTAGAGGCAGAGGAGAGAGGTAGAGGAGTTATTTCTTAAATTCTTCTAAAGTGAACTTTTTTTTTACAGGCGTAAGACGGTAACATGAATTTGTATTCATATAAATATTTAATTTAAGCATGTAAGAAAACTACTAGTTCAAACGATCCCTAATTTCAGGCAGAGTGCCCAAAATGCTGGCCGCGTTGCCTCGCTGAATGGCGAGGCTAACTTTCTGACCCAAATACAAGCCAGCATTTTGGTCACGCAAAGAAAATTTCAGTCTCACCGACAAATCCTTAAAAAATTCTAAAGCACTTTAAAGTATATTCTTTGTATTCTAAATCTTATCATGAAATTGATTACAGCACTTTTTTCAAAAAGAATATAAATTGTGTATTAAACAAGCGCTATTTGTAACCCATAATGTACAGAGTTATTGACAATGTTGCTAAGGTTGTAAATGGCAATAAATTTACGCGGTTTCAAAAGAGAAGAAACGTGCTGCTACGTGCTAATCATAGCTTATGCTTGAGGCCAATTCTTGCACCTATAAAATACACAACAAAAAAAATCATACTAACTTATAATAATGTTTTTTTTGGGGTTCTGTAAAAAGTCATGGAACCAAAATTTGTCTGTAAGCGGTTGTCAGTTTATTATCAATAACCCTGTATAAGGAAAATAATTATGAGAAAAAATAAAATATTTTTCATATATATCTGATTCCAAATGCTCATTATTCGCCATTACATTAGCACCTACTTGTTTTGTACAAACTGTACAGCTGTTTGGTTGTATATGTTTTGCAAAGTTTGCAAAATCACGCGACCGCAAACCGTATCTCGCCGCGTTTAGGTTCGCGTACGCGTTATTTTGCAAACTGCACCTATTCGGGCCTGCGTTTAGAATTGAGCGTAAGGCCCCATATATCTATAAGAATTTGTGATATGTTTATTCAGACTCTGTAAAATAGTAGTATTAATTAGCAGTATTGAGCTAGATGTGTAGAAGAGTGCTCATTATTTCAACACAGTATTTTTTTATTGAAGAAAATATTTGTTATGACTAAGTTCGTAATGTTATTTACTAACTTACCAGATCTTTTTCTTTTCTTTTCTTTTTTTAGGTTCCCTAGTACTACAAGAAACTCTTATAACTTCATTCTGCCGTCAGTTCTGATTAAACTCTTCTAGCTTTTATAGTTATTAAGGAAAGTGCATGAAATTTTGGACAATTACAGTTTTAGTATAGACCTGAATTGTATAATAATAAAAACATATGATTCTGCTTTTCAAGGGTGGCTCTGGATCATGTGAAATGAGGATGAATTTTTTTTCGCTGTCTACATTCAATGTTCCCGCTGCTACTCAAGTCTTCTCTTAGAGAAAGAAAAGGCTTGAGTGTTTTCGCTGTATGCCTCTTAATTTGTTGACCTAAATCACGAAATGATGGTGGAATTTCGTTGCGAGAGCTAAATATGTCAACGTACTGGTAGAAATATTGAGACTCAGTTATAAGAGTTATTTTATTTCGGGCATCATCAAATATATCGTGATAAAACTAGAATCGGCGGTCCAGACGAAGGTGATAAAATTTATACCAATAATAAAGGCCAAAACACACTGTGAAATGATTGCTGTGACACGACGTAGTTGTTGTTTTGGCATAACGTAACATCTATTGCTACGATGCGACGTAGCTGTTGCTACGGTGCGACGTAGCTGTTGCTACGATGCGATTTAGCTGTTGCTATGATGCGACGCATTTGTTGCTACGATACGACGTAAACTCTATTGCTACGATGTGCCGTAGTCATCGCTACGATACGACGTAATATGTATTGCTACGATGTGCCGTAGCTGTTTCTAAGATGCGACTTAGTTGTTGCTACAATACGACGTAAAATGTATTCCTACGATGCGATGTAGTCATTGTTACGATGTTACACAGTATTTTTGTGCTTGATTCACAATCACTCTGATTTCAGCCCTGTAGTCTGCCACCCCCGGTAGGTTTCAACCTCCGATTCTACTGTACCGATAATAACGGGTAACTACGCCCCAAGGAATGGTATATTTCAAGCGCAGTTATTTTACTGTCTTGTGTTTATAGCCGCCTCGATTTATCGATAGGTGAACCATTTATCTAAGGAAATGGTTTACTTTTTTTGTAAACCCATCGACCGAAAAATAGGGTTAAAGTTGAATTTACGTCTCTCAGTGGTGCAAATGAACGAAGGATGCGTTTGGTACGTTTATTGGAAAGCTTCTTTAACTTTTTAATCCAAATGGCTTTTAGTTTTGCTAAGTAAAACTTTGGCTAGCGCTTAAGGTTTTTTACCCAACAACAATAAAGTCAAAAGCAGGATATTGTTTACACGAATTAATACTTGAATGTACTTACCTACCTACAACCTATATACGGCTCAACTGATTTTGATGAACTGTAGTGTAGATAGATTGGTCTAGTAGGTTCAGGGGTAGTCAGTGGGGACATGCATGAAGAAAGAAATGTATAAACAGGAATGGATTAAAAAATTTGCAAATGTGATGTATCATTGAATTGAAAAGCAGTCACTGATAGGTTTATTTGGCCCATTCTTGGACTTAGAGGCCTTTTTTATCTATGATTTAGGTAATATTATTATGTTAATGTTATAGATTTCAATATTCTTGTTTTTTTTTGTAAAACTGTTGGTCCTATTGCTACCAAACTGACTGACGGGCTGATTTTTTAGACAATGAACACATTCGAACATTGTACTCATTATTATAACAACTTTCACCTGCGCAAAAATATTGTTACATAGAAAACGGTCATACATTCGTGCCGAAATGTATGGAGCAGTTGTTTTTCGGGTTCCGTACTCAAAGGGTAAAACGGGACCCTGCTATATTACAATCTGTCTGTCCGTCTGTCCGTCCGTCCGTCTGTCACCATGGTCTGTCACGGCTGTATCTCATGAACCGTGATAGTTAGACAGTTGACATTTTCACAGATGATGTATTTCTGTTGCCTCTATAACAACAAATACTAAAGAACAGAATAAAATAAATATTTAAGGAGCTGCCATACAACAAACGTGTTTTTTGCTAACAGGTAGACGCTCGCTTGTACGAGATTAGAATGGCTCTGAAACAGCTTAAGAACAACAAGGCGCCGGGTGATGATGGAATCACGACAGAACTTCTGAGAGCGAGTGGAAAACCGGTACTTTTGGTCCTTCAGAAGTTATTTAATTCCGTCATACTCGAAGGTACTACGCCTGAAGCATGGAATAGGAGTGTGGTGGTGATCTTCTTCAAAAAAGGTAATAACACCTCGTTGAAGAATTATAGGCTCATCTCACTCCTGAGCCTTGTGTACAAGTTGTTCTCCAGAGTCATTACGAACCGTCTCGAAAGCAGGTTTGATGACTTCCAGCCTCCCGAACAAGCCGGTTTCCGTAAAGGCTGGAGCACCATAGACCACATACACACGCTCCGCCAGATTATACAGAAGACTGATGAGGAGTATAATGGGCCATTATGTCTAGCGTTTGTGGACTATGAAACAGCCTTCAATTCAATTGAGACCTGGGCAGTATTGCAGTCCCTCCAGCGTTGTCATATCGACTATAGGTATATCGAAGTGCTGAAGTGTTTGTATAGAAACGCAACCATGTCGATCCGATTACAGGACGAGAGCACGGAACCAATCCAATTGCATAAATGCGTGAGACAGGGAGATGTTATCTCTCCGAAACTGTTCACTAACGCATTGGAAGACGTTTTCAAGCTCTTGGACTGGAATGGATTCGGCATCAACATCAATGGCGAATACATCACTCACCTTCGTTTTGCCGACGATATAGTCATCATGGCAGAGTCGCTGGAGGACCTTAATATAATGCTCAGCGACCTCAGTAGCCTTTTCCAACAGGTGGGTCTTAAAATGAACATGGACAAGACAACAGTCATGTCCAATGTCCATGTTGTACCCGTACCGGTAATCGTGGGGAACGATACTCTCGAAGTTGTTGACCATTACACCTATCTTGGACAGATTGTTCAGTTAGGTAAGTCCAACATAGGCAAAGAGGTCGCCCGAAGAATCCAACTCGGATGGGCAGCGTTCGGGAAATTGCGTGACATCTTCTCGTCCAAGATACCACAGTGCCTGAAGACCAAGGTATTTGATCAGTGTGTGTTGCCAGTGATGACATATGGTACTGAGACGTGGTCCTTAACTGTTGGCCTTTTGGAAAAACTCAGGTTCACACAACGGGCAATGGAGAGAGCTATGCTCGGAGTTTCTTTGCGCGATAAAATCCGATACGTAGATATTCGCCAAAGAACCAGAGTCACCGACATAGCTATTAAAATCTGCAAGTTGAAGTGGCAATGGGCAGGCCACATCGCTCGAAAAACTGTTAACCGATGGGGAAGAAAGGTTCTTGAGTGGAGACCGCGACGGAAGACGCAGCGTAGGTAGGCCTCCCACTAGATGGACCGACGACATTGTGAGATTGGCAGGATGTCGTTCAGTGTGGAGGTTAAAGGGGGAGGCCTATGTTCAGCAGTGGACGTCTTCAGGCTGATGATGATGATGAGACGCTCGAAATATTCTAAGAATATTGAGTTATATTATTCACTTTAAAAATAAATAATTAAAATTAAATTAATATTTAATTTTTATAGATAATGGTACGGAACCCTTCGTGCGCGAATCCGAATCGTACTTGGCGGGTTATTTTTTTTCGTTTTCGTGTTTGGTCCAAAGGTAAAATGTTTCCATAGTAATGAGTGTAACATAACAGACCCCTTTCGGCTTCGTACCTTTCCACGTAGTCCTGTATAGGTAATGAAGGCCCATATATGTAGTTGAAATGACCTTCAATTTCTTATTATTTTACTAGTTCGTATCTGTTATACCCCTGGTGTTGCAGGTATCCATAGGTGACGGTGATTGCTTACCATCAGGCGGCTCGTCTGCTTGTTTGCCATCTATGGCATAAAAAAAAGTTTCACCGCAACATCATATTTAATTTTTAGATAAAATAAATAAATGGAAGCGTTATATCTACAGTTTCTCCTTTAGCACTTACACCCCCCCTCGGTCGTCCATTCCTATACATTTTAGTCACATCGTTCAGGATCAGAATCAGAATAAATTTATTGCAAAAACTGTGTACAAAAGATGTTTATTATAATTTAAGCAGTGTGTCAACAGTTTACCCATTGCGGGCGTGCAATTTTAATGTGCCGTATTTATTATGTACGAAAAATTATATAAAACTATCGAAAACTATATAAAACTAACGAAAAACTATATAAAACTAACGAAATAACATTTAAGCATTTACACTACACATTTCAAATTTACATTACACATAAAACTAAATAATAATTATACATATATATACAATAAGTATTTACATTGACACTTGTTATATAAAATAGGACTAGTACTACATTTTAAAATATTTAGTTATCATCAAAGTATTCTTTGAGACTATAATAAGTTTTTACTATAAGCCAGGCTTTTAATTTAATTTTAAAAACTGTGGTATTTCTAATGATTTCAATTATGTAGGCAAATGATTATAAATTTTAATGGCAGTATAGAAGGAAGGAGAAGGAGCTATTGTAGAACATGGAATTATTTACTCGTTTGCAGTTGTGTGCGCTCAATATTGAAATGTACGTTTGTAGAACTAGTAAGAATATGTCAGTGTGTGCAATACGTGTTTACCTCATCCCCTTCCGTTTTTGGCAGTTTTTTCAATAATAGCTCGAGTTTAAGGGCCAATCCAATGTATACCTATATTATCAAAGTATTTAATGAAAATTAGGTGCTCAGTTTAGCCGTAAGAGATACACGTGGATAGTGTTCCACTAATTAACAGACTGTTTTACTAATTAACACAAATATGGCTAACGATAATTAAGTCTTATTCGGGAAAAGTTTCTGAGAAATCAAAAATATTTTTTTGGTGAAACAGGGCCATTTTCTAAGTCTTAATTACCTATGTTATACTCAAAACTATACATAACTTAACAGGTACTTAAATAATAAAAAAAAAAATGTCCTTGCATTTGCACGCATGGCCCTATTCTAAGTCAAGCAGGTACCTAACTTACACCCTGTGCATGGTCCATTAGAAACCTTTTCTTCTCAAAAACATTGGTTCGAACAAGTTGTTCGCCCTGAACGGAGATCCCACGACCCCTATATTTTAGCAACGCCTCAACCGATTTTGCTCATATTTCAACAGATTGTATTGAAATGAACTACCTACTTGTTTATGATATTTTCCGAAGTTCGGATCAATAAAACGCAAGTTATCGTTAAACAAATATACATAGAAAGTTCCATTATTTGCGTTTAGTCCTACTGCGTAGTTCTACTGATAGTACCTGCGTAGTTCTACTGATAGGTAGACCAAGGGCATTTTTAACCGACTTCCAAAAAGTAGGGGGAGGGGTTCTCAATTTTTTTTTTTTTAATGTTTGTTACCTCAGAACTTTCGACTGGGTGAACCAATTTTGATGATTCTTTATTTATTTGAAAGCCGGTGCTTCCCGTGTGGTTCCATTTCAATTTGATCCAGTTCTGACATTTTCATGAAGTCTCTGTTTTATATTTTGATAATTATTTGGTAATTTTTTGCCCATGGTACTGGGACCATTAGGTTTACGGCCAGTATAGCATTTTCTGTATTTCTACTGATAGTACCAAAGGCATTTTTTTGTCCGTGGTTCTACAATTAGGATTACAAACAAGTAGCAGTGCCCGTAGTTCAATGGAGCTTTATTAAAGAGTTTATATACGGCTTGTCCCATTAGAATCTGAGACTTCACTTCGCTCGGTCAATTAGAGATGGTCCACGCAGACGAAATCGCGAGTTGCAGCTAGTCCATCTATAAACCTTCAAATAAGCACCTTAAACTATAGTTTACCAAACCAATTATCCGAGATTGCTCAATTAGGCTTCTCTTTATTAGTTTGCGTTCGGTTATGACGTCATCGATTTTACAAATGATGGGGTTAACGGATCAGGAAATTAATTTGTTACTGTATAGGGCAACCAGACGATACCATGCAGGGCAGTATGGACACATGGACAGGATAGTTGTTTAGATAAGTAAGTGCTATTCAAGTTTATTTGTTGTGATGAAATCTTGAATGGCGCACATGCTCGATGCCATACTCTAGGACGTTATAAAGCTTACTTTCTAACGTCCTTGGTCATACTACAGGCAAAATTTACACTGACATTGGCGCTGTCCATGCCTGATGTTCGAATGATAACTATGATAACTCTTTTTTGCGAAATATAATCCAACATTATGATAATATATATATTCGAAATATTATATCTAAAACGTTGTGTTCCTACTTTATAATTAAATTTTGTTATAAGAGTAGGTAAATAATTATGTAAACTCTGAATTAGATTACAATTAAAACTAATATATTTAAACAAAAAATTATTGTGTGTGTTATTTTAACGCTTTCGGCTTTGAAGGAATGCCCAATTGTCAATACGACTTATTATAAGGAGATAAGTTATCAAGTTCAAAGGTCGATTAGTAATGGTTATTGAATCTGAATTTCGTAAAGGCTTAGGTAAATTGTCCTTCGAAATAAATTTAAATTCATTCAGTAATATTGACCCGAGATACGTAAAGTTAAACCTATAGATAAGATTAAAATTAGTAATTCAGATTAGTTCAAGAATGTTTAAGTAAAATGTTCAGTAAAGTGTGTGAATGTTTATGCTCTAGTAAACTTAATTTTCGTTGAACATAATTAAAATTTACTAATACTAAAATCTAATAAACATCAAATAACTTGTCTTTCAGAAAATTCTTTCTACAATAGTTTTAATTTGCTTTAAGACTAATGAAACATATCACTGACTTACAGATATTTAGAGTTTATTTATGGTTGACAAGCTAGGCGTTTGACTAAGTCTGATGGACTCTCAAGTGACGCTGTCGGAACATGCCACTGGGAGTTTTGTGGTGTGATTGACTGAGGACTCGTGAACACCGAGCATATTATTAGTTAACATTTTATAATCACAACTTTATCCTGTTTAGGCCATGTTGTGTGCTCATTGTTTTGGGTCATGGGATCGAGCAAAATCATTAACGTGTTACTATATCTGTACATGTCCTGTGACTTGTTATGAGTGCCTAATAATAAAATAAAAATTAATAAAATACCTTTTACAAAACTGCCAGGAAACGGACATTGGCAGAATTGTGACACCATAGTCGCAGAGGTCATAAATCCAAGAAGTGAAGTGAAGTGGTGTGATTGTCAGATTGAGGATGTTAGTTAGTCAGCTTGTTATGGTTTCCTCATGATTTTTCCTTTCCTGGCTGAGATTTGAACGCGAAGCCGGTGGTTTGGTATTCGAAAGCATCTAACCACTGATCTACGAGGGGTGATCCAAAAGTAATGATAATCAGTTATTTCTAGTGCACACAAAAATACAAAAAAAAAAATCAGTCACTTGCTCAGTTACCCACTAGTTCAGGAAAAAAAAATCATATAAATAGACCACGATTCCCGGGAGCTACATTCATTTGAATACGGACTGTCAAGGAGTGAACATCAAAATGGAAAAACACGAAATCAGAGCTGTCATTAAATACCTCTGCTTGAAAAAAATTTCTACCAAAGACATACACAGCGACTTGGTGGAAACATTAGGGGACTCTTCTCCTCCATATTCCACAGTTGCACGCTGGGCTAAGGAGTTTAAGCTGGGAAGAACATCGACGGAAGACGAACACCGCGAAGGACGCCCATCGACGTCCCTCACTGAAGAAAATGTGAAAAAAGTTGAAGAAGTTGTATTGGAAGATCGAAGAGTGACTATCAGACATGTAGCTGAGGTCACAGGGCTCTCATATGGCAGCATTCAAAGAATCCTTGCAAACGAATTGCATATGAGAAAGGTCTCCGCGCGTTGGGTACCGAAAATGTTAAACGACGAGCAAAAGAAGAAACGAGTCGACATGTCAAGAGCAAATCTCGAAAAGTTCAAGGCAGACAAGGATAATTTTTTGTCACGTTTTGTGACCATGGACGAGACCTGGATCCACCATTTTGATCCTGAAACAAAACAACAATCGATGACATGGAAACGATCCGATGAACCGACGCCGAAGAAATTCAAAGTGTCAAGCTCAGCAGGGAAGGTTATGGCGTCTGTTTTTTGGGACGCTGAAGGAATAATCATGGTGGACTACTTGGAAAAGGGGGCCACTATTACAGGCTCCTACTATGCAGAAAAAATAAGAAGATTGCGGGAGGCTATTAAGGAGAAAGGGCGAGGCAAACTGCGGGCTGGAGTACTGTTCCATCAAGACAACGCACCGGTTCACAAAGCTGCAATTGCCATGGCTGCCATTCAGGAAGCGGGCTTTGAGCTGGTGGAACACCCCCCCTATTCACCAGATCTAGCCCCCAGTGACTTCTATCTCTTTCCACGACTCAAGGAACACCTCCGAGGCAAGAAATTTGACGATGATAGCGACGTGATGGCCGCGGTTGAGGACTTTTTTGAGAGTCAAGATAAATATTTTTTTTCTAAGGGAATTTTAGGTTTAGAAAAGAGATGGACTAAATGTATAGACTTGCTAGGAAACTATGTTGAGAAATAAATTTATTTTTTTATTTTATTCATTGTGTTTATTATTGATTATCATTACTTTTGGATCACCCTCGTATATATAGCCTATTAACGCTACAAAGTTCGAATATAATTAGAGATGGTTCAGTACATATCTAATCAACACTGTTTTTAACTATCACGGTTGTTCATTAAAGATATTATGATTACCTATTAACGGGATATTTACCGTGATAAGGTTGTGGATGAAGCTAGCTCCAAAATGACGTATAATAAAGAAATGCAGGGTCATTTAATAAACAATGCACTTTGTGAAAACATTGCTAAATAGGTATAAAATAAAACTTGAAATTTTAAGTAATTGGTAAAACGCAAAACGGCAACGACGATGTTCAAAAATATTCCACTGCAAAAAATCTAGTAAAAAACAGACAAGTTCAGTCTGTTTTGTTAACATAATCCTACAGCTTCGGGCTTACATTTTTGCTTATACTCGTATTTCGTTAGTCAAATACATGCCGTAATGCGTATAGCTTTTATTATACTAGTTTTTGTATATGTTGCCGTTAGAATACGGAATACGTTAATATGCGCATTAACTAGGTAATCTGCAAACTACGACGATCCATTAAAGTGTGAAATTGATACCTCCACTTTACCTAATTAATCTGCATATTTTATTTATTTACGAGTAAGTCCACCTATGTACATAAATCCCGTTAGTAGGTAAAAACGTTAATCACAAACAAAAATATAACTAAATATCTAAATTGTTACAGGTGAAGACAGCATGCATTAATATTGAGCGTAACAATAAAATAATTATAAGCACAAACATAACTAAGACATTTTAACGAACAAATTATAAGTCAATATCAAAGTCGAGCGGATATTTACGGATAAAACACGGTTAAATCGCGAAAAAAAGTGGGCAAAACATCAAACTGGAACAAAGTAGTCATTAGGTAAGCAACATAAGAGTAAAGTTTTAATTACATTCATTATAATCATCATCATCATTTCAGCCATAAGTGAAACTGCTGGACATAGGCCTTTACCATCGATTTCCAAAAGGGCCGGTTGGAAGCGGCCTGCATCAAGCGTTTTCTTGCGGTCATTTTTAGGTCATATCGTATGTCCATCTTGTGGGTGGACGTCATACGCTGCGCTTACAGGACCGTGGTTTTCATTCGAGAACCTTTCTGCCCCATCGACCATCTGTCCTCCGTATGTGCCCTGCCCACTGCCACTTCAATTTGCTAATCCAGTGGGCTATGTCGGCAACTTTCGTTCGTCGACGGATCTCCTCATTTCTGATTTGATCTCGTAGAGAAACCCCGAGCATAGCCCTCTCCATAGCTCGTTGTGCGACTTCGAGCTCGCTAATGAGGCCCATAGTGAGAGACATTCTACTACGTTAATTTTTCTCATTACTTTAACATTAACAAATTAAATTAACAATTACAATGAATTCGATTGTTACATTCAAGCGAAGGACCTATAAATTTTATATAGTTTAAAAAAAAAACATATAAATTTTAGTTTGTGTTAACATAACCGTAGGTACTTTTGGTCATTAACTAGATATCTGCAGACTTCCCAGGTAAGCTGCAGATTATCTAGTCAATGTAAGAACTAAAACATTTTTTTCCACATCAAAAGACTCAACCAGATTAGCAAGTTAATCTGTACTCTAACTGATTTACGCACATTAGCGGTAACATATGTATTCTTATTTTTTTTCTTATGCCATTGGTGGCAAACTACAGCCAGCCAGCCAGCAGCCGCCTGATGGTAAGCGATCACTGTCGCCTATGGCTATCTATAACACCAGAGACATTACGCTACTGATATTTACAGGTTTTTTGAAGAACCTCATATTTTAGTTCGGAAATGTGATAATAATATACACAAGTTTATGAAAATAATAACGAGGCGACATGTTTTTTTCCACGTGAGCGCCAAAACTCTTGTTTTACCGACTACATTCAGTGTTGTCATCTCAAGAGTTTTTTATATTCCCGCCGTCTCCTGGTATCAACATTACCTGGTTTGACCAAGGACGATTGCAAAATAGGTACGTATATGTAGTAGCAATGAATGAAAAGAAAATAGGGAAAGTTATAATACACGTACAATAAACAGTTTTTATCTATCTATACAAGCCCTAGTGGTTTAACCAATTAAATTGGGCTCTCGAGACAAAAAAATATTAATTAAAATCCGTTCAGTTCATAATAGGTACAATAACCTACATGGTTATTGTACCTATTATACATACAAATACAAAAATAACCTACAGTCAAATTGAAAACCTCCTGTTTTGAACAACATACAAACAGTTTTGTCAAGGCGTGGTTATTTTGGCTGTACCTACAGTTAAACGTTTTTTTTTGGCTAAATCACCCATTTGGTTCTGTGACAATACTTTGAAATACGAGGTTAAAGCTGCAATAAATAACCGGATATGAAACAAAACGCTCTGTTAATTTTTCGATAAAAACAAGCTTTGTTGGAATAAGTAACATTCTTGTTGTCATTGGCATTTAAGGGCCTTACTTAAAAACGTTAATTAAGTTGATCTATGCTTAAAATTGCTCTCTTAACTTCTCGCTGACGGCAATCGTCACAACGACGCAAAAACAAGACGGAACAATTTTAAGCATAGATCAAATTGAGTACTTAACGTTTTTAAGTAAGGCCTAAAGTTTTTAATATTGTTATGATGTCAGTTTACGTAGATTCCTTATTTATCTCATTATCATCATCAGCCAGAAGACGTCCACTGCTGAACATAGGCCTCCCCCTTTAACCTCCACACTGAACGACATCCTGCCATCTGCATCCACTGAATGCTCGCGACTCTCACAATGTCGTCGGTCCAGGTCTGCGTCTTCCGGTTCGCGGTCTCCACTCAAGATCTTTATTTGTCTATTTTTTTTATTGTAAAATATGCTTGCGCTTGGCCGCTAACTCGCCTGATGTTAAGCGATGATGCGGCCTACGATAGATCACGCTTACCGAGAAGAAACCGATTCACTTTTGACTTGAAAACACCCAGATTGTAACTATCGGGGAACACCCATTCAGGCAGCGCATTCCACATACTAGCAGTATATATCGTTATAATTATATTTATTTACTAGTTTTTTTGCCCGCGACTTCGTACGCGTAGATTTTCATATAAACCTTCAATCCTTTTTTCTTCCCTTAATCCGGCCCTTGCACAAAATAATATACTTCAATCTGGTCATAGCTAAGCATATTCGTGAAAACAGCATTTAAATCCATCTGCATTTTCTTCCAGGGGTTTAGGATATGTGCGTGAACAAACAAACAAAAATTCTAAAAACTGCCTTAACATGTTCAGCTGCTTATTTTATGTCGCCTTGTGTGAAGTATTGATAGAAGCATAAAAGTAAAAACACCGTCAACAATTTTCAAATCATAAAGATAATGTGACCACAGTGCAGACCATGTTTTGAAGTATTCTTTTTGTCTAACTAAACCATAAAAAGTATATCATGTCATGTCGGGATGATACATCTCTGAAATTTGACTGTCCAGCTTCGCTCGTTCAAATTTTTCTATGACCATCCAATTTCTGAACTATGAATACGACCACAAGTATATGGCTTTGGCCACGGAACCCTGACATATGCTTGTCTTGACACGCTCTTGGCTAGTTATTTCTTATTTCACGTGCATTTGTATATATACCTGATTAAAAAGCCATGAAATGGAACTACTCTATTTATCTGTTAAAATATCATAGTTAAATTCATTCTTTATTCTTATTGCAAATACCTATACACTTTATAAGTTTATATACCCTGCATGGCAAGGGTGCAGCAATGACTTATGTAGTGGCTGGTCACAAAACCACACCACAGAGAGAAGTAATTTTACCAAAAAAAAACATACTTAGTGTGATATATATATGTGTGATAATTATATATGAGATCATACAAAACTTAAGGCGCTACTTTCTTAACTATTTATAGATCGATATTTATTTTCTAATTATAATTATCTAAATTTTACCGTCGAAAAAATCTTTTATCTCGTAATAATATTTTTGGGTTAGAAACTTACGAAGTTGGTTCTCGAAAAGTGCTATTATTTCTTTATTGCGTCCGGAATTTTGTTGTATAGGTTTATTGTCATACAAATGGCCTTTTTCAAATATTTCTATTCGCGGGACTGAATTAAAATAGGATGCGGTATATTTTGTGTTTTAAATGCTAAACATAGAATAAAATTTCCGTATGAGTATTATATTCTCTTGGGAATAAAATACATTGGATTGAATCACCAAAGAGGTTGTAAGGCCTAAGTTTTTATAACATACTTGATCTACACGTTCATTCATCTAAGAAGGTTAAGGAACCTTCTTTAAATTTAAACTGATTATCTGAATGACAGTTGACAGTTTCAAAATTTGAATGGCTATGTGAATAACATTCTCGTTACTTTGGATCTCCTTGCTTGAGGCTATATGACGATTCTCATATTACGTTTCGGGTAACGAAGAAATAAATCATTGATTTTTATTTTCGTTTATGTAAAAATAAAGAATTAAAATAAATGATATAACATAGCCTATGTTTTAATCTGGTGATTTCTAAGCATATTCGTGAAAACTGCATTGAAATCCGTCCAGTGGTTTGGGAGATGTGCGCGGACAAACAAACAAACAAACAAACAGACAAAAATTCTAAAAACTGTCCTATCGTGTTCAGCTGCTTATTTTAAGACGCCCTGTGTGGTTTTTTTTTGTTATCTCTCAATTACAGATTTTTTATCTCTACGTTTTTATTATATGTATAGATATAGATTTATCAGAAAACTATAAGTACATATTTGGAAACATAATAAACTAATCGAAATTAAAATAAATAATCAGACTTAACTATTATAAATTAAAATAAATATATTAAACTACATTAATTCAAAAAACCACTGCCTGTAGGCAACGTTCCCTGTGCTAGCCGCATTGCCGCGTTGGATTGCAATGCTGACATGTTGCGCAAGATACCGACCAGCATTCTGGTCATTATTATATCGTTATTATTTATGGTATAACGGAAATATGTCTATATATAAGAACATAAGACATATGTCAGAACACAGATGGATAAATTAATACATTAATTTTGTCTAGACGCACTATTTCAGGACGTTTCGGTCTAGACATGGACAACGACACGAGTTTATATACTAATCTACAGTTTGATGACTTTTTTTTGTGTCTGCTGTGTAGTTTTTAAAGATTTAAGGTATGAAAGAGATTTTGATGGAGATTGAGCATCAAGTAAAAAAAATATTAAGCTGCAACCGCTATGAGAAACAGCTGTACTTTTTAACCGACTTCCAAAAAGGAGGAGGTTATCAATCCGACAGTAATTCAGTAATCCACTTTAACTTGCTAATCTGGTGGGCTAACACGTTAAGACAGTTTTTAGAATTTTTGTCTGTGTTGTGTTTGTTTGTGCACGCACATCTCCTAAACCACTGGACGGATTTAAATGCGGTTGTCATGAATATGTTTAGCTATGACCAGATTGAAGTACAGGCTATGTATGTTATTTCGCGAAAGGGCAGGATTGAGGGGACAAATGGAGATTGTAAGTTTATATGAAAATCTACGCGTACGAAGTCGTGGGCAATATAGGTCGTGCTAAATATATATCATCATCATCATCATCATAATCAGCCTATACTAGTCTTCGGCATTTTTTTTTTTTTTTTTTTTTTTTTCAAATTCAATTTGCTTTTATCTTCCAGCCACTGCCAGCCGTCTTACGTATATCGTCACTCCAACGAGTCTCAGGGCGTCCTACGCTACGTTTGCCGATTCGTGGTCTCCACTCTAGAACACTCTAATATATCAGAGATATATTATATTCGTTGTCTGCCTGAGTGAAATACTCATATTTTATAATTACTGTCTAAAAACAATTCGTTTGATTGAGTTGGGTCGCAGGAGCTAATTCCCTCCTGCCCATTTTTCTATAGGTAGGCTAAGGCGGGTACGAAAAGGCAAATTAAAACCAAGGTCATCCGGCCGGCTAAGCCAGCCTTCTGTACCTGTTTATTTTGTGATTCATGGTTGATATTCCGAAAACTCGAACGAAGCGCTTTCATTCTTCTTTTATTTTACTAACTACTAGACCGGGGAATGCGCTGTCTGAATGGGTTTTACTTAGGCGGAATTCTAACCCATGAACATGGCCGGTTTTTTCTTAACTATTGGACTCCAATTAAGATCAAGAAGGGCTACTTATATCTGGAACCACATTGGAACGAAATTTATGTGTTTTTTTTTTTACAAACTTGATCTATGTTTATTAATAATTTAGCACTCTCGCTATGAGATTATCTCTCACGCAACAACAGTTAACTTCTACAGCGGCGTTGTAATGCAAGTGAGACTCTAAAATAAAAATAAATAAAATAAATTGTTTTATTTTGATTATTTTTCAATACATGCATAAATTTGAAGAATGTGTGACGTCACATCAGGGGGGAGGAGGTTCTGAAAATGTGACAACATGTGTCAAGGACGGGGAGGTTTTAAAAAGTCCTAACATTCGTGTGACGTAATTTATGGATGGCCCCTTATCATATATATCTAAGTAGGTATTCTGCAAGACAAAGCGTCTGATTTTCTAACTCTCATATATTATATTCTAGTCGATTCATGAGTTGTATAATAGAGACGTAACGTACACTCTGAGTCTCGTTTTTCATTTTAACAAATGGAACGTTTTTTATTAGAAAAGTTTTCGTCTCCTTTCAATATTTTAATGTCGCTCCGAAGCTTATTGGATTCCGAAGGCGACGCTGGTTGCTTTTTTCAAAGTCCTTTACCGAAATAGGATGAAAATACCGTGTTTCGTGTGTATTGAAGCTTTTGTTATGAAGACGCCTTTTTTGTTTACGGCCAATTATGGTTATATTTTTTGAGGATGTTTTCAGGAAAGAGAAATGTTTTTTTACGAGATTCGGTTGCAAATTAGTAATCATTTTTTTTGCTAATTACGTTTGTAAAGCTTAGGTTCCCTAAGATATTGGTGTTGCCAACTAGCAGCGATAATTTAGCGTCAAATGTTTGGCCGAATAAGGCAACTTACACTGAAAAAAATATAAAAAATGCTTCTTCTTTTCCTTGTACCTCATGTTTGAGGATTTAACATTTTGATATTATGTTTTTTGGCTCTATGATAGGAAAACATTTAGGGAAGAAAAACGTTGAAGGGGCCGGGTACAACGGGTTGCAGCGCCGACATACTATTTTATTTTTAGTTTTTTGTAATTTAATAAT
Source organism: Agriopis leucophaearia (assembly GCA_949125355.1). Taxonomy (NCBI): domain Eukaryota; kingdom Metazoa; phylum Arthropoda; class Insecta; order Lepidoptera; family Geometridae; genus Agriopis; species Agriopis leucophaearia. Next base: position 16,008,346 of record OX421269.1, read on the forward strand.
TTGAAAACAGGCCAGGTGCAAGTCGGACTCGTGCATGAACGGTTCTGTACCATTATCTATAAAAACGGCAAAAAATCACGTTTGTTGTATGGGAGCCCCCTTAAATATTTATTTTTTAGTATTTTTAGAGCGGCAACAGAAATACATCTCAACTGTCTAACTATTACGGTTCATGAGATACAGCCTGGTGACAGACGGACAGACAAACGGATAGCGGAGTCTTAGTAATAGGGTCCCGTTTTACCCTTTGGGTACGGAATCCTAAAAAAATATGTCATACGTAATTAATCTTTTAGGATTACACAAGTATGAATTCTATTTATAATATAATCAAATACTCTATTAATGGACCCCTTTACAAGCACACAAGAAGAAAGAAAAATTGACTCTAATTTGAGATAGCTATGTCGTAGAATTGCTAATTTTACTATCCTAGCAACTAAAATGTAAATAGGATAATTAGTGCAGATACTAGCACCTCCTTAGTGCTAGAAACTGCTCTGAGAGGTAATGTTTTGTAATATTTGAGGTAAAGTTAAATTTGTTTCCAAAATTTATTATTTCGTTTGATAACGAATAAACCAATTACATTACTTAATTGATGTAATCAAAATGTATCAAAGTTTAAAATTCTACATATTTATTTTGAAGAATCATTGGCAAATTCCGATGGTATATTATGTAATAAAGTGTTCAGGCTGACGATGATGATGTTATGGTAATAATAACTAACAACAGACCCCTGCTCTATGTGCTGTTTTACGAAAATTTAAAATTATCTTCTCACTCCAAAACACAGTAATGAATGCACACTACTGCTTGGAGCGTAAATAACAAGCATAGGCATGGTACTTCCTCAAGTGAAATCTGTCAAAAGAGCCCTACGAATTCGGAATATGGCATGTCAACGACCAAATCAAACTTATGTCATAAGTTTGATTATTATTAACTAGTGCAGCTGTTGCCCGCGACGTCGTAATCGTAGTTTTTGATATAAACTTACAAACCTTTCACCCCCTCTAACCCCCTTAATCCGGCCTTTTCGCAAAATAATATAGCCTGTACTTTAATCTGGTCATAGCTAAGCATATTCGTGAAAACCACATTGAAATCCGTCCAGTGGTTTAGATATGTGTGGACAATCAAACAGACGAAAATTCTAAAAACTGTATCAACGTGTTCGGCTACTTAATTTAAGACGTCATGTGTGTTTTTTTGATATATCGCAATTACAGATTTTTTTATTTCTACCTTTTTATTATATGTATGGAGCTAAAGTGTGTTTATGTGAGATAATCAGACGAATAACGACTCTACAATTTTCAAGCTTCTATATTTTAATAATTACCTACATACTTTTGAAAGATAAGTATTTTATTCGAAATGCGAAAGCCATAATACGGCTATCACACTGAATTTGTATTCATAAAAGCCTCATAATTATTTTCTCAATAAATTACAATAGATTTTCGAATCATTTTGTGTTTTTTCAAAATAGCAATCTCTGAGAGAAGTACAAGGTAAAAGGTTTGTTTTTTGGATTGAATCAATACTGTTCTGAAGGTGTAGAAATTGTATTGTGTTTTCAGGTGAACTAATTATTTCAATAATGAAGTTAGAAATGATTCAGTGCAAAAGAGCCAAGTTAGTTCCAAATTGAAAAGGGAGCAAGCTTGAACTAACTGAATGGTAATAAGAAACTAAACTCATTAGTTCAGTTTTTGTGGCAAACCAAACTTTAGTCTATACTTATAATATTTTAGTCTTAGAACTGGTTGCTTAATTAGCATCTTTTCCAAAATAAAATATCTTAGTTTAGTTTTTGAGTTGTGAAGCGAGCAAGACTTTTGAATAATAATAGATTTTTATTATAAATATTTCATACATTTGTTACGTATCTAACTCATCGAGGTACAATACCTATAGAGTCACAATCGTGCCAAAAAATGTCCGAACCAAAACTCGGCGCACGCTACGAATTGCGCAGACTTTTGGGTTAGTTGTAAGGCATCCGCGATCCGACTACAACGCCGCGTGATGCTAGTGCTTTGATGCCATAGTGGACAAGTGACGTTGAACACTATGCAAGCGACATAACGTCTAAATTGGAGTAATTTATGGTTGGCATTCCGAAAACCCGTACTAAGTGCTTTGATTCTACTTTTATTGTACAAACTGCTAGTATGCGGAATGCGCTGCCTGAATGGGTGTTCCCCGATAGTAACAATCGAGGTGTTTTCAAGTTAAAAGCGAATCGGTTTCTTCTAGTCAAGCGTGATCCATCGTAGGCCGCATCATCGCTTAACATCAGGCGAGTTGGCGGCCAAGCGCAACCTAATTTACAAAAAAAAAAACTTGTTATTGTGAACAATATAATTGATGTTAAGGTATGTACACGACGCTTGGACGTTTTTTTGACTGTTTTTACTTATTTTACAGATAAATGTGACTCTATTGGTATTGTTTCTCGATGATCTACCTCCATCATTATCAGCCTATCATGTTCCCACTGCTGGGACACAGGCCTTCTCTCAGAGAGAGAGAGAGAGAAAATGCGGCTCTAATCCACAGTCTATCTCAGTGCATGTTATTGAATGTCATTATATCTTTGAATTTTTTGAGGTTCTTGGACATACCCGTTAACTCATAAATCCTGTAAATAATTTATTTAGGCACTTAATATTACAGGGCACACAGAGATTTGACATCTTATATCTCGGGGTGACGAGCGCAGTGTATTGCCATCCACGGTTTTGAACTGTTGGAAGTTCAAAATTCTGAGTGGCGTTGAGCTGTTATGGGCAAGCGTGAAGAGCCATCAAGCAAGCGACTTCGCTCGTCTCGTCACTCAGTATCATAAAAAAAGTCGTTGTTGCAAGGCCGAGAATCAAAACGGGAGTCGTTTGATTTTAAAGTACACGTGCTACCACTCAACCACCATCGCTCTCACCATCTACCCCCTACATAATCATAATAACACACAAACAAAATTTTCACTTGAATCGTCCTAAATATTTGGAATTGAATCAAATGATACAAACTCTACTTAATCAAACTGATATCTAACCGAAGTATTCTGAAACCGCAATTTCAAAGTCATAACTACCGGATCACGGCTCTAATTGGCAACTTGCCTCTATTACCACTAGTGGGGCGACGGGGCAAGTTTGAGAACCACTGTGGAGTTCCGCGTTACCTTGTGATTGAAAAGTTTTGGACACAGATGCCTTTATAGGAAAGGAGCCAGCGAACGTAGAGACATTGCCTACATTTATTCTGAAAAAAAAAACGACTCTTTTAAGATAGTGGGTAAAACCACAAATTGCTGCTAGTACTTTCAATATTATTTTGAACTAGTGTTGTTGCCCGCGACTTCGTACGCATAGTCTTTGATATAAACTTTCAAACCTCCCCCCCCCCCCCCTTTATCCGGCCCTCTCGCAAAATAACATAGCCTGTACTTCAATCTGGTCATAGCAAAGCATATTCGCGAAAACCACATTTAAATCCGCTCAGTGGTTTAGATGTGTGTGGACAAACAAACAAACAGACAAACATTCTAAAAACTGTCTCAACGTGTTCAACTGCTTATATTAAGACGCCCTGTGTGATATTTTTGTGATATCTCGCAAATACAGATTTTTTTATTATAATTATGTATAAATAGATTACACACAATTGGAAATTTAAAAAAAAAAAACTCTGGTTCCTGAAATCCAGCGCAAATTATTTCGGGACCCGGAGGCTTCATTATCTAAAATGTATTGCAACTATCAGTGTCATAATATGCGATTGATTGATATAATTCACAAACAATGGGTTAGTCCCATAGTAATACTTGTTCATAATGATGAGTAAAACGCCCCCTTTTTGCCCGCTTTCAGCTTTTCTGCTTTCGGCTTAGTATACCCTTTCAGCGTATCCTCGTTCATCTTGTATTTCTCAAGCACCTTATTTTTTCCGCGTCCTCTCTTCACAAGCTAAGTTGTTAAGATTTCCATTAATGAGATCGCATCGCTAACTTTTTATAAGCTTTTCAAGAGTTTGGAAACGAGCTCGTGTGGTTTCGAAGGTATCGGACTTTTAAAAGGTTTTCTTTAGGGATTTGAGTGTTTCCGGAGTGGCATTTAGCGGCTTTGTTTGATAAATTAGTAATTTTTACCCAAGAAGCAATGTAATGTTTTTAGGCGTATGTATGTTTCAATGTTTGTATTTTTTTATGTTTCTATTCTACCTAGGGGGCATCCATTAATTACGTGAGGCGTTTAGGGGGGGGGGGGGCGTCAAGCCGAATCTCACTCAATCTCACGTAGGGGAGAGAGGGGGTCTCGGCAAATATCACGTAATATTTTTTCCCGCAAGAAATACTGTAATATTGCAAAAAACTGGGCTAAATTAGGTAAAATTGTTATTTAAATAGTTTGCGCTTTGGTTTAACTGTAAGCATTCTGTTGATGAATAAATAAATAAATAAATAAAACATGTTTATAAATAAATGATAAAAATAAAATATGCTAAAGTTTCTCCACTAAAATGTCGATAAATCCTATACTTACAACTTATTACATACTAATACGTTATATAAAAAATACAAGAAAATACACATTTTTTTAAATCTCACGTGAGATAAGGGGGTGGGGGAGGGGGTCGAGCCAAACTCACGACATCTCACCAAGGGGGGAGAGGGGATCGAAAAATCACCAAAAACACCTCGCGTAATTAATGGACGCACCCCTTCTATAGCCAAAATATAGATATTGATGTGTGAGGTATCGCTAGAGTCGCCTTCATATCATGGTACGAGGATAGTGATCCAACGCTCTTTAAAAATAACGATTAAAAAGTGTCAAACGCAAAATTTTACTGTCGGGTATTTTTTTTGATAATCTACTTTTTATGCGACTGCTTACATTTTTGTTATTTTTCTGGGTTTAGTTTGGTTACTACTAGACAGTCTAGGTGTTGAGCCACCACTTGAAGTATGTTTTTTGTGATGATTGCATAAAATTTCGAGGTGATTCAATGTGATTTATATCACATTGAAATTAACCAGTTTATATACCAAGGATGCCACGCGAGGCTATAAAAAATTACATATTTTAATAGAGAGGGCTACGCTCGAGGTTTCTCTACGAGACCGAATCAGAAATGAGGAGATCCGTAGATTAACGAAAGTTGCTGACATAGCCCACGGTATTAGCAAGTTGAAGTGGCAGTGGGCAGGGCACATAGCACGAAGAACAGATGCCCGATGGGGCCGAAAGGTTCTCGAATGAAAACCACGGATCGGTAAGCGCAGAGTATATAGGACATCCGCCCACAAGATGGACAGGCGACCTAAAAGAGACCGCCGGAAAACGCTGGATGCAGGCCGCTTCCAACCGGCCCTTTTGGAAGTCTTTGGGGGAGGCCTATGTCCAGCAGTGGACGCCCTTTGGCTGCAATGATGATAATGATTATGATGAATAGAGAGGATGGTAGACAAATTTCATCTAATTGGGAAAAAGTAATCTAATTAAGAAAATCTCAAGCTCGGAACTGAAAACCCTCTGGACATACGACTACTAACATTCACAAGGACACAGAGCGAGAAAAATAATCTTTATTTTTTATCGCGAATATGTCCGCTCTTGACCACCTGTATAATATGATTTATATTAAAGTCTGTGATATTTAAATATATAATGTATTAGCGGACCCGGCAGACGTCGTCCTGCCCGCTACCGGGTCCAGGTGTATTTTCAAACCATCCAGGAACCCATTGCAATATAGGTACACACAAAATTGCATCCGAATCGATCCAGCCGTTTGAGAGGAGTTAGATGACAAAAAGAATTATTTATATGAAATTTTTTAGTTTTACTTTTAGTTATGTATTATTTTCATTATATGTAAATAAGTATCCGTTCATATTATATTTTAATTAGCAGATGCCCTATGTCATAATAACACCCGGGCATCTGCAGATCAAAATATGTTACAGTCTATTTACCATTTAAAACTATCACGGTTGTTCACTACCGTTATATGATTATTTACGGGTTATTTAACGTGGTAAGGTTGTAGGAGCTCCCGATATTTCATATGCATGTAACTGTGCCGAAATATCGGGAGCTCCTTCCACAACCTTACCACGGTAAATATCCCGTAAATAATCATATAACTGTAGATTATTTACCGTGTGAATTGCGCTTTAAGATCGAGATTATCCTCCTACATCCTATTTAGAGAACAAAGACCCGTCACCTGGTAAGTGGGGTGCCGTGTTATCCGATACTTATGCATCGGGGACTTTCCAATGTATTATCGAACAATAGTTTTTATGATATTAAAATGTAGGAAAATGGAGGGATGGAAGTGCTGTTGGAATTTTATATCTTTTCTGTAGATAATGTTGCTAGTTTTTTGGAGGTTGGTAACTATTACGAGTAGAAATTTGGTCTCAAACCTAGTGAAAAAGTTGGCGGCCTTGTCTCTATACGCGATCTCTTTCAGGCAACTAGTATGGAGATGACATACAGAAGAGGTAACTGACATTGAATACATACATCACATCATCAGCCAATTAACGTCCACTGTTGGACAAGGCCTCGCTCATAGAGAGGGGTGTTGCCATAATCCCCGCACTTCGCAGGCGGCTTGGGGATCGCAGTACGTTCATCGTGTACTATTAGGACACTGCTGCCTGTGGTTCTGGTCGTAGTTTTAGGACATACCCGGGTCCAACATTGAATAAATTAACATAAATTCGACATAAAAAATATTTACTTATTTTGCAGAAACATGGGATATTGTGATGGCTACGTACGTAATATTTAACAGATCCCCATGCTCTAACCTATTTGGGATACAAAATAACCGACCTAGTATAAGCCTGCATGCTTTATCTTTGATCTTATCCTCATCAGGCGAGTTGGTGGTCCAATGGACTATTTGCGGATAGTTTTATGGAAATTTTTGTTTACATATTACAAAAAAAGAGCACAGCAGTTATTGTACAAACTGCTAGTCTGTGGAATGCGCTGCCTGAATGGGTGTTCCCTGATAGTTACAATCTGAGTGTCTTCAAATCAACAGTGAATCGGTTTCTTCTATATAGGCAAACAAGCTCCATCGTAGACCGCATCAGCGCTTAACATCAGGCGAGTTGGCGACTATTATATAATTATATAACACACACAGTTGGAAGTCAAAAGCAAACCTATAATCCCTACCATATTATAAATGTGTAGATCAAATACCTTCACACATGACTTCTAACTAAGTAGAAGCAATACCGGATATCGGTTTAACTTGCAAAAATAATGCCGTTTGCGTGATTCAGGTAAAGTGTCGTATTTACCTATAATAGACGCACTTTTCATATTTGTGAAACTACGATCCATTTACACTCATTATTTTAGGAATTATTGAATACCTTATTACGTTTTTAATAATATTATTCGTAAAGTTTAAGCAAATTTTCAATTTTTTCGCAAAACATCGTTTTAGTACGCAATCTATTTTCAAACTATGGAACTACAAATCTGACGGCTGTCAGTTTGTTTGTTTGTCCGCGCACATCTTTTAAACTACTAGAAGGATTTCAAAGCAGTTTCCATGAATATGCTTATAAAATACCTGATTGAAACATAGGCTATATTAATTTATGATAATAAATAGTAAAAAATATTTTTTTTTATAATTATTTATAACGCCATCTAGCTTATTTTATAGTAATGTTGTCGTAATGACAGACTTCTACTCGCAGACATGGTAGGTAGGAAGACTGGAGCGGCTGTTGCCATATAATCTATATGTAAATAAAAATATAGATATTCGCCAAGAACCAGAGTCACCGACATAGCTATTAAAATCTGCAAGTTGAAGTGGCAATGGGCAGGCCACATCGCTCGAAGAACTGTTAACCGATGGGGAAGTAGGTAAGGTTCTTGAGTGGAGACCGCGAACCGGAAGACGCAGCGTAGGTAGGCCTCCCACTAGATGGACCGACGACATTGTGAGAGTCGCGGGCATCCAGTGGATGCAGATGGCAGGATGTCGTTCAGTGTGGAGGTTAAAGGGAGAGGTCTATGTTCAGCAGTGGACGTCTTCTGGCTGATGATGATGATGAAATAAAAACGAATCGCCGAAATGTATGTACCCGCATAACTTCCGATAGACTGCACCAAATAGTTTTTTTTTTTGTTTTTGTTATTTTCAGGACAGCCAACTGCTTTTGAAGAGGTTTTACAGTTTATTATGGCGTAATTTAAAGTACGTTTATTTTTGTATTGACTTCTGACGTGCTAATATACCAAGTCGACGGAGATTAAAATGAATACATTTTTTTGCCAGGATCAAACTTAAGACCAATAACAGACACGCAAAGTAGGTGAACTCGCGGCATCTAATCTGTTACTGATCTATGATTAGCAGCTATTTTGGATGTTATGGTAGTGAACGAAAGCGGTTTAGTTGTTGGAAGGGTCGAGGCGCAGAAGGCGGGCAAAAATTATTTAGACATCATTGATTGGCAGTCTTTACGCGGAGTAATGTTAAATAACAGCGATTAATTATAGATACCGCTCCATGCTTCCTACTTACTATTTACTAATAATTCAATAATAACGTTTGTCATGCATGACATTTCGCTTGACTTATACCAATTTTTTTTCCTTATTGGCTCCATGGCTCCACACTTCCAACGTATTTAACCAGTGAAAGTAATATATTATTTGATTGAAATATATTTGAAACTATGGACATGTCGGGATACCTGTATCGAGTCAGATTAAAACTAGACTAAAATCATACTATGACGATAGTATGACAATCCGCATTAAAATGGAGAGCAATAAATCTACAATCATGTCATATGTGTAGGTATTATCTATAAAATATTCAGTATAAATAATCCGATGGATTTGTGCCTATTTAAAGTTCCGTTCGTGTTCGTTAGTGTAACATTTATATTTGGATATGTCAGTCTAATCGTCCACCCACTAATTACTTTGCGCTACGCGTACGAAGTCGCGGGCATTAGCTAGTTAATAAAATAAAAGTTGATTGGTATTGTTTAAAATAAAATAATAAAGCTTAATAGTAATAAACTGATTTACCTTGACGACAAAGGGCCATTGATGGAAAGTTATATGAAAATGATTAATATTTAGAACTATATTATGTAACACAAACTATGTACTAATATATTTAAAATTCTTCTCAAGCTCCAGACAAGCTCTAAAACTCGTGTAAAACTTCAAGGGGCCTACTACAATTTTAAAAACATTTTTATTTGAATCTCACGTTGAACTTTCTTACATTATCTTTACTATTAAGATAGCAAGAAATGATTCTGGAAGTATAAATTAAAATGAATTAAAAATCAATCAAAACACGAATAACGAAGATAAAAAAGGAGCGCTTGTAAAAATGCAATATTGTCAATCGATGCATATTTTTTAGCACAAATATCTAAAAGTACTAAAGGTACACGAGGAATACAAAAAATTAAGAAACGTAACAGTTGATATTGAAACCAATGTATTAATGTATATGGTTAATATTCCAAATATGACTAATCAGGATAAATATCCAATGTTTTATGAAAATAATAACGTTTTTGAGATTGTAGTAGGCCTTCTCATCCTAATTAAAACTCTACCAATATACGTTTCAAGAATTGAAGATGAAAAACAAAGGCATTATTCATGCGTCAACTCCGCCCAACTTCATAACATCAGAAATAAGCCCCTCCAAGATGAATCTACGTAATTTAGCTCACACATGTTATACGAAATTAAAGTTTACTTCCTCGTACTCAATCACAGAAAGTACAGGCTCTTAACGGGAACTTTGATTGAGTTTTAGGGTCTAAACTGTCGTGGTTGTTGCTGAAATGTGTACAGTGGGCGAAGTACGAATAATCGTTATGTAAAATACGTATTGAGTTTCATACAAATTTTAAATTCAGAAATTGAAATTTGTATGGAATTCGATACGTATTTTACGTAGCGAAAATTCGCCCTTCGCCCACTGGCCAATCTGATGCTGCTTTGACAGAAATAATTCTCGCAGTTTAAAAAAACTAAAAAAACACGTTTTGAAGTCTCTAATCCTGAAGATTCTGGTAAGGATACTGGGACAAATTATACAAATTATTGCATTGTTATCGGTCCTTGATAAGTGTGCAAAGATTCAAATCAATTCGTCGTTTTCGAAGAGCTGAAAATCACGTTCAAAGATTCCGTCCGTTACATAGATACATACAATGCTTTTAAATGCGTGTTAAAAAGGTTTTTTTTTGTAGTATTTTTTGTGGTTAGACAGGATTTTATTGGCATCGCACGTCTTGTGCATTTGCTTGTGACGTATTTGGAATATTTTTGACTATCCTCAAACAATTCACAATCAGAGTCAAGCAAAGCTCACGGTCACAAGTCCAAGTCTTGTCCTAATAAAGCCGTGGAGATTTTACTAGTGGCTTCTAAGGAGTATTGGAAACAACACGTGCCATTTGTTCTCAACTTGCACCATGTACAAGACGCCTTACAAGACGAAGGAATCATCAAATCAAATCATTTATTTCCTCAAAAAAAAAGTAGTGTACCACTGTACACTTTTGAACGTCAGAACCACAAACATATTTTTGGAAACATTTATATAACATTTGTAATTTACATACTGACAAAACAATACTGACAATTATATTAATAAAAGTTCCAACATTAGGTATGTTTAAAATAGTCACTTAGTACAATAGAGTAATGAAAGAATGAGAATGTCCAAAGTACTGCAAAATGTCAACAGTAATAATAAAACAATATACATTTGTAAATTCACTAAATTAAATATTTATTAATTATACAATATTCTATAAACTACTCATTTGTAATAGTAGAAGTCAGAGATAAAATTGCCAATTTCATAAAAACCTTTTTGAATTTAAAATTCTTTAATTCCAGGTTGCAAGCCCGTTGTGTTTAGACCACAGGAACTTTGATTGGGCCCTTACAGCCGACCCTTATCATCGATGACTAGATAAAACCCTGCGGGAAATACCTTGACATCTGAAAATAGAACTGCTACGTGTCTCACAACTGTAAAACGGAACTGTTTGTTTTGTAAAACGGAAGTAATTGCTCATTTGTGGGCAAGTTAATGATAAATATCTGGGACATTTTTGCACACATGGTCATCTGACCCCAAACTAAGCAAAGCTTGTAATATGGCTGCTAAAGACTGATATACGTACATATATATATTTTTAAACATACTTAAACATATATTAATAACCAGACATACAACATACATAAATGTTTGTCCTAGGTGGGAAACGAACCCACGCATCCAAGGGCAGAAGGTAGATTCACTTTCAACTGAACCACCGCGACAGTAAAAGGTATAGGTATTATGTGTTACTGATTTATTGTCTAGAAGATGGTATCAAGAAATACGGCACTTAAAATGATTAGAATGACCTAGATATTGAGAAGAATGGTGTAACTTTGTGTCAGCTCTATGCTCCGACGAGGGGACAAAAGAAAGACGTTATCATCATCATCATCAGCCAGAAGACGTCCACTGCTGAACATAGGCCTCCCCCTTTAACCTCCACACTGAACGACAACCTGCCATCTGCATCCACTGGATGTCCGCGACTCTCACAATGTCGTCGGTCCATCTAGTGAGAGCCCTACCTACGCTGCGTCTTTCGGTTTGCGGTCTCCACTCAAGAACCTTTCTTCCGCACGAGACGAAAGACGTTATAATCGATCAGTTCTTATGCTCTTGACTTGTTTTTAGTTGCGATGGCTTGACGTCCTAGATACCTACTGTTTTATAATAGGTCGGGGAAAAAGTCTTTTCGTATTTTGTATGTATAAAGTTGTAGTAAAAATCTTATCCGTTGTACTGTTTGTATCTGGCTGGTTTTGATACCATTAAAAATATGACATTTTAAAAAAGGAATACAAAACGTAAAAAGCAATTTCCCGCCATTTTTCAATTGTTTTTTTGTTCGATAAAATGAGTGAATCTAACGAACAAATTCGATATATTGTGAAATTTTATAACAAAAAAGGGAAAAATGCGACACACGCCGCGAATAAAATTTGTGACGTTTATGGACCTAATGCAGTGTCATCAAGAGTAGCACAATGTTGGTTCAAGCGTTTTCAGTCCGGGAATTTTGATGTCAAAGATGCAGCTCGCTCTGGTCGCCCTGTTACGGATAAAGTCGATGCCATTTCTGAAAAAGTGGACCAAGATCGGCATATTAGTAGTTACGACGTAGCTGAAGAACTGGGGATTGACCACAAAACAGTTTTGACCCATTTGAAAAAAACTGGGTATACAAAAAACTCGATATTTGGGTGCCACACGAGCTCACTGAAAGAAACCAAATGAATCGTGTACTCATTTGCGATTCTCTATTGAAACGTAACGAAACCGAACCCGTTTTTGAAAAGATTGATCACTGGTGATGAAAAATGGATCACCTACGACAAGAATGTGCGCAAAAGATCATGGTCAAAGGGCAGTGAAGCACCACAGACTGTAGCGAAACCCGGATTAACACGTAATAAGGTGATGCTGTGTGTATGGTGGGATTGGAAGGGCATCGTTCATTATGAGCTTTTACCGCCGGGCAAAACCATCGATTCGGATCTCTACTGCCAACAGCAGATGAGACTCAAACAAGAAATTGAGAAAAAACGGCCGGAATTGATCAACAGAAAGAGTGTGGTCTTTCATCATGATAACGCCAGACCGCACACATCTTTGGCCACTCAGCAAAAATTTAGAGAGCTTGGTTGGGAAGTGTTAATGCATCCACCATATAGCCCAGACCTTGCACCCTCAGATTTCCACCTGTTTCGATCTCTTCAGAATTCTTTGGGTAGTGTTAGATTAACATCAAGAGAGGACTGTCAAAACTACTTGTTGCATTTTTTTGATCAGAAGTCCCAAAAATTCTACAGCAACGGGATCATGTCACTACTTACAAGATGGCAACAAGTTATCGAACAAAATGGCACATATATATTATAATTAAATGTAATTAAACTTGAAAAAAATATGTCTTGAATTTGTTTAAAAAATACGAAGAAACTTTTTCCCCGACCTTATATGATAAAATTACTTGATGTCGTCATAGATGACATGAGAGCCAACCTCAGATCACAAAAACAAGGGAGATATGCCTTAGTACAATTACCGTTCGTATTCAAATGGTGTCCGTGTTTCACTAGCTCGATGTGTTTCACCCACTTTTTTACTGTTCCGCTAAACGGATTAACGCAACGCAAGTACGGTACACTTCCACACACAGTCAGAAAATCGCAGCGTCACCAATAAACTATGTAATAGTCCACATGTAAAAAAAGTGTGGCAAGGGCATCTGCTGGGTGAGGTCTACTAAAAGCATCAAGCCTGATACCTTTAGTTGAATAGGTCTGATGCGTAAGCGCACCCGCCACTCCACCATCATATCTCCTCTGTTTGTTTGATTTGAGAAGCCAACTATTTCATCATTTAGCAATTAGCATAATAACAAAAAAAAAAACAGATGTGTTGGCACTACTACTGGAAAATGTCTCTCCCAGATATGCCGGAGGATAGAACAGTCTAACCTCACTGCAATCAGCTTCAGAGAGAAAAGCTACTAGGTAAATCTCAGAGAACAACATAGGTATACGTACCTAGCCATATAAACATGTACTATAGCGGAGCTTAACGCCTCGCTTAGCACTAAAATACTTGCAAACATGCTAGACGGCACATAAATATTGACGTAGGCAGCTTTGTAATAACGTATTTACGCTACTTACTTCTCATGGTCAGAGGTCACGGGTAACTTATAATATCAACAAGCTGGTTTTCTGCCGTTGTTGTCCGTAACCAAATTTGGTGATATTCATTGTAATCATTGAAGTCTTCTTTTTGGAAATTCCGAAAAAGTAGGCTTCTACAACACATTCATGCTGGCTCTATGAATACAAAGACTATGAACTGAGCTGTAAATATGAAAAAATCGGTCGTATTATATGACATGCATGTTGATGTGAGTCATTTAAATAATCTTTTGAGGTTCGCAAACATACTGGATTCTGCACGAAGTTATCCTTCCCGGTTTTAAGCGACGGTATGCACTGCACATTTTTTTAAATTACTAAATGAGTCATTGTTGTGGGTCGGAGATTGAACCGGGTGCCGTCAGATTGTAAAACGCATTAGCTACCGCCTGGCCACCAACACTCAATTATTGTTTGCTTAAACTAGAACTTATAAATCATCTTTACGTACTACTTGTCTACAGATGATGATTTATTTCTGATTTCTGAAATTAAAGAAAGAAATCAACATCTTCGTTCGTTTTTTTAAATAAAAAATAGGCTTGCTTTTGACCGCCAGCTCGCTTGATGTTAAGCTATGTTCATCATCGTTATCATTATGAACAACTTTAATTATGAAATTACTGAAATCGAAAATATATCACGGAGTATAACCGACCCCTTTCAGCTTAGTACAGTACCCTTTCTGCGTAACCCAGTATTAAGCCGGTATACCAGAGCCAAGAAATTTGATGAATAGGTATTTAGCAACTCTATTGCTGTCGCGCTGCGCCCTGACCAGCGAGCTATCGATGTGTGCGTGTCGAACAGACTGTGCGTGTGTGCGTGCCCGCCCGTGCTCCCGCACTGAATGCCTAGTTGCCTACAAATTCATATCGCCTCGCAGTCTACTCGGCTAGTTGATATCGTCGTTTGCCGAATGTCGAGTGATTTTTGTTATTTTGCGATCTGCTCATATTTTACTAACCGACTACGCCAAATAGACCAGGGTCGATAATTTTTGAAACAAAAAAATCACATTAGGATGGAAGATGAAACCCATTAGAAAAGGAGGAGAATATGATAAAAACGAAAGGAAAAATAAATAATTGGCCAAGAGCGTGTCGAGACACGCATATGGTAGGGTTCCGTAACTAAAGCCATATAATTGTAGTCATAGTTCAGAAATTGATAGTTATAGAAAAATTCGAACGAACGAAGCTCTGTGGACTTAGCCAAATTTCAGAGATGTACCATCCCGACATAGCATATACTTTTTATGGTTCAAACATAGAGAAAACTGATTGAAAAACATTATTTGTTTGGATACGCTTTGAATTTATTACAGTTTTATCGCTGTTACTCAAAAAGTCATCATCAGATAATGTTCAAAATAATTTTGAATGAAGGTTTTAAATATGACCTATCTGTATTGTAAGACTCAAGTTTCTAATGTCTAGTTTAGAAATGCAGGGGGGGGGGGCAACTTTTTGCCACTTTGGCGGGCCATATTTCGCAAAGTATAGACTTTATAAAAAAGTGATGTATCAAACTTTACCTTCATTTTAAAAGACCTTTTTAACGATATCCCACACGAGTAAGTGGATTAAAAAAACAATTTCATCCCCATTTCACATGTACGAGTGCCACCCCTAAAATGCAATATAATATATTTTTTATACTTTTAAAATTGAGATCTATATTATATTACTGTAATTATTATTTAAATTTAATTTTTTTATCTTAATAATTACAGAAGTTAGGTTTTAAAAAATTCGGACGGACAGTCAGACAGACAGACAGACAGACGGACGGACAGAACGAATTTATAAGGGTTACTTGTCGGGCTACGGAACCCTAATTACGGGCGAGTTCGGGAAGTGGGAGCCCCCCCCCCCCTCGTTTAAGGGTAAAAAATGGTTTATCTCGATTTCCGGCAAAACTACATGTTCTATGGAAAAAAGATTAGTGGCAAAGGTAATAAAAAGATCTACAACTTTTGGCACAATAATTTTTTCACATAACCTCAAAATTATGTGAAAAATTAAAATAACCAAGTTTTTGGTTAAAATAATATACACGTTTATAAGTATGTATATTAAATACATACATACTTATGAACATAAAGCGAGCTAATAACGATACAGTAGCTACTCCAAAATATAGTGCAGTTTCACACGACGCTTGAAAACTTCCTGTGAGGGTGCCGGTCTAGAATGTGATGATAGTTACGGATAGGATTACCATGTACAGTTCCTATGGGATAACTTTAACTATAATCTAATAATCTAAAGTAAAGTAGGTAAAGTAGAGGTGTTGTATGAGGACTTGAGGAGATATCCGAGACCATACATACCGCCGTTACATACTTCACCGTTGTTATGGGTAACTTCAACGCAAAGGTGGGACGCGGAATGTTGATGAGTTAAGAGTGGGGTCATATGGGTATGGACAGCGGAATTCGAGGGGCCAGCGGCTGGTTGACTTCATGGAGAAGGAGAAACTCTATTTGATGAACTCCTTCTTTCAGAAGCGACCATGCAGGAAGTAGACGTGGATGAGCCCCGATGGTTCGACCAAAAATGAGATCAACTTCATCATGACGACCAAGAAGCGAATATTCAATGATGTCTCGGTGATCATCAAGGTGAAAACCGGTAGCGATCACCGTATTGTCAAAGGCACATTGAATATCAACAAGCTCGAGAAGTCGTGTCTGGTGAAGTCCACGCTCCATTCTGATCATACTCAACTCCAAAACTTCAAAGACTTCCAACTCGAATTGCATAATCACTTCCAGGGCCGAAAGCGGAACTGTTCGTACTAAACAATGGGCTGGTGGAAACTGTCCAAGCAGTGGGGTCCAAGTTATTTAAGATCCCACGCCGGAAAAGACTTCAGAAGCTCTCAGATTAAGCTAATGAAAGATCTGACTGAGATGAGACTGCAACCTTCAGCTGATATGTCGGAATATGGCAAACTTAATAGACGAATCTCGAAATCGGTGCAACACGATCTAAGTTCCTATAATACAAGATGTAGTAGGTACGCAATTGAGCGGAACCAATGCTCGAAAGTGTTCGCAAAGAATTCGTCTATTGCGAAAAGCCAAATGTCGAAACTGAAAATCGAGGTTGGCAGTATCATTTCATCGAAGCCGGAGAATCCAACTCAGATGGGCAGCATTTGGGAAATTGCGTGACATCTTCTCGTCCAAGATACTACAGTGCCTAAAGACAAGGGTCTTTGACCAGAGTGTGTTGCCAGTTGCCAGTAATAACATATGGTACTGAGACGTGGTCCTTAACTGTTGGCTTTTTAGAAAAACTCAAGAGTCACACAACGGGCAATGGAGAGAGCTATGCTCGGAGTTTCTTTGCGCAATAAAATCCGAAACGTGAATATCCGCCAAAGAGCCAGAATCATCGACATAGCTATTCAAATTTGCAAGTTGAAGTGGCAATTGGGCAGGCCACATCGCTCGAAGTACCGATAACCGATGGGGAAGAAAGGTCCTTGAGTGGAGACCACGAACCGGAAGACGCAGCGTAGGTAGGCCTCCCACTAGATGGACCGACGACATTGTGAGAGTCGCGGGCATCCAGTGGATGCAGATGACAGGATGTCGATCACTATCAGTATAGAGGTTAAAGGGGGAGGCCATTGTTCAGCAGTGGACGTCTTCTGGCTGATGATGATAAGCTATAATCTAATCACTTAGCAACGTAATAACCTAATGTATTTGAATAAAATTTTGAAAAAAATATCGCAACAAAATTAACTAATATTAAGAGAATTATTTATTTATAAATTTTTCCACTTGTTACGATCCTGATATTCCTGATACACAAGTTACAATATTTTTTTTAATTCTTTCTTTTCGTACTTAAATGTGTTCTGTGTTAAAACCACGTCAGTTTCCATAGTAAAAATAAATCATGTTGTGCGTCAACAATTTTGTCCAAATTCTAACTTGCCGGCCGTTGCAGTAATGTGCTAAATTCACTGCACGCACAAAACACTAACTAAAGACGAGAACCGTCACATATCGATATCGATGGACAGCACTAATGTGTCGATACAATTATCGACTACATGTCTCTTCTCTAACTGTATACGTATTAGACCGACCCTCCCCTGACCTCGAGCCTCTGCCCGTAGAGCGCAATAAGGACAACTGCAGCTCGGATCGATTTATACCTACGAAAAGTAGACAAAATCATCGTCTCGGATTCTTCTGTTTCCTCATTCAAAAATAAGCCGATTTCATTATTTTTTTCAATTAATTGTTTAAAAAGGATTGATCTCGGCTTCTGTCATTTACTTTTGTTTTACAAACTCATAAATTTTGTTTGAGAGACGTCTGAACACGGTGGTAAAAATTTGTTATTTTTTGGGATTTTTAAAGGCTCATATTTCTTATAGTACTTAACTTACGAGAAAAAATAAATGACACAAGCCTGACCATAAATGAGATAAATTTGATAAAAAAATAATATATAGCTCTAGCGGTATTATCCAGGGAGGAAACAGGAGAACAAGTTTGTATGGACTAAACGCTGCCCAACTTGCCCCTTAAATTCTAGTTTGCCTCTCGCGGCAACAATGGACATTACATTCACTTGTACTACGTTACTGTATCACATACCCACATGCTACGCCTGTAAGTGGGTAGCAAGTTTATGCCAGAATGGGGCATTGAAACTTCATTACCAAAACTTCGTAGACGTGAGTGAATTATTTTCAGTTTAATTGCCATCGCAGTACTCTAGGGTAATTAGCTCACGGGCACAGCTAATTACATCTGGTCCTCTGGCTCCTGTGTCAAGTTGATATTGAACTCTGCGTCATGGGAAATGATTTGTAATCTTACCTTGGATTCTAATTAAAGACCCTCTGGGAACGGAGACTGCCGTATTGGGATATTCAACACTTTAAAGGCCCATATTGAGTTGAAATCCAGTTGCCACGTTTCTCATAACTTTTTTCTATACCTACTTGTATTTAAGTACGTATGCGTTGAATTTTTTAAAATGCGGTCTTTTAAGAGCAATCTACACTCTCATGTTTTACAAGCGACGGTTTTTTAAATGGCCTTGTGTACACATGGCAAATAATGTTTAAATGTTTCCAAAGTTCTGTGGCCTTAGTATGAGAACTTGCGAAAAAGTTATCGTTACGTAAACGTTAGCAAATGTATGAAAAATTCAGTTTCTTTTTACGTCTGATAGAGGCGCTGTAAAAAAACATACATTTTGCTTCACTTTCACTTGCGAAAAAGTTAACGATAACTTTTTCACAAGTGCTCGTACTAAGGCCACTGTACTTAATATCAACTTGCGGCAGTTTCGTAGCTACTTATTTGTTTTTCTTTCTTCTGAGAGGATTATGGCATCACACGTCATTTGTATTTGCCAGGGAGAAATATTAAAGTATTTTTAAGTTTTAGTTAATATCGTCAAACAAGTCAAATTCAAGAAAAGTATGTCAAAGTCAAGTCCAAGTCACGCCACATTAAAATGTTGAGTGCTTTACTATTTGACTCTATGGAGTTTTGGATACAACATGAAAAGAGTCGTTTCACCTCATTATATCACTTACCTAATCCCATTTTTGAGCACGTTAACGAACACAATAAATAATAATCCACGATTATTATTCAATAGCACCCGAAAATTCATTAAAAATAAAATTGTTTCCTACAAGCTGTAGACAAAAAGGAGGTAACGTTATTAAATTGACAGCATTAACTCATAAAATACAACCTCTTTACTAATAATAGAACCTGGCCGTTTTTTAAAGCATAGATTAAAAAATAAAACAGCCAGTGTTAGCACTCGACGTGAAAGCTATCTTTGAGATGTTCGTGCAAGTTTTAATTGATCAATTTAACTTCAACTAGCAGCAGTTGACCTGAGATAGGGGTGTCGCTACGACGAGTAAGTACAAGCTCTGATGGAAGTTTGTTTTATTGGTTTTTTAGAAGTTTTTTGCCGCTTTGTGAATAATGTATTACCTAATTCATTATCAGACAATAGTTCCATAAATATAATTGTAAGTATAAGAAAAAAAATATAAATTAGAATTATATATTATTATTGGGTTCTTCAAAAGGGCTGTTAATAGGGTATTTAAGGGTCGGCAACGTATTTGCGATGCCCCTGGTGTTGCAGGTACCCATAGGCGATGGTGATCGCTTACATCAGGAGGCTTGTCTGCTTGTTTCCCACCTATGGCATGATAAATATATACATTAAAAGCAGTATTACAAAATGAAATCGAGTATTCGAACGAAAACATAAAGCCGTAATTGTCAAGACGGATGGGAAACACGAACTTGACAAATTGCTACGTTGAATGGCAATGCTCAATTTCTGTGCAAAATGCCTAGTATGGACCAGTAGCTGGACACCCGATGCCTCTACCAATTGCCTGGCAATTGCAGCTATGTTTTCCACTAAAGACATCCCTATAATATTTTCTATCAGTTCAACAGTTTTCTCACTCCTCCGAGATTAACTCGAATATACCTGGTACAACCACCTAATTTTCTACATGTAATGGTGTGTGCTTCTAAGTGCCCAATAATGGAAGCACCCTCGGGCATTGCACGGTTTGATTCGGGCAATGTCCTTTAAAAGGGACAAATGTGCAATTATAGGAAATTTGTGGAGGGCAGAGTTTTAGGGTACAAAAGCCTGCAAAAATTATGGGAGTTTATTAATCTGGATATAATTTGCTTTGATTAACCTTTTAGGGTTATATATCAGTTTCACATGTCTGCTAAAAACAAATATAAATTGTAAAATAAAATTAAAGCTCACGTTAAAAGAGACAGATCATCTTCAAATGGCTGAAAAGATTTTCATGAATCATAGCTAACATACGTATAACATAATACATAACATAGTATAGTATAACATAAGTACATACGCGAACGCGAAGACCGCACTAAATCTGTCGTATACGAAAACACAAATCTCTCAAAGTGTACCTACGCCTGAAACTATAAAAAAATGCAAGGTACACGAGATATTGAACACTTTCGATAAGGCCACCTTTCAAACAAACAAAAAAAAAACGAACAGTTATCAAAAGATCTACATCTTTTTCTTTGACCCCATTTTGGCTTTCCATCAATTGAGATTGTGGCCAAACAAAACGAGATGACGGAATGAGGTTGGCTCCCATACAAAAGAGTTGTTCCGGACAGCTGCACCGAACATTGCGTCATCACCAAAATAAAGAACAATATCTCAGCGTGATAAAAGGTGTAGTGCTGTGTGTCCGTGAACATTATACGTCGATTGTATATATATAAAGAATGTAGTATATAAGGAACAATGTGAAAACTTACAAAATAGCTTAAGAAAAACTGTACTACATAAATGTAAAATTCTGTAATAAAACTTGGGCCGCTGACATCTTTCACTACCCCTAGAGCTTGCTTGCTATAAACAGAACATTATATAATAATAGGAACACTCCAAAACGGAGAAAAATAGGAAAAATCAGGAAAATTAGGAAATTGAGGTTCGTTCCATAAGAGTGAGGCGTACATCGCTGTCTATCTCACCTCACATTTATCCCCGTCTCGCTCGCGCCTAGCCCGTCCTGCTCGCACGGCCGCCGCCGGCGATTGGTCCAACGACTCAGACGGGCGCGACATGCCCCGTAGGACCACAAGGCTCGGCGCGAGTGGATAAATATACGGCGGTGTGCGCCGATGAGTCACTCTTTCGGAAGCACTCGAGCGGAACGGATCTCAAGAAAAGAAGACAAGAAGAACAAGCAAGCTCTAGGAAGAAAGAAAGCGCCGTTTAGCCGTACATCGAGTTTCACTGTCTCGGCTCTCAATCCCAGCTCACGTGCATATAGGGACGGTAATACGACATACACACGGGCGCAGGGTTTATCCCGGGTTGGCTCTCTCCGCATCGTGTCTACAGTCCACTACGAAGAATATCGTCAAGGGCTGACTCGGGCCGACCTCTACCTTGCGCCTGTCCCGCACATTTGGTCCTTCGAGCCGGATCTTGAGCTGAGCAGTGAAAACTCGGAAAAGAATGGTGCTAACAAGGTCCACGAGTGGTCGTACCGCGCCTCGCCGGAGTCCGGAAGACTCTGTCGCAGGGGCCGGTACCACGAACACCACCACTCGTGCTGCAACTACGATGTCAACAAGATCCGTTCCGCCCATCCGAAGGAGTCAACACACGTCGAGCCTGGACACCACGGGCGCCGCGACGGGTGCGAGGGCCGCGCTCAGTGCCGCAGCGCCGCCCACCGTCATCGCCCCGTCCCTCGTGGAAACCACGACGCTTCACTCCGGGGCCGCCATGCCGCCGCCGCCGGAACACCGCGTCGGGGCCGCACTCACTGCCGCAGTGCCGCCGCCGGAACGCGCTTCACACGGGGCCGCGTCCACGCATCGGACGCCGCCCTCCGCCACGCATCAGACCGATGCGCTCGCACCTAGGCCACGAGCCTGGGTGATTCACCTGTCGCCGCCGAGATCGCCGTCGACAGTGGCCGCCGTGACCAGAGGACCGCCGCCCGCTCCGCTCCAAGACGAGCAAGCGCCGCGGCCGCCAACGCCGGCCAGAACAAGAACAACTGCATCAAGGCGCAGCATCGGGAGCGAGAGTCGACTCAACAGGGCGCGTGCACGCTACGAGTTGGCCGCCGCCCGCATCGAGTTGCTGGACGCCGAAGCAGAGATGCAGAATGAAGAAGAAGAGGACGCGCGCACCGTCGTGTCCGACGACCAACGGTCGCAGCGCGTCACGACATGGCTCTCCGAGCAGCAGACGCACCTCGCCATCGCCACTGAACGGGTCGCTGGGGTAGCGCCGCCGCCCGCGCCGCTACTGCCGCCGGCGCCTGACCCGGTCGAGGAGCTGCCACACCGGAGGAGCCAATACTGCGAACGCCCGCCGCCGCAGCGCGCCATCTACGCGCCGCCGCCGCCGCCGTTCCAGCCAGGGCCGCAGCCAGCAGCAGAACAGACTGTGGCCAATCCGACCTTGCCGGGCGCCGTCGCACTACAGACCGCGCCGAGGACGGACATCTCCGAACTAGCTGCCGCCATCGCGCTTGCGTCGCGACATACGAAGCTGCCTAGTAAGTACTTTATCGACCTACCGATTTTCGCAGGATCACACCAAGAATGGTTACCCTTCCGCGCCGCATACAACGAGACGGCGGGAAACTTCTCCGATGTGGAAAACACTGCGCGACTACGTCGAGCACTCAAGGGAAGAGCAAAGGAAGCAGTCGAGAACATCCTTCTGCACTACACCGACCCGAACGAGATCATGCGCACGCTGGAAGCGCGCTTTGGTCGCCCGGAGGCGATCGCCGCGACGGAATTGGAGAGATTACGTCGCCTACCAAAGCTCGGCGACAGCCCGCGTGACCTCATAATTTTCGCAAATAAAGTTGCGAATGTGGTCGCCGCGCTGAAGGCGCTCGACCGCGTACATTACCTCTACAACCCGGACATCACCACAGCCACATCGGACAAGCTACCACCAGCAACCAGGTCACGTTGGTTCGACTACTCCTACACGCAGCCAGCCAACGAGCCCGACCTGATCAAGCTGTCACACTTCCTTCAAGGCGAGGCGGACAGGTGCGCGCCCTACGCGCAGCCAGAGCCCGCTCCAGCGACTACGGAAGGCGGCCGGGAACCCAGAAAGGTAAACCAACGTGTACATACCACCCAACAGCGCTCATGCCTTACCTGTGAAACTGCCGGTCATGAAGTACCAGACTGCCCGAAATTCAAGAATGGTGACGTCAACACGAGATGGGACGCTGCGAAACGCGCCCGCCTCTGTTTCAGGTGTCTACGTCTACGTAACAAGAAACATTTTTGCAAGTCGAAGAAATGCGAGATCGACGGGTGCACCCACTTTCATCATCGCCTGCTCCACCATCGAAAACATCAAGAGCCGAAGAGCGAAGACACCCCGCCCAGCGACGTCAACGAGACCGTGACCACCGCGCGGGCCGGGGCGGCCTACTTGAAAATCGCGCCGGTGACTGTTTCCGGACCGGCGGGAGAGCTAGCGACGTGGGCGCTCCTGGACGACGGCTCCACCGTCAGCCTCATTGACGCCGGCATCGCTGATCGAGTCGGCGCCGCGGGACCTGTCGACCCTCTACGTATCAACACAGTCGGCAGTGAGAAGATAGACGCATCGAGATCACGCCGGGTCTCAATATCACTGACCGGGGAGGTCGGTGACCCGCGGCGCCTACAACTACGAACCATCGATCGGCTGCATCTAGCACCACAACGCGTGCGTCAAGAGGACCTGGACGAGTGCTCCCATCTTCGACAAATTTCACACTTGTTATGTACAGCTGGCGGAGCACCTACAATATTGATCGGGCAGGACAACTGGCATCTGCTTACAACGACAGCGATGAGAAAAGGAAGACGCGACCAACCGGTCGCCTCGCTCACCCCGCTAGGATGGGTGCTTCACGGCGCGTCAAGACACGGGGACAATGGAGTCAATTTCGTCGCGCATCTGACACACCGGGACGGAGACATCGAGGAGCAACTCCGAGAACACTTTGCCATCGAAAGTCTCACGGTGACACCGAAGGCGCCACGAAGCGACCCCGACCGACGCGCCGAGGAGATGCTACGAGAGCACTCCACTCAACGTCCAGACGGACACTACCAGACGACCCTGCTCTGGAAGAACGAAGATACGAACATGCCAGACAACCGGGACGCGGCCTTAAGACGTCTCGTCTCAATAGAGAAGAAGTTACAGAAGGAGCCGGCACTCGCGGTCAAGTATGAACAACAGATGACCGCCCTCATCTCCAAGGGGTACGCCGAGCCCGCTCCACCGACGAAGACACCCGGCCGCACCTGGTATCTGCCACACTTCGCGGTGCGAAATGCACTCAAGCCCGACAAGCTTCGCATCGTACACGATGCCGCCGCGAAGACTCAAGGAAAAAGTCTGAACGATTTTCTGCTCACCGGCCCGGACCTGCTACAGTCGCTACCCGGGGTCTTGATGAGATTTCGACAGCACGCCATCGCCGTGACCGCCGACATACGAGAGATGTTCATGCAAGTGAAGATTAGACCCGAAGACAGAGACGCGCTCCGGTACTTGTGGAGGGCGCGCCCGGACGACCCGCCTTCGGAATATCGAATGACATCACTCATCTTCGGCGCGACAAGCTCACCGGCGACAGCGATCTTCATCAAGAATCTCAACGCAGCGAAACATTCCGAGGCATACCCAGAGGCGAGCGCTGCCGTACTTCGGTCCCACTACATGGACGACTACCTGGGAAGCTACGAGACCGAAGACGCCGCCACGACAGTCGCCCGCCAGGTGAGAGATATACAGGCAGAAGCCCGTTTTGAACTAACTAAGTGGACTTCAAACTCGACAGAAGTACTACGGAGCCTCACGGAGGAACGAGCCACGGAGGAGGTCACCATCACGGGAGGGCCGAGCACCGAACGAGTCCTTGGCCTGGTGTGGCGTCCCGACGCCGACAAGCTGACCTTCAACCTGGACTTGGCGCGGATTTCGCCCGAAATCCTACAAACCGACACGCCAACCAAGAGAGAAGCGCTCAAGATCGTCATGTCATTGTACGATCCGTTGGGCCACGCATCGCTCGTCACCGTCCAGGGAAAGAAGATCCTACAAGAATTATGGCGCCGGGGAACACCATGGGACACCGCCATCGACGCCGACCTCTCCACACAGTGGGTCGAGTGGATGAGCCACCTCCGCACCCTTCGTGACGTCACCGTGCCGCGCTGCTACCCCGGCTACACCAACGCAGCGACACTACAGCTTCATGCCTTCGCGGACGCGAGCGAGACCGCCTACGCCGCCGCGCTCTACTGGCGCGCGGTCATGCCGGACGGCCGCGTCCACACATCGCTCGTCCTCGCGAAGGCCCGCGTCGCACCGGTGAAGCTGACGTCCATCCCGCGCCTCGAACTTCAAGCCGCGGTCATGGCAAGCCGCATGGCAGCGGCGGTGACCGAAGAACACGACAGGAAGCCCGACTCCAAGTACTACTGGACCGACAGCAAGACCGTACTAACCTGGCTGAAAACCGGATCACGATCGTATCGACCGTTCGTCGCGCACCGCATCGCAGCGATCGAGGACGGTAGCAAGCTCTCCGAATGGCGCTGGGTGCCAACAAAGATGAACGTCGCCGACGACGCCACTCGCGACGTCCCACGGGACTTCGCATCCGACCATCGGTGGTTCGTCGGCCCCGAGTTTCTGCACCTGCCGGAGGAGGGATGGCCCTCCGACCAACCTCCACCCGCCGAGACACCGACCGGAGAGGAGCGATGCGCCGCCGCTACGACACGCGACACGACGATACAAGACACGATCCCGCCTGCAGAGCGTTTCAGTCGATGGGAGAGGTACCTGAGGTCAACGGCCCGCGTTTTACAGTTCATTGAACTATGCCGAAAAACGCGAGCCCGCGTGCACTACAAGAGGACACGTAGAAACAAGGAAAACGACCCGACTTGGAATTCGACAACAAGCAAGAAGTCGATGACGTATATAAAACGGGACACGAAACAGTCGCCACGCTTCATAGAAATACCTGCGGACATGCTACGACGTGCCGAACATTTAATTTGGCAGTACAGCCAACATGAAGCATTTTATGAAGAAATGAAAGAACTTGAACGCGGTCAACCGGTCGCGCGTCACAGCCGCCTCCACCGTCTCGCCGTGACCTTCCAAGATGGCCTGCTCCGACTGAAGAGTAGGATCAGCAACGTCACAGGAGTCGACGTCGCCCGCCTGTCGCCGCCTATCCTAGACGCCGACAGACATGAGGTGAAGCTCCTGCTGGACTACCTTCACCGACGCCTTCATCACGCCGGAGCAGAGACCACCATCAACGAGTGCAGACAGCACTACTGGGTACTGCGGCTGCGACCCGTCACCAAGACCGTCATCCACAGATGTATCCCGTGCCGCATAAGAAAGGGAACGCCGCCACAACCATCGACCGGAGACCTGCCACCGTGCCGACTTGGACACCACCAGCCCGGTTTCACCTTCACCGGGGTGGACTACTTCGGCCCGCTGAACACCGTGACGGGACGCAACGTGAACAAACGATGGGTGGCGATATTCACCTGTTTGAGCAGCCGCGCGATACACCTGGAACCAGCATGGACCCTCTCCACAAGCTCAGCGGTAATGGCTCTTCGACGCATGATAGCGCGCCGTGGGACCCCGACGGAGATCTGGTCAGACAACGGCACCAATCTCCGAGGCGCCGACCGAGAACTACGAGAAGCGATCGACCGAGCCACAGAACAAGAAGCTGCGCAGAGGACCATCAGGTGGCGCTTCATACCACCAGGGGCACCATTCATGGGCGGGGCATGGGAACGACTCGTCCGCTCAGTGAAGACAGCACTCGCCGCCATCGAACAACCTCGTCACCCGACGAACGAGGTGCTCGCGACGCTCCTGGCGGAGGTCGAGTACACCGTGAATTCCAGACCGCTCACCCACGTATCGGTGAGCCCCGACGATCCTGAGGCGCTGACACCGAACCACCTTCTCCTTGGTGGTTCTGCTCGCGTACCATCCCTGGGCACGTTTGATGACAAGGACCTCTTCGACTGCGCCAGCTGGCGCGCCTCCCAGCGACTCGCCGACCTCTTCTGGGCCAGGTGGCTCAGGGAGTACCTGCCGGAGCTCCAACACCGGCGGGAGCCCCACAGCCGTGGGCCCGCCGTGACCATCGGGGACGTGGTGATCATCGCCGACAACAACCTGCCGCGGAACACTTGGCCGCGCGGCAGGGTCATCGCGACCTACCCCGGAGCCGACATCGTGCGCGCAGTTGACGTGCGCACCCAAGGTGGAGTCCTGCGGAGACCAGTCAAGAAGCTGGTCGTCATCCCGACACAGAAGACCGACTAGATGGCTGCCCTTCACCCAATCATCTGCAGCGACCCGGCGGACGCTGCACGGCGGGAGAATGTTCCGGACAGCTGCACCGAACATTGCGTCATCACCAAAATAAAGAACAATATCTCAGCGTGATAAAAGGTGTAGTGCTGTGTGTCCGTGAACATTATACGTCGATTGTATATATATAAAGAATGTAGTATATAAGGAACAATGTGAAAACTTACAAAATAGCTTAAGAAAAACTGTACTACATAAATGTAAAATTCTGTAATAAAACTTGGGCCGCTGACATCTTTCACTACCCCTAGAGCTTGCTTGCTATAAACAGAACATTATATAATAATAGGAACACTCCAAAACGGAGAAAAATAGGAAAAATCAGGAAAATTAGGAAATTGAGGTTCGTTCCATAAGAGTGAGGCGTACATCGCTGTCTATCTCACCTCACATTTATCCCCGTCTCGCTCGCGCCTAGCCCGTCCTGCTCGCACGGCCGCCGCCGGCGATTGGTCCAACGACTCAGACGGGCGCGACATGCCCCGTAGGACCACAAGGCTCGGCGCGAGTGGATAAATATACGGCGGTGTGCGCCGATGAGTCACTCTTTCGGAAGCACTCGAGCGGAACGGATCTCAAGAAAAGAAGACAAGAAGAACAAGCAAGCTCTAGGAAGAAAGAAAGCGCCGTTTAGCCGTACATCGAGTTTCACTGTCTCGGCTCTCAATCCCAGCTCACGTGCATATAGGGACGGTAATACGACATACACACGGGCGCAGGGTTTATCCCGGGTTGGCTCTCTCCGCATCGTGTCTACAGTCCACTACGAAGAATATCGTCAAGGGCTGACTCGGGCCGACCTCTACCTTGCGCCTGTCCCGCACAAGAGTGGTCCATCATATCCCAGAAAAGAGACGAGTGGAAGAAAGGAATGGATGCCGTTGCCCTGCAATGAGACGACCACGGCTAAAATAAATAAATAAATTAAACGTGTGCATGATTAAAGCTGTATTCGTAATTCGCGCTACCTATTGCCCTCGCTATCATGGCGTGAATACAATCACAACTGACAGTGAACATTATTAATCTGCTGGTACAAATCAAGGAAGATCTCTATCTATATTTGTCTATGTACAAATCAAAGAAGATCTCTAGCTATATTTGTCTATGTACAAATCAAGGAAGATCTCTAGCTATATTTGTCTATGTACAAATCAAAGAAGATCTCTAGCTATATTTGTCTATGTACAAATCAAAGAAGATCTCTAGCTATATTTGTCTATGTACAAATCAAGGAAGATCTCTATCTATATTTGTCTATGTACAAATCAAAGAAGATCTCTAGCTATATTTGTCTATGTACAAATCAAGGAAGATCTCTATCTATATTTGTCTATGTACAAATCAAAGAAGATCTCTAGCTATATTTGTCTATGTACAAATAAAGGAAGATCTCTATCTATATTTGTCTATGTACAAATCAAAGAAGATCTCTAGCTATATTTGTCTATGTACAAATCAAATAAGATCTCTAGCTATATTTGTCTATGTACAAATCAAGGAGGCCTGATGGTATGACACTTGTTCCCTGGAAGTTGGGGCGGCGCCTTGTATGGGACGTGACTTGTGTCGATACTTTGGCACCGTCACATCTTCCTGAGACACAGAGTAGGGCTGGTGCAGCTGACAATTCGGCAGAGCAGCACAATATGCTATATGCAGCATAATTTATCGGCGCAAATATGCTAACCTCGGCAGTGGTTACATATTTGAGGCATTTGGGGTCGAGACATTGGGCCCTTGGGGACCGGGAGCTCACCTCATTTTCAAAAATCTTTCAGAGCGTCTGGTTAACACGACGCGTGACCAAAATGCTGGCGTGTATCTGGCTCAACGTATAAGCATTGCCATTCAACGTGGTAATGCCGCCAGCATGCTGGGTACGCTGCCAACTGATAGTGGGCTTGAGCATTTGGATTGTCTTTAGACCTTCAACGGTCTATGGACAGTCTAACTGTTTATTTAGTGTTAGTTTTAGCTAGTATTTTGTTTAGTTAAAAAAGGCACTTGCCCCATTAAAAAAAAGGAAGGCTGTACTGGCGGAACCAGTTTGTATAAAACCTTGTTAATGTGCGCTTACGCTTAGTAATAATATCTCTATAATAAGTCGCAAACAGTTGTGTGGGTAAATAACTTTAAATTAATTCTCACGTTAAATCAAACAAAGAGGCACATTGTAAGTGTTAACACCTCGCTTTGCCTGCACCCAGCGAGTTCATAATTAATTTTAAAATATATAATGAATAAACGTGCCAACAATTTTATACTTTTGTCTCATAGTGTGACCATAGTTTTGCAGAGATCTAGGAGGTATCTAAGAAATTACAGAAAAGTAAAACTAAGCCATTGGACTAAGTGTCATGTAATGAATCATAATGTTCAGTAGTGTATAAGTGGCATAATGTGACGTATTTAGACCTACTACGGTCTATGGGCAGTTCAACTGTTTTTGTAGTGTTAATAACAGCTTTCATAATAGCATTAAAAATGTATCATAATTCGAAAATTTTCGAATCAAAGTACAAGCTAGTACTATATGACTAAATGAAATACCCTGTTTAAAAAAATATGCCACGGACTGTTGCAGGTTTAAAAATAATCCAAATGTTCAAGCGCTCAACCAGTTGGTTTGGTAGTGTACTTAGAATGCTGGTGGCATTACAACGCTGAACGGACACTCTAAACGATGAGCCAGAAAAAAATCAGCATTGCCTCGTATTGCAAGGTACTCTGTAAGATTATTGTAATGTTTTTTAGAAGGAGTAAGCAAGCAAATTATAATAATTGGTCGCTCCAAAGTGTGACTTTGCGACGCTTATATCTTCGCAACACCATAACCGATATAGTTTATATTTAAACTTCAAAATTATATTGAAATGAATTAGGTTCTTACCAAATTTATAAAGGTTATCGTCCAACAAAATATACCTACAAACATACATAGAAACGTCGACTTGTCCCATTAGAATCTGAGACTTATCTTTGTTAGGTCAAAAATCAACCACAATACATAAGAAGCTATAACTATTTATTTCATCTCTAAACAGCTAAGATGTTATGTAATTTATAACATATTAGATCTTCTTAGAGAACCAGACAGGCTCTTATATTATTATATTTCATATTCAAAAGGTTTCGAAACGAATATTTCATTTTAGTTAAATGAAAATTTAATAAATTGTTTCGAAATAAATTGTAAATAATACTACCAATAGACGTGTCATTGACGTCGTATTGTTCAGTTTCAATTTGTCTCCATAATTTGTTTTGAGAGCAAATATTGCTTAACAAAATTGAATGCTTTAACGGCCAATCTAATAAGTATGATTGAAAATGGATGTGGTATAAAGACTTCTATATTGTGTATTTTAGCAAGCAAAATCATTATTATTTTACTATAATACCTATTTTTTAAGGCAAGTGCTTTTATTAACTAAAAAATGCAAGCTATTATATCGACACCGCATTTATCACAACCGGTAAAGGCGTTTAAGCGGTAGGTTATTTTATTGCGTCTTCGGGTTAATATAAATGTGAATGCTCACTTTATGGAACTGAATAATGTTCATAGTACAGTTATTGTGTAAATATCGACTTTAAAATGACAAAAAAATATCATACGAACCCAATTGAGAACCTACCACCTCAGTCGGTCAAAAAACAATTTTTATAAATTGTTAGTTGCCTTGTGAGAAAAGAATGGCAACATTTTTGAGCTGGATATTTCCAATGATACATCAGAATTGACGTTAATTTTCATCTAAAACTGTACAATCGGAGTATAGTGTACGTATCTCCTACAAAATCAAGAAGCATGGTCACAATACCAGGTTTATAAATGAACTACCGGTAGCGGTGGAACAAAATAGTCTCTGCCTGGAGCTATTGTTTGCGTTAATGCTGTGTTTGCGCAGTCCCACGATGTTTACCAGGTAAGACAATACCACCAAACTTACTTACTAGCAGCGATAAACGACTCAACAGACGACTAAACAACTCGATAAGTCAACAAACATGTCAAGCGACTGAATCATCAACTAACGAGCAACTTGACACGTAACTCTAAAAAGGACTCAACAAGCATTTAGACTAGGTGTTTGACACGTTACGCGATAAGCGACTTCACAGGGTCTTGACGGGTGACTTCACCGAAGACAGGAGCCTTCACAGACGAGTTGACAGATGACTGCAGAACGACTAGGCAAATAATTTGACAAGCTATTTAAAGTAACGACTCGAATGGTGACTCAAAATCAGCGAATCTCATATTGCCGTTTGAGACGACTTGACTGGCGGTTGATTTGATGAACGAGAAACTCGATAGGTGACTCGGCAACTTGTCGAGTGACTTAACTGGCGATGCGACAAATCACGGTCGCGTCGTATGCAGTCGCTGTCGCCTCTTGTAAATGAGTCTACAGACAATAAGACAACACCGGAGATTGTTGGGACGTCGCAATATTAAGATGACTAGATAGGCAAGTACGTTGATAATCTCATATAATGTGAGTAATGGAATGTAAAACATTGTTTGTTTGGCATCTCTAAAGATTTTAGATGTTACTAAAATCTTGTAAGCCAACATTTGTCTCTTTTGTAAAGTGTGTCTGGAGAACTATCGACGTCTTTTCAAGATAATTATGGAGTTACCTAGGAAACGTTAGTTAATTTAGTCAAAACATTGTTGTTTACAAATTTATCTGCTGAGTTTTGGCGCCAACGTGATAAAACATGTCCTTTTTTATTATTTTCCTAAACTTATGAATTTCAAGTGTTAATATGTAATAATAATGGATTATTATCTATTAAGTATTCGTGAATGTGCTTGACTGTAGGCAAGTGATATAACGAGGCAAAACATGATGTTTCGTGTTGTTTCCAAAACTCTATAGAAGCCTGTTTTTTAGCATATACCACATTATGAGTCATGCCCCAGAAAATTTTTACTTGTCCACGACTTACTTTGCCTGACTCTGACTGTGTCTATGACTTGTTTGACGATATCCAATAAAACATGAATATAACAAAATCCCATCAAAAACATAAATGTGAAATGAGAGCCAAGTGAATATTATGGTATATGCTTTGGTTGTTGACTTCAACGAAAAAAGAAGTGAGATCTAACTTAGGATAATATATTGGAGCCTAAATGGTTTGCTTAATCCTTGCGCGAACGCTAAATGCGTAGCTACTGTTACGTATACTATGGTCGCTGTGCATTCGACGCCGTGCTCTGGGTGCAAGGAGGGGCAGAGACGATCTACTTGTGCTGAAGCATGCATGTAGCTCTCAGTGCTATCTAAAATTATTTTAAAGTCATCTATAATCCCTCTAGGGTGAGTTTTTATTATTGTTGTTACTACTGTGTCATTCCAGCGCTTTTCTTTACAATGTTTAATTGTTACTAAACTAAGCTGTTCTGTCGCGCCCAGCTGACTGCAGTTAAGGGTATTTCGTGATCGCTGTGTCAGCCGCGGATTTGCACTGCGTTACCGCTGGAGACTAACCTTTACGCTACTCTACATGGCTTGACAGACAGTACTTCCCGGAATGAATTTTAATGCCTAGCTACCTCGTTCCAGGATTTATTTTTTATCTTCACTGCATGACCTACCTGACGGTGTCCCAGAGGTGGCTGGACGGTTCGTCCCGGGTTGACAGTCCACTACTACCTACTTACAACCTGACGGTGACAGACGGGAGCACGTCCTGAAGGCACAACGCGGATGCGAGTGCATTATACGCTCAGGCCAGTGATCCTCTTTTACACCTACTTGGTGCGAAAAGTGTGCGGCCGTGCAATGTTATAAAACAATAATACACACCCTGATGATTTCCTACGGTTTTCTTGCCTAGCCGGCACCCTAACCATCTACCTACCTGCGGGCAGTAAGGGGTTATAAGACTACGCTAAACTCCCTAAATGCCGCAGTACATACTCTACTATAGACTGCAGGGGTACAGCTTAGGTGCTCTTACAAATATGTCAGGCGTTAGTCGACTAACGCCTGACGCCTTTACAACTATAATGCTATTGGTACTGAAACTGATATTGTTTTATACTATCACGGTTGTTCACTACAGTTATATAATTATTTACGGAATATTTACCGTGGTAAGGTTGTGGAAGGAACTCCCGATATTGGCGCAGTTACATGCACCATGTTCACGGTTCCTGTGAACATGGTGCACTTAGTAAAACTGGTTTGTTTGAATTAATAAAAAATAATGGTGGTCTTCCACTCGTTATATATTCGCGTTAAAACATTAAAATCCACATTAAGACCGGTTGGAACCAATTTTGATTGCTAATTCTTATATTACAGGCGCTATAAGTAAGTGTTACTAATAGAATCAATTAAATTGAAAAATTATAATAAAATAATACAAATTTACCAGTTTCTGATTTTTTCCTTTCTATTGACCCAACTACCTATCTGTATGCCAAATTTGAACTTTCTAGGTCATCTGGAAGTGGGTTATAGTTTTGATCTATAGGTCAGTCAGTGATAAAAATGTCGATTTTTGGACGTTAATATCTAAATAACTGTTTGAGGTGTGTTTATGAAATTTGGAGCACAAATGTATCTCCCAAGTTTCAATACATATGCCAAATTTGACGTTTATGTGAAATAGTTTTTGAGTTATGAGAGGGACAAAAGTGGCTCCAAGTGGTTCGTGTAATATTACACACGGTACCGCTCGAGCTTGGCTCTGACGCGCTCCCGCGCGTCTAGATACTTCACACGTCCTAATATACACACGACGTAAGACGCCAAAATTCTTTAAAAAGGAATGAATTAAAAAAAAACTCCTGTTTATGCGCGTGCCACAATGAGCAGCGTTGGTGCAATTTTAAGCATTATTAATACTTACTAAGCATAATATTACTATGCTTCTTATTTTACCTTCTACTTTGCTCAAAGGATAAGCACTCCCATACAACGTGGTAATGTATCTAAAGGGTTTTCCAATAAGAGGTGTTATTTTGAATAGCCCGCTATTTCGGTAGATGTCACTTTTGAAGCTGTCATTTCTTGGCATTTGACAAGTAGAAACTACGCCATTAATAAAAATGGTACGATACACGCTTCAACAACGCATTGAAATTATTAAAATTCACTATAAAAATGGTGAAAATTTGGCAGAGACGGTTCGTAAAACTCGAACATTTTTGGGTCGTCGTGAAGCACCTTGTCGGACCGCAATACAGAAATTGGTGGAAAAATTCGAGCTGTTGGGACAAGTTAGTGATGAGAAGAATAAAACCCGTGCACGTCGCTCAAGAACAGCCGAGAATATTGCTGCTGTAGCCGAAAGTGTTGAAGAAAACCCAGGTTTGTCCATTCCTCGTCGTTCTTTGGAATTAGGTATTCCACAAACGTCATTACACCGTATTTTGCATAAAGATTTGGGTCTTAAGGCTTATAAAGTCCAGTTAACACAAGAACTCAAGCCGGCCGATCATCAACAACGTCGTGACTTTGCTGATTGGGTCGTTGAAATGCATGAAAATGATCCGGAATTCCATCGAAAAATCATCTTCAGTGATGAGGCCCATTTCCACCTCGGTGGCTTCGTCAACAAGCAAAATTGTCGCATCTGGGGCTCAGAAAACCCAAGAGTTATTGTTGAAAAGCCTCTCTATCCTCAACGTGTGACTGTTTGGTGCGGTTTATGGTCCGGCGGAGTCATTGGACCTTACTTTTTCGAAAATGAGGCTGGCGCAACAGTTACGGTGAATGGATTGCGCTATCAAGAGATGATTAACGATTTTTTATGGCCGGAATTGGATGGTATTGATCTGGACAACGTTCACTTTCAACAAGACGGCGCTACGTGCCACACAAGCAACGAAACCATTGATCTTTTAAGGGAAAAGTTTCCGGACCGTGTTATCTCTCGAAGAGGTGATCACAATTGGCCACCGAGATCTTGTGATTTAACACCTTGCGACTTCTTTCTTTGGGGCCACGTGAAGGAGAAGGTCTACGCCAACAGCCCAGTATCGATTCAAGACCTCAAAGATGGAATTCGTGAGGCTATCGAGGACATAGAGCAGCCACTTTGCGATTTAGTTATGGAAAATTTCATGAAAAGGATTTTGTCCTGTAAGCGTGGCCGTGGTGGTCATTTGCCTGATGTTATTTTCCACTATTAACGGCATACCTTCCTCTTTGTAATGAAATAAACATCTGATGATTTATAATAAAAAATGGCATTTTTCTTTGAATATCAAAATAACACCTCTTATTGGAAAACCCTTTATTATTTCGGGAACTGTTTCCACTGGTAGCTGTCTATTATATTCGTTTTTCCCCCTGAAAGTTTTAGTTTTAAGTTTCAATTTATTTTTCTGTTATTAATTTATCAATGCTTAAGCCGTTAGCTGTGAGGCAGTTTTGTATATTATTAATGTTCAGATAGAAGTGTTATATAGAAGTCCAAACACATGACAGCAAGAGCGAGATTAAATATCGTAATTACATTTTAATATATATCTATGTCAAAATGACAAGTGCTGTGTAAGCTTGAATTTAAATTTCATGGATGACACCACAGAAAAGAGAAGTAAATAGAACGGTAATGAGAAGGAAAACAGGTATTGTGACAGAACCTTGACTGAATATTCTTATTTATGTCAACGTGTCGAACTCCGCGTCACAGTTGCTAACACAGTTGCCATGGGTTTATATGTGTGCAAGTGGCTACAACAAATTTCTTACAAAAATGCCTTGACATCCGTTCTAATTTAAACAAAAAATATATATTCTTCTCTGTGGATGACACCACACTACCATAAGCAGATATTTAGTGTAGCCATATATGACGTTAACCAAGTGACGCTTTACGGTAAAAAGAAAAAAAAAAGGCTTTGACAGATACCTATCGTATATGCAGTATAGAACTTAAAAGTCGATGGCTTGTTAACTAACATAGTTATTTTTAATATTTCGAAATCCACTGTAAGGATAAGCAAATTTTCGGCGTTTTATATTAATAACAACGGAAATCGTAAACCGTTTTTTTTATTGAGTATGCATAAGGTGTGTAAGGTGTTTGTATGCCACATCACACATTATACCCTGATTTTTCCGTTTCGCTGAAAAGTTACCCGATTGAAACGATGTACATATGCACACTGTTCGCTAAAAATCATGTTAAAAAAAACTTTTAGGCAAATTGTTCGTGTCTTTGTTCACAAAAGACATTTCGATTCAGATTTTTTCGTAATCGAAGAGGATCGATTTATTTTTACAGCCCTAGTTCATTGATACCACGTGAACACTGCAGCAGATGGAACAAAGTAGAGAGCATCATCTGGAAGGATCACCATCTCTTTTATGTCAATAGGGTCCTCAGTTCAGAAAAACGAGATTATAAATTGAAAGAAGGGAAGCCCCGCAAGGTGAAACCTACTAATAGCAACAACTGTACCCTTAGTACAAGATTTGATAGTTTTCGAAAACTTTTTTCGTTTTCGTTTTGATGCATACATTGCTGGGCTGAAAGCTATTCGAAACTATTTTTCGTATTTGAGTGAAGCAACCTATACTGCCGTTTACTACACATTTTAGTTCATCCGCGTTTCTGCTAGAGGCGCTTTACTAAAATGTATGGGACAATACGGAAACGAAAAAAGTTTTCGAAAACTGTCAAATCTTGTACTAAGGGTACTGGCATCAAGTCTGTTTAAGGCCAGATTGATATAGCACCCACCACGCCACCTTGAAAATGAAAAATGTTTTAGGGTTAATTAAGTACATAAACGTAAGACATAAATTACAACAAAACATTTTTTTGATACTATAGGTAGCAAACGAGCAGACGAGCTGCCTGATGGTAAGCAGTCACCGACGCTTATGGCTACTTGTAACACCAGAGGCATCACAAATACATAGCCTACCCTTTATGACTTTACTAACATATCTTTTGAAGATGATATTGTAGCTTCTTGGAAACACATCAAGGTAGCTCATTCAACATTTTGCAGGTGTTATAATTAGTTTTCTTGTTACTCTTATCTATGGAAATACTTTACAACGAGATGTCTATATTTTCAGTCACTGCTCTACAAGCTAAGTCAACTTCGTTCCGTCCTATTTTTCCCGTACATTTCAAGCCGAATTACTGGCCGATATTTTTTACCGTCTCCTGTTATTTTATCGCGGTTAATACTGTACTTGGGGAGGCAATGCCGCGCATGAGTGCCCGCGACTGGCGTCTGAGATAAACGGATTTCGTTTAATGCCATGTTGTCCGGAGCTGTACTGACCTGCCGCGATACTTCTGTAAGTAGGTATGTTATTTTATAAGTTTATTACACCACTCGTAGAAGTGTGCTGTAAATTATTAATATTATTTTGTGGATGTTAGATGGGCATTAAAAAATAATGAACACACAGTCATAGTCTCTGACTAGTTCGGAAGCCTCTGGGATCAATACAATACTCGTAACTTACTATAAATTATGCCCGAATAAATGATTTGTATAATATCTTGAGTGAATTGCAGATCAGAAAGATAATATAATTATAGTACTATACTATAATTATATAGTAATTATAGTATATATATTAATTACTAGCTGCTCGCCACGGTTTCACCCGCATGAAAATCGGTGATAATGATGATGATGAAAAGTAGCCTTTGTGTTAATCCAGGACATAAGCAATGTATATTCCAAATTTCATCCATATCCATCCAGTCGTTTCTGCTTGATTGAGTAACAAACATCCATCCATCCAATCTTTTACATTTATGATACTAACGACCCGCCCCAGCTTCGCGCGGGTGTTACGGTACTATGACCCTCTCCAGGAACACAAAATTTCATCCAGCCGTTTTTAAAATAGCTTATAGCTATTCCAGACTATAACCTATCTCTGTGTCAAATTTCATCCTGATCCGTTCTGGCGTGATTGAGTAACAAACATCCATCCATCCAAACTTTTACATTTATAATATTACTAGCTGCGCCTCGCGGTTTCACCCACGTGGTGATTAAAATCGGTGATGATGATGATGAAAAGTGGCCTATGTGTTAATCCAGGACGTAAGCAAGGTATATTCCATCCAGCCGTTTCTGCGTGATTGAGTAACAAACATCCATCCATCCATCTATATATCCATCCATCTATCCATCCGTCCTGCACCGATGACGTATTTAGACTTAAATACATTATATGCAGTTTCGATGCCATCTCTAAACAACGGTGAAGGGAAACATCGTGAGAAAACCAGTATGTCCAAGAACCTCTAAAGTTTAAAGACATGACATAAATTATTTTATTGAGAATAAAAACGGACAAATTCCACTAACATTTATCTCACATACTGTTAAACTAAAATAGATTTCCTAGTAAAAATAGGAATAATATTATAAAATTACTAATATAATAAATACAACAAATTGCTGTAAAAATATGTCAACATAAAATTAGTATGTCATACAAATTGTCATTATAGTCATCGGCTTTTTTGCCCCTGTCCCATTGATCAGTTAAATTTTCACAATAAGTCAAAAAAACTTTCGTTACATTATTCCAACTGTCACAAATAATATCACAATCAGTGTTGGTAGCAAGGAGTGCATTGAAGTGGCGGCGGGCGCGAATCAGCGGAGACATGGAGCGCGCCACGGTGCGGCTGTGAGCCACGTGGAAAAACTTGGGCAATTTTCCACGCCTATTAGCCGGAACCCCGGGTTTATCTGGCACAAACAAAGTGCACAATAAATTGTGCAGATGCAAGGAGTCAACTGATCCTCTGAGCACCTTGCAGCAAGTAGCAAGCTGATCCAACATCCTTCTCACTTCTAGTGAGTTGTAGCCGAGCTGGCCGAGCAAGAATTTAGTTGGGTACATGAACGGGTAATAACCGTGAAGCTTCTTATACAGCGATCTTAAGAAAGCTTTTTGAACCTTTTCAAGCATCCGCACATAGGTGACGTGGTGCGGGTTCCAGACACATGCGCTCGACTCCAGCTTGCTTCTGACTAACGAGTTGTACAATGTTCTAATAACTAACGGATTTTTAAAATCTTTGGCATTTCGTAATACGAAGCCCAGACGACGATAGGCCTCTTTGGCGAGATCAGAGATGTGGTCATGGAAATTCAGGGTACGATCAAATGTCACTCCCAGATCCTTAATGCTATTTACCCGATTTATACATAGATTGTCAAGATGATAATTATAATTGATGGGATTTCTTTTGCGGTCAAACGTCATTACATTACACTTGGTCACATTAAATGTCATTTTGTTTTTCAAGCCCCATGCACAGATTCTATCTATGTCCTCTTGTAAGGTAAGGCAGTTACAGGGAGATTTTATTTCGAGAAAAAGCTTAAGGTCGTCGGCATACAAGAGACATTTGGCAGAAGTCAGCACTGTAGGTAGGTCGTGCACCATCATTTTAAATAATAACGGACCAGTGATGGAACCCTGGCTTACACCAGATCTTGTGTGATATGGTCCCGAAACGTGGATACCATGCTTAACATACTGCCGCCGGTCTCTCATAAAATCCGCAAAGAAATTTAGGAGGCTGGGAGAAAAGCCGAGGTCACATAGCTTTTTTAACAATATATCGTTATCAATTTTATCAAAAGCTTTTTGAAAATCAAAATATATGACGTCGACCTGAGAACCACGATCCATGGCATCGGATATATAATCAACTAAGCCTAACAAGTTCGTATTTACGGAGCGACCCGGCCTGAAACCGTGCTGCTCTTCACCTATTTGTTGTTTCACCTGTCTATATATTTCCTTATGTAGGATGTACTCGAAAACTTTAGCGGGCGCGCTTAGAATGGCTATTGGACGGTATTCTTCAACCGTAGTTCTATTACGACTCTTAGGAATTGGGGTCACCCTGGATAACTTCCACTGGTCAGGGTACTTCCCATTTTTAAGAGATATATTTAAAATATGGTAAAGTGGAGAAATAAGATGTTTTTTACCCGTCTTTAGAATAAAGTTAGGCAAGTTATCGGGGCCTGGTGAGCTACCTATCTTTAATTTGTTAAGACCGCGTTCTATGTCTTCGGGAAAAATAGCTGGTATACTAACGCAACCACTGCCGCCGGAACAGTCTAGTCCCATACACGAGTTGACATTCAGTGCTGGCAATTCATCTAGAAAAACACTAGCGAAATAGTCCGCGAAGGCCTCGGCAGCTTCCACCCCAGTACACAAGTCACCCTTATAAGAAACACAAGGCTCAAAACCCCCCTTAGATCTAAGGCTATGTACATGACTCCAAAATTTTTGTGGACACTGTAACAAGTTTTCTTCGATATGAGTCATGTGCGATTTGTACGCTTGGGAAACACGAATTTTCAAACTGGCCCGTAACTCCGAAAATGTCCTATATGTAGCGTTACATTTTGTGCTCAACCAAGCTCTGTGCAGCCTAGTTTTCCTCTGAATATCTTTTATAATATCTGCATTAAACCAAACGGGATACCTATTGCATTGTGCACGCTGCCTTTTCTTTTTTGGGACCGACAAATCAAACAATTGATAGATAATGTGATAGAAAGCTTCAGTCGCGACTGAAACGTCATTAGACTCGAGCACAGACGCCCATGAGGTTTCTGCAAGCAAGGAGAGAAAAAGAGAGATATCTATCTTTTTGAAATTCCAATCGCGCGATGCCTCAATGTTGCTTGGCTGTAGTCGGGCACGATCGTCCTGCGATCGGAGAGTGAGAGCTATCTCGAGTGCGGGGTGGTACCGCTCTTCGATCTGGACGAACCCCTTGGCGGCCGCGTGCACGCATACCGGCCGCGCCGCCAATTCAGTGCACTCCTGCGCCAACACTACGTCAAGAGTACCTCCGTGAGAATTAATTACGCCGTTGTAGTCGATTAAGTTACAACAAGTCAAGAAATAACAATAATAATTTTTAATATCACTAGAGGCACTATTCATATTTAGATCACCTACAATGAAAAATTTACATTTCGAGGCAGCTAAGAAGGATTCTATTTTACAAAATAAATTCATGTACACGGCATCGGTAGCTTTCGGCTTGATATAAACGACGCATACGACAAGAGAGATTCCGCGGTACGTGACGGAGGCCCACAGGTCTTCTGCGAGCTCCGACTCGAGTTCCTGCCGGCGGCATACGGCGACTTCCGGTCTCGCAGCAAGCAGCACGCCCCCGCAAGGCGTCTTGCGGTCGCGGCGCAGCAGTGTCCAGCCATCCGGCGCCACCTCAGCATCTTCCACTG
The DNA here is from genome assembly GCA_949125355.1 of Agriopis leucophaearia. NCBI lineage: Eukaryota > Metazoa > Arthropoda > Insecta > Lepidoptera > Geometridae > Agriopis > Agriopis leucophaearia. The sequence continues at coordinate 16,050,429 of OX421269.1, forward strand.
AGCCGTCGAGAAACGTCTCGGTCGCGGCGACCAGCACGTGATCCGCGACTAGCATGCTGGCACGCCATGTGGGTAACTTAGTCTTCAACCCCCTGACGTTTTGGTAGTAGATGCCAACGTATGCGGGTAACACGGTGCGCGGCTTACTGTGAGCCGACCCCCCAGCGAAATGTTTGACTCTCCGAGGTCATAGGGGTGCGCTTTTTGTAATTCACCCACTTCTTAACCCGCGCGTTTTCTGGCCACACATTTATCGAGACACACCTCTCGAAACAATCTTCTGGGACCCCTATTTTAAAAGAGTTGTAACTATTTGAAGTCTTCAGTTGTTCTACAGTGACCGTTCTTAGCGGGCAAAGGGTGCCCAAGTATGATTTGACTTCATCCACTCCAGATAGCATATTCCATAGATGGATATGTTTACGTGGCTCGGCCGCTTTAAGAGACGTCACTGCCGGCCCCGCAACGCAGCGCAGAGATATGGACTGGCGTGATTTCTTATATCGAACTTCTGTCCAATTATCATTTGTTACCGCCAACGATTGCTTGTTGAATACAGGTCCCGACTCTATGAGATTGGCCGGGGTCATGTTTGCACGTTGTGATAGTCGAGGAGCGTGGTCCCGAAGGGGTGCGGTCGCGAGCGCAGGTGGCGACGCAGGCGCGAGTGCAGCTGGTGGTGATGGCGCCAGCGCAGGCGCGAGTGCAACCGGCGGCACCGGCGCCAGCGCAGGCACTGCCCCAAGCGGTGGAGCACGCTGCGGCGCCGGCGCAGATGCGGCGGACTTCGGGACAGGCCCGGGTGCAGGACGCGGGGGAAGCTGTGCAGTATCGCCTGACACCCCGGTCTTAAATCTAGTAGACGGCAATTCATGCGTCTGGAGCATATTGGAGCTCGTACCAAAACCACTGCATTCATATATCTTGAGCTGATCGAAAAGTTTTCCTATTTGGCATGCATATGTCTCAATCTTCGCCTCAAAGTTCACAATTACAGAGACAGACTGGCAGAGTTTTTTATCGTAATCCGCTATAACGGAGACGGAATGCTCAAGTTGCGTTTTGTACAAGTCTGTACGAGAGTGTGATTGGGAAAGTTGTTCCCTCATCTTAGTCAATTCATTGCGTAAGTCCCGAATTTCATATTTAATATCTAGATCAATATTTGGATCTGACTCACCTCCGTCATGCATCCGCGTTACTTTCTGCCGAATTGTTACATTAGGATCTCGGTGTCTTTTAGTAACTCCGACCGGGGTCAGGCTGTTATCTCCACCTTTTTTATTGGCACAGCGACACTCCGGACAGACCCAAGATGCGATGTTCAAATGATTCAGCGCTTTCTCTCCGGTACATAGGGGATGGTAAGTTTTGTTACAACTACTTACTGTACAGCGCAAGTACTTTTCCTCGCTAGCTATGCTCCCGCAACACGCAGAACAATTCATGTTTACGTAGTGCTCAATGACTCAGCGGCGCAAATTCAGATACAAAAATAATATCCTTCGATGATATTTGTACCTTACGTAGGTAGGTACACTATGCGGGCACTCAGACCTTCCGGTCACTGGGTAGTAGATGAGTCACGGCACTGCACAATTAAACACTTTTAGTTCGTAACAGTTTTTTTTTTTTTTTATTTTTTTTTTTAAATGAGGGTGGATTCAAATATAACGTTTTAGATTGATTTTATCAATTTAGGAAGTCTTAAGCACTATTCCCTCGGTTATTCGTGTCTTTTTATTGTATTCACAATATAAACCACTTAATAATTTGTAGCAACGCAGTTTAAGTGCATTAAAAATAATGCGCCAAAACTGCGGTTTGCTCACTTCTTTTTCCAGAATAACTATTGTTCCACTTATTTTAAGCACGAGATAACACTAACACTATCTATTTACAACTATATTTACACGCGTCACTTGTTAAATTGCAAATAAGTAGTGAAATTATATTTTAAATAATTTAAAAACACGGAGCCGATACTGTCGCGATGACAGCGCGCGGGAACTGTATAAATAAAGTATTGTATCGTATCGTATTGCATTTCACCAACATGCACTGTGCTAGTGTGCTGGATTGGACATTATTAGTAGATAGTTTTCATTGAGAAAAAAAGTTTCCCCATTAAAGAATACCATTTCAGACTTAGTATTTTTTCACTATTATCATATCAAAGTTGATCTTTTGTTCATTGTCCGGAGTCCGACTGAAGTTTCCTTTTCATTAAAGTGCCCCTGTATAATTATTCCCGCGATGAATTCTTTAGCTTTTGAATTATTGTAAAAAGTTACATTTTCTTTGTAAAAGTGTTGGGATGGTGTTGATGAGAGAAATAAAAGAGTAGTATAATCATTCGTAATTAGGGCTTTGAAGTTTTGAGACCTTTTATTTTCGTGTTAAAAATATTACATCTGAGTCTGAGTTGAATTTAAATAAGTTAGCTAAAGTTTTTATATTGTAATATTGAGAGCCAAGACAAGTAATTTCACGTATCATTTCAGATGTGCGTGGTTTTCAGCGGCAATTATCAAAGCAAAATAGATGATTCTAATCTCCAGCAGCACTAAAAAATCTGTTAAAATATTGTCACGTAACTTGCCTTATAAATATGCCTATAATTGTTTTAAATAAAATGGTAAAACGGTAAACACGCTGATGGTCATTCTCACCTGAATTATTAGGCGCTTACCTATGGAATTGGCGCTTATAAATACTGGATAAAAATATTCTAGCGTCTGCTTGTTATTCCCAATCCAAATTAAAGCTTTGTCATTACAGTTTCAACAGCTTAATAATTTCTTTTTCCGACTTTTGTTTCCTGGTTTGTTGAAAACAACTTTTGACCTAATCTAAGTGATGTCCAATTCCCAAATGTATTAAAAAACAAGGTCAAACTACTAATACTACTAACTTAAAGTGGCAATGTTTCTGTGATGCCCCTGGTTTTACAGATATCCATAGGTGACGGTAATCGCTTATCAGGTAGCCCGTTAGCTCGTTTGCAACCTATGGCATAAAAAATACAACTTTTATTCATTAGACATTTGGTGTAGCCCAACGGAAATTGGAGACGATCCTCCAGAATTCTCCTAATCCAAGCTTATTAACTCAAACTGAAGGTCAGTCGATATTAACCGAGTAAACTGGGAGTTTCAGCTGGAATCGTAGGTATTACTGTAGGCTAAGCTCAGGCCGGGTAAGCTTTCAATTCGGAATTGAGGATTTTACTCACAGAATACTTAATCTTGTTAATTTTGAACTTTCACTTTTAATGTTCAAACCGGTAGATTGTGGAATGCGCTTGAGTGGGTGTTCTTCACTATATGGGTGTCCTCAAATCGCGAGTGAGTTACAGAATCGACGTCTTTACCCTCCTTTTTTCTTCGTTTTGTCCAGTAAATATACGTTTTTTTAGGAATGGGCTTGCATTGCAATGCTCCTTCCATCCTAGGATAACATTCTGCGCCTTATGTGTTGTCAGAGTACAATATAACACAAAGCAATAACGCTTTATTGACACCACAAAAAGCACATTACAAGAATAATAAGTTAGAAATAGGTTCATATCTAAGATATCTTATCGCTAAAATCTATCTCTTCCAGACAACCTCGTGATGATGGAGATTATTTATAGAGTATGGACGGGTGAAAAATTTTATTTAGTTAAATATATATAATGTCCATAATATTTAAAAGTGATTTTAATTTTGCAATTTGCTATATTGGTAGAAAAAAAAGTTTCCCCAAAATGTAAAATGCTAACATGAAAATTGTTGATTGAATCAGGCGTTACTTTGCGGAAGTCCATTTTCAAAACTGTTTTTCTAATGAATTTCTAGTGTAATTCCGCTTCTACGTCGCTTCATGTACTCGGATAATAAGGAATTTGTGATAAATTTTACTGGTAAATATTTGTTGACAATGTTAATTTTATTGAGTTTAATTTTGCCTAACCTGATATAAAATATTCATAATTCTCATTCTCGGCCAAGCGCTCGAAGAGTCAACACGTCCTGAGGATGCGTCGTGAAGAGGCAAAACACGTGTCGATTATCATACCCTCGCCACCGTTAAAACAAACCAAAAGGGCCAAACTCGAGGGGTTAACAGCCAGTAAAGAGTTCCAGTAGCCCTTCTTGTTCCATCTTACTGCTTGACACTTGGCAACATATTTTCTAACAAAAAAGTCATCATCAGCCAGAAGACGCCCACTGATGAACATAGGCCTCCCCTTAGACCTCCACACTGAACGACAGTCTGCCATCTGCTCCAATGGATGCCCGCGACTCAAAACAAAAAAGTAGAACCAACAAACTCGACAAAAAATAAATCGGTCAGGAATCCAAATTGATTTACTGAGACAAATTTCCTAAATGCCTTATCGAAAACAAATTGGAGGTTGCCTTTATCTTCAATAACTTAAGGTCAACTTAGCTAAGTTAGGCGAGTGACCCAACGCTAACGTCGTTAAGGACAGAGTGGCAGGGGTTTAGTTAAGTGAGTCTAATTAATGATCGTGGAATTGGCTTAGGTCACCTAAAGTTTGTGAGGACCTAATTATCGAGTCTAGTTTGGTCTGAGCATCTTAAATGGAAGGGTGAGGTACATTTAAAGAAATGATTCAGGTTTTATGTAGATGCTCTGTTTAAACAAACGTTGCCTGATTTGCCGTTGTAAAATTATCATTGGTATTCAAATGTGTCCGGGTTTCATTTTTTTTTCAAAATACCGCTACACCGCTTCATAATCATCATTATCAGCCAGAAGACGTCCACTGCTGAACTTAGGCCTCCCCTTTAAGCTCTACACTGGATGACAGCCTGCTATCTGCATCCACTTGATGCCCATGACTCTTACGATGTCGTCGGTCTGGTGAGAGGTCTAACTACGCTGCGTCTTCCGGTTCGTGGCAGGACTCCGGTTCCGGTTCACTACACCTACACCACTACACCGCTTCACGCGGAAAAAACATGATTTTCTTTTCTTTTCTGCGGTTTGTAGTTAGTATATTACTTTTTTTTATATATAGAATAGATCTACGCTTAGCCACCAACTCGCCTGATGGTAAGCGACGGTGTGGCCGACGATGAAACACGTTCATCTAGAAGAAATCTATTTAATCTAGCATTGAAGATCTATTCACTCTAGACTTCGATGATATCTTGTGTACCATATATTTTACAGGCAAGTAGTTCATTCTAGTATATTTTTTTAAAATCAACTAATAGCTAAAGGGCCAGGATTTGCGAAGATATAGAGTTCGTGAGGTCTCAATTAGCGACGAACAACTAGCTGATCTGTGGCAATTTAACACAGATTAGTAAATAGTAAGGATTGAATCCGATCCATCCAATGCTAAATAAACTCAGTCCAAGCATTTACGGTCTATTCTGCAAGCTAAGTGAACGCGCAAGTGAGGTGATAAGCTAAGTGAACGTGTATTTTTCTCGTCGATTCCCATAGAGAAATGTCAAAATGTCGAATGATCGCCCTTGACTGTAGTCCCTTACCCTTATAATTCGATGTTTTGACATGTATCTGCAGAAATAGGCAATGAAAAAACACATTCACTTAGCTTATCACTTCACTTGCGCGTTCACTTAGCTTGCAGAATAGATATGAAACCTGCAATAACATTGTAAAGCTGAATAAAAAACTTTTTTTTTAACGGTGCAAGTGCCCTTTTTACGGTTTAAGAATTTTATTTTCTCAAAAAGAATCTGTACATTCACTTAAAATGAGAAACTAAAGCTAATCGTCTAGTCTAGGTACAAACGCAACATATGTTTAGTAATAATATTATGAAGGTAGTATAGAAAATTTTCATGCATTCCATGTAGGTAGGTATACCAATAGGTATGATATATTTCAATTACAATGAACTAATACTTGAAATATATATATATACATATAATATAAAACTGGTATGTTATGTTCGAGAAGGTAAAAGATAGTAGTAGTTTGTGATGTAAGGCTCATCATGTTTAGGTAGGTAGATCACAATAGATGTCACACTAGTAATAGTACAATGGTATTCTGTCAGAGTGAAGTAAACACGGAATATCGTAACAGAATTTATAAACATGTCCTAATCATTTTTGTCAAAATAATTGTTGTACATAAATATATTTACCTAATTCTTACGTTTTTATATCATAGTAAGTAAAATTACGTCAGAGTTCAAGTAGCAAGTATTAAATGGTTTGTTGTATGGATTTTAAAATAAATTTAGTGAGTAGCAACTACCTATATCACTATTAAGTATTTGTCCTTCCCAGTTCATACATATATGCATTTAGATAGATAACAATCATAACAGAAGTACACTGTAATTGATTCCGTTAAAGATGATTAGGTATAGATATAAGGTAGGTATATGTATATATAGTTGTTAGTTCGTAGTTTTCTTTGTTGCTAGTAGTGTCTGTTCAAGTTTTACTAATCAAGTTGTAGATTCATTCCCAGTTTGTATGGTAAATAATAACTATGTTTACTTAGTGGTTGCTTGGATTATCATAGGTATGCCTCTTAGGTATTTTATCGTTAGATTTTGTTCCCCTTTGTTGGTTCTGCTCCAAAGTTCTTCGCGTAGGCTTAGAATATGTTTTTTCTGGTTAGGAGTCTGGTCTGAAAAACATTTTACGTTGGGAAACTGACTCAAAATTTTGGTATTGCGCAGTATAGATTTCGCAGTTTCCGCAGATGAAAAGCAGATTTTGATTGGACGTGGTTTGTTTGCATTAAATGATGCTATCCGCAGGCAGTTGATTGGTTCTACAAAGGTAGGTTTTATTAGTTTAATAATTTTATTTACTTCTTGTTTATCTTTTTCTAATCTCTCGGCGGCAATTTTGGATGTACTTTCTTTCATCCCACAAATTATGATATTTTTCTGCCTAATAGTGCGTTCGTGCATTTCAGTCATCATGTTTTCGCATGTCAGTGTCGTTACTGAAGCAGCTGTGGAGGTTGTTATCTTAACGTGGTCAATATTCTTCTTCAGATCCGCGATTTGTCGTTCAAAATGTTTGTTGGATGATTTTAGTTCAATTAACTCCTGTTTCATTTTGACGTGTTCCTCAGTAAGCTGGTTTGTAGTAGTTTTTAATATTGATAACTGTCCTGTTAATAAGGAAACTTCTTGGGATATTTTGTCCAGTTTCTCGGTTTGATTTTGAGCAATGCTGGTAAGTAGGGTCATTATCTTAGTCTCAAATAGATCAAATTTACTGGCTAGGTTATCATATTGCGCGCGAGTTGGGGAATGATGTACTTCCATTGTTATCTTACCGTGCGTGCGTGCGGAACAGGTAAGTAGGTATCCTTGCTAGATCGAGGCGGGTTATCGTGGCACACAGTCCGTTTCTTTCTCGCAGGGGCGAAGGCGGTGGGTGCGACGTTGTAATGTAAGGTTTGCTTTAAAATATTAACGTCGTATGTATTACTAATGACACGATCAAATCCGTACTTTTCACTTTTTCAAGTTGAGTTAGATTACGATAACTGAGAATTTGAATTCTTTGGTAAAAATTTGCGACACGTCCGTCTCGTATACGTGCGTCTGGTCGAGTGATACGTGCGTCTGGTCGAGTTTTTTAACTAAACAAAATACTAGCTAAAACTAACACTAAATAAACAGTTAGACTGTCCATAGACCGTTGCAGGTCTAAAGACAATCCAAATGCTCAAGCCCACTATCAGTTGGCAGCGTATCCGGCAAGCTGGCGGCATTACCATGTTGAATGGCAATGCTTATACGTTGAGCAGATACACGCCAGCATTTTGTCGCGTTAACCAGACGCTCTGAAAGATTTTTTAAAATGAGGTGAGCTCCCGGTCCCCAAGGTCCCAATGTCTCGACCCCAAACGCCTCAAATATGTAAAAACGTTTTCTTTTAATATTTATTTGGAGTATATCGGGTACCTTTTACAGTGTTACGTTCAAAATCCTAACAAAAGTAATCAGAATTGCAAATGCCAGAACAAATTGATGCTTGGACTGAGGTTAGATAACATTGAAAAGAAAATCTGCTGCCAAGCATTTTACGGACTGTTCCGGCAGCATAATTTGAGAGAAAGTTCCCATTCGACGCTAGACGTGTTTATCATCTTCGACTATACTGCACGAGTCACTTAAAATCAGGCGAGCTGTGCTCATCAACCTAACCGGTCAAAAACCTACTTTTAAAAGCCAATATGACTGCCCCGGTGGCTCAGTTGGTACGGAACCTACTTCCTGCGCTTGGGGGTGTGGGTTCGATTCCCATCTAGGACAAACATTTGTGTGATGAACATTTGTGTTTGTTCTATATCTGGGTGTTAATATCTATTTAAGTATGTATTTAAAAATATATATGTATGTATATCAGTTTCTCGCTGCCATATTACAAGCTTTGCTTAGTTTGGGGTCAGATGAACATGTGTGCAATAATGTCCCAGATATTTATTTATATTAATCTATCATTTAAAATTATCATTGTAGAGAAAATAGATTCTCACACTCTTCTATAATGCTTATTATTAAGTACACACTTAAAGCACCACTTCAAGAATGTGTAATGTGTATTTAATGTGAAAACTTCATATAATAAACTGCAGATAACTTTTAAGATAAGAGTAAACTACCGTGCATGAAATACAGTTATTACTACACTTTAACAGTTTTTGTTGAGACACTTTCTATAAGTTGAAATAACAATAGTAGATTGTTACACAAGGGATGTAGGTGTTTCACACGACATGTTTTCGATAATAGTTTGAGGGTGTAAAAGATCAACTACTCTCGTATGTAAATAATATCTTTTCATCACTAATGTAAGGTAAGACAAAAATTATCGTGAGAAAATTCTTTTTTGATAATCCCAAAAAAAAATGAAAAGCTCCAGCTTCACACCACAGAGGGTTTACATAACTATTTGTTATCTTCATTTTACAGAGTAAAAAGTTTCTGACATGATACGGACCTACATGGTCGAAGAAAAGAAAAAAATAAGCGCAATGGTACTTTTTGACGTGGGACTAGTTTGATTTTTTAATTACCTTCTTAGGGAGGAAAAGTGATATCTACCGCCCAAATTTTGTGTCATAAATGATACATATCGAGCGCTAGTGATGAAAAAGGTTTTAATACTTGTTGATACCCACATAACATGTCTTTAGATTGACTTGGATTTCACCCCAGTCTCATCTCTATTTGAACACCAGTCACTTTGACATCTATCACTTCTAGATTTTGATTTTAATTGACGTTTTGCTCATCGGACGTCTAATTGGATGAATTGCCAGACGTTTTGAACGTTTCGATCATTATTTGTAATTAAAATTACTACTATTACACTATTGATTTATACACAAATAATTTTAATTTATGCACAAACCGTCACAAGCCAACAACCGGAATGAAAAGAAGTAAAAACTACCAAAACAAAGGAACAGCCCAATTAATTCTCCATCCACTGGAGCAGTAGAAGTGACATCTGACTGGGTTCTATGATATACGGCGCCAATTCTATTTGTTTCATACTACAGTGTCCCAGAAATATGTTTACTTAGTAAAAAAACTGCAAAACTGTTGGACTTTACGACCGGAAGATATTCGGAATGCTAACGATATATGGAACCCCTGTCCACTTACTGGAAACCAAAATATATCGATCGGGATAATTGAGCAGCGTGCTCAAAGTCCACCAATAGACTTATATGTGCTGATTGTTATTTGGTCGTCGAGGGTGGGGCGGTATGGTAGCATCACGGAATCGGGACGAAAGCAATTTGGAAGCGGATCGTGAATGGGATCGAATCGAAAGCAGGACGGGGTTGGAACGCTATGGTAGCGTTAAGGAACCAGGGTCTACACAGCTTGAGAGATGTCACGTGACTGCTAATGTCATTTTCATACAATTTTAAAAGTGGTCAAAAGTCAATGTAAGGTTATCATAAGAATGTTTTGGAGATTATGGTAACCCACCTGGGTTCTTACGCATAACTCTAAAAGGGGGGCCGAATAGGTAAAGTTTGCAAAATCGTTGCGACCGCATACCGTAAGGCGCGTTAAGGTTCGCGTTCGCGTGATTTTGAAAACTGCACCTATTCGGGCCCGCGTTTAGAGTTGGGCGTAAGGCCTCTGGAAGGCAACGAAGCGGGAGTGGGATAAGAACGGGATGGGAGCGGGACACGGAATTATAGGACAGAGATGGAGCAGGATAGTAGCTGGACGGAAACGATAGGAGGTGAGACAAGATTTATGTTAATTGTATTGCATTGCGTGTATGGTGGCCTGGAAGAAACTACTTTAAGCGATAAGGCCGCCTATTAAAAAGCCTAGATAATATTTTCATTGTAGTGTGTGTTTTCCTTGTTTATGTGGTCTTTTAATAGAGTTATCTTATCCTGTCTTATCTGGGTTGTTGTTAAATTTTTTTTGGTGTTTTTATTTGTATCTTGGTGTTGTGTATTTTTATGTGTTATTTTTCATATAAGTATTTTTTTATACTTCATCCCGCGGGCAGAAGCTCGTCTTTAGTAAAACATTAAAATGTAAAAAATATAATATGTTTTTTTCTGTATTTGACACGTATCAAGTAAAGGGATTTACGGGACGAAACAACGATTGTAAATCACCTCAATCTTTGGGTAAATAAATTGGCTGTTACAATTATTATGTCAGGGTTATGATTTATTTGCTATCGAGATACTATTCCGAAATAAACTCGTGTTTTGCATGAATAGAATGTGTACTAAAAAGTATTGCCTACAGCCTGCAACAAATATAAAATGACTTGCTCTAGGCTCCGGTTTTGATTATTAGACATGCTTACTCACTTAAAATTCTAGTGACTAAAATCTCTAATAAATATAAGTCCTAGATACTTTAATAGAGGTAAGTTTCTTCTAAAACATTTTTAAATGATAATATTTTAATCAGTTGAATGTAATTATCTTTTTATAGAAAATAATCCTCCAACTTTGTCAAAAAATAATGCGTACAAAACTAATATGGTAAAATTTTATTATGATTTACAATTTTGAATAACTTGAGGGCGAAACTTAAGCTTAAATTCAAGTTTTAATTAAGTTTTTAACTTTATGTTGTAGACATTCGTAGAGGCATTGTAGAGATATGACTACGTCGTTTCTACGACGTGCTACGATCTTTGGTCGTAGAAGCGTATTTTATGTAAGTAAATGAAGAATTTGGTTTTGATAAGTAGGTATGTTTGTTACGCATTCCGTAGGTATTTGCTATTAATTCAGCTGCAAGCAGTAGTGTGGAAACGTCACTGTATTCTGGATTAAAAGGTCGATTTCTAGTAAAATAACGAAATTTAACAGCTCATAATCGTGCAGGATTTTATAGTGGCACAAAAATTGAAACAATTGGTTCATGAAACTTTAGACATGCAATTTTTTTGTGATAATATTGTTTTTAATTTGCTCTAGAGCTAGGTGTTAGTTGGTTATGTCTTTCTGTGTTCCACGGCATTTCACACTCAGAAAATCCTGGTTGAGGAGCTATGTGTGTGAAGCGCTCACTATCTTATAAATGACTAGCTGTACCCGAGACTTCGTTCGCGATGTCTTCAGAAAACAATAGCCTATGTCCGTCCTCATGATACATGCGATAAATGGTCTGTCTATAAAGCTCTTGCAATCTTGCGTAGGCTGCTCCATCAACGGGACAATGACAAATCATATCGCCTATGCGGACGACATGGTGCTATTAGCACCATCTATATCGGCGATGCGCAAGCTTCTGGCTTTATGTGAATACTACGCAGAAGAACACAACATGAAGTACAACTCTGATAAATCAGTGTACATGATTTTCAAGTGAACTGGTGCCCTGATCTTCCTCCTCTAACGCTGTACGACGTCGCCCTGGAAAAAGTCGAAGAAGTCAAATATCTCGACCACGTATTGAGCTCCGATTTATCCGACCATGGTGATATAGAGAGGCAGAAGCGAGCCATCGCAGTGCGCGGCAATATGCTGGCTAGGAGATTTAGCTGCTGCAGCGAAGCAGTGAAGACTCAGCTGTTTATCAGTTACTGCACCAGCGTCTACACTGTCGAACTGTGGACGAACCACACCAAGGCTGCCATGAGCGAGATGCGCGTACAGTACAATGAGGCGTGGCGCGCGATGTTCCGACTGCCCCAGTGGTGCAGCGCGAGCGGCATGTTCGCCGCGGGACGCGCGCCCTGCTGGCAGGCGCTGCTGCGGAGCCGGTCGGCCGCCACGCGCGCCGGCCTACACCGCCCCGACAACACTCTGGTGGCTGCGGTGCGCAACTGGCACTCTAGTCCCCTGCATCGTACATGGAGAGCGTACCACACGCCCATCACATACTTTGAATTTTTATAAATAATGTTATCGTTTAGTGTTTAGTTTTAATTTTTAATTTTGTATATGGATGTAAATCTAGTATAAAAATATTTAATTTCATACTATTACCTCGTAAAATTTTATCGAGATCGGTTAAGTCGTTTAGCCGTGATTATGTAGCAAACAGACAGACGGACAGTTACTTTGGCATTTATAATATGTGGATTTCCTTATTTTCCAAAAACAATACAAAATGATAATGAAACACAGCCTTGACCAAGCGCGAGAATAACTATCAAAAATACACAGAAAATTCTCGTAAATTTTCGTAGAAAATAGAAAAGACAAATGACAGTGTAATTAATTTCCTATCAAGTGGAATAGAATCAACTCGTAGTGGCGGGTCGCGCATTGTTCGACTCTGTTTCAAAACAATTCATTTTCCTTTGAAAATAGGAATTACTTCCACGGGAAAGGAGCCTCGATTAATGATCGCTTCAACAACGACGTATTTACAGAATGGAAACTAATCTCTAACTATAATAAGTATGCATTTAACAGCTGCAATATGGATATTAGAATAAATAGATAACTCTTTATTGTTCACACCAAAAATTACATACGTACATAGTAACATAAAAAAAACAACTTAAAAACTAGTGAAACAATTGGCGGCCTTATCGCTATAAGCGATTTCTTCCAGGCAACCTTAGTATGGAGAGGACATACATAAGAGGTAAGGGACGGGGTGTGATGTAATAATGGGATAACTGGTATTTAAAGCACACTACTATACTGGACACTATGTGTACTGTATAGTATATTGGTATAGATATACATCAGGTGGCGGCTATAGGAAAGCAAGAAAAAAAAAAGAGATGCAAACAAGCATGCGGTCCGCCTGATGGTAATTAGAAAACTACCGCCCATATATCAGAAATAACCTAAATTTTGAATACATTGTTTCCCACACATTGGTTCTATTTATGGTCAGAATTTTTATGAGACACTTAAAAATTGTCTGTTATCTTTGTTTTTTTTATTCCTTCTCCTGTGAGGATTTTGGCGTTGCACTTCTTGTGTACACCAAAATCCTCTCGTGAGAAAAATATATAAAAAGTCTTCTTTTTTTATGACTATAAATATATACAATAATATACAACTATACAATAACTATAGCGGACTATATAGGCAGATTTTTTCCTACCACAAACCTCGCTATTGATTTCGACAACAGTTTTACCTACCAGCTCCAAATATAGCTAAGAAACACCCAGGTGACTGCATATGATATGTGCAAAAAAGTTTCATAAAAATCGGTCAAGCCATTGGGGAAGCATTACGAACAGACGCACACCGGAATGTTATAATTAAAGATAGGTTTGCGCTTTACCACCACCTTGCCTGATGCATAGCGGTTAGAGATGATTTAATCCACCCTTACTGCTATTTTAGTGCGGTTTAAGTATTCTATTCTTTAGAGTGTTACGTAATTCGACCCGTTATTGATGGACTTAAAATATCAGCACGGAAGCATGCTGAATTTTATTAAAATTAAAATGGGGATCCGATCCCCAAATTTGTTTTTCTATCGGGAACTGGGTCAACTCGATATTAATATTGTGTCATCATGCTTTTAAGGATTTGTAGAGTAAATATATTTTGCCGTTAAAAGCATTTTTTCCTAATAAAAAGTTGCGTGTTATTTTGTACCAAAAATAAAAAGTTGGAATGCTTAAGAATTCTATTTATGGACACACAAATATTTCATTGATATTCATACCTTCAAACGAAATACTTAAACTCAGTCCATAAATTTATTTGCTCTGACAGCTGAAATTACGTTGTAAAAAAAATGAATGAAAGCTTCTGCTGAAAGCCACAAACACATTTCACATCTACTTGCCAGGTAGCCATGCACAGAAATGAGTATAGGCAAGCCTACCTAGGCATATTCTGTGTGTTAAAAACTATCAGTTGAGATAAAACTCATTCGGTTATCAAAAGAGTGAAGGAGATGAAAGAAAATTGATTAAAATTTATTAAATAAAAAAATTGCTATGAACACTTTTTGATAGGCAAGTTATCATAGGCATATTTGTTTACAAATTATATTTGATAAAAAATACGTCTCATCTGGTTATCAGATCGGTAAAGGTTGATCTTCCCTGGCTCTTAGACTACTAGGTTATTGAAAAAAAGACTGGAGCCCGATATACTAACGTTACTAGGCACCAAGTAACACTGATGAAAAAAGTGGTGGTTCCCCGAGTTCCGACAGTATAATGTCAATACTGTTAAAAACGTCCAAATGTCCAGTTTTATGAGAACGTCGTCGCTACCATGCCGCATAACGAATGTCCGGGACGCATGAATAGCAGCCTCGCACCGAAGGGAGGTCTAGAACCCGACCTCATGAGGGTACGGGTCCTTAGCAGCGTGGCAGCAGAGTTTGGCAATAAGGCACCGAAAAGTATTTCTCACTGCGATTAGCCTTATTTCACCATCCCTCATTTGAAGGGCACATAAGGTGTCACCGTAAAGAAAAAGGCATAATTTCACAGTTGTTTTTTTTAAGATTAGTCAACGATTCCAGTAATTTGGGTCTGGTGCTGCTACTCTAACTAGCGGGAACCAGCTCTTGCAGATGCTCTGGACGCAAGCAGTCAAGACCGGATGCAGATGCGCATCCGCATCCATACCATATTGTGTTGTCATTAAAATTTGGCATACTTGTCAAGTTCCGATGACATTGCCAAATTTCATCTCAATCGAACACCGGGAAGTGAGTCAAATTTTACTTACAAGATTTGATTGCATACAGACACCGGGACACGTGAAACTAAATAAAAGCTTGTAAAATAGGTCATAGGTGAACTGCCGACATAAGTGAAAACTAAATACGTCACATTATGATGTCAGTGACACGGACACATTAGCATGTCGGTGACGTGAATCCATAAGTTTTACACCAACCAAAAATCACTCACCGTGGCTAAAGAACTTTTCACATAAAAAAAAGCATTGTAAGAATGGTAGGATTTTATTAAAATGTCTAATAATTTCAATAAGCAACATCCAAAATTTGGAACGAATCCCGCAAAGTCACTGCCGCCTACATTTCTTTTTCAGGGCCAACGGCAAAAAGCCAAGTTAGAACGTTCTAGGCGGCGAAATAAAAACTGTAAGAGGCTTATTTTCCTTTGAAATAATCAATAAGATCTCTTGAGGGTACGAATTATTTCGTCAAAACTGGAGGGGAATTTTCGTGAAACCAACTTTAGGAAACTTACAGATTTGTTAGATATCAATATAATTAAAATAATCGGACTTATTAAACATTTTATCAGGCTTTTAATCTAATCTACTCGAAGGGTTTTCCAGTACCCATTAAAGAGTTCCATTATACCCTGGCTTCATCATATATCAGTTCGATGTTATCAAATTATCATATTGTCATCCTAATTATTTGTAATTTTTTTTTATTTACGTCTGACCACAATATCCCCTGATGGGAAGCCATATGTGGTCGAAGATGTAGCACGCTTGCTGGAGAATACGTATTAAATTTTTGATGTGGAACATCTATTGGCGTGCCATGGCAATAAAACCGACTTGAATGCCGTGACGGACGTGACGTCATATTATGCTCTCTTATGCCGCCATGCTTCACATCTGCCGGGCGTCCCGTGATGGTCCACTTTATTCTGTATTTACACAGTTTAAAATCGATACAAAATTTAGAAGTAGATTAAAATCGCCCTCTTAGATTTGTTTCCGTATTTCCATAATATTATTTGCTTAGGTAGTTATTTGGATAATTACAAGTAAAACTTAATAGCGAATAAAATATAGTAACAAACAAACTCACTAAAACTCAAACCTTTACCCCAAACGCATACCTTATCCGATCCATGATGGTAAAAATAACATTTCGATAATATATCGTGTTTCTTAAAACATTTTTTTTTTTTGGGTTCCGTGCCCAAAGTTGTAAACGAAAAAAAAATGCTAAGCCTACGCAGTCTGTCTGTCTGTCTGTCCATCCTGCCTTTTAACGGCTATAATTATCTTTCGAACCGTAATAGACAGCCAGTTGAAATTTTCCCAGAATTTTATTGTAAGAGGCAAGGTACGCCATTGTCTATCTCTCTTACTATTTCTAATGTTATGTTACGGCGGATTAACTAAGAAATAATAATTAAGCCAAAACGTAAAAATTAAACAAACCATCTATTTTAAACGCATTTTTGTATTTGCTCTAGTGTAATAACGGTAATACTTATAAGCGCCAAACTCGGCATGATTATAGTGCACACTAAGTAAAACAAATTTCTGTTCACCAAAGTTAAGCAACGTCAGGCGCGGTCAGTACTTGGATGGGTTACCGCCTGGGCATGATGTTACCTTTTTCAATACCTTTTTTTATACTTTCATCATAACCATCATCAGCCAGAAGACGTCCACTGCTGAACATAGGCCTCCCCCTTTAATCTCCACACCTAACGACATCCTGCCATTTGCATCCACTGAATGCCCGCGACTCACAATTTCGACGCTGCGTCTTCCGGTTCGTGGTCACTACTCAAGAACCTCTCTTTCCCAACGGTTGTCGGTTTATTAGTAGATAGTGTAGTTTGTCTTTTACGAGTTAACTATTTTTGTGGTGGCATGGAACCGTCAGTGCGCGATTCCGACTAACACTTAGCCGGTTTTTTGTAACAGACTACGATACGCTCTCCCTAATCATACATTACATTTGATAAATAAATTCATAAGTAAGTAGATCACGAAGCAGCAGCTAGCGGAGACAGTAACTCTACCCACATCTGTTCAAATAAACAAAACATCAAATGAAACATGCGACGTCTGAGCAATAAAGCTTGCGGCGGCGGTCCTTTTGTATTGAACAACGGCTTTCAAAATGAATAAAGATGGAGGCACACTTGATAATTTTGGTTACTTGATTAGCAGTTTTAGAAATTAGTACCCATGTATGAGTAATGAGATTACATAATCTTCTCATACTTTGTAACTAGACACCTACATCTAGAGCAGCGGCTCTCGGTGTTCATGCGCAGAAACGTTGAGTCTCTTTGTGTCTTTTATCGCATTTACAACGGGGAATGTTCTGACGAACTGATCGATCTGATGCTGGCATCGCGGTTTTTTCATCGCACCAGCCGCCACCGCCTGAAAGTTCATCCACATATCATAGATCGGTGGCAATCGCACACTGCGCGTTTTACACGTTCCATATTGTCTCAAACCTGCAATTTGTGGAATGAGCCTCCTGAGGCATTTCCGAGTAGGTTTAATATGGAGTTCTTCAAAAGGGATGTTAATAGAGTCTTTAAGGGTCGGCAACGTATTTTTGATGCCCCTGGTGTTGCAGGTATCCATAGGTGCAGTGATCGCTTACCATCAGGCAGCCCGTCTGCTTGTTTGCCACCTATGGCATAAAAAATACTTAAATTATAATTAGTAAAAATAAATAATAATAATACACTTTCTTAATAAATTGTCACATTTTTTTTACCCTAAAACCTGCTACAAGCGCTTTGCATACGTTTCGATTTGTCGCGCTCGCTATCATAAATAATGCCTTCCGCTAATATAAACTGACTCAAAATTTGTCCTGAGTGTCATCCGGTCACCAGAAAAGTCAGCGTGCAACTGCGAATACTGCGATTCACGTTGGTGCGCTTTGTGCTTGAGCGCACCAATGAGTCGCAACCATTAAAAATTTAAATTGGACAGGTCCTATAATATACATACGTATAACATACGTTAATGCAAAAAGGAAATAGGTAGGTGCTTTTTAAGGGTGGCCAGTATGTCAAAGCCCTTAGATTTAACCTTAACCACAAAATAATATGACATTTTGATAGACGAAACCGCTAGAGCCAAGTTTTTAGGAGCGTAGTTTGCATGAAGATCTAGAGATTTGAGTGATGTTTGGCAAAATGTAGGGATCAAAGTCCCAAGCCGACCACAGAATAATAAGAGTTTGATTCGACCTTGCGAAAGGGTGGAAACTCACTAAGATCAGAGTGCCTAGTGCGAGTCATTTCAATTGTGTTTACCTACTCGATCGCGTAAATGTTATCTACGATTTGTATAAAGCACCAAGCAAGAGCAGTGCCACCTATATAGCGCTAGATGGCGCTGCTCTTATTTCATACAAATCGTAGTTAACGTTAACGCGATGGAATGGGTAAACACAGATGAAAAAATTCGCACGAGGCACTCTGTATTAGTATATCAAACTTATATTGACAAATTTATATCTTTAGACAGCTTTCTGTACCTCAAGTTTATTTTTACTTGAATTTCCTTAAAGCACTAAAAATACTTTTTATTACAAAGTTGTTCAGTTTAACAACTAAACCACTTTGTAATAAATTTAAGTTATCATAACGCGTTAAATTAATATGAAACATAAATATTTAGTTAAAACACTTAAAATAAAAGTAAAATTAAAATAATTTTACACGTGATAAAATTAAATCTTATTTTTTTTTGTTTTTTCAGAGGGCCGATTAGCGAAAAATAGCGGGAGCTGAGGAGAGACGAGAGACGGGGTCGGCACCGCGCTCGGCTCATCCGGCATAATTGTTGGCGTATTTCTCGTTAGATGGCTCTGTCAGTATGAGAAAAAAGTATCCCATGGCTAGTCCCATCGTTTAATTATTTCAAAATTGCGGGTAGAATCTAAAATCACAGGACTGAAGCAAATGTCATGTAAAAAAGAAGCTTATACCCATTAGTCGGTTATGGTAGGATGTACACGTTTGTACATCCTTCCATTGTACATGTAAACGTTTTTGTCACGATGTTTCCCTTCACGATCGCTTCTTTATTGCACCTAGCCTACATAATATCAGACTAATAATAGTCGATATTTAAGCTTGTAGTTTCTTCTCCAGTATTATCGACCTGCACATCCCAAGTTTGAACTATTGCCTCGCAGGTGCTTATTTTCCTGACGGTATAATGTTACTACGTTCGCTCTAGTTTATAGCACGCTGGTGCGGATGGTGGCCATAAAGCCAGCGCTGGTTGGCATAATTATGACTCCTATTATTTTGATCCCGACCCCAAAAGTGTTGCTGAAAGTATGATGAGTATGCCTGGATAATCAGAGTGTAAGGGTGTGTGTGCCCTATACTCTGATTTCGAAATTGGATAACCCAGTACAAAGTTATGCCTCAAAATTAATAGGTAATACCTAAATATTTTGTGATTATAGCGCTGTTTCTACTGTTATTATAACGATTTCAAAAGTTCTATGTTCTGCTGTATATTTTTTGATGTATGATCACCGATTTCTCCGCCAAGTGTTGACCGAATAAAAATAAAAAGAACGTTTGTTCGGTAGGGTATACTTCCAATTTGGTCCCATTGTCACCAAGTTAGGTTTTGATGATGGGATCCCAGGGAAATCGAGGGCAACCCTCAAATTTTATAGACACTTTTTACGTTTTTCATATATTTTTGAAGACAGTTTTTAATGTGATCCACTTGTTTCATTTTCAATACACTTACATATACCTAAGCAATAAATAAATATTATGAATATGAAAAAAAGTTAGTTGGTATCATTCTTAACAGGGTCATACATCAACCATTTGTATACTGGCGTTCATCAATAATGTTAATGTGCCTTTAGAATCAGATGATCGAGTAAGCTAATTCGAATTTATTAGCAAACTTTTCGCTATTTTTATGACCAAAACAGTACGGCAACATAAAGAGCCATATTTTATCATGTTTTTCTAAGAATATTTCTACGTTCTGACTCAATTCTGACAACGTGTTAACACAACGTCTTGAAAGGTGTTATTTGTTGTACTTTTAGTACAATAATATTTGTGACATATTTTCTATCCGTTTTAGGATCATCCTTACAGTAGAATAGAATATTTTTTATTGTGAAATTGTGTACAAAGACGGTATCTGTTAAGGTTAGTAACAACATCTAAGTTCATATCGAACATACAATAATTTTACGCACACAATCTTTCTTGCCTGATACCTGCAAAATGTGGAATGATCTACCTTCCGCGGTGTTTCCGAGAAGCTACAACATGGGGTTCTTCAAAGGAGGAGTTGATAGAGTTCTAAAGGGGTCGTTAACGTATTTGTGATGCCTCCGGTCTTACAATAGTGGCTTTGACAATGATGGTTGTCAAAGTCAAATCATTTATTGCACATTAGGTTATGCTAAGTATATAGTTAACATTTATACACAACAACACACAATGACCCAATTAGGGTATGGCAATTTAAGTATAGAGCGGCTCGATCTGTTTATAATGTTTTGTCGTTTAGATAATTTTCTACTGAATAATAGCACTTGTCAATTAATATGTTTTTCAAATTCTTTGCGAAATTTTGTTTATTTTCGTCACTCTTTAAGTCGTCGGGTAATTTATTAAATATTTTTATAGCCATTGCATGACGACCACTACTATGCATTTCTAGTCTCGATTTTGGGATTACTAATTTATGCGATGTTTACGTGGTAATTCTGAAACTTTTTAAAAATATTCAGGGTATTTTTTTTTCAAAATTGTAAATATCAAAGATGTAAATTGACGCGACGGTTAGCATTTTATATTTAACAAAGTAAGGTTTGTGGAATTATACTTTGGGACAAGGGGACTTTATAATTGTACAAATTATGTAGATTGTAGATTACCTCCTTCTTCTGAGTAACCTATGACCTCATTGTTTTATAATTATTTTATTCGTTACGCAGCTAATATTGTTAAAAGTAATAGAAATTATAAGGAGTTATTCTTTAAAACATCCCATAATGTGGTTTTATAACAGATCACAATGCAACCAAGTAAATTCAAGCAAAAACTGTAGGGGTATTTTCCGTTGACGTCACATAATTGACCCGAAATAATTCCGAGGACCCCCAGTCTTGTCCTTTTCATTATTTCAAATGAACAGATGAAAAAAGTTTCCAAATAAGTCAATTACTATCCCACAGTGAGTTCGGAAACACTCCCACGGTGAGTTCGGAAACACTGCTCTTTCTCATCTCCTCATTAAATTCGTTGAGATGCGATGTAATATAACTTTTGCTATGGGAAGGGATGTAGAAGTTGTAAAGTTTCTACTGTGATTCCAATCTTATTACCTTTTTCTATTGCATTGCTGGGAACCTCGGTAAAAAGTATTTTTATTTACTTTAGTAAAATATATACAAACTGCAATAATATATTTTATGCGACGCGGGACCAAAATGCTGGCGTTTTAACCGACTTCAAAAAGGCAACTAAATAATGATCAATATAAAAAACCGACATCATTATATTGTCAGAATTAAACCAATTAAGATAGACCCACTCGGGAAGCACCAGCTTTCAAATAAAAAAAGAATTATCAAAATCGGTTCACCCAGTCGAGATTTCTGAGGTAACAAACAAAAAAATAAAAATTGCAGTCGAATTGAAAACCTCCTGTTTTTTGGAAGTAGGTATAAAAAGAGAACCCTCTCTATTTTCAACCGACTTACAAAAAGGAGGAGGTTCTATGTTCGTCTTTATGTTTTTTTTTTGGAAGTCGATTTCCAATAAGATGGCGCATTATCTCTTAGCGAGGTCTTAGTAAATACACGGCTCTACCGTTAATTAGGAAAAAAACATACAAACTAATTAAAAATATCTTTCCTGTATTCCATCTCATCTCACAAGCCCCGCTTTAAAAGGATTAAGCGCTTTCAGCTACAGTCTACAAAGCATTTTCGAAAACCGCATGAAGCTTCGCGTAAATACCGCTATCGCCTCTAAAGCGCTTTCTAGCTTATAAACATTTTCTACAGAATTCTCCAGAATAATTCAGCGCTCAGCGAATAATCGATAATAGAATGATGGATTTACCTCCGAGGTACAGTTTTTGCAGGAGAAAACAACGCTTTGATAAATGTACCTACATTTTTTATGTTTTTTTTTTTATAAAATTGAAATATTGAATCGTTTTGTCAGGACAGGGCTCGATTAGTTTGGGATTAAAACAGGTTTGGTTGATTTACTTTGCTGATCACGACTCTAAATTTGTTTTGTGGCATTCAACAATTAAATTTTGTGATTTGTACTTAAAATTATGTAATTAAATAAACATAGCCGACATAGCCCACCGGATTAGCAAGTTGAAGTGCAGTGGGCAGGGCACGTAGCACGCAGAACAGATGGCAGATGGGGCCGAAAGGTTCTCGAGTGGAGACCACGGACCGGTAGACGCAGTACGTCCACCCACAAGATGGACATATGACCTAAAAGAGACCGCAGGAAAACGCTGGATGCAGGCCACTTCCAACCGGCCCTTTTGGAAATTGATGGGGGAGGCATGTGTTCAGCAGTGGACGTCCTATGACTGAAATGATGAATAATAAAGTAAATTTGGGTTTCTTTGAATATTGGCGACAGACAAAACACCTGTCCAATTTACCGCCATAACAATATTGTGTACAAAGGTATCGGTACTAAGGCGCATTGTAGCTGCAATCAAATACGCCTCAGAGGGAGGTAATAGCCAATTTGTATTGTAAAGCAACGATTTGCTACAGGATACACCAACGTCGAGCTACGAAGAGAATGCTGCAACCTTTCCAGTTACGCAAATTGGAGGAACTCTTGAAAGAAATTCCGTCTTTTGAGAGTTAGACAGTTCTTTCAGTAGATGTTATGCGGGTAGAAAAAGGTGAAAAAGATTGGTTAATTATCAGCACCATTTACATAATTGTCTAAAAAGTTTCCTTTTCAGAAAAGTTTTGATTCCAATCTTGTCTATTTAGCCAGTGTAAATGTAAAAGAATTTTCAAGTGGTCATAAATTTCGAGTTATCGATAAAAGTTTAGCAAAGTCTCAGTTAAGTGAAATCCATGCCCTAGTAAAGTGGTGGAGACAGAAATTTCTACAGAGTTTTGGAAACAACAAGAAAATACACATTCTAATACAATTTTCTGGCAATTCCAACCTAGGTGTCATCAAGTAACGAGTGAATTGGTTTCGTCTAGGCAAGCGTGCTCCATTGTAGACCGCAATACACCTTAACATCAAACGAGGTGGTGGTCAAACGTAAACCTTTTATTTAAATAAACTAGCTGCGCTCCGCGGTTTCATTCTATAAAAGTACCCTAAGTTACTCCTTATAACATCAGCTATCTGCCAGTGAAATTCCCGGCAAAATTCTTCCAGCCGTTTTGGAGTCTATAGGGAACATACACACATCGATTAATAAATATATACACACTAGCGACCCGCCCCGGCGTCGCACGGGTGTTAACTCGGCCTTTGATCTCGCTATTATGACCCGCTCCAGGAACACAAAATATCATCCAAATCGGTCCAGCCGTTTTTAAATAGCCTATATGCTATTCCAGACTATAATCTATCTCTGTGCCAAATTTCATTCGGATCCGTCCAGCTGTTCTGGCGTGTTTTTTTTTTGATACTGAGTGACGAGACGAGCGAAGTCGTTCGCCTGATGGCTCTTCACGCTTGCCCATAACAGCTCAAAGCCACTCAGAATTTTGAACTTCAACAGTTCAAAACCCTGAATGGCAATGCACTGCGCTCGTCACCCCCAAGATATAAGATGTCAAATCTCTGTGTGCCCTGTAATTTCGTTGGAAACATTGCCCTTCAATCCGGAACACAGTAGTGTCTGCACACTGCTTGGCGGATGAATAACTAGCAAAGGTGTGTGTTAGCAACCGGTGGGTGCAGGAGAGAGTGAAAAAGGCTTTTGTAAACCACAAAATCCGTTTATTGCTAATTTTTACAAATTTGGCCAAAGTTCCACTTTTTTCTTATCCATTTTTAGTTCGAATGTTCTTTTTTTTTTGTGACACGCCGTGTCAGCTGTGCTTGCCAGCCTGTTGCTTGCCCATGGAGGTTGCACTCTACCGAGGAGGCTGCATCACTGCGTAGCCAACAGTGTGGTACTTCCCCAGGCGGACCCCTGCAAAAGAGTCGTACCGTTACAAGTAATTGATTGATTGAGTAACAAATATCCATCCATCCAAACTTTCACATTTATAATATTAGTGGGATATACTCTCATTTATCCTGGACGTTGGATATTCGTGGACGTTGTTGAATACTACAAAATTAATAAATATTGTTTAATATAAACTCTAACTACATAAGTCAAAAATAAAACAATGAGGTGGCATGATTTTTTTTCTCGTTTCGTAAGCGAGTGTAAGAAATATCATTATTACGAGTGATTGAAAGATCAGGTTTTCCCAGCAGTGGGACAATGCAAGTTAACATAAGATTTTAG
Organism: Agriopis leucophaearia; assembly: GCA_949125355.1. NCBI lineage: Eukaryota > Metazoa > Arthropoda > Insecta > Lepidoptera > Geometridae > Agriopis > Agriopis leucophaearia. The sequence goes on from OX421269.1 coordinate 16,075,059, forward strand.
TTTGTTTTTTTAGGTTCCGTACACAAAGTGTGTAACGCAACCTTATTACTAAGCGTATGTTTTCCGTCTGTTTGTCTGTCTGTCCTACCTTTTAACGGCTGTATCTTTTGAACCGTAATGGACAGCCACATGATTTTTTACTGAATATGTATGTTCATCATTCATCATCAGCCAGAAGACGACCACTGTTGAACATAGGCCTCCCTCTTGAACTCCACACTAATCGACATCTTGCCATCTGTATCCACTGGATGACCACGTATGTATGTTACGGCAGTTTTTTTTTTTTTTTATTTGTACGAAACGCTTCTATTGCGAGCCCGACTCGCACTTTACCGATGTTAATATTTGTTAGTGCATTCAATGGCCATTTTAAACTACCATTGTTTTTACATAATTTTGACACAAACCATAAAAATGTCGCGTTTACATAACTCACGTCAAAGTATTGTGACCGTGACCATTTGAACCGTTCTAAACAAAGCTCTCATAACAAGAGCCAAGGCTCTTGCATACAGAACAAGTGCATGTAAGAATACGAAGTAACATTTCCATTAATGTTTCAACATAGTTATTATATTATCGGAGTCATCTACTCATACTCATTTATTTATACGATCAGTATATGTCAGATGTAAAGAAAATCTAATAATAACTAAATACATTTAGGATGTTACTTTTAGTGCCATCAATTCTTTATCAATGTCGTAGAATGCTTGATTGACAAGCCAGCGTGCTAACTTTGCTTTGAATATAGACAAGTTAGACGCCTCAAGTACATCCTCGGCAAGCCTGTTGTAGATCATTGTGCCCATGACATGAGTCAACTTCGTGGACTTGGTGAGTGACCGTTTGACGGGTAGGAGCCTATGCTTGTGGCGAGTAGTGCGCTGCTGGGATTCTCGGAGCGTTTCACCGAATGCAGTATACGACTTGAGATTAAGTCGCATATATATAGCCACTTGCATAATCACTATTGATGGCAGAGTCTAAGTGATATGAAAAATGGTTTAGCTGGTCCTGCGTGATTATATACATTAGCGTTGTGATTATATATAAATCATCATCAGCCAGAAGACGTCCACTGCTGAACATAGGCCTCCACAACCTCCACACTGAACGACAACCTCTCAAAATGTCGTCGGTCCATCTAGTGGGAGGCCTACCTACGCTGCGTCTTCCAGTTCGTGGTCTCCACTCAAGAACCTTTCTTCCCCATCGGTTATCGTTTTTTCTAGCGATGTGGCCTGCACATTGCAACTTCAACTTGCAAATTTTAATAGCTATGTCGGTGAATCTGGTTCTTTGGCGAATATACACGTTTCGCAACTCCGAGCATAGCTCTCTCCATTGCCCATTGTTTGACTGATTTTTTTCAGAAGGTCAACAGTTAAGGACTACATCTCAGTACCATGTCATCCCTGGCATGGCAACACACACTGCTCAAAGACCGTTGTCTTTAGGCACTGTGGTATTTGGACGAGAAGATTGATAATAATGCCAACTGGTAATGACTGCGAAAATACTGAAGCAAGAGCTTCAGTATTTTCGTAAGATTAAGACAGATAGATAAACTCTTTATTGTTCACACTACAAATTACATACAGCATGTTTACACACACAGTTTTACAGCATGTGTTGTTTTTTTTTAACCCCTGATGCAAAAAGAGCTTATAGCTTTACGTGTGTCGCGTGTGTCTGTGTGCCTGTACGATATGTCGCATCGTAGCTCCCAAACGGCTATGACACAAGAAAATCAGTTCAGCCGTTAGAATATTACCAGCTTTTTTAACAGAGATTTTTACTTGTCTTTTCTCTTCTCTACATAGTATAAAATAAAGTCATTTTCCGTATCTGCCTGTCTGTATACCCGCTAACCCATTCTAAACCATGCAACGGATTTTGATGTGGTTTTCACCATCTGTTAGATAATTTTTCACGTAAAGTTTATTATATATAATAAAACTTACGCCCGTGCGAAGCCGGGGCGGATCGCTAATCAAACTATAAATCAGTAATTATTATTTAAGGAGAATACGCGCGTATGTCGTCGTCTTGTTTTGCACTTGGCTGCGGTAATCCCCGTACAGTAAAAACACATGATGAAAGCTTGAGTATTTCAGTAATTCAAAACATATTATGGTGTAACAAGTAAGCTTATAATAAAGCTGTGTCCAATGTCCACACCTGCGTTCATAACTCCACGTAGTGATTAACATAGCTTGCATATGCATACGGGACGTGATTGTTGGCTCACACCTTGTGAAATAGGCGGATAATTGCATAGCGACCTCTTGAGGCTTGCATTGTTTTTCTGGACGGACCATACTTCATTATTTTTTCCATTCAACATAACAGGTTGACAGAATCTTACCGTAGCAAACGACAACACTGACTGTGAATGTTTTAGTAAATTTTGGAAAGTTCTTAATGTTTTTAAATATACGGGTGTATGTATTTTGACGACAATATTATGGTACTGAGACGTGGTACTGCTGTCCTTTTGGAAAAACTCAGAGTGACACAGAGCGCAATGGAGAGAGCTATGCTCGGAGTTATTTGCACGATAAAATCTGAAACAAGGATATACGATTTGAGAAGATTCGTACTCAATAATTTGGGTCCTCATTTATGTTACGTACTGCCCAAGAACGGAACTTCCTGTCATCCTCCTTATTTCATGAGAACTGCAATTTAGGTATATTCAAGGTAAGAGTGAATAGATTTCTACTCGATCAACGTGTTTCTGTGTTCCATCCTCGGCCGCACCGTGGTATACCATCAGGTGAGTTGGTGGCTAAACGTAAATCTATTCTATAAAAAAAGAAAGTCAGTCACTGAGAGCTGCTCAGATATGCAATTGAATGGACAGGTCATATCGTTCGAAGAACCGAAAACCGATGGGGAAGACAGGTTTTTGAGTGGAAACCATGAAATGGAAGACCCAGCATAGGCACGCCTCCCGCTAGATAGACCGACGACATTGTGAGTGTCGCAGGGATCAAGTGGATGTGGATGGCAGGCTGTCGTTTTGTGTAGAGTTCTAAGAGCGAGGCCTATGGTCATGGACGTCTACTTGCTGATGATCATGATGGTGATCTCTAAACGATGGGCATATTCGTTGATATCATTGTACTAATCATTACAAACCTCTTATAACATGGGGCCATCCCTAGAATCAGATAATCAGTAGTTTTTTAGAAGAGAACAATGCTATCGTTGAATATATCCATCGTCGATCTATCTTGAAGCTTAGTAGCAACGCGTAAACCGATATTTATCTGAATAAAGACCGATGCATCACACAAAAGAGAGGAACGTTTAATAGCTGATGGTTCCGCGACTAGAAAACTGCATACTTTCGATAGCAGAATCAGAGGTCTGATAGGTATTCATGCACTTCTACGCTTGAATTCCCTTTCCTATTCATATCTGTGAACTGAATACTGAAGTAGTTTTCAACTACATATTATGAAACGACGCCTGCAACGCCATCTTCACATCCGCTACGACTTTGATTGGACGATTTTATATTAGACTAGCTTTTTTGCCCGCGACTTCGTACGCGTAGATTTTCATATAAACCTTCAATTCTTTTTTCTTCCCTTAATCCGGCCTTGCGCAAAATAACATAGCATATACTTCAATCTGGTCATAGCTAAGCATATTCGTGAAAACCGCATTTAAATCCGTCCGCATTTTCTTCCAGAGGTGTAGGAGATGTGCGTGAACAAACAAACAAAAATTCTAAAAACTGCCTTAACATGTTCAGCTGCTTATTTTAAGTATTGTATGAAGTATTGATAGAATCATAAAAGTAATAAATAACACCGTCAACAGTTTTCAAATCAAAAAGATAATGTGACCACAGTGCAGAGCATGTTTTGAAATTTTCTTTTTGTCTAAACCATTAAAAGTATATTTCCGGCCAGTTTCGCTGGCCACGGAACCCTGACATAATGCTTGTCTTAACACGCTCTTGGCTAGTTATTTCTTATTTCGCGTGCATTTGTATGTATACCTTGATTAAAAAGCCATGAAATGGAACTACTCTATTTATCTGTTAAAATATCACAGTAAAATAAAATTATTTCTATATTCTTATTCTTATTGCAAATATACACTGTATTCTTCTAAAAGCTAAGTTTATATACCCTGCATAAAGGGTGCAGCAATGACTTATGTAGTGGCTGTTCACAAAACCAGACCACAGACATAATATTATATAAATATTATATAATATTATATTATATAATATAAATAAATATTATATATATACTATTCAAACTTAACCTAGGGTGAAGTAATTTTACAAAACAAAAAAAACATGCTTAGTGTGATAGGTTACTTAATTATATATGAGATGATACAAAACTTATGACGCTACTTTCTTAACTATTTATATATCGATATTTATTTTCTAATTATAATTTTCTAAAATTTATCGTCGAAAAAATCTTTTATCTCGTAATAACATTTTTGGGTTTGAAACTTACGAAGTTGGTTCTGGAAAAATGTTATTATTTCTTTCTTTCTTTATTGCGTCCGGAATTTTGTTGTATAGGTTTATTTTCATGTACAAAGGGCCTTTTTTGAATATTTCTATTCGCGGGACTGTATTAAAATAGGATGCGGTATATTTTGTGTTTTAAATGCTAACATAGAATAAAACCATGAGAATGTAATATGGAGCTTGGAGCTTCCAGGTGTGGTACTGGATGTAGATGCGACCTGGGCTATAGGGACAACGTCATGTATGCGGTCGGCTAGGTCTGCCAGCACATCGAGTGATGACGTCATCTGCTGCGAAGCAATGATGGTCTGCGTGCTGTTCGGTAGGCGGCTGGTCCAAATCATGCGTAAAAAGTCTTCTGGAACTACGGGGCCTGCTAGGTATCGTAGATGACGTAAGAATTGAGAAGGCTTACGATCACCTAGCTCCTCGTGTGTTAAAAGTTGCTGCACCTTTTTTCTCTTGATGCGGACAAACGTTTAATTAGCTCCAGCTTGAGTTTTTCGTACTTCTCGGTCACAGGCGGGTTGACGATGATGTCTTCGACTTCAGCTGCGTATTGCGGGTCAAGTTGTCCAATCACATAGTAGAACTTGGTGCTATCTGCAGTGATGTTGGAAATCGCGAATTGGCCTTCGATCTGGGCGAACCAAATCGCCGGCTTCTCGGGCCAAAACGGTGGAATTCGCACGCCAACTCGGAATACATTGTCATCATCTTTATTCTTCGTGTCAGCCGCAGTGCTATCAGTACGATCTAGCGGCATTCTGACTTTTGTCGGTGGTGTACGGTCCATTCAGTGGTCACCAATTATAGTGGATTTGTACTATTTATATAGAAGGAGAGGGTTAAGCTACCGACAATGGAAGAAAATAGCCGAGTCCGAAAGAAATTATAAATTTAATGCAAAGAAAAATCTTAGACAAATCTTAGAAAAAGCGAATGACAATTCCATTTGAAAATCGGTGTTCTTTTATTTTTTTCTTTTCGCGCCCCAGCGCCACACGTCGTGGAAAATTGGAATGAAATTCACGAAGGTTGGCGCAAGGAGTACGAGTACGCCACACTCCTACTCCATGCACTGGAATGAATCACCAAAGAGGTTGTAAGGCCTATAACATGCTTGATCTACACGTTCATTCATCTAAGAAGGTTAAGGAACCTTCTTTAAATTTAAACTGATTAACCGAATGACCATGTTGACAGTTGACATAGTTGACAGTTTCAAAATTTTAATGGCTATGTCAATAACATTCTCTTTACTTTGGATCTCCTTGCTTGAGGCCATGTGACGATCCTCATATTACGTTTCGGGTAACGAAGAAATAAATCATTGATTTTTATTTTCGTTTATGTAAAAATAAAGAATTAAAATAAATGATATAAGATAGCCTATGTTTTAATCTGGTAATTTCTAAGCATATTCGTGAAAACCGCATTAAAATCCGTCCAGTGGTTTAGGAGATGTGCGCGGACAAACAAACAAACAAACAAACAAACAAACAAACAAACAAACAAACAGACAAAAATTCTAAAAACTGTCCTATCGTGTTCAGCTGCTTATTTTAAGACGACCTGTGTGATTTTTTTTTTGTTATCTCGCAATTACAGATTTTTTTATCCCTACGTTTTTATTATATGTATAGATATAGATAGACGATCACGACACGAAACCGAAACTAGTAACAAATATACGTCTGTGAAATATGCAATTTCAGTTCCTCAGATGACATAATATTGTCATGAAAGTAAAAAAAAACAGTTATTTTGATTTATAATATACTATTGAACCGATTATGAAATTTCTATGGGACCTATTTGATTTCTACATTTGTTACCATCTATATAAGACATTGTTTTAACGAAATAGGATTTATATTAGTTTTTCGGTAATTCTAGAAGGTTCTAAAATTATATTAGTAAACTAATCGATCCATGTTTTAATTCATAGAAAAGGACGCTGCAGAATACGAAGGATGGAGTGGATTTTGAGGTACGAACCCTAAAAAGAGCTGCAAAAACGTTTGGTGTGTGAGTTCGACTAATGGCTACAACCCTGATGGAAGCTAGATGCGTTCGCACCCGCCACGCCACCATACCACATCTTCCTTGTTTGTCTGATCTGGGGTGAGCGGTATTGGGTCTTGTCAAGGGCCCATGAATGATCAAAACCTCTGAAGGCAGAATGTCGTCTAATGTGTGGAAGTACTTTTTCTTGTATCTTCCAAATACACTGATATTCCCATGTGCAGGTTTTACATATCTTGTTTGCATATCGTTTTTGTTTGTTCATAAAATTGTTTCCTTTCAGCATATTGTTCAATTACTTGTAACGATATAACCAATAGAGCTATTTTAAATAGGTTCTTTGTAAAAGAAAATACTGTTTTCGGAAAATACATTCGAAATAAGGTTGGATTCAAAATTGAAGTAGGAAAATGTTGAAATAAATATCTTTGTTCTTTCCGTCATATAAATAGCAAATATGCAGACTGAAGCAGAATCTAGCAAATAAGCAGACTACCCTGATGATGGTAAGCGGTAATCATCGTATATATATAATTATATATATATATATAATAGGTCGGGGAAAAAGTCTTTTCGTATTTTGTATGTATAAGGTTGTAGTAAAAATCTCATCCGTTGTACTGTTTGTATCTGGATGGTTTTGATACCATTAAAAATATGACATTTTAAAAAAGGAATACAAAAAGTAAAAAGCAATTACCCGCCATTTTTCAATTGTTTTTTTGTTTGATAAAATGAGTGAATCTAACGAAGAAATTCGATATATTGTGAAATTTTATTACAAAAAAGGGAAAACTGCGACACAAGCCGCGAAAAAAATTTGTGACGTTTATGGACCTAATGCAGTGTCATCAAGAGTAGCACAATGTTGGTTCAAGCGTTTTCAGTCCGGGAATTTTGATGTCAAAGATGCAGCTCGCTCTGGTCGCCCTGTTACGGATAAAGTAGATGCCATTTCTGAAAAAGTGGACCAAGATCGGCATATTAGTAGTTACGACGTAGCTGAAGAACTGGGGATTAACCACAAAACAGTTTTGACCCATTTGAAAAAAACTGGGTATACAAAAAAACTCGATATTTGGGTGCCACACAAGCTCACTGAAAGAAACCAAATGAATCGTGTACTCATTTGCGACTCTCTATTGAAACGTAACGAAACCGAACCGTTTTTGAAAAGATTGATCACTGGTGATGAAAAATGGATCACCTACGACAAGAATGTGCGCAAACGATCATGGTCAAAGGGCAGTGAAGCACCACAGACTGTAGCGAAACCCGGATTAACACGTAATAAGGTGATGCTGTGTGTATGGTGGGATTGGCAGGGCATCGTTCATTATGAGCTTTTACCGCCGGGCAAAACCATCGATTCGGATCTCTACTGCCAACAGCAGATGAGACTCAAACAAGAAATTGAGAAAAAACGGCCGGAATTGATCAACAGAAAGAGTGTGGTCTTTCATCATGATAACGCCAGACCGCACACATCTTTGGCCACTCAGCAAAAATTTAGAGAGCTTGGTTGGGAAGTGTTAATGCATCCACCATATAGCCCTGACCATGCACCCTCAGATTTCCACCTGTTTCGATCTCTTCAGAATTCTTTGGGTAGTGTTAGATTAACATCAAGAGAGGACTGTCAAAACTACTTGTTGCATTTTTTTGATCAGAAGTCCCAAAAATTCTACAGCAACGGGATCATGTCACTACCTACAAGATGGCAACAAGTTATCGAACAAAATGGCACATATATATTATAATTAAATGTAATTAAACTTGAAAAAAATATGTCTTGAATTTGTTTAAAAAATACGAAGAAACTTTTTCCCCGACCTTATATATATATAGGCGGAAACTTGTAATTGGCCCAGTCACCAAATCTATTTTTAAGTTAATACTTTTAGGCTGTAAGTTTCCCTAAAAATGAAAAATAAATAAGTAAATATGTATGGACACCTGCAACTCTAATGGTGTTGTTAGTTGCCATTCCTACCTAGGTATTTTTTTATAAAAATGATTGAAGAGACGAGACGGTCCCTGGTCTGCTTAAATATATTTAAACTTATGCTAGCTATGACCAACGCCTATGATTAGTTGCCTAACCATAATACACAGTGTTGGATACCTTTCAAAGGATATAATAGGCAAAGGCAATAGCTTATTCTGAATTATTAGCCGTTAAACATACGCTAGCTTATCCGCGCCAGTTATTAGGTACCAACGACTTTCTCCAAAAGACAAGTAGCATAAGGGGATTACACTTTCAGTCAACACATTAGCACAAATTGTCGAAACATAATTATCAATTTAAAACCAACTTCAAAATTAGTAAGCCACTCGAACAAAATTGTTCGTAGATATTATTGTAGAGTGAATCGGTTTCTTCTAGACAAGCGTGCTCCATCGAGATTGCATCATCGCCTAACATTAGGCGAATTAGCGATCAAACGCAAGCCTATAACTAAATAAACAAATAAATAAAAAAATGGAGCTGGAAAACCACTAAGTCAAAGTCAATGAAGAAATTTTTGAGAGACCACCTCAAGAGCTTTTTTTGCCCAATAATCACGTAAATCGGTAAACAAATGGCAGGGCTAAAGATGTAAATTTGAAAAAATATAGAATTGAGAGTTACTCAATATTAGATGAAATTTAAATGGGACCACCGTCTGAAGTATGGCCTACCAACCAAAAAAGGAATCATCAAAATCAATTCATAATTAGCGGAGAAATTGGTGAACATACATAAAAAAACGAACAGAATAAAAATTTGAATAAACATAATAATGACCAACAATAGATACATAGAAACTCTTTATTGTGTACACCAGAAATAAAAATTACAAACAGATAGAAAACACTGACGAGCTAGTGCCACAAGTGGCGGCCTTATTGCTAAAAGCGATCTCTTCCAGGCAACCATTGGATTAAAAAATTTAAGTAACAAGAGCGACTGGCGATGCTAAAACACTTTTAATGATACTATAAATACAATAACAAGAAACAAAAACCAGACAAGAAAAAGGGGACCAGGTTCGATGCAATGTCTGTACTTATGAAGTCGTTGGTGCCTACTGAAGCCGCGATCATAAATGTGTCGATGTGAAGCAACAAATCGCTTGTGGTTTTGGCACAGACCCCAGCTCATAATGGCATCGACTGCAATTGATGCTGTTCTTATAATTTATAGACTGCAGAGTAGTGATTTAACTGTGTTTTGAAAATTCTTAAACATACGTGAAGCAAAGATTTCGAAATTATTTACATTGAATTTAATCTCAAGCCCGGCGCAAAACTGCAATATCTCTGGACACCATGAACAAGTACTGTGTACATAGAAAACGTTTTAAATAAAAATAATAGGTGGTACTTGTAAATACTTTCACAAAATTCTATGACCACGAACACTGCAAAGTGTTTGAAACGTCAGGAATTAAAATAATGTAAAATATACGCGATGAAATCTGTTAAAAGCACAGACCCATGTCAAAGATCTTTGAGGTACATTTTTAACGGGATAAGCCTTTGCCATTTTCCGGCTTCTTGAACTACATCTAGTATGCACAATACAGCCCAAGGGAAAATGCACAATACAGCCCAAGAGAAAATGCACAATACAGCCCAAGGGAAAATGCATAATACACCCCAAGCGGGATGTCATTGCAGGTCTTATCACCCCCACTTTAAATTAGAATTAGAATTACCTAGTATGCAAAAAAAACTACCCTGATCCGTTGCTCTGTTAGTGCATGAAAAAGGAACATACAAACAAACACATTGTCACATTTATAATATTTTTATAATGATAGTATCTAAAAGCGATTCAACATTATTTCATTTAACGTAAAAATATCTCAAACACAATATTTGATAACAACATATTTTTTTCTCTGTGGCTTCAAATTGCTGGAATAAAGTTTATCTTTTTATTAAAAGACGGTAATTATGAAAATTACCTGTCTGCTAGGCGTCAATCAATGTCGCGCTTTCTTGAAAGGTAAACAATCGAGCCACCTAGAGTTTTTCGTTTTCCTGATTTTAAAAAATATCATTGATTCATTTTCAACTTTCAAGCGGTGACATAAATTCGACTGCATTTTCCGAACAAAATACGTACGACAAGTTAGTACAAAACCATCGAATTTGCCGTTCACAGAGTTTCCGAGAAGTCGTAAAGTACAAACAACTATCAAAACATAAAACGGACGAACCAATAAACATTTCCTAACATCGTTTTTACGGAAACTGGATAAAATCGATACACTTTTGTTCTACGGTATACGTGCACTTGGTCACTGTGATCAAACCAACGATATCAGCGTAGAAAGCTAAAATAAGATGTCTAGTGTAGTAACTAGTTCTAATCAGAACAAACGAGATTGTATTTGTACCCGTCACTCCACAGAATCATAAAGAGCACAGAATCCGTCATATCCGTCTGGTAACAACAATTTTGGCATACGTGTAAAGCATGTAACATGTTTCATGCGTTTATGCTAAATTAGCATTACTTCTATGCTAGTGATTTTTCTGAGCGTCACTCACATAATTTTTGCATGAGAATGAAAGGTGACAAATATAAAAGTGCCTGCTGTCTGAGCTCGTTAATTACTTCGGGTTGCGTTCAGAGGTTACGTCCAGACGCGACCAGAGAGCAATTTTCAGTGTGAAAGACAACCGTTCGAGACTTGGCTGTTGAGTTGTTGTATTGTATTGTATTGTATTGTACACCTTAGTTGCAACTAAACAACCATCGAAATAAATCGTTAAAAATACTCTGACGTTTATCTGCCATTTTTTTGTGAAAATTTTGACACTTGCGTTGACGTTTTCAAAATCACAAACTAGTTTTTTCCACTTGTGAAAATATGCATAGCGAATAGAGCTATTTAGATAGATAAACTCTTTATTGTTCAAACCACATATTACAAAAACAACATTAAAAAAAAACTGTAAAAAAACTAGTCCTACAATCGGTGGCCTTGTCGCTAAGAGCGATCTCTTCCAGGCAACCTTAGAATGGAAAGGATAATTTAATGCAATAATAATTTGTTATTTTCCAGTTTTTAGTGATAATGTGCATATCAGCAATAGTGCTAAATTGTGGACTTATAATTATGACACAACCAGGTCTTTCCATGCCTAGAGCTATAGTACAAAAAACATCGAAAAAGAAAACTGGACTACGTTCAGGACGTCAGGAAATAGTTATATTTTCTGAAGTCCAAAACGCTAGCTAGCAAGACTAGCAGCAAATTTTTCAACTAATCTTTATCAAGTACTCCAATTTACTATATTATTCTTGATAATTTAAATGCAGTGGAATGTTTTTGCAATAAATATAAATGATTATAACCCTGGTCCCTGCAATCAGAACGTCACAGTAGAGTACGAGTATCTAATGTTCACCTTCATATAAACTGCTAGTGTGAAATATTTACCTAACCTAGATAGTCACGCTACCGTAAGTTTTGGATAAATGCAGGTCTCGTACCAACAAGACAAATAGTCTACAGTCACGATAAGATTCTTGGTAAATTTGAGATGTAGCTTCTTAGTGCTATTTAAACATCTACCAAACCACTTTGGCATCGCATTTGTAGTTTTATTTAAGCTGACGAGTAAGTCACTCGCCTTAGAATTTCAACAGTCCAAAATACTACGTGTTTTTTATGTTAAATAGCCTTACGTGTGACCGCCAATTTTCTATAAAAAAGTTAAACACCAACAAAATTAAAATAAATAAATAAATATCTGGGAAATTCTTGCACACAAATGCTTATCCGACCTCAAATTATGCAAAGTTAAATGTTACAATAATTTATAGGTGAAGACAGCATGCATATAAATTAATAATATTTTTTTCGAATTATAATTTAATCTTCAGGTGAAAATTAAAATTCGGCAATCACTGTTCCAAATAAGTTGTTAACTTAAATAAAGGCTAGGCAAGGCATTTCAAACTTTTTACGACCATTCCAACGACATTAGATATTTAGGCATACTCGTAAGAGCTAAAAGTTAACATCTGTTTCACAGAAGTTCCTGAGATTGTCGGGCTTAATATGAAAACCTTTTTGTCGTTATTACAGACGAAATTGAAGCCTTTTTATTAAAAGTAATCTGGCCAGTTCTATACCCCATTACAACCGGGAAGCTACGGAAGGCTAGTGTAGCTTCCACGATCGTTGAGCATCTAATCAAAGTTTATTGTGCTCCAAGCACCAGATGCAAACTGGCACTTTGAAGGTTTGGTGCAAACGGGAAACATAAAGCTACTGACTTCAGTAAGCTAAGAAGTTAGTGACAGCGAAGCGGATAACTGACTAAAATGCCGGAGAGCTTATAAGTACTGCAATTCAGCGTGATAATGCCGCCAGCACGCTGGGTACGCTGCCTCTGGTAGAGGACTTGAGCATTTGGATTGTCTTTAGACCTTCTACAGTTTATAGACATTCCAACTATTATTTGTAATGTAAGTTAGCTTGTATTTTGTTTAGTAAATAAAAGCACTTGCCATTATTATTATTTTTACTAAAAAGTGCTTTTCCTGCTTTTTACTATATAATTTTATACATGTAAATTCCAAAACCCACTTTTTAACGTGTTTCACGTAAAAAATTGGGTTTTGTTTGACATTAACTTTTCCTCGTTGTCTTGTTTCGAATTTGTTGTTAGTTCTTAGTATTAAAACACTATGTTTTCATTACAATCAAGCCACATACAAGCAACGGAACTAGTTTGTGACGTCAATACTGTGGCTGGAAAGTAGCCCGTCTGCAAAATCGTCCAACTAACAACGTGCACGAAGACACCTTTGATTCCACTGGCACTGTGAAGAAAGTTGAGCCCTCTTTATACTTTCTCTGACACGAGTTAGGAATATAATTTTGCAAGTCGTTATTTTTGTTCCCCAACTTTTGCCTTTCTTCATTAAGCACTTGGACTTGAGTTTTGCTTTGAAAAGGGGTAATTTTGTGAACTTTATGGCAAGTTTTTAACGAGTGTTTTTTCTTTTTATAATTTTTTATTGTGAACGAGTTGCGTTATTGCGTTGTTGCGTCGATACATAGAAACAAAATTACTTTATAAATGAAAATAATGTTACTGGTAAATATATTTTTTTTCTTCTTAGTTCGTAATGTTCTTGTTTATGTCTGGAGTAAGCTGACAAAAATGGCTTATTATGCTGTAGTGCTTAAAAGTATCAAAATCTTTATTCTATAGAATTGTTCAGAGAAATTTAGTTCGTTATAGGTATATTTTGAGTAGGAAGTTTGACTAGGTTAATAATACCCATAGATCAGGGTTTTATTAAAGACCCTGTAGACCAGGGTAGAAGCCTTCAAAAATGGTAAAAAGTGAAAAAAAAATAGTAGTAGGATGAAACCCATTAGAAAAGGAGGGGAATATGATAAAAATGAAAGGAAAAATAAATTACAGCTGATCTGAGTTCGGGAAGTGGGGAATCTTCTTCGGATTTCTTTACCGGAAATCGAGATAAACCATTTTTTACCCTTAAACCCCCCCCCCCTCTCCCACTTCCCGAACTCAGATCGCCTGTAATTTATTTTTCCTTTCATTTTTATCATATTCCCCTCCTTTTCTAATGGGTTTCATCCTACTACTATTTTTTTTGGTTTCAAAAATTATCTACCCTGGTCTACTGACATAACATTCGTCGAATAAAAATAGAACAAAGTTACAATTTCACTTTTCATTTTAATCACAGATATACACAACCAGATCGGCAATATATTTCAGTGAAAGAGACAAATTGATATAGCTCAGCACAAGTACAAAAAGGACATAACTAGACTTTTTTGTCCTTATCGGCGTGGCCTGTTTTTTGGACCTGAAATGTCAAAATCTGACGGTTCTGTGCCAAACAAAACGGGTCTGAATATTGTTTATTGCATTTTTTTTGGTGATTTTATGTGATAAATGCGTGTTTCCTATGAAAAATAATTGTAAAACAAACATTTACAATGGTTGGTTGTATCATTTTGGGCTGCAAGTACCGCAGTGATAGAAAAAACGATGAAATATCATTTCACACGTAAGTATATATAGAGCTTGTAATGATCACCTAAACACATTCAGGATATCAATTCGTAAATATTTTATTCATAATTAGTCCGTTTTTTGGTCGATTTGTGGTATTTCCTATGAGTTTTATCAAAATATTAACTGAGAAGAATAACAATCAATGTTGCCAGTTTATAAATGAAATTACCCACCACAATTAACATAAATTATTCGTTCTGCAGGTTTCCAACTGATCCTGGCTTACGAATAAAATGGATCAGTGCTACTGGTTGTGAAAATTGGGTGCCAGGAAAACATAGTAGAATTTTTCCAGTCATTTCAATGCCGAATCCAATATCAGAAAGGGAAAAATTATTTTTTTGAGCAACTGCAGCTGCTCAGGGTCTAATAAACACACTTAAATGTACTTAAATCAAAGAAAATATATCATCATAAATCATCATCAGCGTGATTTTGTTCAAATAAAACAAAATAATATTTTTTTGAAGTCTGATTTATCGTGTGTGAAATGTGTACTGTAAATAATAAAGAGTTTTATCTAAGTATCTCATTAATTGGGATGTTATCCATAATTACACCCATGAAAATAAATAAACTGGCCAAGTGCGAGTCGGGCTCGTGCACTGAGGGTTCTGTACCGTCACAAAATACAAAAAGTAGTGCAAATACACAACATCATGCCCAGGATGTCATCCATCCAAGTATCAACCGCGCCCGACGTTGCTTAACTTGTGGGAAACAGAAATGTGTGACCGACTCGCAAGTGGCCAGTATTTATTATTTGTTGTTTTACTTTAGGGTGTGCACTATAATCCGCCAAGTTTGACGCTTATACCGATTACCGTTTTTACACCAGAGCAAATACAAAAATACCTTAACAAAAACGTTTGTTGTATGTGTGGATGTGTACCCTCTTTAGTTTTGACTTAATTATATTTCTTAGTTAATCCGTCGTAACATTACATATTCTGTGTAAGTTTAAACTGACGATATTACGGCGCGAAAGATACAGCCGTTTAAAGCTGTCTTACCTTTAGACGGATGGATTTGGATCTTAATATTAATTTCTTTTGTTCATAAGTATTTTTCAGATATCCTTCCATCTCACAAGATTTTCCAAAGTTTCCAAAATTACTCATTGAAGAGATTCACTACCCGTCATAGTAGGTAAATTACCCTAACTTAAAGCAAATAATTTTAATGTGGCAACACACCTTGTTGAAGCGAGAGGCACTGAGCTAGCCACGCTCATTGAAAATCTATAGGTAGTAGGTCTGTGAATGTAATAGATGGCATTGACAAAAAAAAACAAATCTTGTAATTCCATTATGTAATTTTTTCTTAGCTTAGTCATCATTATTCACCTCCACCGGCCTTAGCTTAGTGTCTACACTTTATAGACCACAAGGAACCTACCTGTCAAATATTAGTAGTTATTGAAATGTCGTGATTCGTGAGTCAGTGAGCGTGTGTTTTTCGTTTTAATTCAAGCTAGAATCCGTTGAAAAGGAGTGTTTATTACCTATGTAATACATCTAGTAGCACACAAAAATAAAACGGGAATGGGAACGATACTAAAAATATACAAAGAGCGTGTTGCTGTTTAGCTCTAGAATGACTTTGTATGTTGTTGTATGTTGTAAATTGCAAGTTTTGTTTTAACTTACTACTGAGTCCTGAATATGCACTGATACGAGTACAACAGTAAAATTCGAAATGAGTTCACTCCACTGAGTTTTCCTGCGATATTTCTTGAATGGCCGAGTTGCCGTATAAGTTTATTATAGTGTTTGAAACAAACTTACTTGCATGTTATAATGGTAGTAAGGGCTCTCTAAAAACCAACCGACTTTGATAGATCAAAGTATTAGTAAGCTGAAGTGGCAGTGGGCCGGCCACATTGGCCGAATAATCGATAACTGGGGTAGACGAGTTTTGGAGTGGAGACCACGTTTAGGCAAAAGTAGCGTTGGATACCCTGTGGCTAGTTAGAGTGACGACCTACGTAAAACTGCAGGTAACAACTGGATCCAAAGAACTGCCGAAAGAGTTCAGTGGCTTGCATTAGGAGAGGCCTATATATGTGCAGCAGTGAACAGTGAAAGACTGATGATGATGATAATGATGAAAAAAATGTCCATGGCTAACTAAATGGGAATGGATGGGTTAAGCGAGATAGTACGATGTGACAAACGTAAGCGAGTGAAAGAGGCAGTTACACAATCACATCACATCATCAGCCAATTAACGTCCACTGTTGGACAAGGCCTGCCTCATAGAGAGGGGTGTTGCCATAATCCTCACGCTTGGCAGGCGGCTTGGGGATCGCAGTACGTTCACCGTGTACTATTAGGACGCTGCTGCCCATCCTCCGGTGGTTTCTGGTCGCAGTTTTAGGACATACTCGGGTCCAATAGTTACACAATGCTATCTTCAAATTTAACATTGATCAAAAATAGCTACTGCGCAGCGTCTTGCAGCCAGCTTCACAGACAAAAAGATCAACTGTGCCTATAATAGTACTGTATACGATTATTTTGGGCGATGGTGTTGCAATATGAACCAATAAAAGCACAAAATAAAAGGTGGAAAGCATTTCAGGTCTCTGTGCTGCAATCGAACGAGTAAGGTTGTTACTAAATACACCAAGTAATTAATTTCTAAACAAGGCCGTAACCGTAACGTTATTTGTGTGACCACACTTTGTTAGCCCCGCTAAGCGTATCTCATTATAGTGCCCCTGTCCGTGACTTACCCGTGGCACAACTGCGTGACACTACCAGTAGTGTCATGAGGAACTGCTGTTCCTTTAAGCACTACCTGATGTGAAAAAGGGAAATATATTATCCCAATGATACAACCAAACGATGGCAGTAGAGCCAAAGGGAACTCATATTCCCTTAAGCACTACCTGTTGTGGTAAAGGGAAGTTTTCCTCCCGATGACACAACTAGATACAAATTGATAACAAACGTCATTGGTGATACATATTTTATTATTTACGACTTCACACTACAGGTAAATATATCTGTCAATAAATATAATTAAATCTGTGATATAGTTTTCTGTTTAAATTCCCCATAAATTGTGCTACAGTGCATACAGCCGCACCGCCGCGCACCGATCTACCATCGACGTCTAGAACCCATACTGGTAATATAAAATAGTTACCGATCCAACGCTTAGATATAACTTGTTTACTCAAGAGACTTTGAATATGATGAAAACTGTATTGTGGATTGGGAAGTTGAGGTAAAGTGTTCTCTTTGTAGGCCGGGGAATACACTTTGCACTCTTCTGAGGCCGGACGTGAGGGCACAGAATAGATAATACTTACTGGGTATGGCTTGAAGGAATGTAAGTATGTAAGAGAAACATTAATTATGGGTAGAAAGTTTTGGTTGAAGATCAGAGCAAGCGGAATAGTACCAAAATGTAACGAATTATTTATAAGATAATATTAAGTGATTATAATTCATAATGACATAAATTGTAAAAAATATTATTGGTAATTACTCGTAGTATCACAAATTATACTCACGTAAGGTTAGGCTGGCTCCTTCAAATATAGCATACCCGCATTCGACGGTATTTTTCAAGGTGTAGGCGGCTCCGAATCGCTTTGAAAAATAAATGAATAACAGTAAAACATAAAAACATGTGAATACCTATAAAAATATAAAAATTATTAAAAGAGGCATACATAGACATAGAGGCATAGTCAAAATTAAGCAATGTAAGTCACGGCCGTCATGCCCTAATAAATATACTTTTTTTAAAGAAAGGCCATTTGATTTTAAATTGGCATAATGGTCAAATAATTATTATCATCGGTATAATGATCAAATAAGTATCAAAGTTAAGCAAAGCAAGTCACGGCTAAGACCAAGTCGAAGTTTTGGAAATTTAGTGCTTTTAAAGTTTTATGATTATTTACGGGATATTTACCGTAAATAATGTGAACAACCGTAATAGTTTGAAACAGTGTTTTAGGTGGTTTTACACTGACTGTTATCGCGTTGAACAGTGTGGCGGTAGTAACATTACAATGTTTTTACCATACGTATGCTTCTTTTCCCCAAGTTTTCTGCGCTGCGCGCGTTATCTGAATGTATGCAAGTTTTTACTTTCCACAAATGCTAATGATCTAGTGAACATTGCTTATCGCGAACAGTAAATCTATTTTATTTTTTTAAATAAAATAAAATAAAAATAAATCTCTTGCAGCAAGTGTTTCCGAGTCTTGTTGCTCTTATTGATTTTTATCTTCAATTATGAGGAAAATGTAGGAAAATAAAATCAAGATACGCTTTAAAGATATTATATGCCATGAAATGCCTTATAAAAATACTCAAAGACATGGTAGGAGGTACAAAAAAAATATTTAAATGACTATTGTAATTTTCCTGATGTTTGCTGGTGTTTTTTAAAGACTATTCAGCAGATTTTCCTGGTAACCGGAAAAATGAAAGAGAGTTAGTAAGTTAAGTGTAAACATAATTATTTCACTCCAAAAACCACGAAAATGGAGATACTTTTTTATTTTACTTCATTTTATTGTCGTATAATTTTGAACTCAGTTTCTATTTATAGATTCGTTAAATTTCAAAAGCTTTTTAGATAAAAGGCCATTTTGACGGTGAAAATAAACGAAGGATCGAAAATGCCCCGTAATTTGGTTTACTTTAGGACGGTTCGAGTTTCCGAAAAAGGTGGGAATGAAATGGTGTCATCGGAACATTTACATCTTTACAGATGTTGTAGCTCACAGAAAAGGAAAAAAAAACTATGTGTAGATCCTTCCTGTGTTATAGCTGTAATTATGTAACTTGCAACTCGAAAAAAAACATTTCGGTCATTCGTAAACCTTTCAGTTACATAATCAGGGGGCCGTTTGGCTAATGTCACAGGCACCGTCCTACACCGCAAATAGTTTAAAAACAGATTAAAATATGACGTGCAAGTACGACGGAAGCTTTTGAGAAGTGGCAACACATCCGTTGGCTGTCAAAGTTTTGCCCGCGCGGAAAATTGCCGCTCGTGGCGTCATCAGTCACGGGAAAATGCGTTTGCTATTTATGACGCTGCATTGCAGTTTGTGTAATATTTTTAGGACTTTAGAATTTAGTTTCCAGCAAGATAGCACTACGGCGCGATGGTGCGACTGACACACTGATATCAGGCTATCTAGAGTCTGTGCAAAATGAGAATCCTCGTATATAGGAGTTGAGGTCGCACGTGTGTAATTTTTATTTTTTTTAGTTTACCGCTGTTTAATGCCGCTTCTCTTTTTGCACAGACTATCGCATCGCATATCTGCTCAATAGACGCAATGGCCTCTTTATTTACAAAAGTTTAAAAAGTGGTTTATTCACCCAAAGACTAAAATACAAGTGTCACGCGCGACAACATATAATACATTTAGCTACAAGCCTATTAGACTTTTCTGAATAAGACCGCAAGGTAGAATTTTGCTGTAAAACTTAGCTAAATCTAAGCAAAATCTTTAAAAAAACTTGGTTGCTTTACAATAACTCAACGAACCATTTGCTAAATATTATAGATGTATGGAGCAAAAAAAAAGCTTTTTTTGGGAATGAAAATAAAATGGTAATATCTTACAGTCAGTACGCGTTAGTAGTTCACAATGCGGCTTCGTGAGAAAAGCGCGTAACGACTATGTGGGTAATTCTAAGTAAACCTTTCATCCTACCCACGTCACAGAATACGTAATAATGAAACGGAAGAGTGGCTGAGAGGTCTTTTAGTGAAATTAGTTGTTTGTCTCGGGGGTAGGAAGAAAATTAATGTATGAATGAGGAGCTTGTAGGAAAATGTTACAAGGTCATGATAAGATGAAGGTACACAACTAGCTTATTTGTAAAGTTGCCCAAATTATGAAACTTTGCGGGTCGCTGGAATCTCGCGGTAATACACACACTAGTAGTAACATGACCAAATTGTTTTAACCTTAGATTAAGATATCCTCTCCCTGTATTGTGAATGAAAATCACGGACCGTGGTGTACGTGGAATTGCACTAAAAAAACACAAATTTTAATATGAGGCTCAGAATTTGTTTATAAATTACGATGGTGGCTTTTTTAACCGACTTCCAAAAAGGAGTAGGTTCTCAATTCGACTGTTTTTTGTTACCTCAGATCTTACGACTGGGTGAACCGA
Source organism: Agriopis leucophaearia (assembly GCA_949125355.1). NCBI lineage: Eukaryota > Metazoa > Arthropoda > Insecta > Lepidoptera > Geometridae > Agriopis > Agriopis leucophaearia. The sequence goes on from OX421269.1 coordinate 16,095,831, forward strand.
TTTTGATGATTCTTTTTTTATTTGCAAGCTGGTGCTTCCCGTGTGGTCCCATTTTGGTCCAGTTATGAAATTTTTATGAAGTCGGTTTTTTATATTGATAATTATAGTCAGATCTACAGGTTAATTGTTTGCCCTATAAACTGTCATAGAATAGAATATTTTTTTATTGTGCATAACTTCGCGATTTCAGGGTTGGTACATAAGTGAAATTTGTTCATAATGATGAGTACAACGGATCCCGTTTGGCTTAGTACACCCTTTCCGCATAATCCTTCAAACGTTCGCTTTCTGTCCTGGTTCGTGTTAATAACTACAAACTATAACTTCTTTTTTCGAGTCGAACTTCGGTTTTTTTATGACCAAAATTTTGCCATTGCAATGGCACTCTCCGTGGCTTCATTCAGGTCTTCTTTTAGTGTGCAGGTTGTAGAGCACGCTGCACAGACCATCAAGTGTGACATTGTCTGAGGGTTCACACCACAAAGACATTCGGTATCAGAGTCTCCTATATAACCCCACTTTGCTATGTTATCCCGACTTCGGCCCACTTGGGACCGAAGTCGGTTCAGGATTTTCCAAGTGGGCCATAAAACTATAACTACAACTATAGTTATATAATTATTTACGGGATATTTACCGTGGTAAGGTTGTGAAAGGAGCTCCCGATATTTCGGCGCAGTTACATGCACCATGTTCACGGGACGACACCGTCACCGTCTTCCAGTAAACATGGTGCAATACTCAATACTCAATAATTTATTGCATAATTATTATGAAGTTCACATACAGATGTTAGGTAGCATGTTTAAATTAGGTAATACATAATAATAACCCTGATTGGGTATGGCAATATAGTGCGGAGCGGATCGATTTATTCCATAATTGATTTGTCTTCTAAATACTCGTTTATGCTATAATAACATTTTGCTAGCAACATGTTTTTTAGGGTTTTGTCAAATTTATTTTCATTTTCTATATCCTTTATCTGTACTGGTAGTTTATTATATATTTTGATGGCCATTGGATTTGGGCCGGAGGATTTGGGCCGGTGCATGTAACTGCGCTGAAATATCGGGAGCTCCTTCCACAACCTTACCACGATAAATATCATATAAATGTAGTGAACCGTGCGTGATAGCTTAAAACAGAACTACAACTATAACTAAACAATAACTACAAGTAACCCATATCTACATGAATCAGAGAAACAACATCATAACGGCAGCCGGCGTACATAACGAAGATTTGCTCTCGCATCAGCAGTCGGCACGCACGCGTTTGACAAGTGAAATGATCATTGAAACAGATGTATGGCCCAGTAATGGCTGCGACACTTGTATGCAAAGCATGTTCGGACAATGTTGTGTAGGTTGACGGATAAACCACATTATACGGAAAGATCATGTATATTATCTAGGTACCAAATATTGCACGTCCGTCAGGATAAACTGATGGATCTAAAACTTTAAGTAACATCTTTGTACACAGTTCTCAGCAATAAACATTATTCTAATCTATACTAAAGTTAAATGATTATTTACGGGATATTTACCGTGGTAAGGTTGTGGAAGGAGCTCCCGATATTTCGGCGCAGTTACATGCACCATGTTCACGGGAAGACTGAAGAATGCGGGTGGTTGGTGAAAAAGTTCAAAGTTAGGTACAGACAAAACGATCTACCCTCTTTCTTAGTCGTTTTTCTAATCTATACTCTCTCTGCTCTGTTCTGTTTATTCTGTTCTATTGATTATAGGGAAATAACGTTGCTATAGCGTGGTGTAACTTGACGAGAGACAAAGTATTATTTTATTTGAAGTGTTTTTCCACATTTTAACACGCTTTTATTGGCTTGGTATGTTTCTATGTAACGGAATCTTTGAAAGTGATTTTCACCCATTTCAAAACGACGGATTTATTTGATACTTGGCAAAATTATCAAGGATCGATGACAATGCAATAATTTAAATTGTTTGTTCCATTATCCTTAACAGGATCTTCAGGATTAGGGATTTTAAATCGTGTTTTGTAAACAGCGAGAATTTTAAGTTTTAATATTTATACGTTATATTATATCCAAAAAAAAAATATCGACAGGATTTTAATCTGCGGGTATACGCCCCAACCACTCTTCCCGCTAAGCTCCGGTCGCTTTCCTCACTCCAAATTCATATGAGCTGTCTGTCTCATTAAAAAAAAAAAAAAAAACTATTCTGCTATTCCGGCGTTCTGGTCTTCGAAAAATTATACGTTTGATCGAACTTCTGATTCTATATGAGATAGAAAGATTTATAGATAATTACGTTATTGTTAATAAATACATAAATTTATATCTATTTTTACTGTAAATAATGGTTTTAAATATTGGAAAAAAATCACATAATATTAACTTGTTACCTCCAATTTACAAAATGTAACTTTCGGAGGGAAAGTTGTGTGTGAGCGAATGGGAACCTTTTGGTTTTTAATATTTGAACACGACTGTGTAAACATATAACTAAAAGATTTAGTAGTCCGATGATTTATAACACCGGACTAATGCTACGAAAAAAGTATTTTTTTTTACATTTGGCTGAGCTACCGTTTGCCCGCGATCTTGCCTGATGGAAGGCGATGATGCGATCGAAGAGAGAGCATGTTTAAACCTAGATTTGAACACTCCAAGATTGTAATACTGCGAAAACACAAGACAGAGGCAAGGTCTAAGTATTTAGTATCCTCTGCCTATGATAAAGTAGATACGAAGCTTATGAAAATCTTTATAGAACTAGGCCGTTACGTGTGTATTTTCTTTTTGAAAGATTGCCAAAAATAGGCGCCGATGCTATTTGGCTTAGACTGCTGATATAAAAATGTTTTCCACAAAAATATGAATTATACATCACAGAGAAAATATTTCATATCATTATGAGTTTGTAGAAGCGGCTACGGTTCGTGTCTATGCCTAATATTGTAATTCAGGCCACCCCAGACTTTCGACCGTGGCCCTAACAAACACGATCAAATACTTTAAATAACTGACCAAGAGCGTGTCGAGACACGCATATGGTAGAGTTCCGTAATCAAAGCCATATAATAATTGTAGTCATAGTTTAGAAATTGATAGTTATAGAAAAAAACTAACGAACGAAGCTCTGTCAGTATTGCTATGAGGTTGCGTTTGTTCTAATACCCTGCGTACCATTGCTCTGAACTCATCTCTTTATGCCCTGTGATTACAATTGGAATTTTTTCTAAAATAAAGGTAACAAAATCCTCATTTCTAACTAGCGAATGTGTATCTGATACTAAGAAAAAGAAAATAGGTAAAGGCTAAGTATGTACTTTAAGAGCCTAAATAACTGATTATTCAAACGACATCTTTTCAATACTTAATCAAGGTAAAGAGGGCAAGGGTTCAACCTTGAGGTATCGTTTCGACGCGTTTGATGTAGATGCCTACGAGTACGTACCTTTATCGAAAGGATCTTATTTAAGGTTCATCCGTAAGTCTACCTATTTTTATGATTTTCATATAAACGTACTGGTTAATCTTTTGATGTGAAATATATCTATTGGGCGCCTTAGCAGTAAACATCAATGACGATATAACCACGTGACAGCTCATCCTTTACCGTACCTTGATGAAAAGATACAAAATTTTCAGCATGATCATTGAGCGGGCCAATCCGAGGCGCGAATTGAATGTATGACTGTTGTTTTCTCTAATCACAAACGCCATCACTACATAGTATAAAACAAAGTCGCTTCCCGCTGTCTGTCCCTATATATGCTTAGATCTTTAAAACTATGCAACGGATTTCGATGCGGTTTTTTTAACTAGATATAATGATTCAAGAGGAAGGTTTAAATTTATAATACATGCATAATATACTAGAGAAATACTCATAATTTAAGTGGTTTATAATGTGATGTAGTAAAAAAATGCGCTTACATTGCAAACGCTGGCTGAACGCTACGAGATAGATCAAAATAATGTACTACAATATAGTACACCTTAAAAAGGTCTACAAAAAAGTCCGCGATGGTATATGTCTAGCTTGTCTACCTCTTAGGAATAACCCACAACGACCATTTTTATCCTTTACTTTTTACGAGAAATTATGGCTTATTTACGCAGCGATTTCAAGCAATACAGTATTAATCCTCTTATCTGATAAAGTACCTTTAATACACTGTGCATTTCATATAGATCAATATGGTCGTTACAGTATGTAATTTAAATGAATATTTTCGAAGATATTACAGATTTAAAATGCAGGGGCATAGCGGTTGCGGCGGTACCGGCCGGGGAACGTTGTACTCGTATATAAAGACATTCTATAATCTATAGTATATTTAGTATCAGCATTGCACCCGTGCGAAGCCGGGGCAGGTCGCTAGTACTATATATATATATATCCAGTGAACATTTCAACTGGATATCTATTACTGTTGAAAATATGTAAGGTAAGCCTGGGGTCTGTGGGTGCGAAACCCTAAAAAAGAATCGTGATGATGACGTTGTGATTTTCGAGTATTGACTCGGCAAAACTAAGTCCTTGGACTAAAACCAAAATTATAAACACTGGTTGAAATTATAAAGGCTTACAAAGCAAAAATGATGCGACAGTTCATCCCTTAACGGAATGAAATTTGGTTGGAATCATGTTAAACATAATACAAACCAATGAATTCGCATTAAAAAATTGCTCATGAAAATGCTTGTCTAAAATGTAACTAACAACATTTTCACTCTAAAATAAGCTCTATAAATTACAGTAGTTACACAACGCTTGTAGAAAAAGGCAATTTTAAGGGTTGTTTCGGTAATTTGTACCTACCGGTATTACCTAGCGGTTGCTACCTAAATATTCTCGAGATATTATCTTATTGTTGCCAACTGAAAACCTCGCGGTAATAGAATACTATGACGTCTTGAATCTTTGGGAAGATATTTTATTAATAAAACCGGTCAAGAGCGAGTCAGGGTCGTGCACTGAGGGTTCCGTACCACCACATAATTTGTTAGCTACTAAATTACAAAAAATATAGTGCAAAAAGACAACATCCCATGACACATTTTTCACCCATCCAAGTACTGACTGCACCCGACGTTCCTTAATTTCGGTGATCGTATGAGAACCGGTGGTGAACAGAAATTTGTCACCGACTCGCACTTGGCTATTATTAATAACTTTTCGTTTTACTTTAGAGTATGTACTATAATCATTAACGCTTGTACGTATTACCGTTTTTACGTTAAAGCAAAATAATTCAAAAATACGTAAAAAATAACTTTGTTGTATTGGAACCCTTTAGTGTTACCTTTTTGACTCTATAAATATTTCTTAGTTAATCCGACGGAACATTACATATTCTGTGAAAATTTCAACTGGCTATCTAATACGGTTCGAAAGATACAGCTGTTAAGGTAGGACAGAGAGATGGACAGACAGACAGACGGACAGAGAGACAGACAGCGTAGGATTGGTAAAAGGGTCACATTTACACCCTTTGGGTACGGAACCCTAAAAAGTATTAAAATATTTCAGACAAATTTTCTGAGAATAATTTATTAAAGACGGATAATTTTGGATACACTGTATTATTGAATAAATTCATATTAGTACCTACATTGTCAAAATGAAATAATATTCAAGATCTTACGTTATCACTAGATGGAGCAAATGTTTTGTCCTTGATTTCAGCGTAATAAACAGAACCATAAAACTGTAAACACACCCTCATTTCACGAGTGATACAGGCGCACCCTTTATGTGTCATAAAATTAATTACCTAATTTGTTTTAAAATGAAATAGTATGCTGTATAGTATAATTTTGGGACAAGATAATGTGCTATAACGTTAACTGCATATTTGCATTAAAACCTACTGTTTTGAGGCTTGCGTTGGACCGCCAACTCGCGCGATGATGCGGTCTACGATGGGGTACGCTTGCCTAGAAGAAACCGATTCACTCATGTTTTGAAGATACTTAGATTGTAACTATCGGGGAACACCCATTCAAGCCGCGCATTCCACACTAGTAGTTCGCATAATAAAAGTGGAATCAAAGCGCTTCGTACGGGTTTTTGGAATATCAACCATGAAACGATGTCGATTTTTCGTGCCACTCTGGCAGTCCGAAAGAAAAATTTGAAAATTGTGCTCTTGTACTTTATTTGTAAGTGTGCAATAAAGTATAAAAATAAATACATACAACGTCAACATCGGAATAAATTAATACAAATAGCAATGAAATTATGTTAATTTATTTCAATAGCAACGCGATGTGATGGTGAAGGATGCGACAATTAAATCTGATAATATACTTTTAACTGTTTTCAGAATACTGTCGCCACGCACACGAGGTTATTCATTACAAAAAATAAATAAAAAAAATTACACATCGTGTAGCTTCTTGGACACTTCACGGGTAAAGAGTTTTGGAGCCAATGTGAAAAAACATGTTGCATTCTATTATTTTTGTACCCTTGTGCATTTTTGAGTGTATAATTATTATAATAATGGTGGATTATTGTTTATTAAGTGTTCCACCGGAGGATGGGCAGCAGCGTCCTAATAGTACACGGTGAACGTACTGCGATCCCCAAGCCACCTGCCAAGCGTGGGGATTATGGCAACACCCCTCTCTATGGCCTTTGTCCAACAGTGGACGTTAATTGGCTGATGGTGTCTGATGTGAAGTGTTCGTGAACGTGCTTCCGTGTATGCTTATGAGTGATATAACTAGGTTTAACATTTGTGTTTTCGCGTTATTTCCTAAACTCCGTATAACCTTTAAGTAAAGTCTTCACCACTTTACTAGGACATGACTTAGATTTGACCGTGACTTTGCTTGACTGTGACCATCACTTGTTTGATATTTATGAAGTATTCTTTAATTAGTGAAGAATTGAGGACTGACTTTGAAAGAATTGACTTTGTAAAAAAAAACTCCTTCACTCTCTCTAAAATAAATTTATAAGTGAATTAGACTGTCGATGTGATGTGATTAGTTCATAGTAGACCGCATTATCGCTTAACAGGCGAGATGGCGGTCAAACGCAAGTCTATTCCTAAAAATACAGTCATAGGACTGCACGTCAGAAGAGAAAACTTAAGTAGTAATTCACCTATTCTACAAGAGATGGCGCTGTTTTAAAACACACGGTACAGCGTTCGGCGGCAATGACGTGAATTCCATGATTTTTGTTTATCCAAAAGGGCTCAACGCGCCTAAAAAGGTTTCCACGTCATAAAATAGTGATATAGCCGAAATATTCGATTCACCAGGTCAATCCTAAAAAGTAGCACTAAGCTGTTTTCCAGGTCACCGTAACAAGTTAAGTGCTCAATACGTCGCATAAAATGTAAGTAAGTACCTATCCCTACAGTGTATCAGGAACGTCCCTCATTTTATTAGCCGTACGTCGTACCGTACGTGTCCTTCATGTCTATTACAGATCGTACTGAATCCGTGAAACGGACGCGGTGATGACACTGTGAGATACACAGAACCTATATAACAGGAAAGACACCGCAAATTCCAGCGAAATTACAGGGCACACAGAGATTTGACATCTTATATCTCGGGGTGACGAGCGCAATGCATTGCCGCGATCCAGGGTTTTGAACTGTTGAATTTCGAAATTCTGAGTGGCGTTGTGCTGTGGCCAAGCGTGAAGAGCCATCAGGCGAGCGACTTCGCTCGTCTCGTCACCCAGTAACATTAAAAAAAACATTAACTCTGCATGTCTGTGGCCTGTTTTAAGGCTGCGCACAATCTAAGCTCTCTCTCTTTAGCATATTTTAAAAATTTCGAAAAGATTATAATTTCGCTAAGTAGGAATAAAAAAATATAACATTGCAAACGTTTTCAAGTAAATTTTGAAATAAATGTTTTATGTTTGCGGAAGCAATTAAAAAGCCCTATTTTTTCAAGATTTTAAAGTGAAAACTACTTTAGGCGCGTTGAGCACTTTTCGGGTGAACAAAAATCATGCAACTCACGTCATCGTCACGCTGTACCGTGTATTTTAAAACAGCGCCATCTTTTGTAGAATAGGTGAATTACTACTTAAGTTTTTACTTCTGACGTGCAGTCCTATAATTGATGTGTTTTCTACCTCTTCTGTCATCCAAACTTTTACCATTTGCAATATTATTCTAAAGATACAGACCAACGGTTTTTTTCATTCGCGACTTTTTATCTTCGGCTTGTGAGTGCGGCTTTAAGTTGGGTCAATGGTCACGCTGCATAATTATGCTACAAAAGGCAATAAAAAAAATGTTTATAAAAATGCGGTAGATGGCGTTGACGAGATAGCAACGAAGATTTTTTTAAACCACAGACGAAGAAATGTCAATAAAAAAACTTGCTTATTCTCATAGACAGACAATATCTATCTGTCTGACACTGTCTGTCATGTTTGTTTTTGTGTTATTTTATTTCGTAGTTTAGTATTTTGAGGTTATTCTTTGATAACAAAGTAATACTTGTTTTTCCACAGAACAATACAGTTTAGTAAGAATTAAGTGTGCCTTACCTAGGCATGTTATAAAATGTGTCCTGTTCCTTGTATTGTTAGCGCCATCTATCGATGGTTGCAGAACTAAGTTCCTAGAGCTGTCAGAAAACCGTGCGAATGAAGTACCACTACCTATAAAATAAATACCACTAAATAATAAATACCACTAAATAATAAATACCACTAAATTGCTATTGTAACGTCATAGTATGTACAAAAACACGGCACGCTGGGTTTTCATTCAATTTGACGTGCTCGCGGCATCTTGTTAAAAGTCTGTGGTAAGATACGTAGGTTAAATTACGTAATGCTGGTAATACGATCGGAATTGCGAGAGAAATTTTCTCCGCGTTTATTACGTTTTTAAAACACTCTCTGATATTATAGCTTAACTTGTAACTTGGTAGAAAATAGCTTATAGTTTTATGTTGTTTTTATGAATAGAAATAGAAGAAACTTTTATGTTGTTACAGTAAATTTATTATATTTTGATTAGCTGCGCCCAGCGGTTTTATCCGCCTTATAATATCTCCTTAAGAGCGTGCCTAATGGCAGGATAAATTCTGATTTCCCCCGCGCATCTCGCCACACCCAGCGCATGTACGGATAACAAACACGGGCGGCGCGACGACGCGCGGATCCAAGCTTGCGTACTCGACGTCTGAACTGACATGGACTACCCGTCTCAACAGAGCGATGGTAACTGATCGGTGCAACAAACCGATGCCTCAAGCTTGTGTCACGCGAGACGAAAGACAGCGTATTGCGCGGATTAAAAATGTTGTAAGCGCCAAGTGCTTTCTACTCTCATAGCTTATAGAATAGACAATATTTTTAAAAATTGCTAGGGTCAGCTCTAGGTTATACATGAGTGATAATATTTACATAATTTATTGTTCAATAATATGTACCAAAACAGAATGCAAACCAAAAATGTTGAAAATTAGAGGTAACTTTGTGATGGTTTTCTATCGAGAAAATTTTATCCTACCATGTTTTCGTCAGGGTCGACCTTTACTTATATATTGAAGTTTCCTAACGTATTTTTTTTTCGATTTTGGACATGATTTACTACTGTGAAAATCTAATCAAAGATTGAAGATTTTGCTTTAGGCCCAATCTTAAAGCAACCTCCTTGGTAACGCCAGCAACCTCCTTTGACTTGGATGTTTTTTTTGTCATTGATGACAGTTGCTTTAAAATATCGTATAAAAATATGATGAATTCCGAAATTTAATAGGAACTTCATGCTCTCTGCATTCGATTCATGATTCAACCGTAAAAAGCCTTTTAACACTTTAAACTTAGATTATAATACGGAGTATAAGTATGAAATCTTTGACTTTAAACATTTTTTTACTGTTTTCCCGATATTTTGTTTAAGTAGTCGTCCTATGGAGAATTTGGGAATACGCTAATTCAATTAGCACCGCACCCAGCTGTTGTTGAAGGTAACTAGTCGTTAAAATTCGATTACTTTGTCATAAGTGGTGAGAACTTTGTGGGAACCGGTCTGAAAATATGGGTAAGCCTTTTGAAGTAATACTAATTTTCTGTAACAAGGTATTTAGTAATTTGAATAATCCGCTTCTTAAATAATTGGATCTAACAAACAAATAATTGAGGTTTCCTGGTGATGTCCTGTACACGACTTAGCCATTAAAAAAGAAGTTTTCGTGTTTGGTTGCTAGGTGACGTTTCGTGAAAGCAAAATATTTATGGAAATATTTATGTGAATATCAATGCAAAGTTTCAGAAAACTACTATACCAGCTTTAGTGCCAACCACTGAAGTGAGAATTTTTTCGTTTAGATCTTATCTGTGGTGCCAACTTAGCATTTACAGAGTCACGCCGATTTTTTTTTTGTTTTAAATTAGAACGGCTGTCAAGGCCTTTTTGTAAGAAATTTGTTGTAGCCACTTTCACCCATATAAACCCATAGCAACTGTGTTAGCAACTGTGACGCGGAATTCGACGCGTTGACAATACCTGGCGACAGATTTTCCTTCTCATATCCGTTCTATTTACTTCTCTTTTCTGTGGACTCGCGTATTCTTCACGTATGTTCCACGTGTACGTATGTATGTATGTACGTATGTTCCGTTAGGACATGATTCTGACTTAGCAGTAATTATTTCAGAGGTTTTTGACATGCTTTTAGTAGCCGGTATGTATCTATGAATATATGTATCTATGTAACAGAATTTTTGAGCGAGATTTTCACCCCTTTCAAAACGCCGGATTGATTTGAAACTTTGCATACTTATCAAGGACCGATGACAATGCAATAATTTAAATAGTTTGTCCCATTATCCTTTCCAGGATCTTCATGATTAGCGAACACAAAAGAACACTATCATTGTCAGCTTATCATATTCCCACTGCCACAAAAGCAGGCCTTCTCACAGAGGGAGAGAAAATGCTCTAATCCACCATGCTGGCCCAGTGCATGTTGGTGAATGTCATGTCTTAACTTTTGAGTCGGTTTCCTCACGACGTTTTCTTCACCGTAGTTGAGCGATGGGATCGAAACTGCACATCCGAGGGTCGAACCGGATGCCGTCAGATTGTAAAACGTACATGCTACCCCCCGAGCAGCATAGCTTTTCGTTCATCGCAAAACAAAGATGATCATCAATAATAAAAATAAACTGAGCTCCTGAATGTCGAATGGTAATTAAAACGTTCTTAAACGTAAATATCCCGTAAATAATCATATAACTGTACAATAAACAATATAGAAAATTATTTGTTGGTTAGAAAGTTATTCTATCCCTGCGTGATAAAGGCTATACTTTGTTCACTAAGGGTAAGTATTAAGCCGCGGGGAAAACCTTGTAACAAGGTGTAAACTAAGAGTAGTCAGTGTCAGCTGGCTGAAAGAGAAAGCACCAAGGTTTAAAGATTATGTTAACATTCTTGTAACCTTTTTGAATAAAATAGATTTAAAAGATTGAAATTACAATAGTATACAAACAATTCTCAATATAAAAACCGACTTCATAAGAACTGAACGAAATTGAAATGGGACCAAATGGGAAGCACCAGCTTTTAAATAAAAAAGAATCATAAAAATCGGTTCACTCAAAGGTTATGCGGTAATAAACAAAAAAATAAATAAATACAGTCGAATTGATAACCTCCTCCTTTTGGAAGTTGGTTAAGAAGCATGCGTAAGTGGTTATTTTAAGACGAAGAAATGTATCTTCGTTCTTCCTTTTTTTCTGTCAAACATAGATGTTCCAACATAGAAAACAATATCAAGAGAAGGTGATCCAAAAATAGTCTCCCAATATGTCTGGTACTTAAGAAATATCCGTCGCCTGTCCTCTCAAATAACTACGAGGCATCGTAGCGTGGTTATACGTGTTTTTATGTAGGTAATTATATCTGCTTATTTATGACTGCTCTCAAGAATAACGCGACGCGCAACGACCGCGTTTCAACGAAGCTGGCAAGTGACTAACATCGCAGTGGTGCGCAGTATATGTGTTAGCACCACTGAGTTAGAACTGTTGGAAAATTTCACTAGATCCATTCTGTATCATCATCATCATCAGCCAGAAGACGTCCACTGCTGAACATAGGTCTCCCCTTTAACCTCCACACTGAACGACATCCTGCAATCTGCATCCACTGGATGCTCACGACTCTCACAATGTCGTCGGTCCATCTAGTGAGAGGCCTACCTACGCTCGTCTTCCGGTTCGCGGTCTCCACTCAAGAACCTTTCTTCCCCATCGGTTATCGGTTCTTCCGAGTGATGTGGCCTGTCTATTGCCACTTCAACTTGCAAGTTTCAATTCCTACGCCGGTGACTCTGGTTCTTTGGCGAATATCCACGTAAAGTTATATAATACTGTGTTAGTAAAATCAAATAATAATATTTATTTGTCAGAACATGTACAAATAGATACAAAGTAGGATACAGGGTCGTACAAATGGAAACGTATCTCATGTCTTTGCCAGGTGTGGCGTATAAATGTGAGTTTTTTAGACTCAATCAATGTGTTCTTTATATTTTCATTCGGAATCAGATGACAAAATAAACTTTTAGTCATTCTGTATAATTATATTAATCTACACTCTTTCTTTTTTCACTTTTTGTAGTGGTAGGACTCTTTTGGTCCTACCACTACGCCTGGTGAAGGACCACACCTTTGCCAGTTATTCAACCGCCAAGGAGTAGTGTGCAAACCCTACTGTGTTCCGGATTGAAGTGCAATGTTTCCAGCAAAATTTCAGGGCACACATAGATTTGACATCTTAAATCTCGGGGTGACGAGCGCAGTGCATTGCCATCCAGGGTTTTGAACTGTTGAAGTTCAAAATTCTGAGTGGCGTTGTGCTGTTATGGGCAAGCGTGAAGAGTCATCAGGCGAGCAACTTCGATCGTCTCGTCACCCAGTATCATAAAAAAAAAAAACACTCTTACCCTTATTTGCGAGTAAAAATTAAATACCGTACAACAAAAGGGATTTTACAGTTGGGTTCTACAAATGTATACTAAATTTTCTGGTATTGCTTTTAAGAAAGACCGTTTTGTATTTGATGACAAACTTAATGACCCTTAAGAAAACTGTCGCCGTCGTTAAGAAAGAAGTCTACAAGTAGGTACAAAGTTAGGATCTACTTTATGTTCAGAACATTACGACAATCGCCTCTTCGAGAAAAGGTTTGCTGGAATAACTGTTTGTGGTCGTAACCAAGGATACCTATTAGAAATATTTTATTTTCTGTTGCAGTTTTTAAGCTATTGCATAGCTTCTATCGCGGGCCCTGAGCGTGGAGACCGAATCCAGAAATTCCGTAACGACAATAACCTAACAGTTACATGCATCATGTTCACGGGAAGAATGCACCATGTTCACGGGATGTCTGCCCGTGAACATGGTGCATGTAGCTGCGCCGAAATATCGGGAGCTCCTTCCACAACCTTAACACGTTAAATATCCAGTAAATAAAATCATATAGCTGTCTATTTGTCGTATTTTGTTTGCGTAGTTTGGTGGAGAAGAGTGCACATTTAGAATGAAAGATTACTATCTGAATTTGACATTTAAATTCAAATTTTATTCAAAGGCCAGAAAGTGTAACTTATTTACTGGAATTCAAAGTAGACATCGTCGTTAGTAGTATTATCTATTCTGTGACATGGTGACGTGTAATACGAGCGTGTCTCGTAACGAAGAGGGCCATTAACCCCCTTTGTCCCACCCCTACATTTGAATCACGACACTTGATTTATATTCGGTAGTTGGTACTGTCCACTCCTTTTAATATTATCCCTTTGTGACCTGGTAATAATCCCTTTATAACCTGGTAAAAATCCCTTTGTGACCTAGTAAATCAAAGTCGGTTGGTCGAGATTGCGGAGTGGTTTAGGTGGGTGTATTTTTTATACATACACAATGGTTTATAAGGGAAGTTTGCCTTTCATTCTCTAGTGAGAAATTGTTCAAACTATCCCAAACATCACAGAGGAAAAGTGTTTGTATGTAATCAATATTTGACTCATTACCTTGCATTGATAATTTGTTTCTCGAAAAATACTATATATATTTAAGTATCTACAAATAGAGCGTAAACAGGTTGGACGGTGGGTAAGAACTCAACAAAAAAAAACACATAATCCTAATCAGGCATGTTGTGGACAAACACAGTCAAGCTTATTTTAAAAAAAATGGTCAAACGCAAGCCTATTTCTTAATAATAATAATAAAAAAATAAGTATATCCTAGCGTGAATTACATCGTGAAGAAACCAGAATGTCCAAGAACCTCAAAGTTCAAAGACATAATTATGACATTCACCAACATGCACTGGACTAGCATGGTGGATTAGGGCTCATTATCTCTCTGAGAGAAGGCCTGTATCCCAGCAGTAGGAACATGATAGGCTGATAATGATGATGATGATGATAGACAAGAAAGGATGCCACTATTTTTGCAACGCATGTACATCATACTATATCCTTTATTTATTTGATTGAAGATTAGTGTACAATAATTTATTGCCTTAATTAAAACCAAGGTTAAGTTTGTCCAATACGTTGTCAATTCGATTATCAACTCGAGTTGCCTTCAAATGATATAAACACACAATCTGAATACCCGTTTTATTTCTAATCCAGTATGTTTGTTGCGGAAACGGTATTACTTAGCATCTGTTTATTCAAGGGATTAAAGCGACTGTGTGTTCGCATTGCAAGCTCGTCTGGATGTATACGAGTAAATGGTGGAAATTGTAGTCAAAATTATCCACAAACCCAGTTGTGCATATTTATAAAGATTAGCGTTAAAACAGCTATATTTTAGTTCTGGTGGTGTTTTGTAATTATTCTTTTTTTATACCATAGGTGGCTACCGGCTAACGGGCTGCCTGATGGTAAGCAATCACCGTCAGCTATGGATACCTGCAACACCAGGGGCATCACAGATACGTTGCCAACCTTTAAAGACTCTATTAACTGCCCTTTTGAAGAACCGCATGTTATAGTCAGAGTTCATGTGTTGATACCCTCTCCCCCCATGTTAGGTCAGTGTTTTGTATTGTTCAACAAGATTAGAGGATTTTTGTTTCTCTGTAGTCTTTGGGTACTGTTGGCCGGTTGCATAATGTAGGCAACGCCCGCGACGCTACAGGGATGTAAAGACGATAAAAAAGACGACGAAGTGTATCAGGGAGAGAGCAGGCGGTGGCCCAATTTCCTTTGTCGTCTCTCCCCCTCACTGTAGAGTTACTGGCAGTCTATTCGTTCCTAAAATCAGGTGGAATGTCTCAGACTGATAGTTAGGATTCTTACAGATACGGACAAATAATACCCAGAACCAAAGCAGATATTTAAACTTATCATTCAATCATCTGGCTGGCCGGAAATCGAACCAAGGACCTTCTGCTCATGAGGTAGATGTGATGTGGGGAACTTTCTTAAAGAAGCTTCTCGCAGAAGTATATTGGATCGTTTCAATACATCACACGTCCCTTTTCTAGCTGTAAATACCTTGAACTGTTTTCGGCTCTCAGCCACTTTAGCTGGCTAATCCTTTGAGCTATGTTAGCATTAGACATTCATATGATTGCGTATGATCATTTTTGGCTAGCAATGGTGCGGTCTGCGTTCGAGTATATTTGCTTAAAAGAAAGTTATTTACAAAAATAAGCAGATTTGTTTTTATACTAACTGCGCCCCGCGGTTATACTCGTGTGAACTTTCCTTCAAGAACCGTACATTTTTCCGGGATAAAAAGCATGTCACTCTCAGGCCCTCCAACTCTCTGCAAAATATCAGAAAGACGAACAAATAAAAACAATTTTGCGTTTATAATATTAAAGTAGGTAATATAATGATATCTTGTTATGTTTGCTAGATTTTTCACTAGCGGTTGCCCGTGACTGTGTACGCGTTCACTTTCAAACTTTGAACCTCCATTTAATCCCTTAATACGGTCTTTTTGCAAATTGATTTCTTAGTGATCCTTAATACAATAGTCATGTGGTTCTTTAAAAAAAATACCAATAGGATCGGTTCATTTCGTCTCGCCTCGACTTCTATTGGTTGTTTTTTCTCGTAATTTGCTGAGCTACATCACATCTCTGTTGAAAAATCGCACTTACTCCCCATAAGGAATCTTCCTGACTTCAGCTTCATAGATTGAGTCGTTTTTGAGACTTCTTTTTGAATCAGTCGGCCAGCCATTGGATGAGTGAGTGATATTTCACTTCTATAAATAGAGAGATAGATGTGGCCTAACTCAATTAATAGTTTTAATACCATTTAAAATTTTACTGTAGCTTTTATTCGCCGTTGTAAAATGTTAAAGCCCTGAAGCCAAGTGAACACGCCAAAAGCTTGATTTATTTCACTAGCATTTTTATTTTTCTTCGTTAACATGGCCAATAAAAACATGTACAAATAATTTCAAAATTTTACACGTCTGCAGTTTACTAAAAAAGTAAGTATCAAAAGTTTGAATATACAATAAAATATATAATACTACATTTTTATACCGTAACGGTAAAAAAGATTTAACAAATTGTACAGCAGAAGAGATGTTTGAATTTGAACTTACTTTATACCTCAATTAAGGTTGAAAATTGTTCAAGTTCTGTCAAGATCGTCGTGAACATTTGTTTGCCCGGCATGACAATGACACGTCGTCTAGATTTTATCACAAATGGGTTGCAGTCATTAGTGAATGCAGCATTAATTTTTTTTAAACTCCCTAAGCCTGGTACAAATTGTGACAGGGAAGGATGGGCCTACATTCGGTAAGAGAATTTAAATGTAATGTGTCAAAACAAACAGCTACAACTCGTAACTTTGAAAGCTTTTGAAGTGGGTTGTAAAAAATCTCGTATAAAAGCACCTTATGTATGTGAAATTGGACAGGACAGAAACGGAAAAAAATAGCTTGGCCCAGTCAAACTCGTTACTTCTGTGACAAGTTTATGAGCTCAGAATGGTGGAGAAAGGCCCATCCTCTCTTTGTCTCAAGGTGTGTGTCCCAGTAGTGGAAACATGAAAGTGCTATGAGCAAAGAAATTATAAACCAACCAACTATTAACTTTAACCAACTATAAAGTATAGGGTTCGTCTGAAAATTGGCTCTGGTAGTCTTTGACTATCACGGAGTCATTCAACACTGATTGTGTCCTTTAGATATAAGTAGTTGTAGTATTAGTCATCATCATCAATTCAGCCATAGGACGTCCACTGCTGGACATAGGCCTCCCTCATCGGTTTCCAAAAAGACCGGTTGGAAACGGCCTGCATCCAGCGTTTTCCTGCTGTTTCTTTTAGGGCGTCTGTCCATCTTGTGGGTGGGTCCTACGCTGCGCTTACCGGTCCGTGGTCTCAACCTTTGAACGTTGAGAACGTTTCGGCCCCATCGGCCAGCTGATCTGCGTGCTATGTGCCCTGCCCACTGCCACTTCAACTTGCTAATCCGGTGGGCTAAGTCGGTAACTTACGTTCGTCTACGGATCTCCTCATTTCTGATTCGATCACGTAGAGAAACCCTGAGCATAGCTCTCTCCATAGCTCGTTGCGCGTCTTTGAGCTTGCTAATGAGGCCTATAATGAGAGAACACGTTTCAGTGCCGTATGTCATCACTGGCAACACACACTTTTTGAAGACTTTCGTCTTAAGGCATTGAGGTATTTTGGACGAGAAGACGTTGCAAAGTTTACCGAACGCTGCCAGCCGAGTTGGATTCACCGATTGAGCCCTTTCTTGAAGTTGTAGTATTAGTGTGTAGTGGCAATGGGTTGGCCATATCTGTAGAAGAACTGATAGCCGTTGGGGTAGACGAGTTCTAGAAGGTAGATCGTGTATCAGCAAACTTAAAGTAAGAGGCCCTGCGGTCAGGTGGAGTGATGACCTGCTACATGCATCTGTTGGCCAGTGTATGGGTAAAGCAGTAGATCGTGCATTATGGCGTCCTTTTAGAAAAGGCGTTCGTCCAATAATCGATGAACATAAGAGGTGATGTAGATGATGATTAGTAGTAAAATGTCTAATGTAAATAAAGATTTTATTTTGTTAAATTTCTAAAATATGCATATTTTTTTTTAGCCTCCGTGAAGTATGACTTCCAACATGGCTTAAAGTTCGATTTTCTATGTCTAGCCGGAATTACAAAACAAAAACAAGAAAAATATGTTCTATCTAATATATTAATACATAGTATCACCTAATTATAAATGTTACTCACGGTCACCTATCCGAAAACTGACAAAATCGCACCTAAAAAGTTACAATAATATAATAAAGTACGCGTACGCCAGGAACAACTAATGGCAACGATTGTATTCGGTAGCAAATTTGTGCGTAAAAAGTACATGTTACCAAACACCCCCTAGATTTTCAATCTCAAAGATTATTTTCAAGAACGTAGAAAGCGAATAATAATTGAATCTGAACAGCGAAAATGACAGAGTAAACTCGGAGTTTAACGATGTTGATTTAGGCTCGTCAACAATTCACGGAGGTTGCGATAAATGGCGGAGTTTTTCAGACATCGTTAATTTAGTTTATATCATAGCAAAAAACAAATCATTATCGAGATAAAAACTCTCTTTACTGAGCTGGCATTTACAGATACCTAACTGTATTTAACGTGTGTCAACTTTGTAATATTTAACGTTTAAGGGATGGTAAGCGCTGGTCATTAGCTCTCACTACTTTTTGCGCCAAATGTTTGCATTCTAGCTCTTTTAATTTAACTATGAGAAGAGCTATTTATCATAGATTTTGGTTTAAGGAAATTTATTCTCATATATCACTTCTATGAAAACACTGCTAACAACAAATTTATACAGTTCATTGTCTCAAAAATAACTAATCAGACATCACAACATGTAGAATTAAATAAAATGACATGTGTCACAGTCATATCCATCTAATTACCTATCCAGACCTGCAATAGTTGTCTTAAATATAGTGTTCTGAAACAAATAACTAGGGCAATTTGAAATACGGTACTTTTCCTACGAAAATAATTACTGTTCTGTTGTTGACATCACAATATTAAGCTCGATGTCGACTGGATGGCCCTGGTGACGCGACGTTGCGGTGTGCATAATCAACCCTTCAGATGTTTACCATATAAAATTGGTCGTCATCACGCAGCAGCTTCCGCACAGAGTCCTGCCTCCATCATTGAATCAATGAATTACAATTTTGAACCTAGCGTGAAGCAGAAAAGAGTTGAATTTTTCACGACTGCTTGTACTCTGCTACGTTTTGTGTTCAATGTTCTGATGAGTACTGTAGACTAAATATTTGACACAAAATCGAAACAAGGAATTAGAAAAAGCAAGTAATGTAGTCGTTCACATAATTCTTTCTATTATTTATTTAGGTATAACATTTGTCAATTTACTATCAAAAAAAATATGATTATTATTTTATCTAAACTTAATAATATATATAATAAGGGTCAAGGGTCAGATTCAGAAGGCGGTAATCCTTGACACAGCGCGCATTGTCAGGAGGTTCCTCACTCTGCAGCCCTAACCACCGTTAGCTTGGGCCCTGCCCCGCTGCTGGCGGCACCCTAGGTTTAAGTTTTTTTATAATATTTTGTTTTTATATAAATATTGTAAACAAACTTAGATTTAAGAAGACAAATAAATACGTTATATAATAATATTATAAAGAGGAAAGATTTGTTTGTTTGTTTGCATTGAATAGGCTCGGAATCTACTGAACCTATTTAAAAAATTCTTTCACTGTTGGGAAGCTACACTATCCCCGGGTGACATAGGCTATATTATATTTTGTAGCGACGCCGAAGGCCGAGCTTACACCCGTGCGAAGCAGGGACGGTCGACTAGTAGTCGATAAGGGAAGTTCTTTAGCAATTTTTTTAAATATTATGATACTTGCTATAAATCTATCGTTACTTTTAGAAGGCATAAAACTCTATACTTTGTAATCACCTAATGAAAACAGTATGATTCACTTTGTCATTAAAAGTTTTAATTTCCGAGAGATTTGCTTCCATTCCATTAATTAAATTGACAATAAAATAACTTGCCATAAAGTATTATTAAGCTTAATAAAATAACCAAATCCAATGAAAGTTTTCAATGGTATTATTTGTTCGTGACCCAGTTTTATTTAAAACAGCGACGATTAATTTATGAAGTGTTTTTGCGAGATTAAAATTTAATGATGATGTAGATTGTTTTAAGTGCTCTTTCAATTTAGCGTTTTGTGAATTTTACTATTACTTAGTGTACAGCTTTGATGTTATTGCGTATTGAGAGACATACCGTAAGATACTAAAGGTCCATTTAGTGGAGTATATTAGTGTTAAAAAATCTTGTCTATATTATGATCAACCAACCACTTAAATCTAACTCTGAAACTTAATTTGTACTGTGACTGCAATGAAATTGTTAAAAGCTAAATGAAAACGAATTCTAATCACTTTTGCTAGGTTTTTAAACGTAAGACTATACGACAAGATAAGTACAAAAAAATACAAAATAACTTTATTATACACCATAAAATAATACAGTCTGGGTCTTCACTATTAATTCTACACATTCTGGGTGGCACTTAACTGTACCATCCAGCAAAATGACTTGCTCGTCTTGACACAGTTGCATGAAAATAAAACTTGTCTCGAATCGACCAACTAACATCAGGCTAGGTGTCGATCAAGTGCAAGCCTATAGTATCATCATCATCATCATCAGCCAGAAGACGTCCACTGCTGAACATAGGCCTCCCCCTTTAACCTCCACACTGAACGGCATCCTGCCATCTGCATCCACTGAATGTCCGCGACTCTCACAATGTCGTCGGTCCATCTAGTGGGAGGCCTACATACGCTGGGTCTTCCGGTTCGTGGTCTCCACTCAAGAACCTTTCTTCCCTATCGGTAATCAGTTCTTCGAGCGATGTGGCCTGCCCATTGCCACTTCAACTTGCAGATTTTAATAGCTATGTCGGTGACTCTGGTTCTTTGGCGAATATCTACGTTCCGGATTTTATCGCGCAAAGAAACTCCGAGCATAGCTCTCTCCATTGCCCGTTGTGTGACTCTGAGTTTTTCCAAAAGGCCAACAGTTAAGGACCACGTCTCAGCACCATATATCATGCCTATAGTATAATCCAATAAAATTGCATATTATAATGAACAATTACTACGATTAGAATCTACCAGCAAAGTATTTGTGATGGTGTTAATAGTTACTATAGTCGCTGATGAATTTCTTAAGTCAAGAATCCCATCTGTGTGTTTTTTTGCACGACACGACAAGACAATGCCACGACAGTTTTCTTTTAATTAAAAATAGGCTTGCGTTAGACCACCAGCTCGCCTGATGTTAAGCGATGATGCGGTCTACGATGGATGGATGGTCTACACAAAAAATCATTAATATTAAATTTTCATAAAAATAATTTGGTTTGCCCATGAAATCTATAGTTTTATATATCGTGCAAAGCTTTTAGGAAGCTAACAGAGTGAAACTGTTCGTCTTGTTATACATTGCATGTAAAAAGTTATTATTTATGTTTTCACCGAATTTTACAGTGAATGAACAAAACGTTGGCTGAAGAGATTTTGTTCAATTTCAGCGGAAATAATACAACTTTTGCTTTTGTCGACCCGTTTTAATCAAATTACGGTAGATCCCTTGGGAATTCGAAACAACAATGTATAGGAAAGAAAATGGATGCAGGAGGTACGGTATAATAATGTTTTTGGAAAAAAATACATAAAAAGTATATATTAACTGACTTCACACAGAAATTTCAATAAACGAGAGTCAACTTCTGTTTTTTGTACCCGCGACATGAAATGATTACTTAAAATTTTAATGGGAAATGACAATTGTAATAAGCATGTGGCCTAATGTTTAATTTATTACAAATAACAGTCTTAGCGATAAATAAAACTAAATACACTGTTTTAAACTATCACGGTTGTTCACTAAAGTTATATGATTATTTACGGGATATTTACCGTGGTAAGGTTGTGGAAGGAGCTCCCGATATTTCGGCGCAGTTACATGCACCATGTTCACGGGAACTAAATACATTACACATACTGAAAAAATAAATTGAATTCGCTGATTCATCTCTGATACATGAGCGTTTAAAGTTTTAGGTGGGGATAGAGAAGGGATGATCCATCCCTTTCTCGCAAAGTGTGTGTTAGTATAGCATTTGTATGACTATACCACGACTGAGGCTTGACGTCATAGCTCAGTATAGTGCGCTCTCTGTCTAGCATGAAATTAAAATACTTATTACTTATTTATTTTTGAACTAATTTAAATTTTGTTTTTGTTGATAGGCTCTATTGACAATCAGCTTTTTTATGAGATAATAAAAATATTATTCATCATGCCTATTACTATCTTTAATTTAGGTACTGTATTACTATTCTATTTATTTATATAGTGTTTACATCTAGAAGGTCGTGCATTGCCATGTTTGCTATAAGGCACAGGGAGTCCATTATCAGCGTTCGGGTCCATGACACGGTGATCAAGGGTAGGCAGCCGAGGAAAATTAAAACGACAATGATAAAATTGTCGAAATATTGTTTGCAGATGGATCACGTTGGTCTAATTTTTAATTTAACACAGAAGCTTTACCAAACCATATATACCAACGATTGCTTGTCTTACACCGCAGCGTAATGCCCACTAGTACTCGGAGTTGCGCCAGAGTGCCGAAACGTCAACTGTCGGCCGTCTGCTGCCATCTGTCACTGTCAGTTACCTTTCTTGTCACTCTAAACTATCGATGCGCAGACATTATGTTTGATAAACAATAAATAAATAAAAAAACTATAATAACAACAACTGCCAAATACGTTGTATGGCCTAATATCCTTGACAACAACACTACATTGACACCACACAAAATAACATTACAAGAAGAATAAAAATAGAGGCGTAAAAGGCAGATCTTACCGGAAATATAGCCCAGTTTTTTTTTTTTTTTAATTAAAATAACTTCACACAAGATGTCATGCAACATAAAGAAAAAAAACGCAGGTGAATTGATAACCTCCTCTTTGGAAGTCGATTTAAAAAGGTTAATACCACCACCACACACCACTTTATGGTTGACATTCCGAAAACCCGTACGAAGCGCTTTGATTCCACTTTTATTGTGCGAACTGCTAATATGTGTCTTCAAGTCAAAAGTGAATCGGTATCTTCTAGGCAAGCGTGATCCATCGTAGGCCGCATCATCGCTTAACATCAGGCGAGTTGGCGGCCAAGCGCAAGCCTATCTTAGAATAAAAATAAAATAAAAACTTTTTTGAATTTATCACCATGGTCTATTTGGCTTGCTGGTGCTTGACATAGGCCTAGCTGTCCATATATTTTGGTCGCTAATTTGTCTTGTGTCGTAAACACTGCTAACAATGTTAAATACTAAATAATAAGCATAGTCAGCCTTTTAATAGTCTACTGCTGGATTTAGGTCTAAAAAGTGTGATTAGGTTATATTCACTAGGCTGGCCTAGTTGCAGGTTTGATGACTCACATACGCCACTGAATTTCATCTTCGTTTTACTCCGTACTGCAGGTTCCTTCACCGAGAAGCCAGTGGTATGAAAATCCGTACACAAACTTCAAGTTTTCAGGAGTTGCACCGAAATTTGTGCATGAAAGAAATCAAATCCTGATATGAAGTTCTTGGAACACGTCGTTAGATCGTTAGACACGTGGTGATAAGTTTTCAACTCGAGGGAGGTAACTCTAAGCCATTTTACAACGTATTTGTATAATTGCCTTACATTTAGTCAAGACGGGGCGAATACACTATTTCAATGGTGCCATCTCAGGTAGTAGGTCTGTGGGTATTAACAACTAGATGACTTCGTTGGTGCGCGAATGTCGTATGCGGTCCTGTCATTCTTGGCATCTGTCATAAATAGAACATAAACACGTTTAAGCAAACTTTGCGTAGACGGAGGAACCAATGGACACAAGTACGCTGTAACCGGTTAAGAGATAGCGATATTTTCTAAGAGTGTTGCCACTTTATTATGGCTCCATAGAAGATAGGGAAGTTAGGGTGGGTTTTATTACTATTGTAATAAAATAAAAAACAGTAAAACTTCAGGTTATATATTAATGTTTTATTGATTTTTAAATAAAATCAGTTTACTTTACTTTATCAAACTTATGAGTTGTTTTTTTACTGGTCATAGTTAGTGGTTCTGGTTACTCACATGAATATCATTAGTTGGCAGAGCACCTGGTTTCAGAAAAAAAAAATCTCCACGCTTTATAAATAAATCATTCTTAAAATGTTTGGAACAAATTCTGGAATTTCGTGTTGGTCTCCAATCATATCTACCACATGCTTGTATCCAAATCTCTACCGGTCCTGCATTTGATGGAATTCTGTAAATAAATATTAGGAAATTTAAGTATATGGTAAATTCTGTGATTACAGATAACATAGATTCCGACTCTACTATTAGTTTAGTACAAACAAAAAATCATTTTTCGTTAAAAAAAACGCTGCTATACAAAACCGATATTACAGTAATGGCATCTAATTTGAGCGCATAAAATAAATCTGTCAAATTCAATACATCGTCGGTAAACATTTAGAAAACTAGGGAAAAATTGAAAGCTACATTATGGCAGCCCTAACTCAATATCTTTGAGGTTACGTTCTTCTTTGCTTTTGTATAATTTGTAATTTTGCAGTAAAACTTCACATCTAAATATGTTGCCCCTGCATCAATACATCATATTTATTATTTTTATTGATTTTAGACGATATATTGTAAATAAAACGGCCATTACAAACCTGTGAAATGTAACATCAGATAAACCTTATTCTGTTCTGTCCGGACAACCCAAAACACAACACTGCACCATTGTGACGAAATCCAATACTCTTGACCACGCGAGGATAATAATTTAAGGATAACGAATTGAATTTAGATGATTTATTTCCGAAAAAACACAAAAATCTCTCAATGTTTGACACCACACTGTCAATTAGAGCTTGGAGTCAACCGGTTACAACGACAAAGAGAAAAAAAGCATAGATCTTTCTTTTTCACGCATGCTATTTTTTCATATGGCTGTTTCGCTGCGGAGTAAAAAAGTAGGAAATGTGATTGCGTCTATTGTTTTCTCTGTCTACGAAACTTTGCGAAGTAATTGAGATTTCGGCAGACGTCCATGTTTCAAGTACAAAAGAGAAAAATGAATCAAACTCATTGATAGACTTCTTGTTCAGTAGATTAAACTGGAACAAGACTAGGACCGCTATCATTTGATCACTAATTAAGCTCTATGACTTGTATTTCTTCTCTAGATAGTAGCTAAAATAAGATGAGTTGGTACCTAGTAGGATGAATCCTACGATGTATGATTTAGAATATAATTATGTTAGCTATAAAAACCAGAGCAAACGCGGTCGTAAACTTGGGTATTTGCATCCTCCTTCCGTCGTAAAGTGTTCATCCCAACTCATTCAATTTACAATTTTTGACCATACTGCTTTAGCGAAACACAGTGAGCTATATATTTTCAGACAAGCTTCCTTTTTCCTGTGCAAAAATATCTCAATTAATCAAAAAGGTATTATTATACGCACAAAACGAAATATTTCTGTTTGTGTGTGTCTTGGCCGCAGTTGTAGGACATAGATACCCGGGTCTAAATCTCATGAAATTATATACGAGTACCGCTAATAATTTTTAATCAAAACATTCCCTATGTACGCAGTACGAGCTCGTAGTTGCTTGCGGTGTCCAGATGTCTCGCAGTTTGAGAGGTTTGGTTAATTTCAATGTGTATCATCGCAAAAACCTATATTATTCCATTATGTTTTATTATGTTATGTAAGCGATATAAACCGTGTATTTAGTTTTTTAACTGCGAGAATTATTATTTTACTAGTCTACTTTTTAAATCTTTTGTTTGAATTCAGTACACCTTTAGTTCAATCTGGTAATATTTTCATAAGGCAGCTAAAATAAAAATATAAACATACAAAATAAAAATTTCAAGTATCATGTAAATAAAAACTATAAAAGTTTTTACATAAAAATTTGTTAGTCCACTTTCTTTCTGAACAGATTCTAGGATTATTAGACATAAGTTGATTAAATACAACGTAAGACTGACGAACGAAGCGCTCTGATTTCATTTTTACGGTGCCAACTGCTAGTCTTTGGAATGCACTGCCTGATGTCGGTTTTTTCTAGGCAAGCATGTTCCATTAAGCGAGTTGGTCAGCGGTTTACCCGCATGGTGATGACAATCGGTGATGATGATGAAAAGTAGCCTATGTGTTAATCCAGGACATAATAAATGTATATTAGTAAAAACTTTTACTATTTAACATTGATAGGAAATTAACTTGTACAGATAGTATTAATTTAGCTTTAAAACATGCATAGAACTGGTTTAGTATTAATAATTTAGCATTAAACGCGAAAAAAACGAATTGTATAAACTTCTCTCTTGCACGTAACAGAGCTCTGAGTCCTGTAAATATTGATAACGGTCAGTTATGCTTTACTACCTCAACAACATTTTTAGGTATAATACTAGATGATACTAATACTAATGATGATGAACAAAAATACCTAGGCCTAATTTTTTTTTTTAAGTTGCTTCAAGTGTCACGAATTTACCATTACATTTGACTACGCAAATACCATTTTCGTTTCTCCCAATATCAGATAATCCATCCACATTATCCATTCCGATATCACGGAGAATGAGCCGAAGTCTCATACGCGGTGGGGACACACTTCAATTTAATTTTACCCGTTTTAATATATTAGGAGGCGTTTAAACAAGAGTCTATTTTACGGCAATGTATGGTGAGAAATGTTTTGACAATATTGCATTAGTGATGCATGCTTTAACTATATCTGTAATAACATACAGTAGTAAGGTAAGGCTAAAGCGAAACTGATCAAGAAAAGATATAAAATAGCGAGCAGGAAAAAGTGTGCAATTTTTTTACATGTCACAATTTAAAAATGTATTATCAGCATAGTTGCAATATTGCTGAAATGATCGCACGTTGTTGAATCCCATCACACGTTTGTTAGAAAAATGTTGGCCATCAGAAAAATGCATGACATGGTGATGCTGAGCAATGTTATCGCTGTAAAATCATTGGTCGTTTAAACACCTCTTTAGAGTGATGTGTTATTCAATAGAATAAAAAAAAAACATTGGAAAGGTCCGACCCTTTCACCCTTTTGTTCTAGAATGATCGGGCAAGCATCCTTTGCGTCATCCCATTATGTAAAAACATTCAGATGTTATTGAGTTATATGCCCCCACTACCCATTTACCTGTCAGGAGGTATTTTGTGTGACAACGGTTCCCATCCCAATAAACGGTTTCAGAAATTCTAATGGTTTTTAAAACGTTTTGTTTTGTTGGGTGGGATTATTTTTGTCGAAAAAAAATATATTTAGTTTTTCTTTTCTTAGTAGTGCAATCTTGGCAAAAGAGTCGTCTTCTTCTTTCGAGTCGATGTTTTGTTTTTTATTTTAATTTTAAATTAAAAGTTTTTGCACCAAAATTTTGCCACTCCAATAGCACTCTCCGTGGCTTCATTAAGTTCGTGTGTGCAGGTTGTAGGGCACGCTGCACACTCCATCAAGTGTGACATTGTCTGAGGGTTCACACCACAAAGACATTCGGTATCAGAGCCTCCTATATAACCCCACTTTGCCATGTTATCTCGACTTCGTCCCACTTAGGACCAGAGTCGGTTCAGGGTTTTCCAAGTGGGCCAAAAGAGTTGTGATAGTTGCGTAGATAGTAAAGGGAGGCTCCTTACAGTTGTCGTCTTTTCCCAGGACTTCCGCGTGTCTCACATTGCTTCTCCACTTCAGACAGCTGGTTGCATTCTAAGCACCACTATTTACTTCGTGGCTTTCGTGGCATTGATGAGGTCGACATAACGACATATACACATTCACAATAGGTGGGTTAAAATATGAGTCACATCGAAACATGTTTTGCCTAATAGTAGGCGTACAATTTACGTAATATGTGACCTAATTGTGAATGTGTTTCTTATATGTATTATTTACTCTTGTTTTTGTGCAAATAATTTATCTTATCTTATATCACTGAAGTATATCGGATACCTGCTACAGTTTTACGTTCAAAAACCTAGCGAAAATGCTCATAATTTGTGGTATTTATTAGCTTTTTTTAACAACGTTATTTCAGCTGTCAGAGCAAATAAATGCTTGGACCGAGCATAGGATTTATTTAGGAGTGAGCTGGTGTTTTTAGATACTTGGTTAGTATAGTTTAGGGAAATCATTTTCACGATATTTAACTTTGCGACAGCAATTCGATGTTTTGCTCAGATGCTTGCCAAATTAATGGAAATTGATTACAATACTTAAGAAATAACCTATTCTGTTAAATATATATTAAATCATTGAAACCAACCTCAATCGATAGCCATCGCTATTGCAAATGGTATTTACTCAGTTGATTAAATTTAGATCAACTTGATTGGACCGCAATCTAATTTTATGTTACGCAGATAAAGGGAGACTTGTGAAGTTGGTTAACTATATTGGTTAACTATATATATATATATATATATATATATATATATATATATATATATTTTACTTGCAAAAGATATACAACAGTGTATAGAATATAACCTATATTCATACATTGAATATTTCCTTCGTTATGAGTGTCCAAGTTTTATTTGTAGCATGCTATGTTCACCGCTAGAAGGTTGTGTATCGATTGCATTACAGCATAGACAGTCCAGGTTAGACCGAAGAGCAAAAATAAATTAAGAGCTATAGGTACATACATTGTAGTGGTAGGACTCTTTTGCAGGGGTCCGCCTGGGGAAGTACCACACCTTTGCCAGTTATTCAACCGCCAAGCAGTAGTGTGCAAACACTACTGTGTTCCGGATTGAAGGACAATGTTTCCAGCGAAATTACAGGCCACTCAGAGATCTGACATTTTATATCTCGGGGTGACGAGCGCAGTGCATTGCCATCCAGGGTTTTGAACTGTTGAAGTTCAAAATTCTGAGTGGCGTTGAGCTGTTATGGGCAAGCGTGAAGAGCCATCAGGGGAGCGACTTCGCTCGTCTCGTCACTCAGTATCATAAAAAAAAACAATCTGAGCAAATAAACTAAATATCTGATTATATTAAACGTTGATTATTTGATCAGATTTAAAAGACTTTTTTTTTCTTAGTTAATCCGCCGGAACATTATTATATTCTGTGAAAATTTCAACTAGCTATCTATTACAGATCGGAAGATACAGCCGAAGGTACGACGAACGAACAGACCGACAAACAGCTAGCGTAGGCTTAGTAATAGGGTCCCGCTTACACCCTTTGGGTACAGAACCCTAAAAAAATAATAGTATCCGCCACCTCGCCTAATGTTAAGCGTGGATAAGCTAGACAAGTAGGTTTGTTTACACCTAATAACGCCAAATCCATAAATAGGCCGTATTTATGATAAGAATTTCTCTTCCTCGTGGAAGTAGGTTAGTAAATAATAAAGCTTCCTTATTTACTTATCACGTGGCTTACAATATTGTTGACCCAAAAAATCAAGTATCAGAAATGTAATAAGGTCGCAATTAAGCAAGATTGTCAAACAAATATCATAAAATTATGTTGACCCCACTTCTGACGTAAACTTCAAAGTCGTCATATTTCATTCTGAAAGGCGAAAATCTCATCATTATTAATAGCCTATAATGTTCCACTTCGGAGAGACAGTCCTCTCAGAGAGGATGGGCCCTAGTCTACCATGCTGGCCCAGTGCATGTTGGTGAATGACATATTATGTCTTTGAACTTTTGAGGTCTTGGACATACCGGTTTTCTCATGTTTTCCTTCGCAGTTTTTGAGCGATGACATCGAAACTGCACATAATATATCTTAGTACTAAATAAGTCATTGGCGGCGCCGAGGATCGAACCGGGTGCCGTCAGATTGTAAAGTGCACATTCTACCGCTAGGCAACCATCGCTCTTTCTCAAAATCTCATAAAAAGTCACAACACATAACAAAATAATAAAAAGTACAATCAAAATGATAAGTTTTAGAGCTCTAGTGGCGTGGTTCAACACAAAATCGTCATTTGATTCCACCAAATGAATCCCTCTGGGAACAAAAACCCTGATACGGACACAGAGAAACCACAACCGCTACAATAAAACGAACTACATTGTAGAATACAGAATAGTTTCCCCAACATTCACTAGCATGTGTACTAAGCGGCTGCTGAAATCTGGCAAACGGGTATCAGGTGAAGCTCTTTTCAGTTCCGTCGAAGCCTCAGGAGGGGGAGGTCGTCTCGCGTTCGTGAATTTTGGCGCCGAATCTCAAAATGATCTCAACCGCGCTCTTTTAAAATGTTTCCTTGGAGAATTTCGATGAACTCTAAAACTTTTTGAACTTAAAACAAATGTCTGAGTGATACATGAAGATAAGTGGAAAGTGATAACTTCAAAATGTTGGGACAAGGAATTGCTGTCGTTAGTTTGTTATTGACGTTATTCGGAGGTAAGATTTTCTATGCTTCCTACACACAAAAGTAATGATAAAAATATACATATACATATTTTTAAAAAAAAACTGTAGTCCTACGACCAATATAAAAGTAGTCTGAGAAATGTGCTGAAGAAGTATAAATATTTAATTTATTTTTAAGGTATCTCGTTCTATATAGCACTGCCCCGTAGTTTTTAACCGACTTCCGAAAAGGAAGAGTTTCTCAATTCGACTGTTTTTTTAAATTTTTGTTACCTCAGAACCTTTGACCGGGTTAACAGATTTTGATGATTCTTTTTTTATTTGAATGCTGGCGCTTCCCGTGTGGTCCCATTTCAATTTGATCCAGTTCGGACATTTTTATGAAGTCTGTTTTTAATATTGATAATTGTACCCTTACGTTTTTAGAAATAAAAAGCCGGAGCGAAAAAGTCTAATATACAAAATTCCATCAAATCTTATTCAGTTTAAATTTATAATAATTAAGATTAAGGGATATTTACTTTGATAAGGTTGTGGAAGGAGCTCCCAATATTTCAGCGCGGTTACACGCACCATTTTTACTGGAAGACTGAAGAATGCGAGTGGTTGGAAAAATGTTTAAAGATTGGTGTTAAACGGTCTTCTTTCTTTCAGTCTTTTGCTACGGTCTTTTTGCTTACTTAGTCATCTTACAATGGACTAGCATGCGTTGAACTTGAAGCTAAGTCCCGACAAAACACACTCACTCTATCACCTGCATACTCGTTATGGTATTTATATCCCGGTAATAGTGAACAAACGCGAAAGTTTCAAATACAAACATACAAAAAAAATTATAATTCTCGCAGTTTAAAAAACTAAAAAACAATTTACAAAAAAATTTAAACTAAAAAATTGCAACTCCTGAAGATCCTGATAAGGATAATGGGACAAACTATACAAATTATTGCATTGTCACCTGTCCTTGATAAGTGTGCAAAGTTTCAAATCAATCCGTCGTTCTGAAAGGGGCGAAAATCACGTTCAAAGATTCCGTTACATAGGTACATACCACGCTAATAAAAGCGTGTTGAAAATTTACAAATTTTGGCGCTTATCAAGTACGTACCCTGATAACCACAGGTCAATGGTATATAGCTAAATCAGTGCGATTTTCTGTCATAGCATTAATAATGTATGATTTACATACTTCATTAAATAAGCATGCTTATTATAGACTTATTTTTAGACTCTTTTTAACCGACTTCAAAAAAGGAGGTTCTCAGTTTTTATTGTGTTTATGTAAGATATATTCAGTGATTCTGAACCGTTTATTTTAATGAATGATAAAAAAAAAACATGAAGGATGGGGTCTTGTAGTGGTAGGACTCTTTTGCAGGGGTCCGCCTGCGGAAGTACCACACCTTTGCCAGTTATTCAACCGCCAAGCAGTAGTGTGCAGACACTATTGTGTTCCGGATTGAAAGGCAATGTTTCCAGCGAAATTACAGGGCACACAGAGATTTGACATCTTATACAATAAATACAATACAAAAAAAAAAAAACTTCATTAATTTTATTTTTAACCAACTAAGAAGAAAGTTTCTATAGTCGATGCGTAGAAAGAGGGTTTATTTATTATTTATATTTTATAATGATAACGTTTATTACAACAAACCATGAAATCGCAAAGAAAAAAGTTGTTTCATATATTTTGTAGAGAGTAAATGATGGTTTCATATGGTACAGCTGATATTTTTTCGCGTATTCAGAGTTGTTCTCATAGTAAAAGTTATTCATAATGATGGGTACCTACTATAGAACTCTTTGGATTTAGTATACCCTTTCCGCGTAACCCAGCCGCGTATTTTTTGTTGTATGACAACTTAAAACTTTTTACTGAGCAGTACGATTTGCATGATTCTTTTTTTCGAGTCGACGATTCGACATGAATCGTGACATGAATTCTCTTTATTATATAACTTCTGAACAATAGTACCAATTCACCCTGTTTATTGAATTTCACCCATGTCCCGTGTAGGCGGTTTTCATTTGAAATTATTTTCAGGGCTTACCTGATTCCGTTGGAAATTAATTTTATCGTGGATTCAAATCCCCTACCTACTCATTGTTGGAGATAGGTAAATTGTGGCATCTGGGTTTAAATTTAATTTTAAGAGGGCTCTTCTCGTCTACAGCTCTCTTGATCGCACATTTTCACATTATTGAAGATATAAAATCAGTGAGTGTGATTTTCTAATAATTTATCTGTATAAAAAACCGACTTCATAAAAATGTCGGAACTGGACCAAATTGAAATAGGAACACACGGGAAGCACCAGCTTTCAAATAAATAGCCGGCCAAGTGCGAGTCGGACTTGCGCACGAAGGGTTTCGTACCATTATCTACAAAAACGGGGAACAAATCACGTCTGTTTTATGGGATGGCCCCCCTTAAAATATAATTTTATTTTAAAATAATTATTTATTTTTAAGTAAATAATATACTTAACTCAATATTCTGTGAATATTTCAAGCGTCTGTTGTCTTTATCAATATCGAGCAAAAAAAAATTACGTTTGTCGTATGGGAGCCCCCTTAAATATTTATTTTATTCTGTTTTTTAGTATTTGTGGTTATAGCAGCAACAGAAATACATCATCTGTGAAAATTTCAACTGTCTAACTATCACGGTTCATGAGATACAGCCTGGTGACAGACGGACGGATGGACGGACGGACAGATGGACGGATGGACAGCGGAGCTTTAGTAATAGGGTCCCGTTTTACCCTTTGGGTACGGAACCCTAAAAATAATCATCAAAATCGGTTCACACAGTCGAAAGTTCTGAGGTAACAAACATTAAAAAAAAACAGAAGAATTGAGAACTTCCTCCTTTTTGGAACTCGTTTAAAAAGTGACAATATCGTCTCTTGGTGTCTATCGTAACATCTAAAATAATATTAGTCATGCACTTGCCTTAGTAACTATAGAAATTAGAAGGTTCAAAAAACTTGGACGGACGGAAACACAGTCATACAGCCAGAACGAACTTATAAGGGTTCCTTGTTGGGCTACGGAATCCTAAAAAGGAAGTTATGATAATTTATCCGTGTCCAAAGAAATTAAAAATCTGTCCGTGTCACTTGACGTTTCAAGTGGACTCCCAAATGAAATGACTTTGGAACGTAGGTAATTGCATCATAATTAGGGTAACAATGATGGCATTACCATTTTCAAGTGGGAAGAGGTTTTCAGAACCCTGCGATGACACGTATAAATATTCATAAGGATTTTGTAAAGCGCGAACGCATTTCGCCTGACGTCCATCAGTTTTTTACAACGAACACTGAGAAGGGTAGACGGAACGTACATACATTTCATGTTTAATTCTGAAATTTATTTTCATGTGTTATGTTTCGTTTGAGGTATGTGTTGGACGTTTTGTTTTCGAATATTTATGAGGGAATAGAGTTTTTACAGGATTTTGGTTGTCGACAAATAAAAAATATGCGCTAAGGCGAAACTGAGACACATAGCTATAACGTGAGTCTGTTATTTATTCATTTTTAAATGAATTCATACGGCTTTGTTATTATCTTTCATAATTATCATCATGATCATCATCAGCAGCCAAAAGACGTCTACTTTCTGAACATAGTCCTCCCCTTTAGAACTCCACACCCACAGGATACCCGCGACTCTTACGATGTCGTCGGTTCATCAGGTGGGGAGGCCTACCAACGCTGCGTCTTCCGGTTCGCGGTCTCCACTCAAGAACCTTTCTTCCCCATCGGTTATCGGTCAAAATAATAATTATCGTAGTCTCATGTAAAATACTGATTTTCTTTTCAATTTTCTCTTTAATGTAGGACGTCAACTTCATATTTTTTTCTGCTTGTTTATTTTATTTTGTATCGTGTAGTAACTTTTGATATCAGTTGATACTTTTGTGATTTTGCACAATGTCTTTATAAGCGATTAGTGAAGATAACCTTTGTTGGCCTCTTGTTTGTGAAGTTTTCTTATTATTATATATTTTTAACTTATCTGTAAGTAGATTAGTCTTTAATGTCAAAGATTGTCTTTAGGCCTTCAACGGTCTATTATATGGGAAGTCTTACTGTTTTTATAGTATAGTGTTAGCTTGTATTTAAGGCAGCTAAGTTTGTTTCTTGTGTTACTTAAATTTATCTATGTTTTTTATGTGAAAGTTTGGATGGATGTATAGTGATGTTGGATTATTTATATAGAAGGAGAGGTTTAAGCTACCGACAATGGAAGAAAATAGCAGAGTCTGAAAGAAATTATAAACTTTAATGCAAAGAAAAATCTTAGACAAATCTTAGAAAAAGCGAATGACAATTCTATTTGAAAATTGGTGTTCTTTAATTTTTTTCTTTTCGCGCCCCAGCGCCACACGTCGTGGAAAATTGGAATGAAATTCACGAAGGTTGGCGCAAGGAGTACGAGTACGCCACAGATGTATGGATGGATAATAAAGAAATGATAATAAAATTTTATTGAGACAAAATAATATAAGTATACAGTTATTATAATGCATCGTACTCCGGACAAGGAATCCTGATTCCCAGAGCCGACGTCTTCCTGCGGTGATGGATGTTTGTTACTCAATCACGCAGAAACGGCTGGATGGATTTGGATGAAATTTGGAATATACATTGCTTATGTCTTAGAATAACACATAGGCTACTTATAATCATCATTATCATCACCGCTTTTCATCTTCATCAGCTAGAAGACGTCCACTGCTGAACATAGGTCTCTCCCCTTAACCTCAACACTGAACGAAATCCTGCCATCTGCATCCCCTGAATGCCCGCGACTCTCACAATGTTGTCGGTCCATCTAGTGGGAGGCCTACCTACGCTGCATCTTCCGGTGCATTTTATAATACGGCCCTTAAGCGATGACGTGGTCTACGTCAAGCTTGGGAGCAAGATTGCTTAAAAGAAAACGATTCATTTGGGACTCGAAGATACTCAGATTGTATATATAGGGGAACACCGATTCAGGCAGAGCAGGGTGGAATTAGATCATGCAGATCTGGTGCACACTCTCCAAAATTTGTGCGATATAAAAACCGATAGTATGTCGGCTTTCAATAGTGTATTGCACTTTTTTTATATGATCACGGATTTCCCAACAAGTAATAAAAAAATCTTAACTTTTTCCAAAACATTAAATCTTTCAGAGCGCCTGGTTATTGCGACGCGTGACAAAAATGCTGGCGTTTCTGGCTCAACGCATAAACATTGTCATTCAGCGAGGTAATGCCGCCAGCATGCTGGGTACGCTCCAACTGATAGTGGGTTTCAGCATTTGGATTGTATTTAGACCGTCAATGGTCAACGGCAGTCTGTTTTTGTAGTGTTAATGTTAGTTTGTATTTTGTTTAGAAAAAAATAAAAAATATCAAACAAAAACTAAAAGAACATAATTTTTTTACGCACCGTGATTTTGACACGAGTTTCAATTTGGGACGGAACTGGCTGTTTCAGGCTCTTTACAACAAAATGAAACAATTTGCAACATAGTTTGTGAACAATTCGCGTAACATCCGACGAAGCGGCGATAACAGGAACTGCCCTAATAAAAGAGTTAACTTTTAATTAACTTCCTTTTTGAAAATGTCTTCCCTTACCCACTGTCCTTGGAGATAAATGCGGCAACGGGACGAAACACGGAGCGAAAATATCAAAAGGTAGCTTTAATTGATCAACGCCACAATATCATCATCATCACCAATGTTTTTGCGCTGACCAGTTTCAAACGAATTGTGACTAAAGTTAAATGATTATTTACGGGATATTTACCGTGGTAAGGTTGTGGAAGGAACCATGTTCACGGGAAGGTCTTCCCGTAAACATGGTGCATGTAACTGCGCCGAAATATCCGGAGCTCCTTCCACAACCTTACCACGGTAAATATCCCGTAAATAATCATTTAACTTTAGTGAACAACCGTGATAGTTTAAAAAAGAATTGTGACTACTTCTATCACCAATGTTCAAAGTGCTACAGTATTGTAGTGTTACGGCTCTTTGTAGTCTGCTTGGGGAAGCATTCATTTACCATCATTATCAATCAATCTATCATGATTCCTCTGCTGGGACTCGGGTCTTTTCTCATAGAGAAAGAGAGAGAGGATAGGCCTTAATCCACCAAGCTGGCCCAGTGCATGTGAATGTCATATGTCTTTGAACTTTTGATTGTAAAGCGCACACGCTAACCGCTTGCCCGCCAACGCTTAATTTTTCTGCGTCGTTTAGCTCATTTCTGCGTCGGATTTCCACAACCGCAAGTCTCAACACCGTAAAAAAGTTCACCTTTTGCAAAACTGGAAATCCCACACCATCCGGGTTTTCCACTTCTTTCTTCCGCAGACCTTAGCTCCAAATAGCTCCAAAAATTATCGATCAGAGCTTTATTGTGTAAAGTGCTGGTGGCGATAGTTTTCGTCTGCCGTCTTGGTCACGTATGTGGTGATTATACTGGCAAGAACAGTATAGCATGCAATCACCATCGCCATCAGAGTTGCCAAGTCCTGGTTCAAGTCTGGTCCTGGTTCAGTCATCGTGTCGTGCTCGTAACGTTGCGCTTTCCATTGTACACCTAGGACATTGGATGAGTTCCTTCGAAGTTCTAGACTCCGAGATTTAACAATAAAAAGTAAGAATAAAAAAGCTTTAATTCTAAACCCTATTTCTCTGAGTAAGTCTGTGTAATTACAATAAAGTTGCGCAAACGTTTTCTAGGGTAATAAGGGGTGTTTATTTAAACTTGGGAAATGTTTGGATCCTGGAAATGTTTTTTGAACTTTTTCGTGGATTCAATTTGGGGTTTGAAAGTAATTTTATGCGATTTCTTTTGTCATTTAGTTTTATATTATTAAAAACAAGCAATGATTTGACTCGCGCCAACTTAGGGGAGAGATGAGCTAATTTTTGGCTTTACAAAATCATTAAAATCTAATGGTTTATTATATATAATCTATTTAAATAATTAAATATAGTATCATTGAAAAGCGAAAATCCATTTATTCACTGACTGAATCTGTTTTTTTTTAATTCAGCTTTTTACCAAGTTTAGTAGGTGATATACATTTTAGAAAATAAAATAGAAAAATAAAACTTAAACAGATGTACAAAGTAAATACAAAAGTTTTGTACACAAACTTGTTTTAATATAGATTATATTTTCAAGGAAACTGGCCAAAGTTAATTTGAACTCAGCACGGTACTTAAATAACGTTTAGCTGCACTGCACTCAGTACGAAATTAGCTGCGTTTTTTTTCATTTCTTAATTACCCAGCGGTGGAGAAACATACAAGTAATTTAGAGTTCAGTAAGTGGAAAATACACACGAGGTAACACAAAAACTAAATAAAAAGTGAAGCAAACATAAGTCTTTTTTCATCAGGCATTTGCCTTAATAACTGAACAAAATACTAGCTAAAACTAACACTACAAAAATAGTTAGACTACCCATAGACCGTTGAAGGTCTAAAGACAAATCCAAATGCTCAAGCCCACTTCCAGTTGGCAGCGTACCTATCACGCTGAATGACAATGCTTATGCGTTGAGCCAGAAACACCATAATTTTGGTCACGTATCGTACTAACCAGTTACTCTGAAAAATATTTGACAATAACACACATTTATTACTTTTTTATTTTTATTTATAAATAGGCTGGCGTCTGACCGCCAGCTTGCCTGATGTTAAGCGATAATGCGGTCTATGATGGACATTAACGAACTATGCAACAAATCTTGGAAATTATAGTAATTGATTTTAAACTTGATTATTTGCAAACATCAGCGTTATATAATCTATACAATATTCAACAATAGGAATTAAAGATAAGGACAAAACATTGCGAGTATATTATGAAATCGAGATAACTATACAATAATTTGGTACCATAAAACTGATAGATTGCTAGAGCCAGAATAGATACTAGAAATTAGGGCGAGGTATTTACACTTTTAAGCAACGCTTATTACTATATATGACCATAATCCTTGGTTTATTGTATTAAAGTCGCATTTAGCGGAGCAAAATTATGGCTCTTACACACAGTCGTGCGTTTCACTACTTCTATTTTTTCTCATATTTTTAGAAAAGTATAGCTGTAATGTAAAATGTACCTCACCGGTTTCCTTAATAATTATGACATCTATATATCAAGATATCGCAGACATAATTTAATAAATAGGTAATTGAATGAATCCAAAAAACAGAGATGAAAGCGCAAATCAGTGCTACTTTGTTTTTTTTTCTATCGAGCGAATTGTCCTTAATCGTGTTTCGGTCTCATAGGTTTCCTAGATAAAACATTCAGTTTTGTTATGACACCATATTTATAATTTTAAGCTAACCACTTAGGTATGCACACTTAATCTAGAATGACCATCGGGGCTATTATGGATCTTTGGTCTGGATCAGTCAGTGTCAGAATTGACAGAATTTTGACACTTGAAAGGGGTTATGACGCAAAGAAAAAAAAAACAGCAGTAGGTAGTTATTGGGCACGCTGTACCACTTGGTCGCTGTTACAACTTCAGGTCGTATGCTCGAGGGATATCGACTGCGTTGCTCCACCTTCAGCTATCGCTTCAGGTGGAGTTCAACGCGGTCGATATCCCTCGAGCATACAACCTGAAGTTGTAACAGCGGGCCAAGTGGTACAGCGTGCCCAATCACAATGTAAAATTGAGTCAAGATAGACATTTAGATGATTATAT
Organism: Agriopis leucophaearia; assembly: GCA_949125355.1. Lineage (NCBI taxonomy): Eukaryota > Metazoa > Arthropoda > Insecta > Lepidoptera > Geometridae > Agriopis > Agriopis leucophaearia. The sequence goes on from OX421269.1 coordinate 16,135,115, forward strand.
CACTCACCTAGTCGATGGTGTAATTTATAACTTCACATTTGAATACAAAGTCACTTTCACACCACTTACTACTCTTTATAGCGATGGTGAGATATAATAACGTAACATAATGTGTATGAAAAATTGTGAATAAGAAAGAAAACTAGATAAAGTTATAATTTTATAGGTACTGTTCAGATCAGAATAGATTTATTGTACCTAAGTGGTTTGCTATTACTTCTCAAAGTCTCTGCGTACTGATTTTCATCGGCAGAGATAACACAGGAGTATCAGGAAATGTGCACCAATTTCAGTGTGCGTACTAATGATCATCCCCACAAGAAATTGGTACAAGTTCTGCAAAAGTGACTGCGTACTAATTTTCATCCCCAGTCGCTAGATAGCAGTAATTTCCACTCCACATACTACATAGAAAATGTGCTCGATTTCAGTGTGCGTACCTATGATCGTCCCCACAAGAAATTGGCACATGTTCTGTAATAATGACTGCGTACTAATTTTCATCTGCAGTCAGGAAGTAAATAGCGAAACCAAGGTAACTTTAAATTCTAAACTTGAAGCTAAACGATATATACCCACTAAAATTAACACCATCAATTAAATTTAATTATTTATGTCACCATCGCATAGCACTACACAAGTTCACAGTAGAAAAATAACTAAAATGTAGCTAACGTGATATGTGTGTGTATACGCGGAGAAATTAAGTAGTTGACATAGACATATAGTACAGGAGCCCGAAGCTATTCAAATAACAATAAAGGTTACCGGTTATCTATGTGAAATTGGTCTAAATAACACCATTTTAAATATTGAAATCCAAGTCTCAAAGATCGTAAACCCGCCGTAACCATATACAGTGATAAAACAAAGATCTCAAAATGTGTTAATTATTTAATTTTCGAGGTCTTTGTTCAATTACCATAAGAAAGAGTAAGACTTTGGAAAGTTGTTATATACAGACATTAATATCATTTGAAGTCAGGGTATAAATTATTATTTAATCATTTACATTTAAGAGTACCAGTTCAAACTGAAACAGCTGACATTAGACCCTCTTTACAAACCATTTTCATATTTTAAGATGTATTTAGACTACGGCGGATTATGATTTGTAAGATTTGGGTTTTAGTATCTACTATGATGTAATTTAAACCAATTTCACAAAGATAACCTACTAACCTTTATTGTTATTTGAATGGCTGCGGGCTCCTGTACTAATATAACTTTATGCTTTATCTGCAAGTTTTATTACATATTCTGTGCCTTAGCAAGTAGTGGGAACGTTGTAAATTGATATTACTTGACCTCATTTCTGAATTAGGGTTCACCTATTATTTTTGTGATTTTTGAAAACGATTTTGCAAATTAAGAAAATATTAGAAGGATGGATTTGCATGAATTTTCGCTTATCTAACAAAATTCATCTAATGTATATTTTGTTTTAATTTTTCACATCTACCTATATTTCATAAGTACTAAATTAAGAGGTACCAATTACATTGTTATTGAGAAATAAAAGACAAGTAGACATACAAGATTTATAGAAAGTCTCGCTGGGATACAATCCGGGTACTATGGGTATCATTTGTTTATGATTCCTGACTTATGTCTAAATAATCGAGAAAATCGTGAGCGAAACCGCGGGCGAAACTAGTTAATAGGTTATATTAAGCAGGTGTTGCAGTGACGTCAATTCCTACCTTTAAATGTGTGTGCTGTATGCACGTCAGCATTTTCATGTAAAACTAATACGTAAATACTATGTGTTTTACAACACGTGGGAATGCCTAAGTCATCAATTTTCCTACCTAAAGCCTCGTAAATGCGGAAGTCTACAATTTCAAATCGATGCATGTATGATTATGATGTAAGTAATTAATTGCTTTTAAATTAGTAGTCATTGATTTGTTATTCTTGTCATATAATATGTGACTTAAGCTCTTTTGTTAAATTATATCATTTTATACGATTTTACGTATAAAACTCGAACCTGAAGGAATTGTTTCATACTGAATTCTGTCTTCGACGTGGACGTCAGCAACTTCAGCTTCACCAGCATCTTGAGCATCTTCATCATCATCAGAAGTACCCTGAGTGACCTCGAGTGAATTTAAATTCATCATGTAAGTGAGTAACTTACCTTACTCTTAATTTTTGATATAATTGTGTTGTCTTGAGTAAGCTGATTGTGATGTGGTAAATATCACACGTACTATTAATATTTAGTACTTACATAATGTTTCAGTCATTTACATAAGTTTCAGTACTTTTAATTTATCATGAATTAAATAACTGCGCTCGACGCTTGTCATGTTTGACCCCATATATTTCATGTTAGTAGTAATTATAAAGTTTGTAATCAAAGTTTTTTTTTCAGGTCTGACTCAGAATCAGAAGCAGTACCCATCATCATCCCAGCAGCGCAGAAAAACAAGAGAGGAAAGAAATCTGCAGAAACAACTGCCAGTATCGGGAAGAAAAGAAAAGGAGACAAAATTACTCAGAGGTATTTTTCTTTTGTTAGATACTTATTTATTTTAATTTTAAATACTTACATTAAGTTTTTATTTGTACTGTCTTTATTTTATTACTAGCCGGCCGCCCCGGCTTCGCACGGGTCTAGCTCGGCTTTAGGCCTCGCTACAAAATATAATATGCTCTATGTCACCCGGAGATAGTGTAGCTCCCCAACAGTGAAAGAATTTATAAAATCGGTTCAGTAGTTTCGGAGCTTTTTTCAATGCAAACAAACAATCAAATCTTTCCTCTTTATAATATTAGTATAGATTTATTATGTCAGTATAAACAAGTGTCAAGTAGTAATTCTTTAACTTTGTGATTTATTGTTGGTATGGTGGTAACCTTATAAACTATGGGTTTACCTGTTTAGAGTTATAACATCCATTAAAATTTTATTAATTGTTACAGCCTACGTGGAAAATCCCAACGCACGGACATTTTCGGACTAGAAGAAGCCGTCGAAGAGACACCACAACCCAAAAAATCAACCATCACCAGCAGCTTCGTCAACCGCGTGGCTAACGGCTCACAGCGACGAGTCGCAGACATTAAGGGTGATTATTTCATAGACCTAAAAATTTATGACTCTGAAGATGCTGATTCCACTGCTCCAGAGGAGCGGTGGAAAAAAGCACTGGTAAGAGCCAAACTCAAAATTGAACCAGACTCGTCGCAGTGGAGTAAGCTCCAGAGCTTTGTGAGGGACGCTCACAAGCTTTTTGAAGCTTGTGATCCAACATTTTATTCAGATAGTGTTTATTTCAAGGACAAGTAGTAGGATTGATTTGGAGTGTCCTATAATAAGAAAGGTCTATCATTTTGTCATTAAATATATTTTTAAGTTGTGTTCTTTTTGTCACTAGATTTTACGCGGTATAATTAAGTATACTAGAATTAATTTGTGTTTTCGAATAATTTAGATAGCTTTAAGTGGCCTTATTATTAAGAAAATAAATATTATAAAACAATATACTAGTATTGAATATAATTTCCACCTTTTAGGGAGTAAATAAATTTGAAATGCCATATTGCAAAAAATAATTATAATGGTTGTCATACACTGAGCTATAATAATATTCAAATATAACATACTTTCCGCACAATCTTTCTTATATTTTCTATTGAGGTATACTAACAGACAAGATAATTAATATTTAGATTTTTACACTTCTGAATATTTTGAACTAAAAATATAAAATATACATTATAGCTCAGTGTGTTATGTGCTTAATAGACGTTGCGAATAAGGCATGGTCGACTAATTTCAACTTCATTTACTTTTTACAATTGAGTGAACTTCAAACTAGATTTTATTCCTGTCGCAAATTATTTAGATACGTATAACTAGCACTAATAATAATTAAATAAACGGTTAACATACTAAATTACTTGTATTGAACAAAGTTTCTATAGGATATTGGGAAGTTTCTATAGGGAATTGTTAGAAATTTAAAATGCCATTCTGCAAAACGTGTAACGTTGACGTTGAAAAAAAATGTTGGTTAGGTCATACACGTAGTACTAAACATAAGAACCGTACATTTTTACCGATGTGTGATGGTATAGACATTATTGAGTCAGCATTTCGCAATCGCATAGCGAGTTATAGAGTCAAAGTATCAGATGATAAGGAAGGAATTTGTGTACCCACTTTCTTTAATGCTATTCGCACAAAGATTAATTTGCTTCTTGATCAATCACTTCAAACTCACACTTGCATTAAAGTGAATTTTGAATTGTTTTCTATGTTTCTTATGTTTAAAAATGATACACAGGAAATGAAATCTTTTGCAACTACTAATTTTACACTTCATCTAAACTATGATTTCAATAACTTGTACACAAACATTTTAAACAGTATCATGAAAAAAATAGAAGAATTCCAAGAGAGAGACAGTGGGTGGACATTTTTAAACAATTGTCATCTGGAAATAAATATTTGTAAATATGAACCACTGCGAGGTTCAAACTTCATAAATTTACCAAAATTCATACAAAACAAAAAAGCGTGTTTAAACATTAAAAATAACGATGATTACTGTTTTTTGTGGTGTGTTATCGCTGCGCTTTACCCCGCAACCGAACACCCAGACCGGGTTACTTCGTATCCTTGTTTTCAAGACAAACTAAATATCAAAGATTTATCATTCCCTATGACTTTATCAGATATTTCTGTTTTTGAAAAAAATAATCCTGACTTGAGTATCTACGTTTATGGTTTAAGAGATAGTAAAGTTATAACCGGGCCTTTGTATAAATCAGAATCTAAGAGTTACAAACACCGAATTCATCTATTGTTCCTTGAAAATAACACGTCGTCACATTTTTGTTTAGTAAAAGATTTACCTCGTCTGGTGAGAAATCAATTAACAAGACATCATGGAAAGTTACATTGTTGCGAAAATTGTTTATTATTCTTTTCTTCAAATGAAGAGCTCGACCATCATGTTTGTGGGGGTATCGTTACTATTTTACCTGAAAAGGGGTCAGTAATACAGTTTAAAAACTATAATCGCAAGCAAGATGTTCCATTCGTCATTTACGCTGACTTTGAAACAATGTTACGTCCTGTACAAGGTTGTGAACTTGATCCCAAAATATCCAGCACATCTGATCGACATCATCACGTACCTGTCGCTTTTGCATATAATATTGTTTGCGTGCTCGATGAATCATATAACCGGTTCGTAAGCTATCGCGGGGAAGATTGTGTTACAAAATTCATAACTTCACTACTTGATGACGTACATAAAATTCATAAGATCCTTGGCAAAAAGACTCCAATAATATTTAACCAGCATGATGAAAAAGTATTTAATGAATCGATTCGTTGTCACATTTGTGGGCATTTAACGTGGGGTTGCAAAGTTCGCGATCATTGTCATTTAACTGGAAAATTCCGGGGTGCTGCACATGAGATGTGTAATCTAAATTACAAGCTACCAAAATTTATCCCAATTTTTTTTCATAACTTGTCCGGTTATGATTGTCACTTATTTATAAAAGAATTAGGAGAATTACCGGGTTCAATTAAAGTCATACCAAAGACAAAAGAAAATTATATTTCTTTTACTAAATATGTGGAAGTTGCCCTAGATGAATACCTGCAGCTACGTTTCGTAGATTCGTTCAAATTTTTGAGCACAAGTCTAGACAAGCTATCTCAAACACTAAACTGCAACGATTTAGTGCATATGCATAGACATTTTCCGGACAAAAGCCAATTCGAGTTACTGACTCGGAAAGGGGTTTACCCTTATGAGTATATGACGAAATGGGAATGCTATACGGAACCAGCTTTACCCCCACGGGAAAAGTTTTATAGTTCTTTAAACGATACAAATATATCTGACGCTGATTACTACCATGCCCAGCTAGTTTGGTCGCAGTTCAACATCGAGAATTTAGGTCAATACACAGACTTATATGTTAAAACAGATGTTTTACTATTGACAGACACTTTTGAAAAGTTTCGTAGGACAAGTAAGATGCATTATCAGTTAGATCCAGCCGCCTACTTGACTCTCCCTTCTCTATCATTCGATAGTTTTTTATTAGGTTCTTCCGTCCAGTTAGAGCTAATCAATGACTTAGCAATATTACGTATGATACAAAAAGGAATTCGCGGAGGTGTGTGTATGTGTACGCACCGCTATGCAAAATCTAACAACAAATATATGTCTAACTATGACCCAAATCAAGAGGATTCATTTTTAGTATATCTCGATTGTAATAATCTGTATGGGTACAGCATGTGTCAGTCACTTCCGCTGTCAAACTTTAGGTTTTTAAGCCAACAAGAAATCAATACTTTGGATGTAATGAAAGTATTAGACAATGCTGATGAAGGTTACATTTTGGAAGTAGATTTGGCATATCCAGATATCTTGCATTCATCGCATAACGATTTGCCGTTCTGTGGGGAAAAATGTATACCCCCACACGGAAAATGTATGAAACTCGTTCCAAATTTGTACAACAAGTACGAGTACGTAATTCATTATGTCAATCTTAAGAAATGCCTAGAACACGGTCTGGAATTGCGGAAAATACATCGAGTGATCGCATTCAATCAAAGTTCTTATCTGAAAAGATACATTGAGGTTAACACAGTACTTCGTCAAAAAGCTGAATCCGTGTTTGAACAAGATTTTTTCAAACTTTTAAATAATAGTGTTTTTGGTAAATCTTTTGAAAACACAGAATCAAGAGTCAAAGTGCATCTTGTAAATCAATGGAACGATAAAAACAATGTTACTAAAAAAAGAACAAGCGCTGATAAATTGGTTAGTAGTCCATACTTTCATAGTGCATCAGTTTTTTCTGATAATTTAGTAGCAGTTCAAATGAAATCTGATCGAGTAATTCTTGATAAACCAATTTACATTGGTTTTTCAGTCTTGGAATTGTCTAAAGCACACATGTACAACTTCCACTATAATGTCATCAAACCAGTGTACAATGATTGTGTTCAATTATGCTACACAGACACCGACAGTTTTATATACTTCATAAAGACACCCGATTTTTATA